>JAPYKE020000142.1:590000-1222307 GCA_028554795.2 Sinohyriopsis cumingii | reverse complement strand
TTTTTGTATTAATTAAAACTTGACTTTTATCACGATTGTGATTACGATTTGTGATAGAATGTTTGCATACCCGACTTTTGTCATAATTTAAAGCGGTATGCTATATCTTTCTGGAATTTGAGGTCAAAGTTAGAGGAATTTTTCACGGAAGTTATTAGTTTTCTGGAACATTCCATTGGTACATCAGTCTATTCAATACTATTTGTACATTGGATCAGTCAAGACTATTTGCATTTTAGGAAACTCAAGACTATCGAAATTAGTTTTGAACGTTTAATACCTTTGGACTTGTGATATAACATTTAGGGTTATTTGGGATGTAATTCACAATTGAAATATTGTGAATGACTGTACAGTTTTCACGTTGTGAGTTAGATAAATAAATTATCTGTTGATTTTACTACACTATCTGGTTTCTCTGTTTTTTGATGCATAGTTTAAGACCTATACTTGTAACAGAAAATGAGGTTTGATACTTGATATGAATTTCTTTTGAAACATTAAAGATATATTAAAAATTGTCTTTAGAATTAAATGTTTCTTTGCTTCGGAATTTCCATTACCCCTGAGAATGATTTTAAAATCACACAGTTGAGAAATAGTGAGACAAGCAAACATTCACATGTCATCTAATGTGGTAAACTTTGTCTCAAGTCCTACTCATTTACGGATAGTCTTTGAAAAGGGACAAGTGGCCTGAGTATTATCGTATTTCCAAAGTATCTTTAACAAACCATGAAACAAAATATTTCGATATTTCGCGTCTCCTGAAGATGCCGATGTTTGTCTCAGTTTTTGATAAGAAATTATAGAAATTTCATTTATAAACACTAGATGGAATCGAAATTATCAACGTTTCTGCGTCAGAAGGAAATGTTGGAACTGAAAATACAGAGAGAAGAATAGACGAGGAAAATACATATGCATAGATACAAGAGAGAGAACGAAATAAATGAAAATAGAGGAAAAGAAGAGGCAAGTGCGGATGAAAGAATACAGGGGAATATAAATGCAGAAAGAGGAAGGAGAGATGCAACGAGAACAAAATAAATGGAAATACAGATGGAGAGAGAGAGAGGACAACTAAACACAAATTCGTAGAGAAGAAAAGGAGACACAGATGCAGAGATAAAGAGAGAAATAGTGGAGAGGGAAATACAAATGCAGATTTATATATAAATAGGAAATGCAACGTAAATTAATTAAATTTGTCAGGCAGACCTCGCTTCCTCCTTTAGACACAAGTTCACATTAAAGTGTTACCAGAAATATTGAATTAGTACTACCTTATTAAGAGAAAGACGTAAATACATATTTATCTCGTTGTGAGAAAATTGCTGAAAACTCGAAATGGCCAGAACAGGAGAGCATGAATTATTATTCTTACAAACTGTCCTTATTGGAAATGGTCGTGAAGTCTTGCGAACTGAGCTCTTGAGAATGCCGTCGAAATCATTTCTTTAGCTGGAATGTTTATCTGTCCGTCTTTTCAGACGTTTTTGACCTAGATTATACATTCATCACAGTGATATTCCTTCTCCTATTTGTTCTCTCTGTCTCAATCAGGGTTAAAGCAGAAAAGCACTCATAACTGAGGAGGAAACATACTTTAAGATCTCCTGTTTATTCCAGGGGGCAAACCTAATTCCAATCAGGTCCAGTGTGTTACTTTGTGAAAAATGGGATACATGGATATCAACCTAATGTATCCGATGTTGGCATTTGGTCAATGAGCTACCAAAGTTTCATTCGGAGTTCATATCTGCGGAAAATTCATCGTGTATCCCATGAAACTCCCTTAGTCGGCCATTATGGAGCAAATAAGGCTTATCATAAGATCTTGAGTCAGTTCGCTAGCCAAAACATTAAAGTGATATTTGTAAATACTATTGATCTTTTCACACTTTCAAATGGTATTAAAACCCAAACATTATATACGTAAAGCTCATGTCTGATATAAATAAACTATCTCATGGAGAGTGGTGTCCCTCGCATAGAACAAATTAGATGCGATGATGTAGTATAGCTCGGATATTGTACTCAAATACGCATACATATCTAGGAAAGGTTACACCTTGATCGGAAGATGATTCTTGCCAGAGTCCACTGAGAGTGGAGCACATTCAAGTCAATTGAGTCGACTTTCCCCCATGAGATAAAAGTAATCTGATGAGCTCTTTAAAGAAACTGGATGAGGATGTACTGCTGAGAAAATATTTCACATTGTAATGAAATGCAGGTTATGCAAGCACATTTTTATCACCTTTTCAGGATTCTACATGTGTTACCATTATCTTTACACACACACACACACACACACACACATATATATATATATATATATATATATATATATATATATATATATATATATATATATATATTCATTTTATATTCTATTTTATTCTACTTAATTATACAGTTTATTGGAAGGTGTTTTCTTCATAAACATGTGAGCATTTGTTATATATATCTCGGATTTAACCTTATGTTTGTGTCATAGCTACTTTTCGCTGACGGGACGTAACATAATATCACATAATGACATTCCCAAATCGTAGTCTTCAGACATGTTATACGTTTAATAGCATCCTTAATCAGACCATCCTCTGCCTTTTTCGCCGAATGTTAGAACAAGATCCAACATAAACAACCTTGCTGGATCAAAACTATTGTTTGTTTAATTTGCCCAAGCCACGCATAAGCTATAGTAAAGAAAAACATTGGAATATATCCGGTTACATATATTCATTGCGACATATTGTACATCCACGGAGCTCGAGAAATGTTTATAACATTTCGTAAGTTCAAACTTGTTTTGGGCAGCACTTCAAATAAGCCTTGAATGAAGAATTAATCTATCGAATGTTGGAATCTCCTCGTTCAAGATGTCAGAAATATATTCATGTATGTTTTGGAGTTGCAGCGTTGAATGCTGTTTTAACAGGTTCTGTCTGAACTCGATGATATTTAAGCAAACACGATTTCGATTTATACGTTTTTAATAGACAGAGAGTGAAAATTTTCAACATGAGCACTATTATGTCGTAAAACGTAGACTACGATGACTAGCCCTTATTTGTGCTAGCTGCACATAACGTTTCCAGCGGAAAGGAAAGACACCAAGAACAAAATGCAGCAAATGAAAACAGCCAAGAAACAAATGCGCCTCGCCGGAGGAAGTGTAATGTTTCTAAATAGAATAAGGTCTCTACGATTAAATTTTGACGCGGGAAATTACACTGAGTTAAAATAATCAAAACCCTGTATCAAGAAAGGGACACAATCAAACAGGTTTCTGCTTCAAGGACACATTTATTAAAAAGGAAATCAACAGAGTAAATCATAATAACTTTTCCACATAAAGTAGCTTGAAAAGACTTTTTGATAAGACTGCCTGTATATGGTAGATCATCATAAATAATGTACCTCACAGCGAACAAAATCTGAATACAATAGCATTGGCAGTTGCATTTATATCCTTTGAAATACTCGAGTCACTCTAAATTATGAGTTCCCAAATGATCAGCGAGGTTATCGAAACCTTAAAAGAAATATTTGGCCTTTGCGAATTTAAAACGTTGTCCTAATATAGTCTCCATTTCCAGAGTAAATTCATTGAAATCAGACCCTCCTATCGTAGACACATATACGGTAGGAACGATCGTGAGAAGGTTGCAGCTCACAGATAAATCAGTAAATGTTGCCCTTCAGTTTCCGGATTTTGAATGGAAGATTCAAAATATTGACTTCTAATATTATATAACAGATCACGTTCGTCATACTTGCAAAATATGTCTAATATTGGTAAACAAACAAAATCAAGAATGTCAAACCTACTATTGGAGAGTGGTGGGTGAGCCTTGACCGAAATATGTTCTGTGCCAGTGTCCACTGGCAGTGAAGCACGTTCCCGTCGAGAGCCTTGATTTAAACTCCGTGAGGTAGAGGTATCCGGATGTGAGCTGTTTGAAAAAATACATGTATAAGAACTTACCAATGAAGAAAGTATTTGACCTTTTAAGGAAATATAGTTTATACCAAATTTTTTAATAATGTTCTAAGAATACTACATTTGATACGTTTATCTCTTATTTTGTATACATTTCACTAAATTATACATTTTCTTGGAAGGATCTCTCTTCATCAACGCTCTTGTAATTTAATTTTACATTACGTGAACGTAAACTTTTGTTGACGCTTCATAACATCTTTGTGTTGACGGAGTGTAACACAATACTAGATACATACATTATCAAATCAGACATTTCAGATAGACAATACATGTAATAACATCCCAAATGTTAGAAAAAAGGCTCCAACACAAAACAACCTTTTTTGATCAAATGATTTTAGCTGAAAATTGATCTTAATTAGTTTTAGTGGCAATATACCTCCCAAAGGTAGAAACATATCGATTACGTCCGAGTATATGTATTCGCGACTTATACATATATGCGCGTTCATTGCTCGCCAAACATGCCCCAGCTACCAAGTGCAGAGTATCAATTCAAAAGTGTTCTCCATGTTATAACAGTGTTAGGGACCAGCTTCGCACTGCAAAAAGAGACAGCCGTAAGGCTGAAAGGCTTTGGCTGTCAACCAGACTCACTAATCATAAGCAAATCTATGAAGCCGCTAAGAAGAATGTCACAAATATAGTCCATGCATCAAAATCAACCCACTACACTACTAAGATCATGGAAAGTTCCAGCTGCAAAGAGCTCTTCGAGATTACTAACAAGCTAATGTCAAGGAACAAATTTACACCACTTCCAGCTACATTCTTTCCAGTCGACATTCCGGACATGTGTGCAAATTTCTTCCATGACAAAGTACAAACCATTAGCGATAAGCTTGACACCACAATTTCAATTCACTCGACGTCACCATACAGTTGGGATACAGAATTTGAGCGGCAAACATTAGCAGCATTTGAACCTGTCTCTGTGGATTTCTTACGTACAATCGTGGTGAAGAGTGCACCAAAGTCATCTGAACTTGATCCAATTCCAACATCACTGCTGCTTGAGTGCTTAGATCCAGTTTTGCCTTTACTAACTGATATTATTAATACCTCTCTCTCATCAGGGGAATTCCCATCATTTTTCAAAACTGCCATTGTAACGCCTCCACCGAAGAAACCGACATTAGACCATAACGATTTAAAGAACTACCGCCCAGTTTCTAATCTCCCATTCATATCAAAATCTTAGAAAGGGTTGTTCTATCCCAGCTTGTATCTCATCTGAAGTCAAACAGTCTTTTTAGCAATGTACAATCTGCATATCGCCCTTGCCACAGTACTGAAACTACTCTTCTAAAAGTAGTTAATGACAATCTCTCTGCTTTGGATAGCGGAAAGATTACAGTCCTCACCCTCCTTGATTTGTCTGCAGCATTTGACACAATAGACCATGATATATTACTTCACCGTCTCCAGCATGTATTTGGTATTCATGATAGAGCCTTGCTGTGGTTCAAGTCCTACTTGGTCAACAGGACACAAATTGTGTCTGCAAATGGAATACACTCCAGCCCAGTTGATCTATGTTGTGGTGTCCCACAAGGGTCTGTTCTTTGACCTGTTCTCTTCATTATATACACCCAGCCGCTCTCAAGTGTCATAGATCATCATCCAGTGTCTCACCAACTGTACTCTGATGACACCCAAATATACAAATGTATCCACCCAACTGAAGTTGATGCTACGATCAAAGGTTTAGAGATGTGCATTTCTTATGTGAAATCGTGGATGACATGTAACAAGCTGCAGATGAATGATGATAAAACTGAGGCCATTCTGATTACAACACAAAGACTTTCTGATTCACATCCTTTACCTCAAAGAATAAATATCAGCAACACCAACATTAAATTCACACAATCAGTACGAAACCTAGGTACCGTTGTTACTCTGGACAGTCCTCTCACATTGCACCAACATGTCATGAACATATGCAAGGCTGTATATCTGGAGCTGAGACGCATCAGCTCAATTCACAAATATCTTTCAGTTGATGCCACTAAAACACTCGTGTGTTCATTAGTACTTTTGTATTATTGTAACTCAATTCAGTCTGATTCATCTCAGTATCTACTCCAGAAACTTCAAAAAGTTCAAAACACAGCTGCTCGGATCATACTTAGAGTACCACGATCAGAGCACACCTCCCCGCTGCTCTGTACCCTACATTGGCTATCCATTCGAGCCAGAATCAAACAGAAACACAAAATTTGTTCTCTGTGCTTACGTTTCACTGACGGACTCTAGTCCAACATACCTATCCGACCTCACCAATGTGTACGCACCAGCAAGATAATTACACTCCTCTTCTGACAATCGTATACACATTATTCCCACTATGAAAACAACGTCATATGGACAGCATTCTTTTGCATACCAGGGCCCAGCAACGTGGAATGAATTGCCCACTAAACATAGACACAAAGACATAGTGATCACATTCAAGAGTGCTCTCAAACTCACTTATTTCGACTGCAAAAACAAACTTCAAGACCTAATAATGTTTCCTACCTTAAATATTCTCAGCATGGTTTTTTTTCTCTATGTTTTCTAATTTCATGGTGTTTGTTTTTTGTAATCATATCATTGTATACGTTTTTTATCTTATAGGTGTTGTTTAATGTTGTAAAGCGCTTAGAGCTTCTAAAGATTAGGCGCTATACAAAGTCCTCATTATTATTATTATTATTATTGAGTATCAATTCGTGAATGATTCTTAACATTTCATAAGTTTAGAATTGGTTTGGTGTAAAATTTAACTGAATATTATATCAATGTACTTAAATGAAGAATGGTTCCATCCAATGATAAACACGCCAACCTGATTTTTATTTAATTTAGTTTAAAGTTTCAAATTTGAATCAAGATTTAACTGGATCAAACTGTACTCGATCATATTTAAAGAAAAAGCGGCGTAATTAAAACAGACAAGCTGCAAACGAGTCTGACTTTGATTTGAAAGTTTTAATATAAACTTAATGCAAACTTTCAACACGATGTTGACAACTTCACAATCCGTACACCCTAAAAATGGTAAACTGGCTTAATTTCTATTAGGAGCACTTGACTTGCACAACGGAATAAATAAACACACACACACACACACACACACACACACACACACATATATATATATATATATATATATATATATATATATGTATATATATATATATATATATATATATATATATATATATATATATATATGAACGCTCTTATCCAGAGTAAATGTGTATTGCTTTAAAATAAAAAAGAGCCCTGCCATTAAGTTTTAACGCGCAGTAAATTGTCTTGATGTTAAAAAAAATAAAACATAACCCTCAAGAAAAAAAGACACCCAATAGATTGATGTCTCATTGAGACATTTATTCTTGAAAGGGATATCGACAGAGCTCGAATTATAATATTTTCTTTATAGGACAGCGTACGAAGAAATACTCTTAAGGTTTCTTGAAGAGTATTGATCACCATAAATAATGAAAACCCATTCAGCCAATCTCAGTAATATGGCACAGGTCATTGCCGTTCAAGGCCTCGTTACATGAAACTCCTGCACGTTTGTTCAATATATCACCTTTCATGCACGCCAATCAGTTAACCGGATCTTGATCACCTTATTAAGGGCCGCCATGCACGTTGGGGCAGACAAATATCAACGAGAGGGAGATGAAGATAGAAGACTTTGTTTAAACACACAATCACGGCATTTTGACAACGGCATTAAGGAACGGAAATGGGTCAAACATTTCAATGTCAATTTAACAACTAAAACTCTGAATAATTAGTGAATATACTCGTCGCATCATTTAAAAAGCAACAGAAAAACATTTGGATACCGTGTTTCTAGGTTGAACGCACACTTCTCTACTAAATCGGTTTGTAATATGGCACGAAAAATTCATGGAAACAAGAGTACAAGTTGCAAGAATTCATGAAATCTAATGGAATATTCAAAACCGTAAAAGAAATATTAAAATATTGCATAATGCGTTTTCGAAAAAAACCTCAGCATATTTATATTCTGGAAACTTCCGTGGTGTCAAGAATTAAAATAAATGGTTCTTCTAAATTTCAAATATGTTAGTGCTGAAGACTACAATAAACACTTCATCTCAGAGAGCTACATGACTATTTTGATCAATCTGACGTCTCTTCAACAGGACCAGATGTTATCCACTAATATCCTCTGAAACACTTTCGTAACGTAGTTTTAAACACATCGCTAAACATTGTACAAAAATGCACCCATAGTCTTGGCGAGAGGTTCAGAGTAATAAAAGTAGGCAAAACTGGAAATGACCAAACTGACCCTTCCAACAATCGTCCCACAGCATTACCAAATTGTAAATACAGAACCACGGAAAAGGTGATTCATATTAGACTGCTCTATCTGAAATCCAACAACCTAGCTGACGTTCCTCGACTTACTTTCGACCATAAAATAACTTTTCTTCTAGATAATGGATAACTCAGCAGCAAATGTCCAAACTTCCTCGATTTAACAGCAGTCGAGGCCCAAACAAAATTAGGAGCAGATCGGAAGATCTTACTTCGATTCAAAAGGTAAATTTTAAGACTGAAATATGACTCTACTCCCATTGTGCAAGAAGCGGCGTGTAAATCATACCTGTAAATAGTTGATCCAATACATAATCAGGGACATAGACCACCGACCTAACGTTTTCTCCAATTTTTAGAATTATATTTCCTGAAAGCTATCCGCAGGAGAGGAACGTACCTCAGGGCATCATATTGTCAATCACCCTAGTCAATATCAAAAGTCACAACATAATGAAACGACTTATTCCAGGAACTTACTAATCGTGATATGTTGACAAAGTTTTCAATCTGCCATAGATCAAAGAGTAATAATTTACTGCTAGCTTAATATACTGTATCATTGTTGACTCAAACCTCTTTCTTGAAGGTCGTGTAATTCCTGTTGTGGAAGAATCCAATTCGTTATATCTTCCTTTTAACTATAAAATAAATTTGAAGACGCTGGAGCTGCAATACGAATCGAGGTAAAATGAAAACTGGGATGTAGATCGGAAGATCTCACCTCGGTTCAATAGGTCATTGGTAAGATTGAGACATGGCTATGGCTCGAGGTTTTGTGAATCAGCTTGTAAATTGGACTTACATATGATTGGTCCGTTACATATTCATTGAGTTAAACCCTGAGTGGGTGAATATAGATCTTATCGTTCTGAAAGCATCATTGCTGAGGTAAATGAACCATTACCTTATCTCAGACAATAAGTTCTTTCTTCGTGTTACCAAACTATGTTCTAGTTCATCCAACACCGCAATTATTATATTATTTAGGTACAAACAGCAAACCATATGCGTTCATAAACAAAGTTTCATTTCATATTTTCGCTCACGATTTTTTTTTACTTCGCTGCAACTGAAAGGATTGATGAAGCGATTGCGCGTGTATGCTTGTAGACAGTGCATCTAAATCTACATAAATTGCAAATAACGTTTTGAAAAGATTGATCGTACCTAGAAAGAACATTATACATTAATATATACGCAAATACACCTAAAATTGAAGTGTGGTTGGTATCTCTCTTTTAGTAGACTGAATCCATTTGTACTGGAAATATACGATCATTTGTTCCGTAGTATCGAGTGGAACGGAATAACCAGCTAGAAATACAGTGGACGAATCATCCTAGGCTCAGATCTGAAAAGACTTTTCAGCTTCGTCTGTGGAATGTCCATTATGGGACAAATTCTCGCCTTATGGAAGAGATAACAACATTCCATCTGAAAGAATTAAGCACTTTGTTCACTTTTTTCTTCACATTTACTGTTACGGAACTGACAAACCGACTTCCGCTCTACCTGTTTCCCAGGCAAGCAAGGTAACAGCTTTTGCCTTGGAATGCGGAAACAAATGAAAGGAAATGGTTAATCGGCTTTGTAAACATACGTACTAACGACGCATATAACTATCGACATAATTAGATGTACAAATGTACCGTGATTGTAACAAATGTATTCGCGATGCGCATTCACAGCTTCTGAACCAACTGAACGCCCTGGCGTTGGACACAGGGATCATAGAAAAATCGAACAGTTTTTTAAAAAAAAAAATTTATTAGCATCAAGTTCAGCTCATAGAAACCCAAACACACTAATTTTCATTAGCATAAATTTAGGATCATGTGAAACGCTAACCCTCTGTAACCATGATAAGCATGAAGTTATTCAAATAGATAACCCAACTCTCTGTAAGGTTGAAAAGCATAAATACGGGACCAGAATTCCATCTGGGAATCGGCCATATTCCCACAAAGCAAGATACTTTAGTAATATAATATCAGTACTTGTAAATAGAGAGGTCTAATGGATATGCCACTTAGTTTAAATATCTGATTTCTCTATTATGGTAATTATCAGGTAAAGTGCCTTAACCTTAGTATCGATATATGAATCATACAAAGAATGTTTGAATTTCTTCCAAATTTGAGATGTTGTGAAACACTGAATACTTTAGACTGCTACTTATTGCTTGTAGCATCTTTGGTATAGGAGCTGCGGTGATTCAGTGGTTAGTCTGCCGAACTTAAGGACCGAAAGAGTGCGTTTTTCAACTCCTACCATGAGACCAGCCTGGGTAAGTAACTGTCATGTATGATTGGGCTAGGCGCTTTACTCCAACTGCCTATACACTAAATAACATACTTGTGTTGCTGTGTCGTAAAGCACCAAAGCAAGCCAAATATTTGGCACAAAGAACGTATCATGGAGGCCACAATGATGTAACAAAATAATTAATAAAGAATGAAAGCTACGCGAGGCATAATTTCTAACTGGAAGAGAGGAGTTTATGTTATGGCCCAATTTACCTTGATAAGTACGCCAAGTTGGAAAGAAGATATGTTAAGATTTGTATAAATAACCTTATAAAGAGCTCCTTGACAAAACAATCTGGTTAAATGAATTTATGTTTATAGTGAAATACGTATTATTTGAGTCTAGTCCTGTGATGTCACTACTTGAACTGGGTTTCTATGTCTACATTTAATATAGTATTAGTTGCGTGCAAGAAATATAACAGTGGTATGATTCTACTTAAAACAATATTTCATGTTCCAATACATGCAACATGAGGCTTGTAAAAGCCGTTTCTGGCATCACTTCAAATGCTTTCAAGATAACATTGGTATGAAAGCTATACATTGAAAACGAAACCGAACTCTATTGATACATTGTTTAATATTGACACAAGCTGTGGTTAACTCGATACTATGGTCAATATCTGTATCAACGACCCAGGTCAAACATTATCGAATCAATATACCTTAGATATACGGTCGACAGACACGTGTCAGGTATGTGAAATCATTCAACTTGCTCATGTCTTATCGTCCAGCGTGACCCAAATTTTATTGTGCAGTAATCGTGGCATTATGTCTGCAAATATTGGAAGGAAACGTCAACATACATTATAACAGGGATACATTTTACTCTTAAAACATGAAGAAAACACAACCATTATAGGAATCTGAGAAGAATACGGATTGGTTCGGTATGGTACAGCGACAAAAGTGGGTTTATTTAGTGCCAAATAAACTGGAGTGCCGTGCATTTTCGAGGGACATAAACAGGTTGTCCCGATGGTAGAATTCGAACCTGCACTTTTTTAATTGCAAGTCTTGCATGCTAACCACTGAGCCTACACGGTTCCCTGCATATAAACTAAATTTAGAGTAAACCATTTCTCTAAAGGAAACCGCAGTGAATTATGGCTTAGAGTACGGAACTTGAGATTAGTGGACTGGAGAGTCGAATCCTGCTCTGTTGAGCCCCAGTTAACTGCCTATGGCACGTTCCAGGACAAAACTCTTAACGTGGCACAAAATAGCCTTTCGTGTGATGATGTGTGGTTAACCACCTCAAAGATATGAGTATCAATATTGGCCATGATACCTACAAGAATTTATGATATTTTTATCACCCATATGACAAAGAAGCCTGCTATACAAGTTTTAAATTCGCATTTGTTCATGCAACGTGGGCTGAGTTCATTAGCACGAACGTGGAAGTATAATACCTGACATCGTGATCGAACAAAGTTGGGTGATTGTCGGATTGTTGGTTTAATCACTATTCTATACCCGACAGAATGTTGAGTGCTGGTTCCAAAGACATGTATGTCTTGTATGGTATAAAATCCGCGACGCTTTGATTTTTGTTCTTTAATCATGAAATCATTGCACCGATCGATAATATTTTACCTGTATCTTAAAAAATTTATCACCGGGCGTGGTAGGTCACTAAATTGTTTTTTCAAGGATGTAACACAGATATGGTGAAATTAATCATTTTATATTCAAGACGCTGTGTTTGACCACATTTAACTCAGAGGATGATTTTTAAAGCGTTTTCATTCTTTGATACAACATTTGTGGTATTAGTAGCTCAGTCCTGCTTGAATCTATTTAAACATTCATACGCAAATTGGAGTTAGGACAATTTTACTTACCCTACTATATGTATGCAGTTGTTCATAGTATGTGTCACTTGTGATCTCCGGTCTCATGGAAAGCATCCACATTCTTGTTATACATCGTATACATCGTTACAATTACGTAGAAACATCTGAAATAGTCAGTCGCGTGTTTATCATACCTAATTAAGCTTCAAATGAGTATTTAGATATTACAAAACTCGATGTCATTTTTGCACCTGACGCTAAACATGTATATGCAGTTACTGGGGTTATTCGCTTCTCTCTTGTCTAGTGCCGGAACCAAATACACCAAATACATCATATATATATATATATATATATATATATATATATATATATATATATATATATATATATATATATATATATATATATATATATATAATGCTGCATGCGTTAACTTTATTTACTTAATCTCCAAAAATTCCTAGCGATCTCAGTCACGATATTATGTATTGATGTTTAATGAGACATCGATTATGTTGAAGTTTTATTTATTTGTTGCTGTTTTAATGGAAGCAGACAATCCCTGTTAATTAACCTGCATGATAGGTTTACGTCACTGGCTTTAGGTTATCTATTCGGCGCACATCGATCTGCAGATGATGCGGAATATGCGATGACTGGTCAGAACTAGGTCACGTGAATGTTGTCCAAAAGAATATATACAGGTATGAGAGGTCGGCAGATGTACGTCTACCGTCATAGTGTCCATAGATAAACGTCATCAAAATATAGCTCTCTCTTTGGGGATCGGTCTAATTACAAGCAGCAAGTTGATTTGTTGTTGTTGTTGTGTTTAACGCCATTTTTCAGCACGATAGGCTATACATGGCGGCCAGTATTAATGGTGGAGGAAGAACCCGGAAAACCCCGGAAAGAACCACCTACCCACGAGAAGCTACTGGCAAGCTTTCTCACATGCCCACATTGGCTGAATCTTAGACTCGAACCGCCGCAGACAGAGGTGAGATGGCAGTGATCCGTAACGAGGAGCGCTTTAGACCACTCGGCCACTCGGGGCCCCCAGAAAGTTGATAAGTAACATTCGCAAGAAGCATGTAGCTTTGTATAAAAATAATACAAGCCAAAGATTTTGTTTTAATTTAAGTTATTTAGAAAAGGAATATGTCATCTTCATTGCATTAATCTTAGCCAATCCAATTAAAAGCAATTCAGTTAAATTCATTGCTGTAATTTCTAGCTTAAAGCAAAAGTAATATGTTAGTCAGTTATCACTTCCAGCACGTCCGTAATTTAAGGTGTACTTACAAACATATTTAGACCATCAGAAACTGATACTCTCACATGGGCAGGAATTCCAAGCATCCACACTCTGCTGGTGAAATCACCGACGACATGGGCAGGAAACGTTAGCAAGATGTCCGAAGCGCACTTCCAAAAAAAACCAAACATTTAATGCGATGAGCTAAAGGAGAGAAAGCAATCTTGAGGTGGTGATAAAAGCCGCTTCAAAGATTCCCTCATGGCATCAGTAAAACATTTCAACACTGGCACGACATGATGGGAATTATTTTAAACTTAGTCGGTCAATAGGATCAGAACTCACATTTGTCAAAAATGGAGTTACTTTGCTATAAACAGGTAGCTAGGTAGGTAGAAAGACACATATGTAGTCATTCCCGAGCATCGAACACACGCTGACGCAGGTTAAATCGAAGTGATCAGTAAAGGCTAGCGCTATAGACAACTCGCTCACAAGGGGTTCCCTTTATGTTGCTTGTTGTACGTATTTGTCGCTTGTACAATTAGCAGGTAAATAGGTGGTCATTCACGAGGTTAATATTTATGTTGGTTGATATGTGTATTGGTCACTTGTGGAATATGCAGGTGTGTGTGTGTGTGTGTGTGTGTGTGTGTGTGATTTGCAGTTTTAAAGTAGCTTTAACTATTTCCCAGTCATATCTCTACGATGTCTGCAGTGTGGCAGATTATAGGGATGTCTAGCACTGGGGCATCATGTCACCCAGTCACATTATCCTGACACCAGGCCGACCAGTCCTAACATTTACCTCTTAATGCTGAGCGCCTAGTGAGGCGCTGTTAGTACCATTTTTGTAAATCTTTGGTATGCCTCGGCCGGGGTTCAAACCCACGACCTCCCGCTTCCGAGGCGGACGCTCCAACCAATAGGCCACCTGAGCGGTCTGCGAGTAGGTAAAAAGATCAGAAAGTTGGCAAGCGAGCAGGTGACAGACGCACGGCTAACTCGTTAACTTGATAAATAGGCTGGTAGATAGATGGTTAACCAGGCAGATAATATGCTATACAAGTATGTAGTCGGGTCATTTTCAACGCTCCAGTAATGTAAAAGAAAGAAAAGAAATCTTCACATCAAAATCACCTCTGTAAAGATATATGGAACATATCATGAGACAAACACATGCTCCATTGACCCTTATGTGGATGACAATGTAAAAATGGCACGTTATTGAAGAAACTTAACACCATATTTAAAAGTACATAATGACTAAGGTATGGCAAGAATCATAAATGCAAGATCACGTCAAGCAAATGCAGTCATCTTATTATGAAATAATAATTTTCTTAGGCCATGCCACTGTTTAGGATCTCGTGACTGATCAGCTCAGTTTCACAATTACGTGCCTAAGTCATTAACAGTTCATCTCGTATCATATTGTCCTTACTTAAATCGACAAAGGCAAATACACAATATAGACAAGACAAACAAATAAAAATAATTTTAAAAAAAACGTTTATGTTTGCGAAATTTAACATGGCTGTTTCTACAGGAATTCAACCTTTTAGCTCTATTATGTGTCAGCTAGTTTATTTCAGCTTGTTGCTGATACTGGAAAATACTTGTATTGAAGTACAATACATTTCTATATTTTGTATTTGCCTTTGAAAAAGACTCACTAAAGAGTCGAAAGCGCTCATGCTACCTAGATACTAGTTTCGCACTGTTCATTGTCAATTTATTGCATTTATCTTAATCAATTCGCCATGTGATTTGTATTCTTTATATATATATATATATATATATATATATATATATATATATATATATATATATATATATAATGCCACTTTTTATATAAAGGTAAAGCCCGTTTATTCAACAATTCCCTGTTGGTCTCTCTCAGGAAGTATAAACAGCACAGAGAGTTCAAAGGATATAAGAAAGATACACACAAGGGAGGGACACAAGGGAGGGTGACTAAGGACTAACTGGGATATACCATGTTGCTGAAATCACTGGGCACCACCCATGGAGCTGACAATTTATCAGGCACAATAATAGGGCAACAGAATAAAAAATATCACTTTTGGGGGCAAATGGGCTAAATATGAGAAAAAAAGTTTAAAGTAGCCTGATTATGACCTTACAAAAGTAAAGGCATGTTTAGTTTTGTTTATGTTCATTTGTGCCCTATATGGATTTTGAAGAAGAAAACAATACTCATCCAGGGTTTGTCCTGGATGATGCGTAAGAAATATTATGTGAAACAAATACTGATTTGTATGTAATTTGTGTCGATGAACAGTTGTTCTCATCCATAATTATAATCTGTGCATTTTTCTTTCTCTTACTCTACCCCTCTCTGAAATACGAAACCTCTGTCATGTCCAAATTGTTATAACTGGAGATATTCAATTACTACTAAGCAGGGGTTCTTCAAGCCGCATATCCCGAAGTGGTGCTCACTCGATGTCCATTTAAGCATTCGTAAAACGAAAATTGTCGATTCATCATTATCTTGTCATTGTCATCAAATTACAATAGCCCATTGATAGGAGGCGCTATGGGAGTCTCAAACATATTGCAGTTCCTCGTAGGGGTATGCGTGGATGATATTAGCGTTTTGCGAATTACGATATTTGAAGACAAGTGTTGCCAGTGTACATATAATAGCTGTTTTTCGCCTGTGGGCATATTTGTAGAGAAATATGTGAAATGGTAATATTTGTACTTCAAAATCATCACATGATATGACAGTTGGAAAATGGAGACGGATATAAACACACACACACACACACACACACACAGGGTAGGGACGCGAGGATTCAAGGCGCCGATGGGGAATGGGGAGGTACTCTAGTTTCGCCAAACTAAGCGACATAGAACAGATTTAAACATTATCTCTCCCTTCCCCTCATCCAAAATATAGTTTTTGAAGAATTTGTCGCATTACATTAAGATAAAGGTGAAATACTATGAAAATTTCAGATGCATGAATAACTCCTGATGGCGCATGTTATCAATTGCTTCCTTCCTCCCAAACACCTCCTCGCGGTGCTCCTGTGCACGCACACACAAAAACACACACATAATGGAATGGAGTGTTTTGATTTATCTTAAAAATGAAAGACATCAGTTCCTCCAAAAACTATTATCATTTTCTTGATCTGCGTTTTTTTAAACACTAATGTATCCATATCTGTTAGGATCTTCACATCTATCTATCTTATCCTCGTTCTGGGATCTGATTTGAATAAATAGACCATTAACCAAAATGATTGTTATCTGCATTTATGAAGATCCCAAGGTCATGGGCTTTATTGTCAAGCACAAATTGCATATGAATTATCACGAAGAAACCTGTATCTTTTACCCATCTCTTTTCATCTTTTTCTTCTCTCTCTCTCTCTCTCTCTCTCTCAAACATTATATCTATAGTAGCGTAATGGAAGTTAAGATTTCCATCTAAAATACCCTAACAAAAACATGCAAACAAAAGTACGATATTGTCTGTAGAAAAACAAGACAGACGGACTGACAGCCAAGTAATAAAATGAAGCCCACCCAAATAATGAATTTTAGAAATAGACGTGCTACAAAAATCTACAAATAACATTGTAACTTTTGTAACATCGTTTTCTTTAAAGCTTTTTCTTATAGACTTTCTGACATGTACACGAACTCCCGGAGGCACTGTTTTCATAAACGAGAAAAATTTAAATTTGCCAATGAACCTATCCGGACCTCTTTCGGCTGTTTCCGATGCTAGACAAGGTTGATTCGGATGTAATCGCTAACATACGTACTCACTTGCATTGCTGTAAGTACGGAGATTATACGTACATGCACGAGATCAGAGAGTAATGTATTGTGAACCCCATTTGCATGTGTAATAACTAATAAAATATGCGATTAATGACCCTATTACACGTAGGGCATCCAACGGTCAGACAAACCTCAACCGAACTCAATCCCCACCCCCAAAAGAAAGCTACACAAGTCCCAAATAAACAACAAATTCTAGAGACGATTTTATCTTATCAAACATACCAACTATTAAATCTCTGAAATATTACAGGCTTAGCAATACTAATAACGTGTAGACTGCTCATCTCTGACCACTTTTGTTCTGATCCTTAAGTCTGCGAAAGAAAACAAATATAATGAACACAGTCTATAGAACAGCGCCAGAAACAAATATTTGTTACACCTTACAGAATAGTTCAACGACTGAATGAATATTGAAAAGATGCTTAAATTACTAGTGCCAATAGCTATGGCCTAAATCATTCCTTTACTTTTATATTTATAAATGTTTTACTCGGTTTAACTCCTGAATTTTTTTTGCCTATCCACAAATTCGACCGTTCCAGAGGCTTAGTGGTTAGAGCGTCCCTCTCAGAAATGGGAGGTCGTGCAAAAATGGTACTAACAGCTGCCTCGCTAGGTGTGACGGTTGCACGCATTGGGGTGGGGTTCTTCCAATATATATTAATTAAATTATGATGGAAGTTCCATCCGGGCTCGTGGGGTTAGAAAGTTAAATTAGTGACGAGGTAGATGTACAGCTCTGAGCCCCCAGTCAGCAATACCGACGGCTAAATTATAGAGAACACGAAGATGAAATTCAATCAATAACAATTTAATAAATTCGATAATTTAAAAACGATAAACTTTCAATCACCCGTCTTTCCCTCGACCAAGTGACAACCTAATTCATCCCGTGATTTACAGTGTGAGTTCGATTTTCCCCCTGTCCTTGCGTCTACTCATCTCTTTCTTTCCCGCTAATTCCTTCTTTCCTTCCGTTCCTCCAACACCTCCTTCGACTCCGTTTCCCTCTCGACTATCTCCTCCTCCAATTCCGCTCCCAATTTCCTCTTCATCCCTTCTCTCCCCTTTTCCTCCTGGATTTCAGCTTCTCCTGACTTCTCTCCTTTCTTCTCCTTTCCTCCGTCTCTCTATCTGAGACTACGGGACCAAAAAGGAACTGGTCTGTCCCTCAAAGCTTCCTTATTTGAAGCTGTCTGTACTTAGAATTTCCTGTTCTAAGATTTTCCAGCCAATAACGAATGGCTATTCGGAGTTACGCTAACCTCCTCTGGGTAATTTCTCTTAGCAAATTAATTCTTGCCGGAAGACGCGGATATATCATTCTACCCAAATCAGGGTCTCTCCCCTATCACGATTCTGATTGGGTGGCGCTGTGACCCTGTCCAATCGTCTTAGTGGCCAGTTTAACCTGGCTGTCTGTCTGCAGGGAAAAAAGTTAAGACACTCCCACTTCTTCGTGCAACTTCTTTTGATCTGGACAAACGTTTCCACATTTAGGTGATAATTGGCTATCTGGCGTCCTCGCAGCTCCTAGGTCTGGCTCTCCACTTCTAGCCACGGCAATCTTACGTAATGGATTAGTGCTAGCCTTCGGCAATGTTTAACATCAAACAATGGCTTGTCAGAATTACCTTGATTATACATGTTTCAAACTGGGGCTACTCTGGGTCGGGGTAAACGTGACACTAGGCGCTCAGCATTAAGAGCTTAATGTTATTGCTGGTCGGCCCGGTGTCAGGATAATATGACTGGGTGGGACATCATGATATTGTTTTTTTTTAAAACTGCGGTATAATGTCCTAATGCTAGACATCACTATAAACTGTCACACTGCAGACATCGTAACGATATGACTGAAAAAGTGTTAAAGCTACGTTAAAAATCATATTTACACACACACACACACACACACACACACACACACACACACTGTGGTTTTCTCGGTGTGTTATATTTCCGTCGGACTTTGCTATAAAGCTTAGAATCGTGTATGCCTTGCAAAAAAGTCCATCATATCTTGCTGTAACCTTGATGTCTTTGAATAAATATAAATACTTAGGAGTATGGATAGTGTATGATTGGGGACATGAACTCAAGTGATTAGGGATAAACCTGAAAACCGACACATGGACCAAGAGGTGGGGCCGGGATATGAAGAAAATATTTACATCAAACCTACGCACTCTTTCAAGGCGGACGAAAGTTTAACTTGACGTAAACTATACTTATTTGGTTTTTAGAAACACAACAAAAACCCATTCCATTTACACAGTTCATAATTTGCGTCAGTGTTCATTTCTATGTTCAGAAGTGATTCATGGTTAAGTGATAATACATGCATGTAAAATTTCCATTGTCAGCAAATATTGATCAGGTTCAATTACCGCATGTACATATATTGAAAGTTGGGCAATATGTTATTCATTTAGTAGTTATACGTTTATCAGTGGATACATTTGACACGCCAGAGATACATTTCATTTGGATTTTTTGCACGTTTTAGTCCTTGCTTATTTTTCAAAAATAAGACTCAAACTAAACTCTCTGTCTATCTCTTTGTGTTGAGGTTTTTCAAGTGAGACTCGGTACGATTGTTTTAAATTTCCAGCCTGGGATTTTCGAAATCTCCCTTTCAATGAGATTTACAAAATTGTTTTGAAATATTCCACAATGGTAAGACGGAAAGAAGCAACAGGTATTTGCTTTTTCATCTGTAATGGACGATAACAAAAATAATCTGTATCAGAGGTTTCATTTCTAAGACTTTCAGAAACATCTTTTAATCTGGCTCCCTCCCCATCACTCTTTTACTAATACCGCCAATCATGTTTTAAATCTACTCAGAAAAATAATGACAGTAATTATTTCTGCCCTTTTTTTCCTATAATGACTATGAAAGAAGAGCAAAACCTTGTGTCCGAAAACAGACATATAGTTCTAAAACAGACATATAGTTCTGGATATAAAGGTAAACATTATGTAAATAAGCTAATAAGTTACTCAGATACATGATTGAATACAAACGAGACCATCGTTCTATCGCGCAGTAAAGAGATTTGTCATGGAATCTAAAGTTATCGTGCATGATTCAAAATGATTGGGCCATCTTGTTGAGGTCCAGGCTTCATTGGAATGAGGTTAAAAAAAAAGTTTTACGCTAACTTAAAAAGTGCAAATGTATGTTCACATAAGTTTAAACTATGATTAAACTGCAGAACATGCTAAAACAACCTATTAATACCCAACATGGATTCCCAAAGCGAAGTCGTTGTTTAGAACTAAAATAATGCAATCAAAAGCACCGCTGAATAACAAATTATGTTTATGTTTTTTAAATCATTTTTTTTTTCTGTATATCGTTCCATTTATGTTAACGCTAGTAAGGCATATTTTGTGGTTTTCATAATGTCTTTTGTTATACAAAGTGTATGTTATGGAATAGTTCCAGATATATGATAGTTGATTTCAATCAATGTATATGTACGCAAAAACGGTCATGCGTGCTGAGAGTAAGAAAGCGCACCTATCTAATCATCATGGGATACGTGCATTTTGATAGATAATGTAGGAATTACTCATAACAAGAAACGAACGCTATCTCAAAGTTCAATTTGAACATGGTAGTACTCTATGGTCATAGAAATATCTTTTGTTACCTAATAAATGTCTTTTGTTACCTAATAAGTAATTAGTAACACATTATGGTTTGCCCATTTTACTGATAATATCTTCCAAAAGCAAATTTAAAGAGAGCAAATTTGTTATTTTTTCTTGCTAAGACGCGACAATTAACATATTACTAATAGACCTAGTCGTATTTGTGCACAAATAAGAAAATCTAACAATATATCCTGTCACTTCTCCCACTGCCTTTAAAAAGACTTCATTACCATGTATGTCTAGATCTTGAAGGAGTTGTTATATATATATATATATATATATATATATATATATATATATATATATATATATATTGATATACACGTGAAAATTATTTGTTGCGTGATAATGGGGATTGTACCGGGGTGGGATTACCCGCTGCATGGCAGGCCATAAAATTGCTCGAGTTATACATTTCCACACGAGATGCTTAATATACTGTCCCTAGCATTGAATGTATCAGACAAAACTTGCGATTTTTTTTTTCCTTTGAGCTGGAGGGTGGGTGGGCCGTGGGAAGCGGTTTGAAGAAAGTGTTTACATCAAAATTGAGCTCACTTTCAAGACAGATAAGAGTCTGACATAACGTTATGTATAATCAGAAGCATTTGTAAAAACAACAATCCATGCCAATATGTTTATTCACTTAATACCTTGAAACGATGTTTGTGTCAGCAAAAATGTAAAAGAGTGAATTCCAATTGCACCATTTTTGATAAACCTATATACACATTTCATAACTCGCTATATGTTGTTCTCATTTCAGACATGATATATGGATAACTGGCAAAACGTACATTACATGTAAAACTTGAGAACGTAATGACCAGCGTCAATTAAGGCATGTAATGTTCTTGAAATGAGTTCTATGCATTATTTATTAAGTAAATTTTTACTTTAATTACAAGAGAGATTTAATTTTCTATGGCTTCATCTTAATTTTTTAGCAATGCATAATTTATGTTTTTTTAAATTCATAACCTCGTTATATACATCTTCGAGCTGTTTGGTTACGATTGCTACTAATTTTTGATTTATGTCTTTATCCATCATATGTAGTATAACATTTTACATACAAATGTCTCTCATGACTATATGTTATGGTTAATATATTTAATTATTTTGTTTTCTTCCATGATGTTATGTTTCTTTTACGTACACAAAGTAAGGCTCAAATATGCTATCAGTGTATCCCCTCAGTACGTTAAGGTTAGGGTCGGTACGATTGTCCTTATATTATCGACCGAGGATCTTCGACATCTCACTTACAATGATATTTAAAAGGAAAAGAAAGAGGAAAATGCTTTTACAAAAAGATAAGAAAGAGAGAAATAACAACATGTTTAAACATTTTGTTTGTAAGTGCAGTAAAATTTACATCCTTAATTTAAAATGGGTGGATTCGGTGGTTGTATTCGTGCATTTGCCAAAGTATGTTGGCTTCCCCTCTAACTCTCTCCGGATTACTTCCAATAATATTTTAAATTGTCTCAGAACAATAAGGACAGTAAAACCTGTAATGACCCTGTAAGAAAAGCAAAATGCTTTATATTGAAATGATGTATGAATTCAAATGAAATTGTCGTACTATCTTACTGTTACGAGATTCTTCTTGAGATACACAGTGGTCATACAGTCAGACATGGTACTAAATTGATATCCATGGCGGTCATACAGTTGTACATGGTACAAGATTGATGTCATTAATGATCATGCAATCAGACACAAAACTGATATCCAAAGTGGTCATACAGTCAGACATGGTACTAGATTTATATCCAAGGTTCATACATTGTACAATATTTATATCCATGGTGATCATATAGTTAGCTATGGTTAAATATTGCTATCCATATATATATATATATATATATATATATATAAAGTAATACTATCATACAGGTTAGAGGATTGTTGATTCGTACTGTACGGAGATTCGAACCCAGGTCCGCTTGTAAACGGCACCCATCGCCTTGCTGCACACACGAGCCCTTATTCCTTCACGACTAAGCACACATTACCAAAAGTGATGTTACTCAATCGATGTTATATGCACTCGTGTGTAGCAGACACTCACGAGGGACGACCCAGTAATTAATTCTCATCTATTCACACAGTCATTCCGGATTCCTATGAAAGAATTCAAGTTATACAGACTTAACTATGGAGAATTATAAATATACACCAGACAGAACAGAAAGTGCTCCATGAATTCCTATAGAAGAATGCTTGATAATAATAGGCAGAATTAATATTTAATACAAATAATGCTATCAAACAGGTTAGAGAATTTTTAATTCGTACTTTTTTATAATTATAAGTAAGGCATTATAAGATATTGATATCCATAGTCAGGCATTATATAATATTGATATCCATAGTCTGGCATTATAAAATATTGATATCCATAGTCTGGCATTATAAAATATTGATATCCATAGTCTGGCATTATAAAATATTGATATCCATAGTCTGGCATTATAAAATATTGATATCCATAGTCTGGCATTATAAAATATTGATATCCATAGTCTGGCATTATAAAATATTGATATCCATAGTCAGGCATTATAACATATTGATATCCATAGTCAGGCATTATAAAATATTGATATCCATAGTCAGGCATTATAAAATATTGATATCCATAGTCAGGCATTATAAAATATTGATATCCATAGTCAGGCATTATAAAATATTGATATCCAAAGTCAGGCATTATAAAATATTGATATCCATAGTCAGGCATTATAAAATATTGATATCCATAGTCTGGCATTATAAAATATTGATATCCATAGTCTGGCATTATAAAATATTGATATCCATAGTCTGGCATTATAAAATATTGATATCCATAGTCAGGCATTATAAAATATTGATATCCATAGTCAGGCATTATAAAATATTGATATCCATAGTCAGGCATTATAAAATATTGATATCCATAGTCTGGAATGATAAGAGGTCATGTAGCCTTCAATTGTAATCGAGGCCTACGAACCGTATTGCCTAGATCCGCAGATGTGGTTCGCTGTACAGATGTTCAAGCAAAGGTTTCCTCTAATTTAGACAGTCTAAATAAATTTGGTCCATGTAAATTTCGAAAAGAAAATTAAATCATGGTGCAAGTTTAAAATACTAGTCGGTTAATACCCAATACGGTTTCCTAAAACGGAGTTATTGTTGAGAGAGCAAATTGAATAACATACAAAATAACCGCTTAATAACATTCTTTTAATTTCATTAAATGAATGTGTTTCTCTACATCGTTCTATTTACTACAAGGGAGGTATGTAATATTATATGATTATTAGATGGCGTTCTTCATACGAGGAATCCATTGCGTTATATAAGAATTCATAATAGTCTTATGGTTGCTATCAATCAGCTTATAGACATGCAAACATTGGCTCAGGTTGTTGAGTGCAATGAAATACACGCAAACATCAGGCGATATTGTATCCCCATGGGCAGTGTAAGAGTTATTCATAGCAAAGAAAGAATGCTTACTTTTTTTAAAACCTCAAATCAGTTCCCCAAGACAATCAACTTTCTTACTTAATAACACAAATGGTTTCCGTCTGATTAGAAACACACGAAGCTTTGCAAAGATAATAATAATATCTTTGACCCGCAAAAGTGAAGTCAGTAATTTTATTATTTTTTCTTGCTCAGACGCGTTAATTACCTTTATGCTTATAGAGCCCTTTGTGTGCGTGCATATATATCCTCACTCTCTTTGAAAAGACTTCATTTCCATTTATGTCTAGATCTTGAAAGATTTTTCTACTGGTTATGTGGACAAAAGCTGTAGGAATCTCAATTTCAATTAAAAAAATTATGTAACTACTATGAATTCTTAAATTGCATGTGCTCAACCGAAATTGCATATGAAAATGACCATATTGAACTCTATCTCGATTAGTCGCATTGTGTCATGGTGACAGACTTTGCGATTGTCCTTCTATTAACGGTCTAGGATCTTCGACTTCTCTCTATCTCTCTCTGTCTCTCTCTCTGTCTCTCTCTCCTATGAATACTGCCAATCGCAATTTAAAATTTCTCAGAAAACCCTTATGGCAATAATGACTACTGCGCTTAACTATAACGACCTTGCAATAGAAGTTGCTGTCGAATTCAAATGATATCATCATCCTATCCTTTCAGTGATGATATTTTTGTTGAGATCCATGGTAATGACACCGTTAGGCATTTGCGTTATTTGACTAGCGAAAAGTCAGTATGTTTATGAATAACAAATTGTGACAATGCTGCTGGCTTGTTTCACATCTAAATCCAGTGACATCAGTAAACCATTTCGTTTCTTACATTGTGTGTATCTGTTTGTTTAATTCTGTAAATACTGCAACCAACAGTCAGGTCTTTTGACATCTAATGAGTTCAACGAGTGTTTGTTGTTCTTTGCTTCTAATTCAATACAAGCAATGTACCTAAAAGCCAACAAATGTTACAGGATACACATCAACAAGCTATATATAAGCCTATTTTCTGATTTGAAAGGAATATTCTTGTAAAATTTGCATTCTGATTAGCTTGTATTCAATTAAGCGTGATGGACGACGGATACATCCACACATCGATGTACCATGGATACATCCATACATGGATCGACCATTGATGTTAAAGGGGATACCTTAGCGTCAATGGAAGTCTCAGTCATAAATGTCGTGAGAACGTTTAGCGTCAAGACTTTGCAGACCCCTCTGGGAACGTTAAGGGGGAATTGAACATGGGGAATGTTTGGCCTTTATAGTGACAAGGGAAAGCTGGTTTTTCTATAAGGACAAAAGGAATGGGACAGGTGAGGTGACGCCAGGGTCCATGAACGTTATGTAATAGTTCCAGTGTGTGTGTAAGCTATAGTATATATTGTGATTATATGAGTTCGCGTACGTTTGTTTTGATAGTATATTTGGGGTTTGTATGCGTTCGCGTAAGTTTGTGTGGATAGTAGATAATATGTGAACGTAGTGTAAGGAATGTTTTCCTTCACGTCGGTGTCTGACAAATATAAAGTCGAGCGTTTGTCATTCGCGTCATTCAACATTGAATAAACCATGATGGCAAGTAACCACCTTGATAAAATGTAGAAGCTGAAAGACGTTCTGGATAATTTGGGAATGATTGAATAAATGTTAGTCAAACTGGATGACGATTTTGATTCTTACAGTCCCCATCTAGTCAAGATGGAAATCAATAATCTAATAAAATCTAATGACATGTTAAAGAAATGATTAAAAAAAAAGAGGAGATGGAGGATGAAGAGGATAAAACAATAATGCGGGAATGGAAGGAAAATATATAAAAGAAAGAGTAGAATAAGAAGAGGAAGAGAGGAAGAGAGAAAAAACAGGAGGAGGAACATTTAAACAAAAGAAGACAACATCAGTAATAAAACTAAGTAAATGGTGGAGGAAAAGAACAAACTAAACGAACAAGAAGAAAAAAACCAAAAGGTTCTTTTCATTGCCACTCATATGCCTTGAAAAGATATTTAATCTCTTTGCCTAAAATTGTTTTAATCAATTTTAGGTGTGATATATTGGTGTTCATTAATATATGTCTATGTGTTGTATATGTTTATGTCTAGGTCTATATCTCTACTGTATTTGTCTCTCCCTAGAATAGTGCGTATTCAGATCAATCCCTTGCCACATTGTTACCAATGTCCAGTACCGTGATGTCACCTCACCTGTTCCATACCTATTGTCCATATAAAACAAACCAACTTTCCCTTGTCGCCATATAAGCCCAGTATTCCCCATATTCAATTCCCCTTGACGCTAAACGTTCGGAGGATGTCCGAAAATTCTTGACGTTAAACGTTCCCACGATATTTGTTTGACTGGGATATCCATTGACGCTAAGGTATCCCCTATACCTACTGTTATGGATACATCCACACATTGATAGACAATAGGTAAATCCATACATGGATCGATCATTGATGCATCCAAACATGGATTTACCATGGATACATTCGTACATTGATGTACCATTGATGTATCCATGCATGGATGAATCATAAATACATCCATACATGGATAAACCATGGATACATCCATATATGGATGCACCATGGATACAGCTATACATAGATGGACCATGGAAACATCCATACATGGATGGACCATGGATACATCCATACATGGCTGGACCATGGATATATCCATACTTGGATGGATCATAGAAACATCCATATATTTACCTAATCATTGTGTTTTAGTTTCAGAATTAATAACGTATAATATTTTTATTTTTTCGTATGTTGATGCAGGATAGTAGCACCTGTTGAACAAACAAAGCTTTTCTTCTTTATATCATCATTCTTTGTTTGATTACATAGGGATGGGGATTGTATTATATTTGTCCAAGATAAAAATATTGAGCAATAGAAATACTCGAACTAGTTTTATTTTCTCTTCGAATACCTTGCTACTAAAGATTTTCACATTTAATGTTTTAATGCTCTTTGAACACTATTTTGTTATTACGGATTTCCACATTTAATGTTCTAGTGATCTTAGAATAACTTCTTGTTATTAAGAATTTCTATATTTAAGGCTCTATGGCTCTTAGAACACCTTGTTGTTATAATGAATATCCAAATTACGTGTGTTACTGCTCTTAGAACACATTGTTGTTATAATGGATTTCCAAATTTAATGTTCTAGAGCTCTCAGAATTACTTGTTGTTATAACAGATTTCCACATTTAAGGTTGTATGGTTCTTAGAACACCTTGTTATTATTATTATTATGGATTTCCATACTTAATATTCTAGGGTTCTTAGAACACATTGTTATTATTATTATGGATTTCCACATTTAATGTTATCGGGCTGTCAGAATACCGTGTTGCTATTATTAATTTCCATAGGGCTCTCAGAACACCTTGGTGTTATTATTAATTTCCATATTTAATGTTATCGGGCTGTCAGAACACCTTGTTGTTAATATTAATTTCCATATTTAATGGTATCCGTCTGCCAGAACACATTGTTGTTAATATTAATTTCCATATTAAATGTTATCGGGCTGCTAGAACACCATGTTGTTATTATTAATTTCCATATTTAATGTTATCGGGCTGCTAGAACACCTTGTTGTTATTACTAATATCCATATTTAATGTTATAGGGCTGCTAGAACGCCTTGTTGTTATTATTAATTTCCATATTTAATGTTATCGGGCTGCCAGAACACCTTGTTGTTATTATTAATTTCCATATTTAATGTTATCGGGCTGTCAGAACACCTTGTTGTTATTATTAATTTCCATATTTAATGTTATCGGGCTGCCAAAACACCTTGTTGTTATTATTAATTTCCATATTTAATGTTATCGAGCTGCCAGAACACCTTGTTGTTATTATTAATTTCCATATTTAATGTTATCGGGCTGCTAGAACACCTTCTTGACTCTAAGGATTTCCACATTTAAGGTTCATGAGCTTAATGTTCAAGTGTCCTATATCACCTTGTTGCTGTAAATGATTTCCACATTTAATGTTCTGGTTCTATGAAATAAGACACAAATTTCCATATTTAATGTTATCGGGCTGCCAGAAAAACCTTGATTTTAAGGATTTCCACATTTAAGGTTCATGAGCTTAATGTTCAAGTGTCCTATATCACCTTGTTGCTGTAAATGATTTCCACATTTAATGTTCTGGTTCTATGAAATAAGACACAAATTTCCATATTTAATGTTATCGGGCTGCCAGAACACCTTCTTGATTTTAAGGATTTCCACATTTAAGGTTCATGAGCTTAATGTTCAAGTGTCCTATATCACCTTGTTGCTGTAAATGATTTCCACATTTAATGTTCTGGTTCTATGAAATAAGACACAAATTTCCATATTTAATGTTATCGGGCTGCCAGAACACCTTCTTGATTTTAAGGATTTCCACATTTAAGGTTCATGAGCTTAATGTTCAAGTGTCCTTTATCACCTTGTTGCTGTAAATGATTTCCACATTTAATGTTCTGGTTCTATGAAATAAGACACAAAGTTTCATATTTAATTCAGCTTTGATTGTTCTTTTGCTCATTCCTTATGGTTTTACATGTACAAAATTTAATCAGTTAATGCAATTCGTTACCGTTATCGGTATCCGCTGTAAAGTCTAGTTTATAATCAGTTTTCGATTTTTAAGTTTTAGTTAAATTTCCTCATTACTATCTTCTGTTAACCCTTATTCAAACCTAAAACAATACATTATGTTATCGTTTAAATCTTATCCTTCGAATCTGTAATAGATAAATCGTATGTTGTCTTCATTGTTTCCATCTTGGGTACATTCAAATTTATTTTGTTTTTATCGTCCTCTATCTTTTGGATATCTCTTTTAATTTATCGTTTAGGTATCTGTATTAATCATTCTTCTACATGTTATTTGTCTATTAATCATTCTTCTACATGTTATTTGGCTATTAATCATTCTTCTACATGTTATTTGGCTATTAATCATTCTTCTACATGTTATTTGGCTATTCAAGACAGAAACTTTTGAAACAAACATTGATAATGGTTTTAATTTCTTGATCATTTTGTTTCCTTTCATTACTCATATCTATATACAACTGTTGCAACTGTTATTGTAAAGTCTTACTGCTTTTCACAATTTTTATTTTCTATACGTCTCTATCTAAATCATCCATCTAAAGGTTGTCTTTTGCTTTAGAAATATGTCGCCTTTAACGACGGTTTTTATATGTTTCTGTATTTGCTTTTTAAATGAAGGTAATCATCATTCAAAAACGAAGTAGTCCGCATTGAAAATCTATGCGATTTACTGTTTAAACATTTTTCCAGCTAAAAGCCATTAGGTAGTCGACTATGAACTGGCTAAATTACTAGAATGACTAGCTATACGGCTTCTTTAATTAGCACGTTTGAGTATGGACCCTTTCAAGCGTCAAAAGATTATTCCAAATTATGATATAGACAACAGTAAGAGCAGAATTTAATTTGGTAATAATAAACTGTGTTGATAATATTTTTGCTCCAGTCGTCTGAACGTAAATGTTATGCTCTATACTAACCACAAAATTCAAAGCATTTATTAACTTTTATCTCCTTTTGCCACTTTAGTATCAAAATACAAACAGATAAAAGTTCAGTGAAAATGAAAAAGTTGATTCTTCAATTTGTCCAATATCGACGCTTGATGGCGGTTCATTAACATATTAAACAGCTTACTCAAAAACTCGATGAGGGCAAATGTTAAGTCTTGGATAATGAAAAGAACTATTGATATTTTCTTTTCATTCGACATTTGTCTGTAAAAAACATTTCTGGGATCTGATTGCAGGATACATACAGGATTTTACTTTCTTCTTGTGCTTCTGAATGTTATTTATTAACGTCAACATGTTTTAGAACTTAATCGTGCTGTGTACATATACCGAAGTCACCTTGATGAAGATTCCATGAAGAAACAACTTTACTTGTCAACTAAATAAACAAAATATCTAAAATTGTGATACAATTAAATATATAGATCGTAATATGTATTTTATTGAACGTAAAGTTTTATTTGAGCTTTGTAACCAAAGAGAAATATGTTTCCAATATACTTTGTTTAAAAATAAATGATTGTAAAATAGAAAATGAGATTTAATAGTAATCGTCTCATTGAAGATTATTTTATTTGTAATTAAACATATGATGTTATAAAATAATTATTCACTCAGTCGAAATGAAATGCCCAATGTATCCTATATAACCTTAAGTATATATATATATATATATATATATATATATATATATATATATATATATATATATATATATATATATATATATAGCGAACAACAATCCTTTCAAATGCACTGGATCCTGCAAGGGTGTCAGGGATGGATTAAGATCAACACAATAAACTGACAAACGAACAGTGCAAACGAGTTTCTCACTAGCCTGAGCGCTTTTGACTCTAACTGATTTGTCTTCTTAAATTATTTTTTATTTTAATGGCAAGCACAAAACTGAAACAAGACAAGCAATAATCACAAAAAGCCCTGATATTACAACAGTGTATATAACTATTTTTGCTGGAATAAAGCTAGAAAATGTTAGATGTTTTGACTTTAAGGTCCATATAACTAGTGCGAAACATCATCAGTCAATTTATAGGCAACTAGTCGAAACATCATCAGCCAATTTATAGGCAACTAGCAGCGTTCCCTCTAAGCGAATGGTAGATGTGCGCGATATGCGCGCTGCATTGTGCAAGCATTACGATGATTTTATGATTAATGTTGGATTGAATATTTCGTAATTTTGATCTGCTGTGCGGAGAACAATTCAGATGGGTGGGGATATCTAAGCAGCTGCGCTGCCGCGCGAGCGCACATCTTAGAGGGAACGTTGGCAACTAGTCGAAACATCATCAGTCATTTTATAGGCAACTAGTCGAAACATCATCAGTCATTTTATAGGCAGCTAGTCGAAACATCTAACATTTTTCAAGCATTTAGTATGTTGTGCAACATAATCAGTACGGATAGATGAACAATAGCTTTTTTAGTACAAACAGTGAAACAAGTAATTTTCTGTACATATAACTGAACAAGTATTTTTTCAGTACAAACAGTTGAACAATTGTTTTTTTTTCTTCCAGTACAGACTGTTCAACAATATATATTTCAGTACAGACTGTTGCACAAAGGTATTTTTAGTACAGACATTCGAAAAATATTTTTTATTCGGTACAGATAGTTGAACAAGAGTTTTTCAGTACCAAAAGCTGAACAATAGTTTAAAAAAAAAAACTATATATAGTTAAAGAATAGCTTTTCAGTACAAACAGTTCAACAGTTGTTTTTCAGTATAGAGTAGTTGAAAAATTATTTTTCAGTGCAGACAGTTGAACTATTTGTACAGCACAGATATGTGATATTTTTTATTTGACATTGCAGACGGAAAAGCGTTTGTCTACAAGTCGAGTACAAAAAAGGTTTATCGTATAATGTAATAAAGTATTTTAAAGCGCAGTGACGGATTGACATTTCATTTATTGAATTCGGAATGACGGCTAGGTTCGGATTATCTACGGACAAATATAACGAAACACCTTTTTCTCAAAGGTATTTTATCTCATTGGAATAAATGATGTGTTTGAAAATTGTAATGACACCGTCTTTGAATTTGAAATATAAAAGCCGTAACTTGCGTATTATTTTTCTCAGTTCAGGCGCGGTAATTAGTTCATTAGTTGTGCGACAAAATACCGCATGACGTCTCCAATTTCAGCCGTATAAAGGATCAGTTTTCTGACACAGAAGATAATGAAATTAAAACATTTTAAAACATTTTGCACAACTTGTGCGAACACAGAAGCAAATGAGCAGATATCGGTGTTGGGAAGCACTGTTTCCACTCAAACTTAGGACGACCATTTCTCCCACTGAATTTTATTGACAATTAATTGTAAAAAAGAAAATTAATATGTACTTTATTACAATTTAATTGATTGCTTTCATTAAATGATAAGTCAGTAATTAAACTTGCATTTCTACACGTTATTACCTTTCAGTACGTGGCAATGTTTTCTTTTGGATGGTGCTTTTACAGCTTAGTTCCTTAAACGTAGTTTTGACTCGAAGCCCCCGGATTTCTCAAACAAAGATAGTTTTGTTATCTTTGCATTGAGGAAGAGCCAGCAACTGGTGGATATACATTGTCATTTAAAAGTCAACCGACGACCTGCTCTTTTTAAACGCTTTCGTTCAAGCCATATAAACATTTTAAATAACGTTTAACTTCTAAATATCAGCCTACCATACCCCACCGAAAAACAAACAAACATGTAGTTGATCTTTCCAAAAGTGTATTGTACCTTGTTTGTATTTCCTTAATAATCATATCTTCTTCATCGTTTTCATCATTGTTATCATCATCATCATCATCATCATCGCATTTTTAAAATTATTGAATGAGCTCTAAACATATGTAACTGTAGGTCAGTGTACCATTTCAGATAGATGTATGTACGTATGATTATTTGCTAGACATTTATAAATGAAGCAAAACAATACACCGGATGTATTTGATGAGAGAGAGAATATATAAATTGTGCATTTAGTATTGTCTTCCGTATTGCTAATAATGTTAGTACTTAATTTATTTAAATACAATAATCCTTGATATAGCAAACAATCCTGATAAAATGTCTCGTTATATTTCTGGCATGGTAACACTTGTTTATTTAGATCTTAAAGCAATGATTCATAACAAAAATAGTATATGCAGAGATGTATACATTGATTTTACTTTCCTTTCACCTCTCATTAATTTTTCCAATGGCAATTTTTGTACGATGTAAACTTTTCAAATGTGTGTATATTTGATACTTCATTTGTTTTATTAGCTTATGAATATACCTTATTTTAATTTAAAACAAACATCGCTAAATACCCTGACGTACCTGATGCATATAAATATTCTTCTACAGCTTCAGACTGCGAGGGGAAGAAGTTTATTTCTACGTGGATAAATTGTTTTTAAAAGAGCAGAAGTTAAGAAACTGAATGCTGCGCGTACAATTCCTAATTGCCTTTATTCCAAAATAATGCAAGCATATTTTATAGTAAAGGACATCAATATTTTATAAAGATATTAAATCAAGTATCATGGTAAATACTTGTTTCACCGTGATTTCCGCATGAATGAAGTTGAAGAAAAGGTGTTTCCTTATCTCCATATATTTTGTTTTTGAGATTCGAAGACAAAATGACAATACTGGTACATTTTACATATATAGTTTGCGGTTTAATGGTTCTGTTATGTCAACACGTTAACATATCACTTTATATCAATCGGATTGGTCCAAATTAGTGTTTTCGCTTAAACATAGTTATTTCCATACATGTTAACACACACACACACACACACACACACACACACACATATATGTGTGTGTGTGTGTGTGTTATCGATCAAGTGATTAGAAATACAAATTATTATGTTAATCAATACAGTCATTTTTGCTAATTCTTTTATGCAAAACTGATAATCTTGTATCACCAAAGAAATCATGTGCAGACACTTGTATTGGCTTGGCCTCGTATTTACTTCTGAAGATAGAATAGCTAGTTTCACTTTTTTATTTAATCCGAGAGTGAGTTATGAAAATGAATAGAATAGTATCGGAATGAGTTTCTACTTATTTTGATCTGGCATAAACACGATTAAAATTATTCTATACAGGTTTGTCTCATCAACTAATGGTGGTATGAGGTCTGCAAAATAAGAAACAGAGAAGAACCGTCTATAATTTAATGAAAGTAACATAATTTGTGAAACTTGCGTCTATCCGCCAAGGTAAACCAGATTCTTTATAAATCTTGTGACACTTCTGGTAAGATCAGACAGAAATCTACATGTTCCTAAATAATGTTTTGTTCTAATTTAAATCTTCATTCGTACAATCATCTTATACATCATTATATTCAGGAAAGGGATGGAATGAATATAAAAGATATCCTTTATGTCGGCTAAAGTTTTATTTTACTTCTTTCAAGCTAGATGACGTCGTAGGTTGATAATTATATATTTTGCACACTGAAAAATATTACCCCACCCCCACCCTACAACAATAAGTTAGAAAAATATTACCCCTACCCCCACCTACAGCAAAACGTTAGAAAAATATTACCACCACCCACCCTACAGCAACAATATCTTTAGCTTGGAATAAAAAAAAAAGGAATTGCAAAGGTAACTTTTCTCAGAAACATTTACTAAACTGGGAAGTGTTTTCACATTATGTGGCATAACATTTAAAACAAAGTGTGAGAGAACTTACATAATTAAAGCATCACGGCAAAATTGATGAAATAAAAGTTTTCAATGGTCAAAGACTAAATTGAGACCTTTTGATAAACTTACTGTTTAAAAAAAATTGTTCTGCTGTATCCAACACAATCAACCGCTTCTTTATTTACATTATCCATACAAAAGAAACTATTAGTGATAAACTCAATCACGTGTTTGTTCTATTTTTATCACATTAAAAGGCACAAGAACTTATCAACATGTACTCAATACTTTACTCATTTACTCAATAGTACCATAGGGTGATTAAAAATAACTAATAACAGACCACTTATTAGTACATTAAGAAAAATGGGACATATAAACTTATTTCACAAACTCTTAAGTGAAAAAAATACTTTTTAAAACATGCTCACACATAATTGATCAGTTCTTTTGGGATTTTGGAATCTACTTAGAAGAACGCGTTTATGCAGCTGATTAAAGCTACAAATAATAATAATAATAAAGAAACTGAATCATAGCTGAGACAGTGTGATAGTAGCAGGTAATAACCTCTTTATCGCTAAAACATGAACAAGTATATATTTATTGTTGAACAACGGGAAGAGAAATAGGAATAGTTAAGGCAAGAAGGAACATTTAGCCATACAAAAAACTAACTCGGTGGAGTTTTGTAAGTAAAGTAAATTCTGATGAGGGAGGTTAAAATATCATGCATATTAAAATTGACACACAGGCCAATGTCATATACTAAAACGTAGCCGTTGAAGAGTTTTCTCGAGCACACTTCTAGCGCATAATTGTGTACGGAGTAACAGCTCTAAGGGAAATAACTAATTCGAATGTTGTAAGTATATTCCGCATTGGTAGCCTCCCTTGTTTCCAAGTGCCAATTCTCCCGTATTTGATTCAAGCCATGGCAATAAATCCCAGCTGCCGTGATAAAAGTAAATATTTCGATCTTATTCAATGATACTACATGCGTATATTGTTTTGTAATTTAAAATTTACGACAGGATAAAGCAAAGTCCAGAAAACCCTTTCTAGTAGCTTGTATGCCTTAGTGTGTAATCTCATAACTACACCTACTTTAAAATGTGAGTGTAAAAATCTTGCTGACTGACGCAGATTAATAATTGCTTGTGATTTATCTAACAAAATTTAAGACGTGCATCTTACGCATTTAAAAATTAATATTTGGATTTATTGATTTTAGCACGTTTGATCTATACAATGCAGCTTTTTTCTTTTCTTCTTAAGACAAAACGTTGATTCAGCAATCACTTTTGGCTGCAATATAGTTGATATATAAAATCTGTGTTAAAAAAAAAAAAAAAAAAAAAAAAACTCCGATAGACGTACACCCGGGGCCCCTCCAATTTTAGTTAGGGCCCGTCCTGTATTAAAGTGTGGTACCCGTCGGGTTTGTCAAGAAGAAAATAGGTTGCCTGAGGAAACTTTGATCGCGCTTATGAAATGAGTTGATGTACTTTCAAGATGTTGACATACATGACATAACACGGCGCAGTCTAAATCAGATTACCTCGGTCCTACGTGAAATTGAGATCTGAGTTTAATCAAATGGAAACTTTTCTAAATCTATGATTTTGTACTCCCAAATCCCCTGACACATTCCTGCTTCAAAAAAACAATTTTCAGTAATCTTAAAAACAAAAACAATAAATTAGAAAAAAATATCAAACCCTTTCAGTCTATGTCCGTTATATGTAGTATGTATAAACGGTAAACTGTAATGATTGGAGCTGGTGCAAAACTATCATTTGGGCAGTTTAAATAGCAGCAATTAAAGGAAAAAAGGTAGTATAAAGTCAAAGTTTCACATCAACTGACTGATAGTAGCTAGTGTGTTGAAGGTTTGAGTGGGTGAACCCAATGTGCTAATTTGCATAGGTAGGATCAAGAAGTGAAGCAACCCACTATAGGTAAACCAAAGAGATGATAGATGCATGTACAAGAACAAAATTTATTACATATTATTGCTTTGAATGAGAATGTTTAAAGTATGCATATGTATTATATGCTTGACAAGTTTGTGAAGACAAGCAATGCTTCTTTGAAGTCGGATTTTACTGCATATATAGGGGGTTTAACGGTTAGTATCTCTCCTTGAAAACACCAGAGGGCATCTCTGTGCAACTCACTTCCGGATAGTTCAATCAATTAAGATGGCAAATGTAGATCAAGAAAATTTAACAGACTGCTCACATTATGCAAGCAGGATCGATTATCTCACTATCTTAAAAAGAAATTCTATCAATATTTGACCAAAATTTTGACATCTTTTATTCCTTCTCACTAACTTGCGCTGCTCCCAGCTTTCAATAAATATTCTCTGCCCATTTCAGAACTTCATTATCTTTCCATTACTACCTTATGCTCTAGTTTGTATTATTTGATTGTGCGAAAGTGTATCGCTGCGTAAAAAGTTCTTGCAATTTATCTCGCTTGAAGAATAATGAAAATATATTCATTTTTTACAGCTTCAATCATAGCAGGTTGAACGAGAACGAGATAAAATTCTAACTTCTTAAGGTTCTTTTATTGTTGATTTAGTCTGTTGTTTTTCTGTTAATGTTCATTATATTTTTCATGTAATAACTTGAGTTTTTTCAAAAATGCACAAATGTCAACCACGCTTGAACAGGCAGGCGCACCTACGAGTCTCCTTGATGATTATTTTAATTTTATTTCCTTGAACGGTTGGAAATTTTAGAGTATACAATTTGGAGAAATATCAATGTTAGACACACTATGCATGTATAGGACATTTGTGGCTCTCACCAGTCTGCCTGTCTGTCTGTATATATGTCTGTCTCATTTCAACTGGTGCATGGGTATGTATATCCTCGAATGAATGTGTGTTCGCAAAAGCATACTGTTTGCAATTTAACATCCGGTCACGTGGATCAATATTGATTTAAAAGGCGAACCAAAGTAATAGGACGGAATCTGTGAAATAATTGAATCTTTAAGACTTACATATCTGATGCAAGGAAAGTTAAACAGAATGAAACTAATTTTAAGAAAGCAGTTCTAGATGAATGTGCTGGTGGTAATCAGAAATGTTGTCTAAAGACCCCAGCAAATTTGAGAGTTATTACGTGTCCGCATAAGCAAAGAAAAATCAGGCTGAAAGTTATTGCATGTACCGTCCGATACTTGATGTTTCAAAAACAGCATTGGGCATGTTATTTAATCTGAATTTTGTACGATATTTACACCCAAATATGAATAAATATTCCGGCTGCATTAATTACACTCCTTTATTGTTATGATAACTAATGTAATTATTGCTTTGTTAAGTTCCTCTGAATACATTAAAATACTGTGTTCCATTTAAAAAAAAATTTTTAAAAATTCTTGTTTAAAATATTCTGCATTACAAATCAGCTGACGTATCGAATTCGTGTTATAATTTTCTTATTGAACTTGTGTTATAACTTTCTTAACTCGTGCTATAAACGAACTATTAGCATTGCGAAAGTAACTGAGAAAGAAGGATATATCAACATATGAAGAATGCAAATTGTTGAGATTGTTTTCGTTAAAGTTATGCAGCCAAAAATGTGCAATAAATGTTTAAAATCGGAGAGCAAAATGAAATGTTCCTACAAATGTATCTGAAATTATGGATAATGAATCTATATTATCAGGTATGGACAGTGTATTTAATTTAATCATTTGATATCATTTAAGTATGGAAAGTAAATATTATTTAATTATCTGATATAATATAAGCATGGACACAGAATCTAATTATCTGATGTAATGTATATAATTATTCTCCTAGTATGAACAAAAGATGTTTGACATATATAATTTATTCATTGGTTTCACCATAATGATCTGTACTACAGCTAAGATTCCTTCCTTTGTTGACTTCGCTAACCAAGTGTAGAACAGTGAACTATCCGGAACTGGAAATTTTGTGTGGGCATGCGCATTGGAGCTAAGGGAGGTAATTTTAGGCTCTACGATCAGTAACTCCGTTGCAACCCCCGATAGAATGCAAATCATGGTCATTTCAATTATGGGAATAGGGTTCAAGTGTAATTCATTTTTATTAAATTTATATTCGAATTGTAGCTATTGCAACATTGCGTTACACAACATTAAAAAGGGGTACATTTTGGGCTTGTGGATATTAGAGTCCAGCATACCTGTTAACCGTTCAAAAGCCAAGCATGGGGAAAAGCAAATAAAAAGGTGATATTGGGACATACAATAGAGACGGTTTTACGCGGCATTTATTAAGCGCCGGTTTCAATAAATATTGACCGATTTTCCAAGTCCAATAAGGGTGAAATTCTCGAAGGACGCGTCAGGGGCGCCCGCTGCAATTTTTGTTTGGGGATGCGGTCGGGGACACGTAGCGGTCAGCCATGAAATTTTATGGATGTAGGCCAAAACATGTTTAAAGGTGAAATTGGGGGAGGCGACTATTGTCCCCACCCCTTGCCCAATGTGCGAGCGCCCATGGGACGCGCCATTTCTCCCTGTGACACGCCTTATTTTCTCTCAGGACAAGCCCCCATTTTCCTATTCTGGTCAGCTGTGGCTAAAATGCATAATAGCTATAGGTTAGACTTAAGTACACAAGCATAAGGGCAGTCAATCCTTATCATTGCATTTGTCTTGTAAAAAGGACTACCCTTCAGACATAATTCAAAGACACCATGTGCAACAGTGAAGCACCAGAAATTGATTGGCAAATAAACGATGCCACATTCATAACTTAAGAAGCCTAGGACTTCATTTTAACAGTTCAAATGTGCAGCCACAAGTTACCGTACATGTTACAATTGTTTTTCTCACGTTTTATATCCCATCTTATTTCTTTAGGTTAAACTCTTAAGACAGGTAACACTGTTTACTAAATAAAATATTTACTCCGAATTAGCTCTTTGTGGGAACATACACTGTGTGGTATATTTTGTTCAATTCCTTCTTTTAATTTAATCATGGTAATTAAAGTTTATAAATACGGTAGAGGAATGTCAGGTGTTTACTGGCTTAATTTCTTTGGTGGAAATGGAGATGTGATTATGTTTGCAAAGAAAAGTACGCAACATTCACAGTGATCATTCATGGGATTGAAACTAATTGGTGACAATATTTTTGTTGTAAATATAGTACTGTTGTAGGGATTTTTAAAAATCTGAAATTTACGTGAATAATATTTAATAATAACATTATATTTACTGAAGAAAAACAACTTTGTAATGTGATATTAATTTCCTCACAGCTGTATTCACAAGCGATACAATATAATATGGCATCTGTGGATTGCATACGAAAATATCTATTTATGTATTTGTTGTGAGAAATGAAGATTGACAGACATAATGAAATAACTGGGAGTTCTCTGCAAACAAAATCAAGAGATATTATGAGATCGGGAGATACGTGTGGAAATACCTCCAAAATGGGGAGGTTTTTTTCCCGATTTGAGAGTTGATATATATAAACTGTCCGGGCTTGTGCAATTTCAGTCCGGGCTTGTGAGTTTATTTAAGTTATCAGTCCGGGACCTGTGCCTAAAAACAATTTCTTTGAGCACTGAAAATAACAAAATTCCACAAATTATTCACGAAATATTAAGCGATCACATGTCATGAGGGTAAGACGACAAAAAGAAACAGGACGAGGAGGTGCAGGTGGTAAATAAAATGTTTTTTTTTTTGTGACTTGGATTTTTAACGTAGCTTTAACAATTTTTCAGTCACTACGAAGTCTGCAGTGTAACAGTTTATAGTGATGTCTAGCACTGGGGCATTATGCCGCAAACATGTTTGCATGATGTCCCACCCAGTCACATTATCCTGACACCAGGCCGACCAGTCCTAACACTAACCTCTTAATGCTGAGCGCCAAGAGAGGCAGCTGTTAGTACCATTTTTGCAAGTCTTTGGTATGACTCGGCCGGGGATAGAACCCACAACCTCTTGCATCCGAGGCGGACGCTCTAACCACTAGGCCACCGAAGCGGTAGGTGAAGAAAAAGAGACAGGATGATGAGGATGAGAGTTGGAGTGCGGAGTAACAAAGACGAATTAAATTCGTCATATTTATTTATCGATCACCTTAATTTTCAAGCTAACTGTTAGGATTTGTCGGTATTCTCTTGCATTATTAAATCAAAGCCTTTAATTAGTATTTAATATGAACTTCTACACACTACCCGCTAAAACTAGCCCACCCTCTAAATAACCTGGAGGAAAAAAACAAACAAAGAAAACCACTAAACAAGCTGAAAACCCAAAACACCCACTCCAAACCTAAACAAAACGGTGGTTTAAATACAACCAAGCGAAATGTCATTAAGATTTATTTATTTCGGCATAGAGCAGACTTGCACGAGACAACAAAAAAATTGGGCATCATTATAGCTTTCCTAATGATCATGACAAAATTCAGTCATTCGAAGATATATAGAAAATTGTGTGGGGCGTATAAAATGTGCTGCTACCTGCCCAGATTTGCACACAGATTGCGAATCACCGGATCAGAATTGTACACATAATGCGAACCACTTGCCCAGAATTGCACATAGAATGCAAAGCACTTGCACAGAATTCTACATAGAAAATGAGTATTTTCTTGGAGATGTATGTGTCATTTTATAAAAGTCTAAAATCAGAGCAAGTATGCAATTTTCATCGAGTATAGCCTTGATTGTTAAGGATACAATAACTGCTCGAATTGCACTCGTAGTACGTGGAATATGTCCCAATATCCATCAGAGTTAAGCTTTGTTTATTTTCTCAGTTATGATTTATACTTTGTGAAAAGCGTTTAGTTAATGAAAAATTGCAATCAAGAGCTCACACTTGTCTTTGAAAATCGATTATGTGTGATAAATTCGTTCGAGTTTTTAGGATGGATATGACAACGACTTCTATACATACTGTTTAGGGTATGGATGGATTTCACTCTAATTCTTTATTTTGCCAAACTGTTCTCATAATACACATAAATGGCTAATTTTCATATCTATTTACAGATTTATCAAGCCTTTATACAGTCTTCCAAGTTTATGTAAGTTTGCTGTTATTCACAAACGGAATTGTGTATTTTGCTAAACTACGCCGGGTTTTACGTTCTTTAAGAAAGGAATTAAGTGAAAGGAAAAAAAAGAAGATATTTTGTTGCGTTTAGTGATTGGAGAAACGCATGTTCATATATTGGAAAATTATAAAATAAACTTCAAATATTCTTTAATTTATACAGTTTGACAATGTACTATTTTGTACGCTTATAAGATTCCACTGACTTCTGACACTTCCATAAATGTATACGAGTAAAACAGTACCAATAAGACAATTAAACAGTCTAGGTAACATATTTTGTTTGAGGGAAATATTGCATAATATAATTTTCAACTCATTTTAGTATACATTTCTTTCGAAATTAATGTTCAAAATGGCGTTCACTGGCATCCAATCCAGTCCGCGTCGTTTGATATCGCTCGAGTTTGAAAAGCGTTTGGTAGCTCATATTGCCACTCTGACAGAATCTTTGTTGATAGTGTGAATGAAAATTCAAACTAATTTTCTCATTGTAACATGATGATGATGACTAAGACGATGATGCTATACTGGTCAGACATGTTTGGAAGTAAATTAAAAAGAAATTAAATAAAATGGGTGATAAAATACAACCTAGGCCGTACTACAGCCGTAGATAAATGTTTCTGTCGATGTTGTTGTTGTTGTGGGGTTTAACGCCATTTTTCAGCACACGATAGGATATGCATGGCGGCCAGTATTAATGGCGGAGGAAGAACCATCTGACAAAGAATACATGTTTGACACACAGACGCAGCACGATGCCAGTAAAATTCAAGTGGACTCTAACCTATAATGACTTCCGCAGTCGCCGTTTCTTTGTTCGAGTAGACTTCCTGGCAATATAACTGATCTAAAGCCAGCGTGCAGTCCACTGGGAGGCAGTACAATTTTAATGTCGGCAGAATTTCAATATTTAAACAATTCTGAGCAAAATAAAAGTTTAATTATTCTTGAACAAACACCTGTATAAATTGTTCATGATGTTTTTAAAGGTATTGTTGAAATGTGACCTTTTTGAAATAGACTGTACAAACATTTAGGAAGAATAACCACATTGGTGTTCCACATAATATTTAACATCACCTGGATAACATGTCACTTGCTGCTGCTGGAGGCTAACCCGTGACTTGCATTCTATTGTTTTTGCTCTATCTATTACACCGTTCACTCTCAGAATGCACATGGCTACTATTATAATAAAAGGTAATCCCTGTCATTGATTGTTCCTTATAAATATATAACATGTTGCGTTATATGCATATGAAAACGATAACAACAAAAATTAGTAGTCCAGGGATGGCACTGATATTAATAAAGTTGTGGCCAAAAAATATCGTCAACCTCAATACTTTGTCGCCCAGTTTCAAAATTGTCGCCGTTTCTATAATACAATACTACCAGTTTATTTCAATAACCCAGTGAACAAGGCAATATTGTCAACGTAAGCGGATGCTGAGATAAGTGCTGGGTTGTGTGTGTGTGATTTTGATTTTAACATAGCTTCCCAAAAAATGTCAGTCATATCGCTACGATGTCTGCAGTGTGACAGTTTATAGTGATGTCTAGCACTGGGGCATCATGCCACAGACATGTAGCATGATGTCCCATCCAGTCACATTATCCCGACACCAGACCGACCAGTCCTAACACTAACCTCTTAATGCTGAGCGCCAAAGCGAGTCAGCTGTTAGTACCATTTTTGTAAGTCTTTGGTATGACTCGACTAGGGATCGAACCCACGACCTCCCGCATCCGAGGCGGACGCTCTAACCACTAGGCCACCAGAGCGGTCAGGGTGTGGGTGGTTAATGAAGTCAAATTTTGCAAGAGGTAACCTGTCATCAGTGAGTAGGATTTTACACAGAGAAAATAAACAATGGAAATTTTGATTAATTGAAAACCAAGCTTATGTAAAATACACGTGTGCACTGACAACAATTGTGCAGAAGAATCCATAATGCGTGAAGTACATGCACGTGAAAAGTCCATAATTCAAGTCTTGATCACACGATATAAAATTTTAGGTATACTATTTGGCCTCATTAATTTTGTCAGAACTAATGGTGTTTAATGTTTGGCCTCACTGAATGTGTCAGACCTAAGGATGTTTACTATTAGGTCTCCTCGTGTCAGATCTAAGGGTATTCACTATTTGGCCTCACTGTGTCAGACCGAAATGTGTTTACTGTTAGGCGTAGTAATTTTCGGACAAATGGGCGTTTACGACGATCTTACTTGGCAATGCCTCAATAGTTAAGATTGGGAATTCAAGGACCGTAAAGATAGGTACATGTCTTGTGAAAATCTGCAAATCAAACTCAAAGCATTTTCATTATAAAGATACATATCAAATCTGGCGTAAATAGAACAATCTTTGGTAACGTAATGCCATGGAAACAGGACAAAAAATTACAGGCCATAAAGAAAATTCAATTCATTCATTCAAAATACCAGTCTAAAAACTGTCAAATGCCATGTGAATAGAAATTAAGAGATGGGCAATAAGGATCCAGAAACACTTTTGATGATAATGCATAAACAACTGGAAAATTGAACTCTTTGTTTTGTAAGTACATGTAGCTGCACTCTATTTTGGTGAAATTCTAACGATTTCAAGCAATGTTCTCTTGCAAAAACCATAATGAAAATGGACACGAACTCTAATCAACTTCACATTAGGCTCTAAATACCAGTAATAACTATTGATTATACTTAAGCCATCATATGTATGCACCTTTTTTCAAAATTTAATTGCCAGTAGCTTCTCCTGGGTCGGTAGTTTTTCCCAGGTTCTTTCTCCACCATTAAATGGTGTTAAAACCCACAACAGCAACATAATTTAATTTTCTCGACCATGGGGAAAGAGAACACTTCTTGAACCTGAGAAGCTGCATTAACCTCTATGTGCAATCAATTTCTTTCCATCAGTTTAGAAAAAGGAAGCAGAAGATTTTATCAACATTCTTGAAAATTGACAAAAAAGTGGAACAAATGATAACCGAGACAACACGGCACGCTGGTTTTTAAAATACTAATAGTCACAACGTTTCCTGGTCACATGGATACCAGTATTATTGATGAGAAATGGCATCACCGCTCAATTTCTGGGTTATGTTGGCACAAGTTCAATATTTGTTGTTGATTGTAATATTGGGAAAATGTGCACATCATTCTGCTAGAAAAACAATTTTTATTCAATGTTTTTCAGGTAGAGCTTTTTTATATAATGTCATTGACATTACTAAATGCAAATATTTGGAAAATTTTAATGTATTAAACTTTCAGAGCTCATGATAAAGAGAAGTGATGAAAAACTTTTCTCGAGTAGAACACAGAATTTACACAGAAACTTGTATTTCTGGAGACAAATATAACCAATTTATAATTCTGCAATCGATCTTTTAGTTTAAGTTTAAACTTGTGACCTATTCAAGATAATTTCTGTGCTAACATGTTGCATATTCCAGTGATATGCAAAACTACTTATTACTCTGCAAGTACAATATGAAAGACAAAGTGATAATATTGGTAAATTTTATTTTACAATAGATCAAGTGTCACAGCTATCCCAATTCAGCACTATAAAGTTGTGTGAAAATACATGTTCAGGAGAAGACAGTTAAATTGGATTGAACATATAAAAATAACAACTTTTAAATGTTTTCAACAAGAAAAGAATTCAAAACAACCAAAAAACGTTAAGTGATTGACCAATGCATGTAACAATTGATAAATCAGCAAAACAGCACAAGGACTATGTGCATTGGTCTACAAGAAGTCAAATCACAGGTGCAAAATGATACTTGTGTAATAACTGCATGCCATGTTCTGTAGCACGTCTAACATGTCAGATACATAATGCAAAGTGCAGTCTTTAAAAAAAAAAGAGCTCTGTCTGAGCTACATATGTGTACTATCATACTGCTCATATCACTTCAAGTTGATTGATAAACCTGAGGATTTCATCAGAATTGAGCTTTCTTCATTAGAATAGCACTTCAAGTATCAATTCTTACACAAATAAAATGGTCATAGTGGATTTGTACAATTAACATGTTTAGGTAAGGAGTGTTTCATTTTCTTTTTACCATTTTTTGGCCATGCATCATACATACCCAGCTGCAAACAGAACAGATCTAGATCTACTCTTATTTAATTCGTCCACTCGTCCATTCCACAACCCTCAAATATAACAGGGTCCACATTTTTTGTTCTTCTGTCGATTCAAAGAAAATAAAGGAGACCCTGTTTTGCAGGCACACATTCAAAAAGGCAAGCAATATTTTCAAAAAAATCAAGTGCTCTTTTACTATCTGTCTGAAGTGAGTTTCTTCGAAGAACAATTGTCTAGAAGTTCAACAGTTAACATTGCTATTTTTAAAAGCCGTCAAAGAAAAAGTTTTTCATTTTTTAAAAATCAATTTTAATTTTTTGAATTCAAACTTCTTGAACATAATGAAAAAAGTTTTATCTAAATAATGAGAAAACAGACAAATGATCCCCAAATAAAAAATAAAAATGATCCATTCTTGTTTGTAGTTAGATATTTTGTAGTGGAATCATCAGTAAATTATAAAAATTGCATTATTTCACAACGATATGTAATTTTAATATGAAAATTGGCATTCATATATTGAACTGTTATGGATAAAACAACATAAAATTTATGTTGTCAAGGAAAGATGTATCAAACATACAGGATCATTATCCCAAGATCATGTATTTTAGAAAAACTAATGGAAGAATTCAGTAAAAAGAAATTACAGAACATTTACTCTGAAAAAAAAGAAGTGAATTCCTGTATTTTCTTTAATAGGAGTTGAACTTTCAATATTTTTTTTCTTAGTCATTCCTTTGTGACCTTATTCAATGACCATATCACATCACAGATCCTAAATATAGTCTATTATGCAATTTATAAATATGATCTTTGTTTGTATGGTTAAATAATTTAATTGTGTATGTATTGATACAAAATATAGTGATTGAACTAAAATTGATCACAAACATGAATAAACACTCCTTCCTCGCTTACACGTAATACATATCTCTAAAGGTATAATGACATATAAAGAAACATTTTATGCAAGATGCTAACAGTAGCATATGCTCAATTCTAAAAACCATTGCCCTGTAATACCTATCATTCCTATATTGCTGCCTTGTGTTTAATATACAACGCTTCTTCATTTTTGAATTTCAATAGATTACAATATGCACTGTCAAGGTGAGACTATTCTCGTCTCCTCCAAAATCAAGGGAGATACTATAAATTTAGAATGTCTGCCACCATAAAGATGGGTTTGCAAGGAAAACTGCATCATATGCAAATGTCTCAAGTGTCCTTTTCATCTATGGAAAATACCAAGCAACCTTTGGCCAAACAAGCCTAACATGAAGCTCTCTGCTGTGAGGAAAGGAACCAACATGTCCCCATGTCTGGTGTGTCTCCTTTTGAAATGCAAAAAAATATGTAAACTGGACTTGACATCACCAGCTCCAGTGGGACTTTAAAGCAATAATTATTATAATCATATTTATCCGATCTCGGACCTGACAATTTTCAAGAAAATAACTATTTTCTTCAATCAAATGGCAAAGAAGAAAAAGAGCTTAAGAAGCCTCCTCATTCACTTCATTCACAGCTTGAGACTGCTCTGAATCTTCATTAAATCTCTCACTACGTGGCTTGCTTTCCTCAACTCTCAGCTTCTTGTCATCAATATGTAGATCTCCAAGAGCCTCTAATGCCGCTTCCATTTTATCGGCCGTCTCAAACTGTAAGAATGCATGACCACTCGGGCCTCTCCAGATAACTCGTATAGGTTGGACTGAATTTTCCCTCACCTTAGCTTTGAATTCGCTGACACGTAGAGATCGTGGTAGTCCACCCACAAAAATGGTTGGTGGGCGTCGCTGTCTCCTTCTCCTTCTCTGGATTGGTCTCCTACGCCTATTATCATCAGCTTCATAATTGTCTCCTTTAGCTCTGCGGTCACTCTCCTCTTGATTACTTTCTTTAGTCCCCTCAGTTTCTGATTCAGACCGATCATCTGTTCTCATTGGTCGTCTTCTGGGCCGGTCTCTACGGAACTGTCGTGGTCGGCGACGTCTGTACAAGTTTCTCTCCCTGTCTCCCCCATCACCATCCTCATTCTGGGAATTAAGTTGCTCCTCTCGTCTCTGTCTCATCTCTTCTCTCCTCTGATCTGCCAATTTCAGCTTTTCTTCCACACCCTCCTTCAAGGTCACGTCTCGGCCTGCTTCTATATCCATTTCTCGCAGCTGACGCAGGATTGGGACCTGTCTAAACTTGTTGAAATCCAGAGCTGACCAGATGATTCCAGAAGGCTGCTTGCGGGTACGGTTGCACTTGATGACCTCTGTAGGCGTAAGGATGTAATCCACGTGCACATCATGGTCCTTGATCAAGTGCTCTGGGATATCAAATACCTGACAACTATCCACGGTTGTCACAACAACAGTATCCGGCTGGATGGCTCCCATGGCACACATCATGGCATATTCAAGGTCAGCAAATCCTTCCCCTTTTCCAATCCTGAAACCTAATCATTAAAAAGAAAAGAGGTTCGATTATTTTTGACAGAATCTTATGAAGAGCAAGTGGTAACTCTGTGGTACCAATGAAAGGTTGAGGAGTTGTCAAAAAGTACACCATAATCAGGTATTTGTAAAACATGTTTCCAGACCTGCCAACCCTGACAAGTCTGTCTCAGTAAAGTAGTTGATTTTTTTCTCCATAGGATTGACTAGATTTTAGTAAGGTGTAACAAAATATAAGCTGCTACTGTCAAGCTGGAAAATGTTGCTGTTGTAGGGTTTAACGCCATTTTTCAGCACACAATAGGCTATACATGGCGGTCAGTATTAATGGTGGAGGATGGACCTGGGAAATCCCCAGAAAGAACCACCGACCCTCGAGAAGCTACTGGCAAGTTTTCTCCCATACCCAGTGCATAAACGGCAACCACGTGATCTGACGTAATTGTATTTCGCAGAAATGAATGTAGTATCTAATGGGGGGTTTTCCCTGAAGGTGGCGCTACAAAAACCAGCTCACAATGGCTGTTGTTTACAGCAGGCGTCCAAAGGCGCTTCCATGTGAATGGAGTAGAGGCGTCCAAAGACGCTCCCATGAGTTAAAGGGTTATGGGTAAAGTTTCCCAAGACTTTTGGCAAAAACGTAAGGGTTGGCTGGTCTGTGTGTCTATCAGCATCACCTTTTTCATGTCAATACCAAAGTTTGAACTTCCTGAGCTGGTCCCAAAGGGTTAAGAGCTCAGCTGGGGACAAAATTTATTCTTACAAACTGTATACATGATTATAGAGTAAGGATTTCAACCGTTTTAAGTTCAGATGCAGGAGTGAATTATCAAGGTAGCGGAAAGTAACCCAGGGCATCATCCAAGGGTCGATGTCTGGCATTTGTTGCTACTTTGGTCATTGATCACACAGGTTGATTTAACAGAATTCGCGAGTACCCATACCCTCTATCTCCACATTACTGAATCTATGAGCATGATCAAAATTCCTCCAGTATATGCAAGCTATACCCATCCAACTATCACTGACCCAAGTTTCATGTATCTAAATATGATGGTAGAAATGGGTCAGAAAAATCAAACGTGTAAAGAATGTCTGCATCACAATATCCTGGTGCTTCTGTGAAAGCATGGTGACAAAATTACAGTAACTTGACAAAAGGGATTTCATGGAATGCTACTTCTCACCTGCAAATTCTGCTCCCATGGTTTACTTTTTAGGACTTTCAAACATTTACAAATTAATGCAAAATTGCCAATACTACTAAAAGAGTTCAAATCTAGGTCTCACAATAGTTAACACAACAAGATACAAATTATTTTAGGTCCCTATATAATGTTCATTATATACCCTGGCATATTTTGATGACAATTATTCAGTTTAAACCAAGTTAAAAACAATGTTCACTAGTGGAGGTCAGTGTTGATGCCAAGATTTTGTCTGCATGGTCAGCTGATCTCTTACCATTTTAATTGGTAAGTTCTGGATCACCATGTGCCACTATTTTTTACTGTAATATACCAGATACATAATTCATTTCAAGTAAGATTAATATCTCAGGAGATTTTGTTCTTATTGGTTTTACATAATAACGTTACTATAAGCCGCGAAAGTTTATGCATTTAAAAAAATGCCCACACAATACAGAAAAAGTCGGATAAAAACAGTAAATTTCTTTAAGTATAAAATTCAAATTTTTATAGTAAACCAAACCCTCACTAATTAAAATTATCAAGACCTTTCAATCATAACGTCGTCATTGGACATATCTTTGGACACAAAAGTTGATTCCATTAGCTGCCTCTTATGACATGATGGAAGATGCATCAGATCTATTCAGAGGGCAGCAGTGACAGAAAATCCTGTGACAAAATACTAATAATTGGCCTCTATTACAGTGTTTACCAGTCAATGCAACTTTTAATACAGGTTTGTAAATGAAGATTTAGGTTACAAATATTCTGGCTTATTTTAAAAGAAAGTAAATGAGCACATATATAGCATCAATGAGAATATAACATTTTCACATCGGATGAAAGCAGATTTCTTCTGTCCAAAATTGTATGGAGAAACAAGATGAATACAATTTTTTTTCTTATATGTACTTGTCCAGGACAAGCAACTTTGGACAAGTGTCTTATCCTGACCAACTTCATCCTAGTCCTATTATTGCCTGGCACACGATAATATGAATTTTCTCAAACTCAGAGACTGCACAAGAACACCAACTCTACCTTGCTACAAGAAATTATAGCAAAAACAAAAAGAAAACTAATGCAATGGAATTTAATAAAAACAGAGCAATTTTGTTTCTGTATCATTATAATTTAGGTTTTATCACTTACCAGCATAAAGTTCAAGCAGCATTATCAGAATCAATTACACAACTAAACAGCTGGTGTTTGCAGTGTCCAAAATTAGCCAAGGCAATAATCACCTCTGATGGCAACTAATATCCACTATTAAAAAAAAATGGTTGCACATAATCACACTAGTGACTTCTTACTGTCTCCCAAGTTGCAATGCAAAGTCACAGATAGCTGCTAGTCTAACATTTCTGAGGATGAAGTAATGACAAACAATAGTACATTACTGGAGCAAAAATATTTTGGAAATAAGTTTGGCACTTATTGAATTTCTACAAGAAAATAATTTATAAAAAAACATGGAATTTTTAAACATACATTTCTTGAGTAAAAAACTTTTTGACACAAGTTTGGCACTTATTTAATGAATTATTAGTCTATATATAAAAAAAATTCAGAAAAAAATGGGAACTTTTTAAAATGTTAAATGCCATTAGATAAATGAACACAAGTTAAATAAGAGTATGATCTGGAATGGAGAATTCCTTAGTGCAGATTTTTTTCCCCAGGTGGACTAGGTTTTCAAACAATATTTTCATCAAACACAGAAAATATTACAAAAATGCAAATTTTCAAAGGAAAGATGAGAGTGAATGCAGATTGTAATGTCAAGGTAGAAAAACTTGAAATGTAATTAGATTTAAAAAGAAAAATCATAACATTTATTAATATTTAGTATTTTACTTTGGCCATTTGAAGTGTTTCTCAAGATTCTATTGGAAAGGGGGACACAGTGTCCTCTACCCTTTGAATCCAAGGTATAGAACTGATGATATTGTCCTAACAGTTGAGCATTTCAGGTCATTGGTTTGAACAGATTGAATTGCTGATGTGATTCAGGTACACTTTGTTAATTATTAATTAAAAAGTCCTTACACATAATTATCATTGTGAAAATACTGGTATTAGTTAGTCTAAAGTTTTCTATAGAATGAGATGTCAGCAAATTTGGTTAATTAAGTTTGCCATATCACACCTGCATATTTCACCCTGTTATGGGTCAAAGACATTTTTTCAGAACAAGATAGGCTATATGTGATAGTAAGTATATTTGGTGCAGGAAAAACTCATGAAAATCACAAGGTTGCATTTGATTTCATCTTTTTCTATTAAGGATAACAGGAAAACTGTAGCGTTACTTGGAAGAGTGTAAAGATCTTAATGACATAAACCCATTTAACAATTTTTATAAAAACTGCTCGAGAAATCTAGGTCTAGATGGGTTAACAAGCTCGTCAAATGAAGTGCAAGGTACCGCATTAATATTGAGAAGTTTGAAATTTGATCAAACTCTGATAAAAAATATAGCTTCAACAGTGGCAAGAAGATAAGCTTAACCAATGCAAGACCACATCGACGATGCGAGTTGATCATGTTCATTGCTTAATAACAAATTCATCCAAGATTTTAATGATATTAGCACGTACCTCAGCTTTGATCACAAATGAATAAAAAATATGAGCCCCTAAGAGTGGTAACAAGTATAATCAACCAGATGCAAGATCACCTTATCAGGATGCATGAATTTCCCTCATTAACTAATACAAATTCTTAATGATAAAAGCACATATGAATTTGATGAGAAAAAAAATTTCTGATATATGCCCTCAGCACGTTTGGAAAGTTAATTAATCTGATGCAAGTTTATTATGATAATATGCACGGATCTTGCTCGTCTGAGCAAGGTCTTCATAAATGGCATATTATGTGATGGAAAATCTGATTCTATACAGTTCACGAATTAGTCAAGTTGTATGTATATACTGTAGACACTGACTTGTGATCCAGTATTTAATGTGGAACAGTCTAATAGTATGTCACAATATAACAATCTGCAGCCATTAAAACTGATCAACACCAATAATCCAGACCTGCCAACTAAATGAAAACTGAATCTGGGACACCGTAAGTATCATCTTTCCATCTGGACTGAATGAAAGGAAATTCCTCATTGAATTCCTTTATGTGGTCAATTTTATGTTTAAACTTTATCTAAGGCAAGTATTTGTTGTCCGAATTCTTTTTTTTATTAAAAACTATATCCATTAAAATAAAATTAACAGAGTACACCAAACACATTTTAACTTCACAATGGTGGTTGTTGATAATGGAAATGAGGAATATCTAATGGATTTGACAGAATAAAAGAATCTCACCCAAAAACAAGATAGAAAATTACTCACTGAACATGAAATTCAGACAGACAGGTGGTGGGTTACATTTTTCAACCAGCTACATATGAACATTAAGTTTTGAGATGTGTGCATATAATGACATGTAGATAACCGTCTCTGTGACTTGACCAGCTGGCCTTTCCATATTTTGTTTATCTTTTCTTGGTTAAAAAAAAAAAGGGATGGAGACCTCTAAATGACATCATCTAACCTAATAAGAACTACAATATTTGATAACTAACTTCTTCAATAAAGAAATTCCTCTGCATTTCATATTGCTCTGAGCCAATTTAACATTGGGATTGGCAGTTTCTAAGACCCACAAGGCTCCCTTGAAAAATCTGGCATCTCTAAAAATACTGAATAGTAACCTTTGTTCTGATAGTTCACCAGAACACTGATATAAATTGGGTACCTCAAAATTTCGGGTTTTGGAACATACCATTGTGGTGTATGTGTGGATCACATGACCTTACCATTTTTTGAAACAGCCACTGATCCAAGTACAACAACATCGACTTCAACCTTGTCCATAAGCCCAGTTGGTACACTGTACTCTCTCAGCCCCTACAACAATCAAGCATAAATAAGTGTCGTAAATGACATGCAAAAAGAACATCTGAACACATTTTTGCATCACAAATTTTAACTCATTTTTTCTATTTCCAACATTCAGCGACAGCACTTTTATTAAAAGGTCAAAATATTTTGATTAAAAACAATAAATTAGTTAAGATTTTTAACTGGCAGACTGGTTTAGTAAATCTCCTCATGCATCTTACTATGATAACACTCGAATATACACTATATGAGTTAAATAGTTAGGTTATGGACTACTTTGGACTACTAGAGTCCATAATATTTAAAAAACGACTATGATTACTATTCAAATGTATCTTTTTCTGGTGTAAAAAATAAATAAAAGTGTACAAATATAAACAATATAAAGTAATAATAAACCCTTATGAAACGGGTATAATGCAGTGTTTACTCATTATTACAATAATATGCCTTAACCTGATTTTGACCCATACTGCCCCAGTGTACAACAAAATGGGAATGCTCCAAAACAAACCCTAAAAAAATAAACATTGACACAAATAGTTGAATTTCATTTGTCTATCTCTTGCAATGTTTGCTGAAATGTACTAACTCGGTTTGCGTTTGCAAAATTTCTATATTGGTCTGCAAATCAAAGCAATTTATCTACAAATACAAAATTGCATATGAAAATGAGTTAAGAAAAATATAAATATAAAAAATATAAAGGTCAAAAATGTGTCCACAAATTTTTGTAATTTCTCCTGCTTAAAAGGATGGACATACAGAGATGATCAAATCAAGATAACTCATGATATCAATATTTTACAGCACTTAAAGTGGGAATTTTAAGAACACAGTGAATACTGAAGAAAAACAGAAGGTCAAAGTCAAACAGATATGATTTCATATGTAATATAAACTACATCAATGCGCCATCCACTCTTGTCCATTTAACTAAGTATAATTAGTCCAAATGTATTGTGTTGTAGCCATAGTATTTGAGTTGTATAAAGTTGAATTCATAATCATGGGTTGCATGCCCAATCCCAGCCCAGGTTGGCTGCCTTGGATTATCATCGAGAAAGACAATTTACCCCCATTTCTTCAGCAGAATATAATAATAATAATAATAATAATGTGGCATATATATACAGCGCCTAATTTTTTAGAAGCTCTAAGCACTTTACAATGTTAGATATCGCACACACAAAAATGTACAACAATAATGTTAGAAAAATAAATGTCATGAAATTGCAAAACAAAACATAGTGGCAACATTTAAGGAAGTAAACATTATTTGGTCATAAAGTCTGGTCTTGTAGTCGAAATAGGTGAATTACTGATTAGCCAAAAATGTGCTTAAAGTACTATTAAAACCAATCAACCAACCAAACAAATGTAGTACTAGATCAAGAGGAAACTACTCAATTACAAAACAACCCAGGTCCTTTTGTAGAATAAGGTAATGTTACAAAATGGATTGCATGACCAGACCTTGGACAAACATGACCCAGTGCCATTTTGAAATATTACTGGGCCTTATCATAACTGTGCTGGTCATGATACAGTCCCTAAATGGAATTACTGTTGCAAAGAAAGTTCTGCCACACAGAACCTTTGTTCAGAGTAGATGGTTTTACCTGAGAGGTTGAGCAGCGTCTAAGAGTGTCTTTGTTGCTGCCTTTAGGTGGGATCATCTTATTGAAGAGTCCCTCTCTAAGCCTGGGAGTGGGCACTAGCAGAGTCTTGTTTGCCTGCAGAGTACAACAGATAATTATTTCAGCAATTTTGAAGCTGGAAAAAGAGAGATACTATTCAGAAATATGCTGTATGTCACAAGATAAATGAATAAACTTAATTTTCACATATTACCGTTCATAATGTAAATCTTATTTGTTATGTTTTATTCCATTTTTGTGCCTGCTGACACTTAAAAGTTACATGGGATCCATGTCAGTTGACCTCCAGATTACCCACTGTATAAACAGATGGACTAAAACTGAACACTAAAGACAAATGAATGACAGTATAAAGGGCAGACAAGAACAAGTGCCCCTAAAATACTATAAAATCTGGATGACCACACAAGTCCTGGGATATTTCAGTTGCAAAAGTAGGTGCATATAGGACAGATGAATTAAAGCAATGCTTATGACATAAAATTTACTCAACTATGTCTATATGATATGATCAGCACCAAATGTTTACACTACACAGCATTGTTACTGCCTTTTTTCTCTTTTTTACCTCTTCTTTCTCCTTTGAATCATATCTATATAATATATAGAATTTTTGATCAATATACTTTAATATCCACCCAAAATTCACAAGAAAATCTGTCAAAATACATTTCACTGTCAATAAGCATGCAGAAAAAAAGCAATAATGACCATCAAAAATTTAAAAGATTGGTGTATAAACTAAATATCCACATTTCACAGTATATGAAAATATAAAATTAATTACCTCTAAACGCAAATGTACAGTATGGTTGTTGTGGCTTTATAATGGGACATGATTACAGTGTCATTGTTAATTCCAAACACACCTTAGACTGTAGAATTCCATAAAAATGTTGTGGAATTTGAGACTTAAAACATGGTGGCACATTGTTTTCTTCCACGTGAAAGGTTTATATGGCTTCGGCAGTCTAATCCATCATTTGAGGATTTTATGCATGGAACAACTTCGAGAGCACCTGGGAATCAAAACTGCCACTTCCACCATCTACCTTATTCAGTTGCTAGCATGTGTTGTTTTTGGTTGGTATTTCTTGACTCGTGCATAAAATGATCTCCTCATTAACTGAATTAATTTCATTTCATGATTGTTTCTGAAGGCACTTGCATAACTCCACCATGTTCAGGGTATCTTCTAGGATGTGTGATTACTGGGATTCACTCTGATAATTTTTTCAAGTGCTTTATATATTTGTTCATTAAATTGTTCCTATTTTCAGAAAAATATTCCCTTCTTTTCTTATTTGGAATGAGAATTTACACCTTAAATTTTCAGTTCTAGAATAGATCATTCATGTCTCCATAAAATTAAAATCACTGACTAAAAATCAGCTAAAAACCAACCACCCATAATTTTAAAACCAGAATAAGTTTATGTTCTACCAATGGGTCCATATAAACAGTGTTGCACTTTACAACGATATTTAACATTTCTATATGAAAACTTCACCTTTAATAAAAACTGCTAAAAAGGGAAAACAAACAAAGTGAAAGTCTTTTCAAAAACTGACCTCCATCGTGAGAAAGCGAGCATGTTGCTGTGGTTTATCAGGATTGATCTTAACAACCTTGGCCTTTTTAAACTCCTCTATTGATGTCAACTTGTCTCCAGCTAATATCGAATCCTGAAAAGATATAAAAATAATAAAAATACCATATAAAGTATATGAGTGATTTATTAACTAATATAGTTAAAAACGACAAATTTACAGTTGAATATACATGTGCATTTTTAGAGTGACTGGAAGTTTTGAAAACAAGTGTTTAACAGATTAATCCCAAATTTGTGTGTTATTTATTATGTTTGTGCAGGTGTATGCATGTGTGCATGCATATGTACTTCAAGATCAATATTTGGGGTCCCAGGAGGCCAAGTGATTCAAAGTGCTTGTCTTTATCAATAACTGACATTTCACCTCTATCTGCCTGGGTTTCAGCAGTTTGCTCAGCCAACATGGCTATGAGAGAAAACTTGCCAAAAGCTTCCCGTAGGTCATTGGTTCATCCCAGGATGCTCCTCTACTGAAAAAAAAAATGGTATGAAAACCCCACAACACCAAACGTTTTTATTTTCATGTTTCACTGAAGAAGCAATTTTTCAAACATACACATTTTTACCAATTAATGCCAGTTTATATATGATAATGCAGTGTTTCCCTTTACACACATTGGTGCGACATGCAATGCAGAAAATTGATGCACATTTTGCTGCTGTACATCTTTTATGCAAAGGATTTGCATAATGCAATCAGGATTTATTTAATATCCAATGCTTTGGATGATGGATGGCATCATGTATACTTCCATCATAGACAGAGTCTGGTTCCCTACTTCGCATGCTCCCTGCATTTCACTCCTCTATTCATATAGCGTAGTGCAATGCAGGGAGCATACAAAACATGCATGCTGCAGACTAGCATAAGCAATGTTATGATGGAGTAGCTTCCCTTAATCTCGCAAGCTCTCATGTGATTTCCATCGAGCTCAGCAAGAAGTCATTGAATGGAAAGTTTCATGGCAATCCTTCAAGTAGTTTAAAAAGATAGAAATGACAAACTTGTGCCAACAGACAAGAGACCATCTTATAAGCTCTAATATGACCAGTAACATACTTCAATACAGAGTACACTTGTCTTTGAAGGTTACACCCAAATAATCTACAAATGTCTACAAATGACTGTTTCATAATTTCTAGAAACTGTTCTCTCTCCCTCTCATATATGTCTTATCGTAAACTTGAGCTACTTTTCTGACTTGGAAAAACACTGATCTTTTTCATTATATATACACACACCCCACATCCTGCCCAAAATTTGTTAAAAAATATCACTTAAACAGCAGTGTGTATTTGAACATAAACTACATCAGATGGGTCTCATGGGAAAAGTCAGTACATATCTACTTACAGATGAACACCATGAACAAAGTTAGGCAAATTCCCACTTGCTAGTTTTTGAGACATGGTCAAGGACAGGTGGTTTTCTCCATTTCACTGTGAACACATTTTTAGTTGAACATGCAGTGGAATTAGAGGCCAAGTCCATTTCCTAAGGACATGATGAGGCAGCCGACTTGAGCTCACCTTGACAGTAAGGGTGGGTATTGAATTAAAAATCATATGTGATATATTGCAATATTTTATTTCAACATTATTGCAATATTTTGATTTATAAAAGGAACCAGATTTAAATTAATTTCATGAAAAATAGTGAATGCAAACTCTTTCTGCTTTCACCCAACTAATAAGCAATTTTCCCATGATGGTACTTTAGATTTGTGGTTCCAATGCATAACTGACAAGGCTGTCTCAGTAACATTTTTGATTTTCTCACCCATAAATGAAAAATATTTTAAAAAGTTTTGCATTCAAAACCTGCAGTGAAGATACACAGTGAACTTAATTACCAATAGAACAGTTGCACCAACTTCAGTTCCAAACTCTATGCGGCTAAATGGCTTATTGCCATCTCTCAACTTGACAAAATTCTCACTATTATTTTACATTACACACGACAATGGCAATCATATCTCCTGTCACAAGACATATCAGTTATAAAAAAATCTGATGGCCTGACACCCCTTTAATCTTCAGCATTTCCCTTTACACACATTTGTGCATCAGGGACGCACGCTAGAGAGAACCGATGCACATATTTTGTAGCTGTGCATTTTTTTGAAGCAAAGGATTTTCATAACTGATTAGGATTTATTTAATACCCAAATTATTGTACGATGGATGACATGATATATACTTCGAGCATAGGCACTGACTGGTTCCCCGCTTTGTTTGCTCCCTGCTTTGCACTCCTCTATTCGTACAGCAGAGTGCAATGCAGGAAACATACGAAACAATGAACCAGACTAGCATAGGCAATGTTATGATGGAGTAGCTTCCCAATATCTCGCGAGCTCTCACGCGATTTCCATCAAGCTCAGCAAGCTGTCATCTAGATCTTTAACCTCAATCCTTGTTGCACTAGAAAGTGATCTGCAGATTAAAATATCGTGCACTTGAAATCATTAACGAAGAAAGTGAAAGAAGCAGATACAAAAGAGTAACTGTGGATCTAACTTAAATGAAGAATGGAGGAAATAATTCCCTTGACATGAATACAGCACATCCATTAAGATTACCAGTGTGACTTCTGATAGGGTGATTGCGAAGACTGCAAAAGTGACTAATCCTTTCGTGACAGGGTTTTAGAAATTTAAAAAATCTGCCCTCATTCGCCACAAGATATCTGGAGAACACATTATAACCCACAACATTCTTTCATAACAAAGAAATCAGTAAACTTGCAGAGACAAATGCATTATTTGGATTACAAAGTCAGGAGGCATTGCAGATTTTGTTGGTTTTTAACTTTTCTGCAATAAAAGAAAGATCTTAAAAGCTCAAGTGTAATTTATTAGAAAGAAGACGAATCTTTAGCCTCCTTGAGTTTTGGACAAATGTGTTCCAGGACGAAGTACAATGAAACCAATGATAGTAGACATTTTATGAAAGGCAGTAAATTAACTGCCGTTTGATTAAAAAGATTTATTTGGCTTTTTGTATTGGCTTGTATGTAATGTGTTGGGCTATAATATTGCTTCATATTGGACACTGTTAAAAGTATGACTTTAAAAGAAAAATGAACTAATAAAATTATTCTTTGAATGGACAATGCATTTGTTTGTTAATTGTGTATGTTGGTTTATTTGTATGTTTAGAGAGAGAGAGATAGAGAGTATGTTCTGCAAGTTGCAATATCCTATTTCAAGCTGAAAAAGTATGAGTCATATGAAAATGTGTCAGTACATTTTTGACCCCCCACATTTTGTATTTGACCCCCAGTTCTGACACCAAGGTTGTTTTTTTTTAACCTCAATTTTACATCCCTGGGAGATACACTGATCTTGGATCAGGCCCGTCCTGTATTCCAAGTGAGGTGCCTGTTGGGCTTGCTGAAAGAAAATTTTATATTGCCTGAAGAAACTTAGATTGTGCTGATGATATGTCGAAATATATTTTCTCGATGTTGACATACCTGACATGTTGCAATCTATATGACAGGGGCTCTTATTGTTGTTTACAGCTTAACTGTCAGTCATGTATATAGTATCTTTTTTTATACTTTATAAATGAATGATAGGTAAATTGTAAGCAGCAATGAGCCAGTGATATAAATCAGATCACCACTGTGACTACGTGAAATTGAGATCTGATTTTAATCAAATTGAAGCATGACATGTCATGCTGAAAATATGATTTTGTACTCCCATACCTCCTAACTTGGTCGTGTTTCAAGAAAGCGCAATTTTCAGTATTCTTAATTACCCCCTCCCCCAAAAAATGCGCCACCACTTTTAGTATATACCCGTTACGTGTAGCATGTATAAATGGTAAACTGTCATGATTGGAGCTGATGTAGCACTATCCTTTGGGCAGTTTAAATAGTTGCAATTAAAGACAAAGAGGTCAAATATAAACCTCCATGTCACATATTACTTAACTGGCTGACAATAGCTAGGGAGATATGTTTGAATGTTGCAGCCCATTGTGATATCTTGCAAAGGTAGGATCAGGAAGTGAAAAACTGATAAGGAGATACTATGTGCATGTACAAGTACAAAAGCTATATCATAATATTGCCTTGAATGATAATGTTTAAGCCATGTGTTATATTTTTGATAAGTTTGTGAACAGAAGCAACATTTCTTTAAAGTCAGATTTTACTGCATATATAAAATGCAAAGCTTGATCATTCTCTTTGTTGACAGAGTTTTACTATGTGAAGCATACCAACAAAAAAAAAAACCGGGGGTGCAAGAGGAGTGGGCTATTAATTCTTTGCAAATACCACATCAACATACGTCAAACAGTTCTGACCAGGATTCACTCTGTGTCCCTTCCTGCTTTCATTTACAAGAATATGATTATTCATTTATAATCTTCTGTGCTAATTGTTAACACTTTTTAAAAGCCTTAATTTTTCCTTTAGTCTTCAACATGCACCCAGGGATCGTCCTGGGCTTCGCCAATGTCGCAAATTGCGATTTTTTTCCTTATTGGCGACAAAAATAGCCCATCTGGCGATTTTTTGGGCGACAGACTTTTTTGGTTATTTAATTTGTACATACAATCATAGATTTGGACTGGATAAATTAAAAGGGAGAATGAAAGGAAGCCACAAACTTGACTAAGCAATGCACTGGAATCAATCTGTTACACAAACAATCCTTTGTTCGTATTGACAACCCCATCTTTACAGTGCATTGTTACATCATAATCTGCTTATGCTGACATCTAGGCCGAGTACTGTATGCTGTGATACAGTCAATCATGCTACCAAACTATACCTACAACTGACCGACTTCTGAAGACGCGAATAGAACAGATACAATTAATTGAATGGCTAAATCTTCTGTTGGTTTTTTTTTTTTTTTTACATATACCAGTACAATAGTTTTGCTGAACCTTCATAGAAAACTGATAACCTTTGAAGTACCGACTACTGTGTATAAATACAAAGCAAATGGAAAAAATCTCAATCACAATTATGTCTGTCGCCAGTGCAGCATTTTACTCATTGATCTTTTCCTTTTGCCATCAATCCATGTTATGGCTGCTGAGACTTAAGCTCCGAAACAAGAAATAGCACAAAAAAACAACAACCAGTTTTGCATAATTAATTATAATTATTTATTTCTCAAAATACAAGAGTGAAAGAATCTCTAAATTGGGTGTGAATTTATGCTTATATATACGGTCCAATATTGCCAGGTGTTGACTCATGCAAGTTTCATTCGTGGGAATGGAGATCCCATTTTGTTTGTTGAGAAAATTTATACAGCATTCAGTGATCATTCTTGGAATTTAGGAAGCAATTCACTACAAGCTTTGTGAAGCTAGCCATGGGGGGGGGGGGCTGCTGATAGACTACTGGTGTCACCTGTCAGTGCTGTGGACTGTGAACGTGGATTCAGTAAGATGAACCTCATAAAAACTGACATCAGAAATAAACTCTGTATCTCATCTCTCGAGAATTTCATGAGAATCAGCATGTACAGATGTGAAAACTGCATTCAACAAGTGGGCAGCCCTAAAATTGCGAAGGATATTCATGTAACACTTTCTAACATTTTGTTAATGCTTGTTGTAATTAAAGAATTAACTAACCCATCTTTTGTAATTTTCATTGCCTGTTACATTAATAGACTAAATTAACACTTGGAAGAATGTACACTACTTGTTCTGGCGACACTTTTTGAAAATTGGCGACAAAATATTGAGGTTGGCGATTTTTTGGGCGACAGCTTTTTAAAAGCCAGGACCATCCCTGTGCACCATTTACTAGACGCCATATAAAAAAAAAGTTCTATAATCAATAGTTTGATCTTCCAGACACTTTGCATGAAAAGAAAAAATATGCGCAGTTTGAAGTGTCTGAGGTACTGCTGTAAAGTTATTCTTGTTCCCCGACTAAATCCAATATGAAACCTGGATCCAAAACAAACATGGATGAACCATTTGTCCAGATTTTATGGCAAATAGCCTTTACTCCATTGTTTTTGCTTTTATTCCATAAGCCCATATTTTACGGGTAATTTTTTCAAGACTCATTGCAAAATCATAAAGATTGGAAAGTCTGCCATCGCAAAACTAAAATACACTGCATATAGCAATTGCCTTATAAATTTTCCCATCCATTTTACTCTTTCTTAAAGCAAACAAGTCCACATGGCCAACCATGCTTTGAATTTTTCACCAGTTGTACTCAGCCATGAATGAAACACTTGTTGCTTCTGGTTAACGTCAGATAGTCATCAATGTGAGCAAGGTGCTTATTTGTTGACAAAAAGAAATTAAAGCTTCAAAGAGAAGATTCACATCTATGTAACTTCATATTACCTGTATTTTTACTTTCCCCGTTAAACAAAATCTGAATGTTACTGAAGCATTTTACAAAGGTATAGGTATGGAATTCAATAGGCCATTGCCAATCACAAACTATTTTTTGTGGTGAAATATTCCTAATATTTATTTATCAAAATAATATTTTCACTGCAACTTTTTACCAAAATGCATGTCAACACTGTACTATGCCAACCATAAGAAATTTATATCACTATTATTGTGCTACTGGTTGTATACAACAATATACCAATACTTGATATTATCAAGCAATTCTACTCGATAGGCATCAAACAAAATCTTCAACTCTTAGATTACACATCCAATGCTCATCCACTGAGCTATCATAGCTACCAAAGGACAGATGGCTGGATTGAAAGATGGATGAACAGAGGGTATCACATCCTCCTCCCCGCCCCACACACAAAGTGGGTGATATTAATTTTGAGGATTTCTTTCAAGGCTGAAATTTTTATAAGGTCTCTATCAACAGGCAACATTTTCTGAAGTCCTTTTTAATTTTCCTTTTGGAAAATAAAGTAAGCAAAGATCATACCTTAAAGTTCGGAATGCGGTTATGACAGGGACGTGGAAAGACCACCAGGTTGTTTGCTTCCATATAGTCCCATACTCTCTCTCTTATATCCCACTTGGTAACATCTAGACAGTTTAAAAATATAAATAGTTAAATATTGTCAAATATATTATCATGCAGGTACATGTAACTGCAATATAACATATAATGTTCAGAGACACGTAACTAATACAAAATGTCTAGAGACTAGCAACGGTAATAAAACATGTATAAGGAAATGTAACTGTAGATGTAATGTCTAGGACCAAATAGGCCATAGGCCAAGTATAAAATTTCATGGCAAAAATCAAAGCAGTTTAGAACTAGCAGCAATATTCAACTTGTGCTAATGGAAAGATTGATGTACCATCCCACAAGTTCTTATGGTCTATGACCTGTAGAGCCCAAAAAAATATTTTTTATCAATGTATAGGTACTAAAATGAGCTGATAAAATCTAGACATTCTCGTTTTCACCTGTTTTTTTAAATAAAAAAATCAGTGTTCTTAAATTCTGCTTCAAGAAATCTTTGAGTGACAGCTATCATGTCCAACAAGGGAAGCTTAGTTCATGCATCAGTATCTAACTTGATTAGCTACCACTGCTGACATAATATGGCATGAAATATTGCTGTCCACTCTTCCACTCATTCACATGCACGACTCAAATATAACCTGCCGAGGGCAAACCATGACAATATACTATGAACAGTCATTAATACTTAAGGTTTACCACTGAACAAGCATAACTGTTCCTGCTTCTGACTGTAATGGTTAGAAAGGGCCTTAGTGTAGTTAGGATGAGTGATCTGGAATTTTAACGTAGCTTTAACAAGTTTTCAGTGATGTCGAGCACTGGGGCATCACGCTGCAGACATGTAGCATGGTGTCCAACCAAGTCACATTATCCTGTCACCAGGCCGGCCAGTCCTAACACTAACCTCTTAATGCTGAGCACCATGTCAAGCAGTTGTTAGTACCATTTTGCAAAGTCTCTGGTATGACTCGCCCAGGGTTAGAACTCCTGCATCCAAGGAGGATGCTCAAGCCAAGAGGCCACTGGAGTAGTCATGTAGTTAGGATGTATAAATCAGGACAAATTGGTGTGGTCATGAGCTAAAGACAAATATTCAACCAACAGCAGCATAGCATACCTGAGCATTACAATTTGTTTGTTTGGTTGTAAGGATGTAGTACTAACACAGATGCATCCAATTCTCATCTTTCTTGATTGAACATATATATGATCCCAAAAAATACATTTTAAACAAAATTTAAATTATGACACTGATGGATAAAATATAGGTCAGAAAGACCTCAATTTTCAATAAGATGACACTTCCCAAACCCCAAGATTCACGTATATGTACCAATTCATGGTTCTCTAAATAAAGTAAACTATTATATGTCTTCTGTTTTCACTACAGGTGTAATTCTCATTTAATATGTATCGATTTAAGATGGTAAATGTGCTGATGAAGCATGTATTTTACAGTCCGCATTTATTACCTACACCCCCTCCCTGCAATTCTTTTGTGGGTACATGCATAATTTTCTTCAGCTAACTGGCCTGGTTGCTTATAACACGGTTTGGTCTATAACGTGGTCAGGTTCTATGGCTCCCAGCTACCGTGTTATAGCTGGGTCACACTATATTCTGGTTAGAACTTGATAAATTTAACTCACGATCAGTTCAGTTATGACTATTACATAATTGTTTCGGGCATTAAGTTGTGGAGGAAAATTCCAGACGTTCATCAATATTTGCAAAATCTCAAGGACTTTTCACCCCTGGGGAAAAAAATATCGTTTCTCCCGACTTTTCCCCAATAGCATGGGAACCCTGTAAAAGGCTTAACAAAAATCTTAGAATGGCCCTACCTAATTAAATGAATATACTAAGTATTTTGCTCTTATTATACAAAGAATTAAAATTTGCCTGACACACCAGGCACAACCATGAACACACAAGAAAATGTAACTATTTTCATTTCATTTTGAATTTCTTTCTTTTTACATCAATCATTTTTAATGAAGATTGTGTATAGTACCAAACATATGCACATTTCTGAAACACTAACATATCAATCACTTCCCTGGTCAACAAATGCACAATTTCTTATATGACGAGACAAGGAGACGCTCAAACCTGGTCCTAGTACCAGAAAAGATATTCCCAGTAAATTTATGCCAAACTTTTGTAGAAACAGAGGGCTTGGGTCGGACTAATCAAAAAGTATGTTAAGTACACAGCTGATATCTCTCTTGCCAAATAAACACTTTTACATAAAACACGTATACAATGCCTAATGATTTACTGTATTTTTGTTAACTGTTCTCCAGAAGATGAATTATCTTTCATTTTACTCCATGAAAGTTTATTAAATCTCAAGAAATATTTATCGTGCATGCACATACATTGATGCATATACGAGATACACAAGTCTGCAATGTATCATTTTATTGAGCACCTGTTCCTGTCATTTACATGATAAAATATAGTTTCACAAGTTTATGTGACTTTGTTTTTGACTCCAAAATCTTTGGTTAATCAAATATAGTGTCAGACTCTAAAACCTGAATAGTTAAGACAGCAGACTCGAGAAATGCATCAAACTTACCTGAACCCATCTCCTTTACTGCTTCTGCAGGAGTTTTTTGTGTCGGTGCCATGGCTGCAATAGGCGCTGGTCAAGCTACTGAAAATACACCAAAAAATACTTGAAAATATACATTTAGCATGCTGCAAAATAAGTGTACCACCCTCTCAGGAAACCAAAATTACTCACATTTTTTAATTAATCCTGACCATCCTTGCAGGATGAAGCGAAGTTTTTGAGAAATTTACAAATAATAATGAAACTGAATAAATCATATCAAAACAATCACAAGAACATGTGTACCCATTTTGAGAGAATGCAGATGTGTGCACATCTTGCTCATTATTAAACCCATCCAATATTTTATTCTTAAAACTAATATTTTATGACTGATCAAAACTGGATCATAAAATTGGATTCAAGATGGTAACAAGCTCAGCTGATCAGATGCATGATCATTCCATTTATATGATTGTATCTCACTGTAACCGACACCATCAAAGATCCCAATAATAAAAGCACAAAATACTATTTTATGAGCCTTCAGGGCACTAACCAAGTCACCAAATGAGTGCAAGATCACTCCACATTAGTAAGCATGCATCCTGCCTTTTATCAATATCTGACTAGAAATATTGTCTACAGAGTGGTAATAAGGTTAGCCAGTTTCAAGATTACCTCGTCAGTATGCATCCATTCATCTCATTATCAAACCATAGGCCTGCCTGTTGACTTTTATAGCAGTATAAGTTATATTCAACATCAAGTATGACCATTTGACAATTTTTGTACACATTTATTATATATATCTGGAGGATTAAAATCTGATCATTATAACTATATAATTATTTTTCATAGAAAAATTTATGTGCTTTAAAATCTTAAAAGAACTCGTTCACCATCAAGCCAGAGAAGCCATGTGACCAACCATTGCTGCCTTTTCTCACACTCTAAATTTCTTTGTCTACGTCTACATCACTCCATTTGATAAATTATAAAAACTAACTGTTGCCTAAATCAATATCAGAACCTTTATAAGTTAGTGAACCTTCGTAGTATTTATTCTAATTAAGCAACTCCAGGAAAGTACTGAACAAAAATTGAGGCCTCCTTTTGAGAGTGGAGAATCCGAGTCCATAACTTTAAATAGCTCATTACTATTTAAGTTTAAATAGTGACCACATGATCAGATGTAATGGTTATTCAAATGAATGAATGTAGTATCTGTGATTTCCCCTGAAGGTGGAGCAACAAAACCAATTCAAAATGACTGATGTTTACAGTTGTTGTTGTTGTTGTGGGGTTTAACGCCATTTTTCAGCACGATAGGCTATACATGGCGGCCAGTATTAATGGTGGAGGAAGAACCCAGAAAACCCTGGAAAGAACCACCGACCCACGAGAAGCTACTGGCAAGCTTTCTCACATGCCCACATTGGCTGAATCTTAGACTCGAACCGCCGCAGACAGAGGTGAGATGGCAGTGATCCGTAACGAAGAGCGCTTTAGACCACTCGGCCACTCGGGGCCCCGATGTTTACAGTGGGCATCCAAAAGGTGCTTCCATTAGAATGGTGTAGAGGCATCCAAAGGTGCTTACATGAGGTAATGGGTTAAGACAAATTTGTCATTTTATATAAGGTCTCTGGTCCAAACACAACAGCAATCACCATTCCTTGACTCTAACAAGCCTTCAAGTCAGGAATAGGCTTATATCATTTTGAATACCCATAAACATGTGCGTGTTTTGGGTTTTTAATGTAGCTTTAACAGTTTTTCAGTCTTACTGCTAGGATGTCTGCATTGTGATAGTTTAGAGTGATGAAGCACTATGTCCCACCCAGTCACATTATCCCGACACCAGGCCAACCACTAACCTGTTAATGTAGATTGCCAAGCAAGGCAGCTGCTAGTATTATATTTTTATGTCATGGTATGACTAGGCTAGGGTTCAATCCTGCATCTGAGGTGGTCTAACTACTAGACCACTAAAGCGGTTATTATTACCATCTCCCTCGATAACTCCTGCAAAATGGGGTCTAAAAACAAAGACCGCACTGTAAGTGTGGGCGCAAGTTATCGATGGACATACATAACAATATGAAATGATGCCATTATTGCTGGACATAAAAATCATGATGGGGGGAATCAAACCCATTTGTTTATTGGCTGAATACTTGTTTAAAATATGTAATACATAACTGCCGTATGTTTTTGTTGAATGGTCTGGTTCCATGATCCATATGACACCTGCTTTGCTCTCTACTATAGTGGAATGCCTTAAGGAACATACTATTTAGGGCAGCAGACTACTTACTGAGTTGAATTCACAAACATGATTCATTTTATTAAAAAAAATGGCTCACTTAGTTTGTGAAACAGCCATCACTGTCAAAAGTCAATTTTTTTATAATTGTTCTATTAGTAAAATACTGACACAATGATGTCACTGTAAGTAATAATGAAACTTGTTCTCTTCCATTAGGAAATCTCTGAGCGTCAATTCCATAATTACATATTAACTATAAACTGTGTGAATCAGAATTTTATGTTATAAAGTATTCATTTCGCTTAGTTGTCTTGCTATCTTTGATCACAGCTGCAAATGAGCATACTCATTTAAGGTAGCTTAATTATATTATGTTCACACCAAAACCGTAAGTGTTAGAAAAGAATTGATCTGACATTCTACTGGAGGCCCAAGCTCACACTATGGTTGGATTGGCATGCCTTTAAGTTTTCATTTATTCTACTCCCTTTATTTGGTACAATATAATTAACGTGGTAATACAATGTCAGCTTTTAATTCAGTGCAACAAATACTTGCGCAAATTAGGTATAAAAACATAGTTGGCACAGCAATGGAAACTTGACACTGGGAGACGTGTATAGACAAGAGATAATCTGATTACTTACCACATGTCACAATATCAATTAATTACTCGTTTTGGATACATCTGAAGAAAAAAGTGGCTGCTGGTCAGGGGAACATTTTCCATTTTTATACTAATTATGCTAGCTGCACTGGAGGGGTGGCCATTCTTGAGGGGTACTTTTGAATACAAACTTATCGGTGCCAAGGGTTTCTGGCCATAAAAGCAGGTCGCCACTGGTCAGGGGGCTGTTCAAGATTTGGAATTTTTATTTTACGTAGCTTTAACCATTTTTTCAGTCCTATCGCTATGATGTCTGCAGTGTGGCAGTTTATAGTGATGTCTAGCACTGGTGCATCATGTCGCAGACATTTAGTGATGTCCCACCCAGTCACATGGCTGACCAGTCCTAACACTAGCCTCTTAATGCCGAGTGCCTAGCGAGGAAGCCATCAGTACCATTTTTGTAAGTCTTTGGTATGACTCAGCCTGGGATGGAACCCACGACCTCCCACACCCAAGACGGATACTGTAACTACTAGGCTACTGGAGCAGTAGGCAGTTCAAGAGGGTGACCACTGTAACGGCACGTCATGCGAACCAATGTGTAAACATTTTTATTTGCTTATATCCACAGTATTCCAGACAGGCTGTCCATATCTCCAATTCAAAAGCAAGGCAACTGTTTTAATTTTGGAGATGGTCAAAGCAATTCATTTGCTTGATGGTGGGAACCGTTGTGGTACTTGTGCTGCAGAAATAGGATTAAAAAAAAAACAAACAAATGTAACAGGTCTAGTTCCTAATTTAATCTTAATAAAATTGTATTTTACTTTATTCGTTTTATGTTATGATTCTAATTAATTTTATTTTCTTGACTGTACCCATGGAATAATATGAATGGCTTTTTTTTCAAGACTTCCAATTGAAGTATGCATATCTGATACGACTGAGAGAAAACAGTGAAAAACATTGTCAAAACCCACTCACATTACACCAACTAGTATTAATCTCCGATAAATGACACTCACATCCAATGAGAGATAGGAGTTAAACAACTTTTCACTAGGGTCAGGTGTTACTCAGTATTTACAATTTACCATACTTGTCTGTAAAGGCAGGCACAATTTCAGCTCAAATGTTAATGACAATCACATGGATTGAGCTTGACTTGAATTTTTAAGTGACTTCTCAATTTGGACAGAAATGGAAGAACTGAGAACCTGTGTGTGTGTGTGTGTTAGCTAGCGTTCATTCTCTTTTTTGAATTATGTTATCTGTTTCTCATTATGTATATCTGCATATAACACTGGATTTAAGCAATGTTTAATTTCCGTGTTATATGTTTATTCTGAACACAGGGCTCAAAATTAGCGGTAGTCTGCTAGTCCGAGGCTAGCAGATTTCCTGTCGGACTAGTAACTTTCGGTTATCAATAGTCAGCATTTGTGTACGCCATTCCCTAATAAAGACTTGACTTAGCAGATGTTCTGAAGAATCAAAGCAGTGGCCATTGTAAACAGTCATAAAATATTAGCATAAGATGAAGAAGTCAATTTCTGCCTCAGAAAGGTGCGTTTCTATAACAAGAATCTGATTTTGTGCATTTCACTTAACTGCGCAAATTATGGTCCCGTCATTAACAAGGGAAGTTTGGTAATTGATCCTAATTAATCTGATAACAAATTAAATCAAAAAATGACGTGGTATCACACTTTATTCACTCGACCACAGTAACAAACTACAAAGCGACATACCACAAAAGAACAGGGCAAAAACTATTCAAAGAAATTAGTTTAAACGTTTCTTGTTTAAGGTTCTTTTTTTTTGTTGCTCGCTACCTAAATGCTCCAGCAGTCACAAACAGGAAACTACATATTTTACATTTCCATCAAAATAATTATAAGAATTAGATCAATTTATTACAATTACGTTATTGACACATCCTTTCACATACAACTACTTTTTCTATGATGATAAGATTAGTTTTTATATTTTTCCCTTACAAGAATGAACAAATAATTGAATACACGTGAAGATATCCAAGCAGAATGCCGTACATTTGTTGGGAATTTAAATCTCTGAACATGGGCATCTAAGATTTGAAAATTTTCCGCCTTATTATTAATTTTAATTTCAACAATACATTGAGGTTCGATTAATTAGAAACAATTACCAATCTTACGACTTATGATACTGTAATTGGAGCTGTTAAATACGTGCCAAGTGTCAGATAGCTTCGTTTGATGGGAACACATTTTTTGCAAGCTGAAACTAACACTATCTTCTGATGCAAATATTTTAAAACAATGTTTACAATAGCCACTGCTTTGATCATACAGAACATCCGCTGAAGTTAAGTCTTTGTTATGAAGAGGCCATTTAATTGCAGGAGGGGACAAAGACACGTGTTTCTTGCTCTTTATTATATAAAGGACACTGTGCCATTCCTTTTCTTGCTTTAAATAATTCGCGTCAGCTATACTATAACATCTTGTATTTCAAAACAAGGCACAATTCCCTCCTTATAAGACAGGCAAAATGTGGCATTTGATAGAAAAAAAGCAAAAGTTGAATGAGAATGACGAGGAATAATTCTTATGATAGGGCAAAGCATATGGAAAATTTCAGAAGAAACAGACAGAAGACAAGGAACGTTATGTGGTGTAACTGGTGTATGCAATTCGCAAAAACAAGCACACAGAAAACATCCAGTTTTGTTGCAGGTTGTTCGATCTTTAAAATTGAATTGGTAAACGTACATGAAAGCTGTGTGACATTGTTTTGTGAACAGGACTAGTAAAAGATCTGGCAGGACTAGTAAATTTCTCAATATAATAGTCCTTCTGGCTACAAAGAAATTTGTGTTAAATTAGAGCCCTGTGAACATGTATCAAAAATATATGTATGTACTTGTAAAGTGTATGTTTGGATGGAGAGAAAATGCAGTCTACTTGGTCATATGGCTTTAAAACAGAACAGCAGAAACTTACAATGCAATTAATTTTTGCTGCACCTTGATTACAGTACTGTAATTGCAAGTTAGAAAAAAATGATTATTCAACTGCCTTAAACAAGAATTTTTTTCTTTTACTTTCTGAAAACTGACAGTTGGAAAGATATTCTAAACTTGTTTGAAATAATCCCTGTAACATGTACATGAGAGCAAATGCAAGTGTCTTCATACCATAGTTTCATCATATCATTATTGCTGAAAATACATTACATAACTTTTTTTTAGACAATGCCATTAAAGCAGTCAAATCTTTATATGAATAAAAACAAGGCCCTTCTTTCCAACTGAATCAATAATGCCAAGAATATGGTGCAACACACGACATGACTGCATCTATTTTTAAAAAGAGGGGTTTTCTAAATATAACCACTCACTTTCTAGCTTCATTTTAAGAATTCATTTATAGGATTGCAAATTTATGGTTATATTATTGGTGTATATACTTGTAGCAACATCTTGTTAAATAGTATTTGATTCACTGCTTTTTCATATTTTCACAAAAATGAGTGATGTCAGAGACAACCCAGACCTAATAGCACTCAATGGATTCCACAAAAAAAAACAAAAACATTGCCCGATGCTTCTTTAGGTCGTCTGTTTTCTTGAATCACTGGGCAAATAGATTAAGGAAAATGTACAATTCATACAAAGAAAAGACTAAATGTTCTGAGGGACAATTAACCTAAAAATGTAACTATGTAGGTCAGAAGCATGGGATGATGTTTTTTGTTGTTGAGAAAACCCCTTTCTAAAATAGATGCAAACTGTAAATCTGCAGCATAATTTCCCTACATGGAACAGCAGATGATGCAAACTGCAAGAGCTACCACAAAATTCCAAGTTCAGTCATGTTTCCTTACTGACTTATTTCCTATTATTCTATATGCCAACCGTGGCAAAGCCATCAAGGCAATTTCATCTGGAGGATCTGAATATTAATGAATCATCAAAAAAAGACGGAAGTTTTTGTTTTGTTCAAATGTCTGCGTTGAAAATTCGGCCAGGTAAATACATGAAGATTTTCCTGTAGTACTATGACCCTACAAATAAACTGCATACAGTGGTTCCCCTCTCATACATTCCCCCTCCCCAGCTGCCACATCCTCTACACAGCTTATTTTCTGGCACCAATGAGTTAATGTAGTGTACCAAAGTACCCAATGTAGATGGCCACCTCTCAAATGCTACATGTGGCCAGCATTTTAGGCTAAAAATTGTCCCATTTTCCCCTCAAAAATGGCCAAATTTTAACTGTCCAGAACCAATATTTAAATGACACATTAAGGTAAGTAATCTAAATATCTCTACCAATGTCTATTTCCCTATGTCAGGTTTTTGTTATTGAAATAAGCATCAGCTATAGTACATTATAACATGTATCACTACAGATAATATACGATGATCTACAAATGCAGACATTTACAGGAACAGGCTCAACAATGTTGCAATCAAAATTTGGTCTTCACACATGTGTCAAGTATTCTGTTGTTGTTTCTTACAACTGGAAGTAACTCTCAAGATCATAAAAAGGTCCACAAAGCTTTTGTAAACTCGTTCACAATGAGAAATATAAAAAAGTCCCAGGCAAAGAGAACTGCTGAGAATATACTAATCACTGCCTTTATAAGCAAGGCCTTATGTCTACTCTACAAAGTTTCATCTTGACTATTATAATACATAACTGTATAATTAACATAGGAATAAATAACAAATCTGTAACATATAATGTAAATGGAAAATTCTTACTTTAGAAGTTACTGGACTGAACAATGGGGAGAGTTCATCACTTCCTGCTAAAATATTTCATGTTGAAAAAACCCTCAATAAAAAGCACCGTAACAGATGAGAAGAATATTCTGCAACAGTGGGAAATTGTAGTAAATGTAGAGAGATTCTAAATGCCAAGCAATGTTTGTACTAAGATATGAATGACATTTTTAAAACAGTTGTGCAATTCACATACCAACAACACCCCCACTCATATTTTCGGCTTAAAAATCAAGAACTATTACTGTATGTTCACTTGAAATAAGTAAATTCTCAAGATTTGAAGAACCTTTTAATTAATGTTACTTTTAAATGCAAATATTAAATGGTCTGCAGTTACATGCAGCTTTCTGACTACATACACATACATATAGTCACAATGAGGATATCCAGCATTATCTTTGTCAACTCTGTACAATTTGTGCAACATTCCGCACATGTGGAAGCTGTATTGCTAAGTAATCAAAACATTTGTTATTTTTCATGTCATATCTAAATGCTTAAGAATAATCCACAAAGTCCAAATTCTAACGATTTCAATGCAACTAACTAATGCAAAGGAAACCCAGTCATGTATCCACACCAAATGGGTTATTTATGTTGTGGGTGAGTGACTTCAACCTCACATCGCCATTTTAACGATAGTTTCTTTAATACCTAGTGAAAGTTTATTTAATATTTGTACCAACTGTCAATTACTATAATTTAATCTTGGTACAACGCGGCATTTAGAATTCATTACAATGTATGTTTCTGACTCTGCTCATCTGAAAAAATATGTCTAAATTACACATGCAATGACAATGTGGTATGACGCCCCGTTTGTTGCGAAGATAACATTTCCAAACAAAGGTGTACATTTACACTTCTGCGCTTTACAAAAAAAAACTAAAAAAAACCCAAACAAACCATGGAACAACAACTTGTATCTTAATTTTGTTTTACATCAATGATACACTATCAAATTTAACAAAACAATTTTATCTGTCAACATGTGAGACCAAACACGTGATAGGGCATGTATTCCGACATTTGCTCGAAAAGCAATGGGCGAGCATGCCGTACCAGCGTTTGTATCAAAATGTTTCAAATTCCAGTTTTAACGCTCCAATCCTAATAATAAATGTAACTCTTTCTAATTTAAGCAATCTTCCTCCACATATTTTGATGTCAGCTACACAAATATATAAAATATTACCAAATATTTGCAGTTTTTGTAGGCACAACACCCAAATATTCTGACGAGGTGTCAATGTGGCAATGCTTCTTATTTCCTGCGCAAGAGAGCTTTCAGGGGAAACAACTGTTTATACTTTTTTTTTTTTTTTTGTCGGCGCTTGACTGCAGCTGCTGTCTACTCTTCATGGCTTACCTCCCATTGGACGGATAACTTAACCATGCCATCTTCGCCATCCAAGGTTGGTTGCTTATCATAACCTTGGCTAGAGAGAATGCATTGATGGAAAGTATGTTTCAAGTTCTGAAAAAAACAGTGAACTGTGATGATTGTGCTGATGGTTAATTTAGAACGAGAGAGAGAGAGAGAGAGAGAGAGAGAGAGAAGAAGAAGAAGAAGAAGATCATATTCAAATTTAGCTTATCAAATGTTATAGTATAACTTAATCAAAATAAGTAATCGCTTGAAAATTCATGATGGTTATTTCATGTGTACTCTGAGCATAAGAAGAGGGACGATTGCCAGTGACAGTGGGACCGACCATTTAATGTTCAGAATGGGCCTCGAATTTTATTATTTTAAAAATTCCAAACTCCAATGAGATTAAAAATATTATTGTTCTTTTTGGTACAAAAGGAATTAAGTGTATCCGTTATATCAGCACGAAATAAGAAAACCTCATTTTGCTCCATCGAATGGTGTGTCGCCTTACATACTCAGTGACATCCAAGGAATACATACATACTAATTCTAAGTGATAAGTTTAATTAAGAGTCCCGAAATGAAGTATATAAAACCACAAACATGACTCAAGGCGTTATTACACGTGCACCTGGATTAATTGATGATGCCGTCGTAAAGATATCAGATATAAAACTTCAACCTTTGACAAGTTTAACCTTTAACCTACAACATGATTTTATTCAGTGAGACTTAGGGTTGGTATTAGGAAGATCCCAAATCAAAGCGTGAAAGAAAATCGCTAATACATCTAGGTAATAATCTTCAGATGGGGGAAACAATGATACATTTTGAAGGTAGTGATGTTAATGAAACAGGGTGGAGCCTAAAGGAGGTCTTGGGAAATTAAACTCATTTACATAATGATGTCAAGGAATGCATAGTGAGGCGAAACAAGAGGGATCCAACGTTAAACCGGGTAAAAACGTTTACAGGGCCCAAACGTGAATTTAACATTCAGCCGCCATCTTAGTTGAAAATTTTTGCTTGCATAGGATGAATTGTTTATGACAGTGTAGCTCGAAAACGAGGACATGGTTTATTAGTTATGTTCAAATCTGTTTTGGGTACGGTAGCACCCATTTTTTTAAATGTCGTATTGAAGCATAGATTAGAATGTATCCAAAAACGTACTCACCCTCTAACATGGATTAGAATGTATCCAAAACGTACTCACCCTCTAACATAGATTAGAATGTATCCAAAACGTACTCACCCTCTAACATAGATTAGAATGTATCCAAAAACGTACTCACCCTCTAACATGGATTAGAATGTTGCCAAAACGTACTCACCCTCTAACATAGTCGTAAAGAAACGTTAATAAAACAAATGTGTTGATTCAAACATGTTGTACAACGAAATCTCTTGAGTCGTTGAGACACAACTATAAATTCGCATACGCCCCTTTCCAAGGCGTTGATTCCTCTTATACGTCACAACTAGTACAATACAGAAGAAATATGAAAATCCCTTAAAATCCCATGAATGCGTCCGGAATAACAACTCACATCAGCAGTAAAAAGTGGACTTAGCTGTATTACTTAACAAGAAGGTGTTTGAAGATTCTTGCGAATGTTTAAAGTTGAGACCTGATATGGTTGCCATGACATCAACAATGACGACAATGCAAGAATCCCAATGTACAGTGTTCCATCTTATGTCGTCCCTAACTACTTCAGGACCTACTGAATTTGAAATCAATGGACAACCGAAGATTAAATCGATCTGACTAACGGTTACTTGTACATGAAAGTCAAAGATGTATTTTTATGTCAACATCTGAATCAAGCAAAACAAAAGATGCCATTTCAGGTGGAGGGAAACAGAGTTCGAAAATGGTTCTGTAAAACTCACGAATAATTCAGCGTTCAGATGAAAATCTCATGAAACAGACCACAGCAAAATTATATCCGGAGGATAAATAAAGATAATGTGAAATAATGTGAAAAATATATTTAGTTTGTAAGGAGGACACTAAAAGATGATTACTTGGTATTAATTATTAAGAAAAACAACATGTTCAGACCAACCACATATATCTATAGTGGTTATTCTGCGTTATAGCATTTCAGTTGGGTGATGTATTAATTATACTTTACGATGATGCAAAGCAGGTGCTGTTAACAAATGAAAATAATTATAATCATCACAGGTTCATTGTGCATTCATGTTGAAACAGAAAACTGCTCGAGAAGGACTGCATCGATCTTTATAACACTATTGCCTTTCCAAGGCCTATTCATGGTAAAACCAATGCCTATCCAAGGTTTTTCACAAGCCTATTCAAGTCCTGTCCAAGGCCTATCCAAGCTCATTCCAAAGTAACACCAAGGTCTATCCATGGTATAACCAATGCCTATCCAAGACATATTCAATGTCTATCCAAGGTCTAATTAAGGTCTAAGGAAGGCCTATCCAAGGTCTATCCAAAGTCTATCCAAACATATTTAAGGCCAATCCAAGGCCTTTCCAAGGTCTAACCAAGGTCTATCCAAAACCTATCCAAAGTCTATCCAAGGCCTTTCCAAGACCTATTCCAGATATATCCAAGGTTTAACCAAGGTCTATCCAAAGTCTATTCAAAGCCTATCCAAATCCTATCCAAGGCCTATCCAAGACCTATAGTCATATAAATGGACCTTGAGTCTGTCCGATGTCTAACCAAGGCATATCTAAAGTCTATGAAAGGTCTACTCAAGGCCTATCCAAAGCCTATCCAAACCCTATCCTTGGCCTATATAAGACCTATTAAGGGTATATCCAAACCCTATTCTTGACCTATATAAGACCTATTAAGGGTATATCCAAAGCCTATCCAAGGTCTATCAAAAGGCTATCCTAGACCTCTCCAAGGTCTATCTAGTTCCTGTCCAATGGACATTGGGTTCATATACAACATACAAATAAATAAGATATCATGCCTTCTCAAAGATAAGCTAATTCCGTACGAACAAGAGAGTTAATTGGTTTAAGGAAAAACTATGTTCATTCAAGACTGGTAACGAAGAAAACGAAATTTTCCAAAGGAGTCAAAGAACTGTGTATTTCAAAATAATTTACAGTTTAAAATGTACAAAGATATGGAAAACTCTCCGGTAAGAGTGGTCCAAGTTGGGATCACCTCCAATCGGTGGATAGTTTAAGAATGAAGATTGTTCGTAGAAAACTAGCACTGACTTCTTCAGAAACAAAACTTGGCAGCCCCATATCAGGGAAGCTTTCCGCAAAGTTGCGCTCTTAGAGGCTGATGTAGACTTGTTTCTTATAGTCAAACGAGGGCTTCTGGCAGTGTTGATAACAATTCCTATCAAAGAAATACGCACACCTGGAAAGTAACGAACACTGAAAGATTTTTGTAACATTTAACTTTCATTTTTAAGTAATCAAGAAAAATATAATTTTCTACGACAGTGATTCGAACGTGAAATGTCTCAATCAAGAGTATAACTGAGCAACGCAGATACTTGGTGCACAGGACAGAAGAACTCGTGTGCAAACCCAACAGCGTTTCTTGGTAAACGCGTGTAGCCGATATGAAATCGAATCCATTTATGAATTGTCATTCATGACGTGTCACTGTCGAACACAATAATTATGTATGGTGCAATGACTATCCAAAATAATGATGGAGGTCGTATAAAATGGACAGGTGTGAATGGCTCTTTGAGAATTATAGGCACGAAGAATTAAAGGAAAATAAGAATTAAAAGAAAATAAGAATCAGTGGTTTGATGCGTACAAGAACAATACCTTTATGCCACTACCAGTGATTGAAATTATGCCAGCGATCGATCTCAACTTCCAGGAAGTGCGACCATAAGCTTTGTCGAGCACGAGCCTGCCAACCCACGAGCGATCATCACGCCAAACTAGTGTTGTGTCAATCACTGGAATTCACTCCGGTTGCATTCCTTGTGCTAAATGGGTACAGTTATGAGGTTTAGAAGGTAGACCCTGGCTGCTAAAAAATCTAAAACTTCTAGGAAACTACTATATATGGTTGGCCATTGAACAAACAAAAAAAATAACTTCAAATAAAGAATTAATGATACTGAGTCAAAAGTTAAAGTTACCATTAGGTGAATGGTTAAACAACTGTTGAAGGAAAGTTGTACAGCATCTCCTTTTGTTTGTTTTACCTAAATATATTATAACAGGTACTCTAAACCTAACGGTTGTAAGTTTAAGTGGCGACAGCAATAGTGGTGCAAGTTAGTTCAGTGATAAATTTAAAAAGGTATGAAAAACATTGCCGACTATTTGCTCAAGTTAGCAAAAGAAAGCAGGAGCATTGTTATTGTTATTGTGGCTTTTAACGCCATTTTTCAGCACGATCGGCTATGCATGGCGGCCAGCATTAATGGTGGAGGAAGAACCCGTTAAAACCCCGGAAAGAACCACCGACCCACGAGAAGCTACTGGCAAGCTTTCTCACATGCCCACATTGGCTGAATCTTAGACTCGAACCGCCGCAGACAGAGGTGAGATGGCAGTGATCCGTAACGAAGAGCGCTTTAGACCACTCGGCCACTCGGCCACTCGGGGCCCCCCAGTAGTATAGACCACTCGGCCACTCGGCCACTCGGGGCCCCCAGCCGCCGGAGCAGTATTGTCACTTAAAATTAGTTATGCAATACTCTGACAATTAAAATCGCCCGGAATTCTTTATTCTGTAATAGCCCATAATGTCATTTTGATAGCACTTGCATTAATTGTAATGTACCACTGCAATATTACGAAAAATTGTTGTTTTTTTTTCTAGGATAAAACAAATGAGAATAGCATTAATGTTTAACTGGCTAGGTAATGCATTTCATAAACTGCACCAGCAATGGCAAGCATATAGATCAAAATAAATAATAATTTTTTTTTTTCGGGATCCGATATCAGTAGGCACTGTTCGCTTGTCTTGTTAATTTGATTATCCATGTTATGTGGCTTTTGGCGAATTATTACAGTTTTGTTTACTTATCATCTTTGATGTCTGACTTTTGGCGGGTTATTGCATTGTTTTTTTAAAATAATTATCTTTGTTGTCTGTCTTCTAATGGATGGTTAGAAACGTTTTTTATTTTTCTGTCTTTTGGCGGATTATTATAGATATTTTATCATCTTTGCTATTGGTCATTTTTCAGATTATAGCATAGTTTTTATCAGTTTGTATTGATTTATTCGTATCCACGTTGGTATTCATAGAAAAATGTGCTCCTAGTTTAAAATTAATATAATACATTTGTCATCACCTACTACAGTATCCATTTTCATCGCCATATTAGTGGGTATCCACTATACATCGTTACCAGTGACTAAATATTGTTGTATAATTTTTTTAAATCGTGAAATATATTGTTAACGTTATATTACAATGTTTTCATTAGTGTCATAACCCTTCTTCATCTAAAATTAATATTACAACGTTTATAAATGTGTCTTGAACATACAATTTGGATTGGGTTAGAGATTGTATATTTTGTTTCTGATCACCTAAAATAGACATTACATATTATATAATATATATTATGCTCACTATTTCATCATTTCTTTGTAAACTACTAACTCGTGGAAAGAAGTATATCCAACCTTTGTGGTCTTCATTATTTTAATTGAGCATTAGAAAATGCATGGAGGCCCAGAGTGGCCGAGTGGTCTAAAGCACTAACCGTCACGGATAACTTCCATCTCATCTCTGTCTGCGTGGGTTGGCGTTTTGGGTTCGGCCAATGTGGGTATGTGAGAAAGTTTGCCAGTAACTTCTCGTGAGTCGGTGGTTCTCTCTGGAGTTTACCCGGGTTCTTACTCCACCATTTATACTGGTCGCCCTGTATAGCCTATCTTGTGCTGAAAAATAGCGTTAAACCATACACAACAGCAAATCTCAGAATTAGGCCACAAAACCCATCAGCTAATCTGCAATATATTTTAGAAATCCGTTTCACCTCGGGTCATAAAAGTATATTTGTATCATGCTTTCTAACCAACGGCTAAATAGACTTTCTGCGATTCCTGCAATCATAATGTTTGTAGGATGTCCAAGTTATTACCAATTGAATCTGATTGTTTCTGATTTATTCTCCTCATTTATCTATGGTGTTTTGACAAGGAAGGGTACAGATTCACGCCTCGGTGTTAATATATAGATCTTTACAAGCGCGTATTATTTAAACGATATAAATGAACGTGATAGAAATAAAAAGGTACCTTTACTACTAAAATGTATATTTCTATTCGTGCATTTTTTTTGTCAAGTGGCTTTTTATTCCTTAGATATTACATAATGTACTCGAGTTTCACACAAAGCTAGAGTAAGTTAACAGCTAAAGTTTATACTGTTATGCAATATTATATCAAATGAATATTGAACATAGTACTACTACTACTACGACTACTACTACTACTAATAATAATACGTTGTTGTTGTTATAGTTGTCATAGGGTTTAAGGCCATTTTTCAGCACAATATAGGATATACATGTCGGCCAGTATAAACTGCGGAGGAAAAACCCGGGAAAACCCCAGAAAGAACCAACGACACATGGCAAGCTACTGGCAAACTTTCTCACATGCCACACACTGGCATAGCGAGGTGAGATGGCAGTAATCCGTAACGGCAAGCGCTCTAGACCACTCGACCACTCAGGGCCCCTAATTGTACTTTAAGAGCGAAACACAAAATTTAGAATGACAGATCTGGTGAGAGAGCAAAACTCCATCCTAACATGCCCTATTTTTTAGCTTTACTTTGCAAAAAGAATATGATATTTGAAATTAACAATAACACCAGCTCAGCAAATCAATTTTAGCATTTAGGTTATAGAAAAAGAATATGCATGTATTCAATAAAATGTTAGTTAGAATTTAAAGGTATTATCCATAGCTCATTTAGCATGGATTATTGCGTGTGTAGGTGTGTATTTGTGTGTGATTGTGTGTGTGTGAGTGCGTGTTTGTGATTTGGGTTTTCAAAAATGCTTTATTAAATTTTTCGTCATATGGTTATGATGTCTGGAGTGTGACAGTTTATAGTGATTTCTAGCAATTGTGGCGTTATGCCGGAGACATGTAGCGGCATGTTCCACCCCGTCATATTATCCTGAGACTGAGCCAACCAATCCTAATACTAACCTCTTAATGCTGAGCGTCATCTAGGCTGCTGCTAGTACCATTAAAAAAAGAAAGTCTGGTAAAAAAAACAAAGCCAGTTTAATAACTTTAGCTACCTTCCCACCCCACGTCATCACCCCCCCCCCCCGCCTTAACAATAAATAAAACAAGTACAGAAAACCGCGTATTTATTACAAAGCTAAACACAGTATATGTTTAGTTCTTGAAATTGTCTTAGGAAAGTTCAGTTATGAACGATATATGATATCTGGTTCAAGGTCAATGGCCTTATCATGTTCAAAGTCAATAACCGTATTAGGTTCAAGGTTAATATCCGTTGAGGAGGAAATTTACTTACTTATCGTGCGACATATTAACTCAAAATAATAAAAGGAACCAAGATGTGGTCTGATCGTAGATTTCTGGACATTCCTGATTTAGGTACGAAGCTTTTGGTAGAATCGTTACAGCACACACACACACACACACACACACACACGTGTGTGTGTGTATTAGTGTGTGTGTGTATATTAATTAGTTCCGCATAGTAACCAAACGTATCTGAGCGATCATGAGTATTTCACATGCATGGAGATTTGAACCGATGCGTGCATTGCACATTGTTTGGGCTTTCCAGCATTAGACAGAAGCTGCCTATTTACAGAATCACATGGAGCGCAATCAATAACAAACAAACTGGTCGCAGTGAGTAGCTGTAAACAGAAACCACCCGACATGAGCAAATAACACAATGTTTAAAAAGGAGCGAAATAGTGCATTGAAAATATAACAGGACTAAGTTCATCGAGTTTTAATTCAAACTGTTACGTTAATGTGAAGTGCAAACGGAGTTTAATAAACACACATTGATTAAAATGTTTGGATATTGTTGTGTAGGCATGTGAGATGTATACATATACAGCTTTGGCCGTATACACGATTGCGGAACATGTTTTTTCCTCTCACAGCGCCCGTGTATGTAAATTATCTTATTTGATAAGCAATCACCCAATGGGACCTACATTTTTTTTAGTAAAGCTTACAGGCTATTAAGGGGATACTAACAAAAAACGAAAACACCTATAGTTTTTTTTCTCCAAACCTGATAATAACTGATAACGGAAAATCAATAGATCTGACTTAAGGAGTGAGACCTTTATCTATAAGAAAATATGGCCGCATTCTAATTTGTCTTAAATATCAGTGTAATGAGGTATGTTTGTGTATTCTTTGAAATTTGTATATCAAGTGCACATTTGTGAATAAATAAATAAATAAATAAATAAATAACATACAATAATAGCTAACGTCAGCATTAACTTTTTTGTGGTCAATTGACCACTTTACACTTCTCTATTGTTATTTCTATTTAGAATATTGACATCTGCCAACGATTAAAAATAAAATATGTACTAGTTTCATATTTAAAAAAGTAAAATTTCTGATTAAAACAATAAATGCACCAGTCATCCTGGATTTCTAAGACATAATCAAGGTTATGGAAACGTCTTTAGAATCCGGACTGACTGTGAACAGACGAAAATTAATTACTAGTTCGATAAGTGGGTGTGTCTGCTACGCAAGGATGTCTCTACCATCCACATGACACTATAACATCATTTTTTGGTGCTCACGTGTGCATGGTCGAGATGGTATAGGAGTCGGTGCTTACAGTCAGGGCGATGGGTGCCGTTTATCCACGCACCCGGGTTCGAATCTCCAAAGAGTACGAATTGAAAAATGTCTAACATGTACGATAAGGCTATTTATTCGTATTTATAAAAGTCTGTGAGTATTACCAAGCATTGTCTTATGGAACACAGGATATCATGTTCTGTTCTGTTTTTGGTGTATATTTATAATCACCTCTGTGTGTGTGTGTGTGTGTGTGTGTGTGTGTGTGTGTGTTTAACTTACACGTAAATCCGATTGTTTAATGAATTTGAAATTAATACGATAAGATCAATACTTACTCAGAAAGCGGTTTGTAAGAAATTTTACCTCTTGCCTGTGTGATTGTGCTTTGGAAATTCATATAGGACTTCCCTGCAACATAGGGCACAGCAGTCTGATGTCAATGGTCTTGGGCATAAAGTTATTGTTTTTGTTGTTGTAAAAATTAGCAAGAATCCATATGGATGACACCTATTTAGACACGATCTAGACACTTATTTAGTTTCACCCATCATGCATCTAGAAAAAGAGCTGCTTCACCCTTTTTAATGAAACAAGTCTCTAATTTTAACATCATTGATCTACAGTGTGTATTTGCAATCGGTTTTTGCTAGGAAATATGTCTAGTATAATGTAAATTTATAATGTTGTATGCTCAGTGAATGTCATATTCAAGAGAGTAACATCGTAATTGACTAGCAATGATGTATAAATCGGTCTAGTACTTCTGAGTTGTTTAATGTTTTTTTTTTCAATTTCTACCTATCAATTTTTTTTTTTAAATTAGACACATTGTTTTACTTGATGTTCTTTGTCTGCTAACAGTTATTAGACACAAGCTCTACATCTAAACCTATTTTTCTCATCATTTGCGTTTTAAAAGTAAACAGTTTATGCAACTGATTTTAAACCGTGTAATGTGACTGATTTACAAATTCTGTATGAGTCTACACAGGGTTGCAAAAAATTGGCAAGCGTTATGGCATTTTTTGTCTAACGCATCTATAACAGACATGATATATATTTATCAGTCTAAACTAGATTTTGATAATAATTACTGGAAAAATTATCTGGTCGAAAAAATATGCAACTGCTTATTCCACAAAATTAGAAGAGGAAAATTTATAATGTCAAACAAAAAGCAACGACCTGCGTGTAAAGTCAAGGATCAAAGCTTTGCTGTAAAAAACAAAGTGACATTGACCCGAAGCTCGCAATGTTCACTGAAAGATTGGTAGAATAATTCTCTAGGCTTGTAATGAATCATGCCAGTTAAGAACAATACTCTATCAAGGCCTTTATAAAATATGATCAAACGAATACACCTTTATCTATAATCATCACACAAAGTTTCAATGACTGTAACCTAAGTCCAAAGGTAAAAGGGGCGATTTAGCTTGTTTTAGGAAGAGTATACCTGCCTTCCTACTGCTTGATGACAAATAAATTTTGCATGTGTTCTAGGAAATATAAAAAATACAAATATACAACTAAAACCAATAACATAGACGTACTATGTGACATTGACCTGATGGTGAAAGAGAGCTAGTGCGTGTATCGCATAATGAACCATTTAAGCCACATAACGACTCACTGAAAGAATACAGTAAATCATGGGTTTAGACATATCAACAAATGGCAAACTTTTTAAACAAAATTTAAGGTTTATACGACTGTAGGCATGAGTCAAAAGTAAAATGGGCGAGAGATCATGCCGTGGAATGAATTGTCGTATATGCATAATGGTGAGAAAAGTTGTGAGAAATAAGAAAGGCTTCAGCCTTAAAAAGAATAATAAACTATCTTTCCTCAAATTTAAAATATTTGAATTCAATGTGCATTCTTAGTTGTGAATCTACGCCATGACAGCAGAAGGAGCCATGGGGTAAAGGTATTGAACCCATTGAATAAAGGTTTAGACCATCGAGTAAAGGTTTTGGATCTATCGATATAAGGTTTTCGATCCATCTAGTAAAGGTTTTAAGTAATGAAAGGCATGCTGTTGTTGGGTGGTTTGTAATGGCACTGTAAGTACATTGTCGGCTTTATTTCTTTCTTTTTTGAACTGAATAGTACTGATCATCTTGATATCAAAATATAAACTGCTTATATCCATGATAGGGTAATCGCTTATCTCGAGACGGGAATCGCTTATCTTGATACAGTAATCACTTATCTCGATACGGTAATCACTTATCTCGATATGGCAATCGAATGCAAATCTGTAAATCTCATTATATGCATGTTTCCGAATCATTGTATGATGTCTTGTTTGTTTGAAATCGACAAATAAAAAAATAAAGTCTAGTGAATGGTATTTATAACACAACAGTTGTGACAAGATTTTTATACCATCCAAATTCTGAAACAAATATATATTATCACTTGATGCTGAAAATATTGCTTTTACGTAAAAACGAACAAAAATAATAATTATATCATCTCACAGAAAACAAAGTAGATATCGATATTGCTTGGTGCCATTTTTTATGTTTTTCAAACGTTTTAAAATATAACATTGTATTCCTCAAAACCTTTCAAAATATCAGATTCTAGCTGTTACCTAAATGTTGTCTATACAAATTGTGTTGGATGGACATTAAAGAAAAGACTTTTTCGATTTGTATGGCATGACAGCTAGAATAAAGCTGACAACACGTTTCTAACTATATCCTATCCAGACCTGTTGGGTTTTAAAACCACATACTGAAAGTATGCATTTTAAACATATTTTTCTGTAACTAGTGTGTGTATGAGACAGCTGGAACTAAAAATGGTCCGTTTTATGTTCTTAAAGTGAGCCATCTCTCTCAATGAACAATAAAAGAATTGCAGTTTGGTTTAGGTATCCTTCTCTTAACAGTTTATATCCGTGACTTCGGCATATCCGCTCCCTTTATCGTTCTACTTTAGTTAATTTGGGTGACGTGGACATAATAGTTTTCCAATTTTATGCTATTATTCTGTCTTGAAAGGTTCTTCTTCGTGTTATAATTGCTTTTATTTGTCTCTTTGATTTCATTTTCGGTTCCGTTCAGTTATATAATTTTCTGTAATTTAAATGTTCATTTTTACTCCTTTACTTTTATTTATTGTGGTTAGAAATGTTCTTCTTGAGTGATACCCTCTCAGAATCATCCACTATGATTTTTTATGTTGGTAAGGGAAATCGTAAGATGAGATGAGCTAAGTCATAATTAAGTTTATTTTCCTTGGCATACATTTTCGGCTGCGATTCGATCGATTTGGGTATTCTTATCATAGCTCGTTGTTTTTATTTTCGGTATTTAATCATCGCGTAATTCTATGGAACTTGAGGACTCTCCTGTCATTGTAATATACTATTATGTAAATTAACTTTGCAAGAAAATCGAAACAGCACTAATAGACCAGCACACTTACATCCAAGTAAACCGAACTTTTCAAAATATAATTATTGGTCTGCTAAAAGGTAAGATGCCTCAGAAATATATATGTTAAATTAAAACCGTTTAAACTACACTGGATTAACTATTACAACAAATTTACAGTACAGTAAAGCACACTTAAGCACAATTTCTATAGTTAGATATGTCGGCCATATCCATGTGGAGCCATCCAATGGAACTTGTTTCTCTTTGCAAACGAACATATCATTAAAGGAGGAAATGATATACATTAGTAGGACTTATATTTTGTTTAAAACATTAATTGACCATTTGTTAAAAAACAAATTGAAGCAATTCAAAGTATTAAATTTCCACAACAGTAACATTCGCTGTAAATCGCAGATAATTTAGAAACCAAATACCTATGTGGTTCGTTTCCAGCATAATTAATTAAGGGGAGACAAATACAACGCGAATACGGTATTTACGATGTATTTACGACCTCGCTTACCCGCTGGTATTAAAATAAATGCATAGTCGGTGGGAAAGAAAGGTTTGATATGTTCATAATATTATGGCATATCCTGCCAGGAGATATCTTAGTAAAATCATCTATAATACCGTATCTATAATGCGACACAGTATGCTATGCAAAACTTTTAATTATGGAATTTGTTCAGAATATTTGGTTGGATACAACTGTAGCGCTTTCCTTTTCCCCATCACTTCACTACATTACAAAGTTTATACATTCGGCTTAGAATGAATTGTGCTACTTTCTATATTTTAGTGTTAAGGAACATTATTGTTATATACAAAGGAATCACTATGTATGTATGTATGTGTGTGTGTGTGTGTGTGTGTGTGTGCGCGCGTGAGTATTTCTAGCCAAAAAATAAGCCAATTTTGTTATTGATAATAGATTACTTGTGTCGGTCGATACAGAGAATATTGTTCGCATGGAGATCCTGTACAACCAGATAGAGGATATAACCGACATATTTTAGAACTTAATATCTTTTTTTTTTCTTTTTTGGAGGGTGCTCTTCCTGATTGATCTTCTCAGACCATTTAGGGAGGCCCTCCTGCCCTACTTGTGGCTGTACGTGCTATATTTTTCTCTTTATTTATATTTATCCACTTTTATATGAGTTTCATGTTATATTATTTGTATAAATTTATATTTAGTATTGATTTATTTTATATTATTTAAAAAAAATTTGTTAAAATTTTTGTTGTTGTTTTTAAAAAAAAAAAAAAAATAATTTTTTTGTATACATATTGTATTTTTGTTGTTGTTTTATTTGTTTGAATAAGATGAAAATTCTGTGCAAAGTATTCGTCGTCTTCCAGAAGGTAGGTTTCTTTCATTTTTGCCTCTTCTCTCTTTTGTGTCTTTAATGCTCTCCTCCTACGTCTGTCTCTGTTTAATTCTTCTTCTAGCGGTGTTGTTGGCTTTGGATCTTTTGATGTTTCCGTTATGGTTTCCTGGTTATCCGAATTATCTTCCATACAATCGTCATAATCTTCCAGGTATATTTCATTCTCATTTTGCATTGTTTCCGTTGTTTTTGTCTTTTGGCTACTCTGCTCTGGTTTTGTTTCCTTGTTGTATGTTTCATTAAAATGTTCGTTCTTGTTAACTTCCAGATATTTTTCTATCTCATTTTGCATTGTTTCCGTTGTTTTTGTATTTTTGCTACTCTGTTCTGGTTTTGTTTCCAAATTTCCTTGTTGTATGTTTCTCTTCTTCATAATTGGCGCTGTATGTTTCTTTTGCTTCTCTTGGAGTACTTCTACTGGTTTTCCTGCTACTTCTTGTTATGCCTTCTGTTGTTGCTGGGTTTGTTTATGTACTAACTGGTGTTGTTGCTTCTCCTGTTGTAATAAGCTCTTAGTTTCTTGCTTTTCTTGTTATTTTAAACGCTGTGTCTCTTGCTTTTGTTGCTGTTGTTGGAATTTCTTTTGTCCATTTTGTTGCCTTTGTTGTTGCCCTTGTTGTTGTTTTTGTTTTTCTACATGGTCTTGGCGCTCCTGATCACTTTGTTGGTGTTGTTGTTGTTGTTGTGTTTTTCCTTCTTGTTGTTTGTGTTCTTGTTGTTGTTGTTGGACTATTGTTTGTCCTTGGTGTTGATGTTCCTGATCCTGTTGGTGTTGTTGTTGTGTTTCCCCTTGTTTCTGTTGTTTTTGTTCTTGTTGCCTTATAGTCGGGAAGATTTCCATCGTAGTTGTGTATACTTGTTCTGTGTCCGTTAACTGGTTTTCCCTCGGGGTTGTGGGGCATTTGTGTGGGGTGTGCCCTGTCTCCCCACATCTGCTGCACTTCCGGTGGTATATACATCCCTTATACCAAGCTTTTTTCTTCAGAAAACCATGTAAGTAGAAGGCTCTTTTATTCCCTCTTAGTTTTGTTTTTTCAATTTCCAGTATTCTGATGCGTTATATATGGAGAATCCTGGAACCGTTGCCAGTCTAGATTTTTCTATCCTTATATCGAATTTTTTTCCTCGAAACAGGTGACAGTTTCTTCCAACGGTATTTCCATGAGGATATGCGATGAATGGAGTTCTCCTGTATGTTTCTTGATCTTTTTTTTAGAATTGATGCTGGGATTTGAACTATTACGGTCTCTCCCGAAATACTTATTTATCCAGACTGTAATACCGGCAATTTTCCTCTTGGCCGTATTATGTATCCCTCATATCCTTTCCTGTTGATGGAGTAAATTTGTTCTAAAATATCCAGATTCATAATTTTTAGGGCTATTATTACTATGGACGTAGTAGGTACTCTTTCTCTCGGTATGTATCTCATATCTAATTCCTAGGTATCTTCCTGATACTTGCATTCCAGATATGACCCTTCTTCAGTCTCAGTTTTTCTTGTTATAAAAGAGATTTCTAGTTTCCTTATTGCATTGTGAGTCTACGCCATGTTTTCTCGTTTTTCTTGCTCGTGAGTAGCATTCACTCTGTTTTCTTCTACTGTATTTTTGTTTGAATTCTTGTTCATGGTATTATACTAACGTATATAATTCCATCGATTCTGTATATTTATCTTCCGAGCTCTGTAGCGCCAATGTCATTTCAGTTGTACCAGCGTTGTCGTTATTACAGAAAAGTAGACAGATGTAGCTCTACAATGATACAAAGTAATCTGGAATATTTTTAAGCAAACTATTTTAGAACATTTGAGGATAAAATTCAGTCTAGGAAAGTTAAGACATAAAAATCTACGAAAGAGTTTATCATTATACTTATAAGGAAAACCCCCCACTATCTTCTCTTAGTTTCTCTCATACAATATATGGGCTGGGTTGAGGTGTGGTGTGGTGCGGTGGCGGTACCTAATCATTTTTATCATTTACCATAATGAGTAAAATTCATTAGTTAGTCTAGTACTTGCAACGTACGAACAACTATAGTCTGATATATCTGATTTAATTTCACCATTATAGTGTTGATTGCTATTTCACCATTATAGTGTTGATTGCAATTTCACCATTATAGTGTTCATTGCTATTTCACCATTATAGTGTTGATTGCTATTTCACCATTATAGTGTTGATTGTTATTTCACTATTATACTGTTGATTGTTTTTTCACCATTATAATGTTGACTGTTATTTCACCATTATAGTGTTGATTGCTATTTCACCATTATAGTGTTGACTGCTATTTCACCATTATAATGTTGACTGTTATTTCACCATTATAGTGTTGATTGCTATTTCACTTTATAGTGCTGATTGCTATTTGCTATTGAGGTGTGGTGTGGTGCGGTGGCGGTACCTAATCATTTTTATCATTTACCATAATGAGTAAAATTCATTAGCTAGTCTAGTACTTGCAACGTAAGAACGACTATAGTCTGATATATCTGATTTAATTTCACCATTATAGTGTTGATTGCTATTTCACCATTATAGTGTTGATTGCTATTTCACCATTATAGTGTTGATTGTTATTTCACCATTATAGTGTTGATTGCTATTTCACCATTAAAATGTTGACTGTTATTTCACCATTATAGTGTTGATTGCTATTTCACCATTATAGTGTTGATTGCTATTTCACCATTATAATGTTGATTGCTATTTCACCATTATAATGTTGATTGTTATTTCACCATTATAGTGTTGATTGTTTTTTTTTCACCATTATAATGTTGACTGTTATTTCACCATTATAGTGTTGATTGCTATTTCACCATTATAATGTTGATTGCTATTTCACCATTATAGTGTTGCTTGCTATTTCACCATTATAGTGTTGATTGTTATTTCACCATTATAGTGTTGACTGTTATTTCACCATTACAGTGTTGATTGCTATTTCACCATTATAGTGTTGATTATTATTTCACCATTGTAGTGATGATTGCTATTTCACCACCATAGTGTTGATTGTTATTTCACCATTATAATGTTGACTGTTATTTCACCATTTTAATGTTGATTGCTATTTCACCATTATAATGTTGACTGTTATTTCGCCATTATAGTGTTGACTGTTATTTCACCATTATAATGTTGATTGCTATTTCACCATTATAGTGTTGATTGCTATTTCACCATTATAATGTTGATTGCTATTTCACTATTATAATGCTGATTGTTATTTCACCATTATAGTGTTGATTGTTTTTTTTCACCATTATAATGTTGACTGTTATTTCACCATTATAGTGTTGATTGCTATTTCACCATTATAGTGTTGATTGCTATTTCACCATTATAGTGTTGATTGCTATTTCACCATTATAGTGTTGATTGTTATTTCACCATTATAGTGTTGACTGTTATTTCACCATTATAGTGTTGATTGCTAATTCACCATTATAGTGTTGATTGCTATTTCACCATTATAGTGTTGATTGCTATTTCACCATTATAGTGTTGATTGCTATTTCACCATTATAGTGTTGATTGTTATTTCACCATTATAGTGTTGACTGTTATTTCACCATTATAGTGTTGTTTGCTATTTCACCATTATAGTGTTGATTGCTATTTCCCCATTATAGTGTTGATTGTTATTTCACCATTATAATGTTGACTGTTATTTCACCATTATAGTGTTGATTGCTATTTCACCATTATAGTGTTGATTGCTATTTCACCATTATAATGTTGACTGTTATTTCACCATTATAATGTTGACTGTTATTTCACCATTATAGTGTTGATTGTTATTTGACCATTATAGTGTTGATTGTTATTTCACCATTATTGTGTTGATTGTTATTTCACCATTATTGTGTTGATTGTTATTTCACCATTATAGTGTTGATTGTTATTTCAACACTAACACACTAATTTAATTCCCAGTCCTAGGCGGGCGTCATAGAAGAATGTAAGAACATATAAAAGTATTTAAGAAGTTAATAAATGGGTTACTTTAGTTTAAAGGAATGTTTGAATAGAAAAATAAATATGTAAAAATCTGGATGCCGTAAGTTTTGTATTCGCGACATCTTGTTTAGTGGCCTAGACGGGACACACAATGAAAGACAAATATATATATATATATATATATATATATATATATATATATATATATATATATATATATATATATATATATATATATATATATGTGTGTGTGTGTGTGTGTGTGTGTGTGTGTGTGTGTGTTTAAATTTAGCATGCGTATGTATTCAATTTGGGAATCTTTTTAAATGCGATGCCTGGCTCGGTCTGCTTCCTGGTGTACATTCCACAGCACATCCTTGATCCTGATCTGCCAGTATTTATCCAAAGGTAAATGTGGGCTTCGCTGCTTGCTGAATTATATGAATAGTTGCAACACCTAAACAAAATAATAATACTTCCTGAATAAAATCTTTGCTTTTAATGCTTCAGGGTTCGTGCTATCACAGCTTAAGAACAGATGTTTAAAAAATCGATACATATCATTAATTATACATACTACTGAGTAAATTACATGTACGGATTTGAATCTGATCCATATTGAATTTCTAATGTGCACACATTATGTTGTAGATGTATTGAATTTCTGTTGTACATACTGTTTTAAGTGTATTTCATTTATTGTCATAAACACTGGTGGCTATATATATATATATATATATATATATATATATATATATATATATATATATATATATATATGAATGAATGTTTCACATTTTCAATGAAAACAAATATGACATTTTTTTACTTTATGACAGAGTTGAAGTATCATATGATATTCGTAAATGATCAAATAGCTAATTCACTAAAGATAAGTAACCAAAATATATATTTCGATTTAATAGGAAGCAAATATTTTAAAATAATACCTATGTTGTGGTAAATGAATTTAAATAAATTCCAAATTTGTAATGTTTGACTATAGACGCCGACACGTAAGGTTAAAAATGTATAATGTATGTAGAGATCATTGTCCCAGAACATGAAGCTGGTAGCGAATAACACTTTTAACAATACATTTATTATCAAAATCACAAGCTATGATAGAATAAAACAATAATAAATAATTACTGTCATTACTACTTTAATATATACGACATTATTACTACTTTAATATATACGACATTATTACTACATTAAGATATACGACATAATTACTACATTAAGATAAACGACATAATTACCACATTAAGATATACGACATAAATACTACATTAAGATATAGGACATAATTACTACATTAAGATATACGACATAATTACTACATTAAGATATACGACACAATTATTACATTAATATATACGACACAATTATTACATTAAGATATACGACATAATTACTACATTAAGATAGACGATATATTTGCTATATTTTTTATTTGTATGCATAGCTATCTGGCGAAGACAGAATAATCACGTACATTATATATGTATGGAATAAGGTAGTTCGAATTTGCAGTGAATAACATATTTACATATATATAGGGAGTACGTAAAAACTATCAAATAAAATTTGGAGTACGTCTGCCTCCTGGAAGATGTTTACGTAGACTCACTCCTTGGTTCAGAATGTGAATACCCTAGGCCCAAATCGGACATACCTAAGGACTAATAATGATACATTTTGCAAGATATATAACTGTACACATTCTTTGTCAAATATATAAGCATTTCAATCTCCACACAGTTACATATAAGGTGTTATTATGTAGACAAAAGACGTATGAAGAAGGATGGTCGGCTGACATATTTAATACATTTGCATTGAATATGGTTGGTTGAAATGACAGAAGGTTATATGAAAAATTTGTAATCGTTGTTGCAAGACTTTTCAAATTTTGCTCAAATGAATACCTCAAATGATGGCAACGGTAAATTAGTAAGTGGCGCATATATTACTAAAATTGTACAGATCTTTGCATGTTTCGTATTAAAACTGTACCTGATAAAATTTGTGAAATACAATAATTGTTTGTATTTGCATACACTTTCAAAATGAATTAACATTGAATTTTGATAAACATAAATAAAGCAGGTTTTGCCAAAGCGAGTTCCTTAGTCAAGCGACACGAGTATTAAAAGAAGATATTTGAAAGAATAATATATCTTCAACGCATTGAAGAAATTATCTATTCTCGGTTTAACCCATGAACAGTGGATACATATTTGCTAAAAGTAGGCGCATCTGCAAAGATGAATAAATAAAATAACTTGTATTTTTCACCAGTAGTAAAATAAGGAACTGTACAACCCTATTGTGTTATCTGTCTAAAATAGTATGGTATAAAATAGGGCACACACACACACATTTATGTTCTTTATTTTGAAAAGGAGAAAATACAATACAAAATACTTTTTGTTCACTGCCTCGTATAGTATAGGCGAAAACACTATGCACAACATGTTTTGTGCACATCAAATGATGTGTGTATTTTTACATACGCAATTATTAATTCTATACATTATATACTAAACATCTACTCCAAAAACAAAAAAACTTTTTCCATAAGACCTGTAATCACGTGGCACATGATATTCCTATTTGAATACAGTTTAACAGCATACACAAAAAAACTACTCGAGATCTGCCAGACCAAGGAAGAATTTACTAGGAGTTTTGTTACGCTTTAAAATAAAAGTCAGAGACTTCTCTTTAGTCTCATAAATTATATCTTAAAACAGAGGTTTTTAAAACAAGAGGCTCAAGGGTGCGTGATATCGTTCACCTGCAAGTTCAAGCCCAGAAAGTCATTGAAATTTTGTTCTTCTGTATTACCAGACGCCATGATTCTAAGAGAAAAAATTACCAATATGTATGAATTTGTTTTGTCCAAAGGAGGCCAAAGCCGCCTGGGAGAAAACAGGGTTTACTCGTCGTTGGTACGGAAAGCACATTAACTCTTGAGATCTCAACTTGGTGTCCCTGTTAATACATATCGTTGTGAGTAACATCCTGACACAGTCTTACCAAATATGGCTGATACTTTTTCGATAATACAGAACAAAATAAACGTTTTACACGTGCTACAATGGAGACCAGATGATTGGTGGAGAAATTATAGCTCATGTACATTTTTATAGGGTGTCTTCCTAAGAAATATTCCTGGCAAGTTTGATAAAATCTGGCTTAGTTGTTAAAGTAAAAGTTAAAACCTGGTTGCTACGGAAGCCATTCTATTACAGTGGAGACGAGTCTGGCACAAACTTAAATCAGAACCTATTATGTTCAGAACTGGCTGAAGTCTTTTTGAGGAAAATAAAATGTCGCCGGACGGACAACGCACGGGAAAACCGCATGATGGACACTGTACCATATAATAACCATACATGACCTTACTGCCAAGTGAACTAAGAGGAGATATCAGAAAATAAAAAGGAACTATTTCGCTCGTGTTTAACATAAACTCAGTGTTTTTGTGATGTAGTGATAAGTTTGCATGCATCACAAAGTAATATTTATAGCAAAGAAAACAACACTTGACGTCACAGGATATGTCAATAAGGCCTGGATATGCAAGACCGATTATTGCACAATTCTCATTTCTTACGCCATTTGGCTCAGATGGATTTCAAAATGGATGAATCGCCACTCCATCCCCGTTGACTCAGGCTCCCTCCATAGATTCATCTGATATACCAATAAATGTACAGTCTGTGTAAAAAAATCTTGATATAAGTATCTATAAAGGTCACATTTCTGATATGTATGCATGTGTGTATATGTATGTATGTATGTATGTATGTATGTAGGTAGGTAGGTAGGTAAGGTATGTATGTATGTATGTGTGTGTGTGTGTGTGCGTGCGTGCGTGCGTGCGTGTGTGTATGTATGTATATGATTAATTAAAATATTCACTTATCTCAAGATTACCTATTGTATGTTTGCCTCATACATATTATCAAGAAATGTGTTTAATTTATTTTCGTGGTTAAAGAAAGCAAATATATATAATTTATATGAAGTCATTTTTCAAATATAACGTGGACAAATGAAAATCATCGTCGGTGATTCGTCCTAGAAGTTTGAAGAAAAGAAATTATTTTTTTTTTTTACTTAAGAGTCTGAATACGTCCGTGAAATCTAGTTGATCTACTATAGAGACGACGGTACTGAAAGATTTATAGCGTCCACATATATCACAAACGCCAGTAAATATCATAATGTGACACTTAACCTCATTCATAACACTTACTATGTTAGTTTTTGTAAATATGACCATATGTCATCTACTGATGACTCGGAAAGCATGTTGCATACGTAATCACGAAAGTGTGAGATTTATTGTCACATCTATACTGCACCTGCAAACGTAAGAAATTGAGATACTTGTTGTTGAGTAAGGACAGCATCAGCTGGAAATACCATCACTTGTTTCAGATAAAGTGTCTTTACCTTTTTAGATGTTTATGTTATTTTATCACCTTTGGACCATCCGTTCGTCCATCCGTACATTGGAACTTCTCTTGCAGTACTTAACGATATCGAACATTCCATCCATCCGTCCATCCATCCATCCATCTAACCATCAGCGTTTGACTCTCTTCTCTCTCTAATTATTCGCAACTTGTTCATATTGCTTTCCAAATTTAGTTTTAAACAGTGTGATTTTGCAAACCTTTATATATTATGATTTAGCAACGACCCAGCAATATCCAAATTACCGCTAAATTCACACAGGCTATACACTGCTATGCTAATTTGTTTGAGTAAAAGTAAATTTACATATCTAATGAATAACACTTGTCAAACAAAGTTTAGGTCAGTGACCTGAAAGAGAAAAACGTTCCATCCTAACAGTTTATCATCTCATTTGTAGCTCATTTTTCGGGGTGGGTGATGGTAGGACTAAAATATTATATTGCTTGAAAATGAAATCAAGACTCAGTCGGGGAATCAACCACGGCATTTAATTTATATGACATAATTTATTAATCAGTCTCCATCTTGGCTGATGAGCATTTAAAACTTAATATTCATTTAGAAACAGACGATATTACCCATGAGAATTGTGTTTCAGTAATGCTCATCTAGCATTCATTATATCACATTTCGCTTTTCGAGATCATCATGTTTCGTATGAAGGTCATCAATATTGCAAGATTTAGTTGTATTTTTATTGCCTTTGTGCTTCGAAATGGATTTCAACATTCATACACTGTAGTAAGCAACCGCTCCACTGTCCTAGTGATTAGAGCGTCTCCCTCGGATGCGGGAGGTCGTGGGTTCGATCCCCGAGTATGGCCTAGTCATACCAAATAATTACAAAAATGGTACTAACAGCTTCCTCAATTGGCGCTCAGCATTAAGAGGTTAGTGTTAGGACTGGTCGGCCTGGTTTCAGAATAATGTGACTGGGTGGGACATCATGCTACATGTCTACGGCATGATGCCCCAGTGCTAGACATCACAATAAACTGTCACACTGCAGACATCGTAGCGATATGACTGAAAACTTGCTAAAGTTACGTTAAAAATCCAAAACACACACACACACACACACACACACACGCACGCACGCACGCACGCACACACACACACACACACACACACACACACACACACCAATGATGGTATATTGGGCATAAATGGTGTACGGGAAACTGAATATTTCGAGACGGAACATCGTCTGGACATCGATTGTGAAGTGCGACAATATTTTGGAAGAGTTTTTGTTTGGTTTCAAGCTCGTTACTATCTGATACCTGTTATATTTACTTAGTTTTGTGATATTTACATTGATGCTCGACATAAACTGTTTAAACTGAAAGCTCAGTTCTGCCGATAAATGTCAAATCTCTTGAAAATGACGCCTAGCGGTTATTATTACATGTACTGGTGATTCTGTGTGTTGTGTCGCCATTAAATGTCACTAATGTGTGTGACATTTACAAAATCGTAAGTGATTCTGTGCTGTTTCTAACTTTATTTTACTTAATGTTAGCGAACGTCTTAAAGATTCCAGAATCTGAGTTTGAGTTGAGTTTAATCTTAAAATGTTTTGAGACTAACATTGCTTGTGTTGTATGTAGTTAGCAGCATCGTCACCTATCCATGTTCCACCCAATAAACTTCTTTATATCAGCTATCTCAGCCTCTTTCGTAACGACAAGCATCCTTGCCTTTACAGATTCGCATATTGCCATTGCGTCGTGGAATGTGTTTTTTGTGTCATGGTACTTGATGCAGACTAAAATCCTCCCAAACTGACATTATCGTATTCCATATCACATTACCGTATTCCATATCACATTACCGTATTCCATATCACATTACCGTTACCGTATTCCATATCACATTACCGTATTCCATATCACATTACCGTATTCGATATTACATTACCGTATTCCATATCACATTACCGTATTCCATATCACATTACTGTATTCCATATCACATAAGGCTGAAAAATGCAAGTTCATAATTTGGTCAAAGATACAGTCCCTTCTACAGTCACTCTGAGGTCGTTAATAATTTACGAGGTGGAGTGAGACAGTCAATTTCACTTCCTCTCTTTACACACATACACACATACATACCCAAATACACACATACATATATACAAAAATACATGCACAAATGCACACACATTCATATATACACACCTACATATATACGCCCATGCATACATACATATATACATAACTACATATATGCACACAAATATATACGCAAATACATACACAGACATAAGTATATACACACACAAATGGACACATACATATATACAAAGATACATATATACACATGCACTAAAATCGACATTAATCATCACATGCATTATCACGAAAAACCAGACATAAGATTCTCATTTTGAAATAACATACAAGTGCAAAACGTGAAAGATAATTACAAAATAATAGCTTAACATTTAATGGGCATAGTTGAATCAATCATGCATCTGACCAAGTCATTTTTTTAAAGTATGTTACTCGTTTCGAAACTGCTTTCTTATAGACATTTCTGTTGTATGCTAAAACAAAGTATTATCTAGAGATCACACTTCCTGTTTATCTCCACCGTATTGAGTAACATGCTCCCCAGATAGCATCATCTGTTACTTAATTTAAGTGCATAATAATACATAGTGGTCCTAAAGACAATATAACAAAACTGTAGAGCAAGTCACCAGGCAGCATGGACTCTTGCTTACTATACGAAGGGCTGTTGGTGATGTTTACGAGCTTCATCGAGAATGCGTTTTCTTCACGACCACAACACACCCGAGCGCTTGAGAATACGTCTTATTATGAGACGATGGCCCTGTAGTACAGTTCAGGTCAAATACACATTCAAAATATAAACTTGTCAGGCAGATCGTTTCAGTTTTGGTACAACACTATCAATGTATGATAAATTATAATGCAAAAAAGGTCGACATCGATATTAATCATTGTTTTAAACAAAGACGAACACGTCTTAGAGAGGATATGATGGTATTTTATTATTGTTTTGAATAAAACCTTTATGGAAATACAATTCTGACTTCCTTTTTTAAAATCATTTTTCTTTTTATTAGTGACTTTGTTATTGAACACGAATATTGAATCATGCATGGACGTGATTCAACTGAAACCGAACGATATTTTAAATTGTAATACTTCATTTCAATGCTCATCATAAAGTTTTCATAAATTTCAGTTTAAAAAGAGACTTATGTAAAAATGTATTGATCTCATGACAAAAATACTGACTTTATTAAATACAAAATGTCATGAAAGAGTCTTCAGGGATTGCTGATGCCTTACATGACGTTAGGTCATCATCTATGATGTAATAAGGTTCAAGAAAATAATATATATGAACAAATATGGCACGATAACAATGTAGTCATGAAATGAAATGTATTGTTAAACTACTACAAATACATTTTGTTGATGTCCAGCTACCATCCCTCTCGAAATGTGACGGTCCAGTCCTGTTCTCCTTCCCCTAGCAGACAAATCTGACATTTGTAAGTGTAGTTCTGCCCGATCTCCACATCTGCCATTTTAGTTATCGCCCCTGATTTTGCCTGAGGAGTTGTACAGACTGAGAAATATGGACATGTACATTGAACAATTACTTTCTGTACTAATCTTATGAATGTTACAAACGTATGCAAATAATTAATGTTGTTGTGAAACGAAACAAGTCAGATGAATATCTTACGATTCATATAATGAGGCATTTGCAACTAAAAACGGAGAATGGCTGAAGAGAGAGAATACCTGGGAAGGATGTATACCTATTGCAAGGAAATGTATATATATTGCATTAAATTCTTTTATATATATATATATATATATATATATATATATATATATATATATATATATATTGCAAGGAAATGTATATCTATTGCAAGGAAATATATATCTATCGCATTAAATTGTATATATATTGTAAGGAAATGTATATCTATTGCACTAAAATGTACATCTATTGCGAGGAAATGTGGATCTATTGAAAGAAAATGTGTATCTATTGCAAGGAAATGCATATTTATTGCATATATATATATATATATATATATATATATATATATATATATATATATATATGTATATTGCAAGGTAATGTATATCTATTGCACTAAAATGTATATCTATTGCGAGGAAATGTATATCTATAATGAAGGAAATGTATATCTATTGCAAGGAGTTATTTCCAGTCATTTTTCTACTACATTTTGTTTAGTCACCAATGCAAAATGGCATAATGAACAAATTGATTCAGATGCAGAAAATTAGAATAAATCCCCATGATATATTTAATGTTAGACTATTGTTTTGCATATTATAGATCTAATGGTAAATATCTGAATTCAGAAAAAAAAAATAACATCTCTTCAAACTTGTATAAATGAAATTAGTTTCTTGCTTAAATCCTTAGTTAATGTCATAAAAATGAAGTTTGATATGTTTAAAAGAACAGATGTATAAATGAGAACTTTTAATTAGTGCTTTGACTTGTATGCTGGTCAAGGAAAACACAATTAAAATTTGATGCAGTGGACCAAAAATATTGTTAATAATTTCTGGCACTGTACACAGATTTCTGGCACCATGGAGAATATTACTTTCACATATGCAACAGTCTTGTTGTTTTATAATGATATAAGAATGTCTGTGGGAGTAAACTGGTTGCATCGTTTTCTAAGTTTAAATTATTAAATTTAGATACACGTATTTGCTCTCTCAACGTACTTATAGTGTGTTTGGAATGGTATTTTGCACCATATTTTCAATAAACATGAATGGTCATTACCACTTGGCCCAAGTGGAAAAAATGCATGTAGTCATGGACTTCGTCGTAGTTACAAAAGTAACGAATGGCGTTTAAAGAGATAGTCCACTCATGTTTCACTGCTCAGAATTGTTTCGGATAAAAGGCTTTTGAACCGGATTCCACATTACCTTATCATTAGGTAAGTGTGAAACAACTTTGGTATAGTTGCTGCTGCTCTTTTATCTGTATTAATCATTACTAAAATGTCCAGTTTCTAAACTTACGTATTGAAATTTGGCTATCATATGATTGTCTGTTAATTATCTGCACTATATAAATGTTACTGTAGAACATTTTACTTTCACCAAATTTAGTTCATTTTATGGGGATTTATACTAATTTTATGCATCTGAATCAATGTGCTCATTATGCCATTTTGCTTCGGTAACTAAGCAAAATGTAGTAGAAAAATGACTGGAAATAACTGAACTTGTCACCCAATTAATTAAATGTTATCATATTATGTAGCAGTACCGAGATTCATAAAAAAACATGAAAACCAGCTACTTTACTGGCAGATGGCAGAAAAAACCAGTCTTAAACACTAAAGGCAGATGGCTGAGATAACTCTCAAATACCACTAAATCTGCAAGTACGTTGCCGAGAACAGCTTGGAAAATTGGAGTGAGTTGGTAGTAATAGTGCAGTGTGAATATCATTATTTTCATATTATCATTTATTGTAACAGTATCCTGAAAATATTGCTTACATTATGCCGCATATCAACAGCAGAGAAGAAATCTGTCTTCCATGATAAATAAATTAGGAAGGATGTGGATGTTATGCGATGCTATATCAAGAAGTTAATGTTACTGGACATTTAAATAGTTGGTGAAAAATATCTGGCCTGATTCACATGATATTTATACATTTAATTCCTAGTGTGCATATTTTGTTTCTAATGTTCTGAGAAAGGTCAACTGTTACTGGAGATTTATATTATAGTGAACAAACCCCACATGCACGTATATCGAATTCAGATGTTTAATATCATGAGATTTGTTTCATTTTCTATTCTTTGTATTTTTATACTTTCATTCTGTGTTTTGGCCAGGTTATGTTGGAGCATTCAATAATTAGACACCTACATAAACTCTGTACGTGACATCAGTTCATTGATGGATCTTTGAGTTTCAGGAATGAAAATGTTATCGTGTTTCAACTTATTTCATCAAATATTAGTCTTGAAAGGTTAGAATAAAACGGCAAAGCATTTTTATTTTCTGGACACTGATGGTTGCCAAATCTTTTGTATTATCTGTCGTAAAAATGTAGGAATAGGTGATAGAAATGCAGCAAACATAACTCTTCGGAGAAACAAATCAAATAAAAATGGTGGTACGTTTTACTAATAACAGTACTGAATAACCACTTTAAATGGGATATCATGCATAAACAGCATAAACAGCAGCGCTGTATAACAATGACATCGCCGCTTAGATATCATGTTCTGGAATATGGCATCGTGTGTTTGGGAGCTATTTTATTTCGTTGCTATTAGAATAAATCTGCTTAAGTTACACAGACAAGAACTATAATTTTATTATGCAAATATACCCAAGGTTTTTTCTACAGATATCAATGTATACAATTACAGGCAAGTGATGTCACTCCGAGCAAATCAAATACCACCGTGAGCGTGGCATGATAGTCTATATGTTCCATAATTTCAAGGACCCCAAGGCCAAAGTAGTTGTCAACTGATAGGCTCATAAATATGGAAATACTACAGCAGTGTTACTTTATTCACCTATTGTGACAATGTGCGATGTGATCCCTAAGGCTGCGGTAGCTGGTTATCTCGGTAGAACATATCGATGGAAAACCACTTAACCTCGCCAGTTACAAAACGGAATCAAAACCCCTGACTATCCAATTGCACAAAAAAGCATTAAGGTTGCACTACATACACCTTAAGTATATGTAGCTTAGGAAGAAAGAATCAAAGTTATATACATTGCCTTCCAGTACTCATGTATTTATTAATTGTTTAATAATGATACACATCGTCTACAGTAATGTGTATATAAATATACCCGCAGTATCTTTCTTAAATTGAGGTCATGTAAATATCTGAAAACATCCCATGATAAACCATATATTTTTGCCATGACGGTTATCCTTCCGTAGCCCTATATATGTAACATGTTAGAACTTGACTTGATGTACAATTTTGTCGTAGAAATGAATAAGATTACCAAAGATTGTTACAAATATCATCACACATTGTTTTTGTAGTTGATGCTAGTTAGTACAAACTAAATTTCAATGAAATGCAGAAGAGAAATTGTCGACAGTACATTTACAGTAGATTGCTACTAGTGCCTTAAACATAAAAATACAACAAAAATGTTTGCATAAACGGATGTCTAACATCGGTTATGTACTAAATAATTAGTAACGTTGCTTGTATTCCCGATGAAAACTATCTGAATTTTATGTTCTTCATATTTTGTACTTGAGAAGAAAACGTTAAAATATATTTTTAAATTGTCTCAAAGTAAGCTAAGTATTAATAGGTATCCAATACTAAATGATAGACTTACAAACACATATATACCATACATGGACTATGTATTTGATATAATAATGGATACACAATATAGCATTTACTATGTATACAATAGTAATAAGTTACTGCATTTGTATGGGAAATTATGAACGAGTTTTTCGGATGGAAATACATCACGAGCGTGGTAGCGCCGTATATCCATCCGACAAAACGAGTTCATATTTTCCAACATAAATGCAGTAAGATTTTTATTATAAGCTCATTTTCTTATTCTACCTTAAACTGAATTATATAAACAAAAACACACTACAAGAAACAATGCAACTGAATGTATGCCGTGTTCCAAACTAAACACACAACCACAGATTCATTATTACACAACAACGTTATTAATGCGCATTTAACTTCGCCTAGATACATTTGAACTTACTCGCGCGCTAGACATAACTTTCGAAAGCAAATAGCGTGTCTACTTAAAATTGAAACTTGGAGTCATATTGTGAATGAATGCACATTGCAACAACTCTTCCATTTGATCTGGAATGAATATATTTTGGTATTTTTGTCGATTCTACGAAATTTCGTGATTATGGATTGGATTTATCTGTGGCAATACCATATGAAACACATCGGATTGAAACATCGAGGGAGACATCAGCAAATGTGTTTCTGTTTCAGACAGTGAATGTTTGAAATCATAATGTGGGAAAATAATAAAGTCTTTCAACTGCAGTTATCAAAAAGACGCTATGGAATTTAATGCTGATTTCATTTTGAGTGCAGTAAGGAGGAGGTAACTGCACTTGGAATATATTCGAAGTTACAGTACAATTTCGAAATGTGTAATCAAGATTGAGAACCTATGACATGGGTCATGCAATTCGGATTTGCAGTCTAAGATATTTTGAGGACATTCAGGATGTAAAACTGGAAGTATATTTTTTGCCATTCTTACCAACAGCTAAAGGAGACAGGTTATGCCTTGTCACTTGTATGTTATTTGTAAGGACCCAGTCTTGCGTCTATTGTATAGCTAGCCTAAATCCGAAACATAATAGCAAACAATTTAACGCGGATTGTGCCTAAGCAGCTGGTATGTGGCAGTCCACGAAACATCTGCTTTAGTTGTTGTTGTTGTTGTTGTAGGGTTGAACGCCATTTTTCAACACAATATAGGCTATACATGGCGGCCAGTATTAATGGTGGAGGAAGAACCCGGGAAAACCCCGGAAAGAACCACTTACGAGAAGCTACTGGCAAGCTTTCTCAAATACCCACATTAGCCGAATCCGAGATTCAAACCCACACAGACAGAGGTGAGATGGCAGTGATCCGTAACGGAGAGCGCTTTAGACCGCTCGGCCACTCGGGGCTAAGAGAGAGAGAGAGAGAGAGAGAGAGAGAGAGACAGAAGGGGAAGAGAGTTACCACACATGAAATCGCTAGCGGACCATTCAGCCGTGCTATCAAGACAGGTGGTTATACGATTGCCTCTTTCCATGCTTCTGATGTTACATCTCTGCCTTACATGAATTCTCGCAGATGTTTCATTGGACGGGATTAATAGTTACACCTAGTCTTATTTCGAGAAATGGACAGTCTATATTTTGAAACGAATGTAAACGTCATGTAATAATAGTTCACAAGTTGATATATATATATATATATATATATATATATATATATATATATATATATATATATATATATATATATATGCATATATTTTATCAGTTGTATGGACATAGAAAGTCTTAGACAAGTTTTTCTCCGTATGTCCATACATTATATATGGAATGCTAACATATAACTTCATATTTATCATTGTAAGGGGACGTTTAATCTTTGATGAAGCTGTGTGCAACCAAAATTAATATCATAACACACACAAATAACTATATTCGTTCCTAGAAAAAATCTCAAAGGATTAAGTAAATGAAGGACAGACTTGAGATATTGTAATAAATCTGGAGTATGCGCATTTGGTTATAGCGCCCCGTTTTAAGGAATTCTTAGATTTTGTGATTACTTTCTGATTATTGGAATTCCGTGCGATGGAAATATTCCTTAGCCCGAAATACTTAGCCAATTACTTTGAGAAAACGTCACGGGGTGAAGTGTTAGTGAGTTTCCATGATGCCATGGTTCACTAGTGGTGAATTCAGGTCAAAACCAAATGAGTGTCCCTGGAATACCATAGTCCCTATTAAAATCTAGTGGTGTACATTGGTGTACATTGGTGGTGTGACTGTAGTGGCAGTATTTACGGGAGGAAACGGGTAAATTACATAAAGGAATAAATAAGAAGACACTTGGCATATACCGTTTATGTCGCCATGGTGGCAAATGTGATGCAGTTGTACTGGCTAAATGTGCCTGGGAACCTTGAATTGACTGGAATGGTGGGTGCGTATTTAAAATAATTCTCTGTGTTAGGGGATAGTTATATAGTTTCTATGGAGTGACCTGCTGACAGTACGGAATCCTAACGAAGAGAAACCATGCAGACCAGCGGTTGATATATATTTAGCAGGTTATGAGATATGTGGTATTGCGTTGATTTGAGTAAAATTTATGTATTAAACGGACAAGTCGGGCTTTCTAATTTACAACTGAAGTTGTATGGAAGTCTTTGGAAATTTGGGGTAAACTTATGACTTCTAGCGCGAATCGCGCCAGGGTTTGACACCGCTCGGTCAAGTAGAGACCCCTGGCTTTTAACACTATATTACACTGCTCTATTTTTTACAGTCATTAAAAAATAATCGAACACTAAAGAAACTACTGTTACAATTTAAAAAATGCATGCTGCAGCATACATCGACCAAAAATGAAGGTAATACTTTAATTACTTGGAAACACACGATCTGGATTTTTTACTTGACGAAACGCATGCGCTTTAAGAATAGGTTTTGGATGGATCGCACGTTTGAGTCCAAGAACAAGTTATTTAACTCCAATGTCGGACACGAATCTGTAGAAGAGAAAAACAATGTTTAATTATAGTTAATCAGATCAGTTAAGTAATGGAAACTTGTTTAGTTATGTCACTATTTTTTATTAATTCAAAGCACATTCTATGATGGCAATTAACATGGCATTTAATGTGTTGGTATAAAGAAAATTGATATACCAATACTATTGATATATCAGACTGTGATCCTCCCATGGCGGAATAATACGCATATTTAAACATTCTCTCAACTGTGTGCTATTGATTCTAGATTAAAGATGAATTTCCACACATGCATTATTAGTGACATATAAAATAAACGATAAAATCGTTAGTAATCCCCGTTTTCTAAATGAATTGAATATGGTAGACAATTTCATCGCAATCTATTCTACTTTCTCCCCTTCCCCGTTCGCGTGAATAACGGTAAGAAATTGCGCAGAAATCTGGAGTGAGAGATAAAAAGAATTTGTGGTGGATGAAAACTTTGAAATTGAACTTTAACCAAGTAATGTACAAGAATATGGTTCTTCGTAACCGTATGTGTGCATTTTCTTGGGTTTTATCTAGTGTTTTTACAAACTCTGTCGACATTATACAGTAAGTCTCATGGTTACGTGGAACACATACTGTGATGTATTTATTGTTTTGCTGTTGTTCTTGTTGTTATTTCTTAAACCTAATATAATGTTCTAAAAATTTATTAAATAAATATGAAAAGGCCACCCCTCCTCTATATCCCGCTCTCTCTGGACCATTGTAGCAATATACTGGCGAAAATCTATGAAAAGACGAGCGTTGAGGATTTTCGCTTGTGACATACAACGATGTTGTCTCTGAACTTACGAATGATGGTTAAAGATCAAACGAACCGAAGGATGAGAGAGAGAGAGAGAGAGAGAGAGAGAGAGATAGAGTTAGAGAGAGAGAGTTTTGTGGTCAGTACTGTTGTTAAATCATACTAATGACTTAGAACAACTGCACATCTATTAACATATTTTAATTACCTTTGTCATTTCGCTTAGTATCTATTCCACATTATGTTCCATGCGACGATACGTTAGTGGATGACAGTTCATGTGAATGGCATAGCTAACCATGTGTTGATAGTGCTCTGCTTTCTTCGTTAAAACCGTCTTTCATGTTTAAACTATAAGTGTGATTTATAGTGATTAAATCAATGTGAGTAAAAATAGAAAATTCCAAAAGAAAACAATTAACTTGTCAATATGCAAATGTGATTGTGAATAGCCCAAAATGTAATAGAACTACATTTTATAGCGGACACACTCGGCAGCGATGTGAGGAGTTCATTTACTGGGTCAATAAACGGCTGCCTCTAGTATATCTGAACTCCATTCAAAGGGCAAAATATGTATTTGTATATGATATAAATAAAATATATGTATATTATGTACGCTGCATCAATGATATACCATTCGTTGTATAAATAATTCATTAAAAGGAGACTCGGCAAACCTCGTTTCCTTTTAATGAAAAATTTATACATCTTGTGGTATATCATTGATACAGCGTACATACATTATATATATATATATATATATATATATATATATATATATATATATATATATATATATATATATATATATATTGTGTGTGTGTACGTGCGCATGTGTGTTACAGTGTGATTGTGCAGTGATTTTACACAGTAAGAGCAGTAACTATTTGCAATTCTGCGTGTCTAGAGGGTCACCATTTCATTACATCGCTATATAGTTTAAAAAAGTAAGACATTACTGAAACAATGGTATAGTATTTTCGCCGAAAACCAGTGATGTCTTGAGAGAAACGGAAGTAACAGAAACGAAAACAAATATGTGATTCTTGATAGTTGAGTGGGATTACAATTTTGTAATTATAAATAGTCTTTTTTTTGCGTTGCAATCTTTTAAAATGTCATTAATGAAATAAAGTAACCAGTTAATGAAAATGTTGTTTATTATTTTATGGAAAACATGAAGATTGCAATAATGTATAAAAATAATAACAATGTATATATATATATATATATATATATATATATATATATATATATATATGTGTGTGTGTGAGTGTGTGTGGGAGAGAGAGAGAGATTTTTTTATTGCAAATACGAATTCAAATCATGAAATAATTACACAAAATTTTCTTCGAATCTGCTAGATGACACATCACTATTATGAAACTATATTCAACTGTTGATGTGATGAAGCGGTTTTATACATATTATAAATATACTTAACGTATGATGCCTTTAGCAGAAAGCAAATGCTATTGTTTTGTAATTTCCAAAACTAGAACTTCTAAACGCTCATTAGAAGCCAGTTTTGTTTCTCTTTCAAAGTGTAGTGGAGATGGACTTATCAAGTAGTGGATACTGATTGCATGCGATATCCAACAATAACTTTAACGCAATGTAATTTACATCAACTTAAAGATATATTCCTTATATAAATGATATAAATTAACATTACTATTTATGCGTGTATACGTGTTTGCGGAAGTTATTTCTGCAGCTTTGATATACGTAGATATGTATTCATCAAGTTATTAAATAACGTGATAGTAAAATAATTTGCAACATTTATAAAACACAACTTTATAACACTGAAGATAAAATTACAAATGTTTAGTTAGAGGACTTTTTAATTCAGAAATAGAACATGATTGATGAGAAAATATTCTAAACTATTTGTTTCAGTAAGCTCATTAAAGTAAAAGATCTTCGTTTATAGAATAATTAAGTAAAACATTGATTATGTCAGTCTACTTGACGGTTTCATTTATTTCATGAGATTGATAGTGTATAATCTGAAGCCATACTTTGCCTTGTTTTGGGGTGAATTGAAAATATTGTATACTTCTGACAAAGTGACACGGGAAAATTAAGTTGTTTGAAATTGCATCATGCTTAAAGTATTGTTGGCATAACTGAAACTATATAAATTTGTATTCATTACTTTGCTCGAACTATTCATCAATGCATTCTTTTATTAAAAGGTCATGGTCATTATTATTTATTTGTTATTTATGTATTATGTATATTTAAGATAACAGTTATGTTTTAAAACCCAAGCAAGTTGTCTTGAACTGGTATTGATATTGCATATCTAATTTGTGCGCCTAATTATTGTCATTGATTCCACTTTAATATTTAGAAGATGACATAACCTTTTGACCTTCTAGCGATGTTGATGGCGTAGCTACTTTTTTGTCTAGCTTTCTTACTATACATATGGTATTTACATACATTTGAATGAGAAATCTGTCGTTACAATGTTCTGGAATAGAATTGGATTGTCAATTGGATAGGACAACGAAGTACATCCTGGCTATCTTATTGTGTCTTAACAAAATGCATTATTCATACAGAGGGAGCTATGTTAAAATGATTTTTATGTTCATTTTTGTCCACATTGCATGTCACATACCGAGCGTAAAGCTAATATTAATTGAAGTTGCTAAGAATAGAATCAAATGAAATCAGTGTAAGCCAGAACCGTCTGTTAGTTCCAAAATGGGCGCGTGAAACGATAAATTACAGACGAGACATTTTACTAATACTTTCTTTAGTTCCAGAATATTATTTTAATATTTCGATCTCATCAAAAATTCTATTGCATATAAGCTATTTTTTAGAATGAATGTGTTCACATTTGACAGTCATATACTCAAAAAATACAGGTCAGGGTAGATAGCTCTTTTGTAAAAAATGACTTCCTGAAACAAAGCAAGCAATCAATTTCACCAGTATTTGTTTTGAGTGATATTCCATATGTACAAAAACGTAATTATTTATTATAATTTATGCATGGAGAGACATAACACATTTCATTACAAGTAAGTGGGATATGTTTTTTCTTCAACAGAAAGCTTCATGTTAATTTTTAAACCATATTAAATCAATTGTTATGAAGAAATATTGTGTCAAATGTGTAATGGTAATGAATTTCATTGTATTTATGCATTTTCGCTATATTGATTGGAAAGAAAATATTTACCTTCTTTTTTCTATAAATATCCAATATTATAAAAGCTTAGGAGTTTCAGACAAATTGATGCTAGAAAAAATTATGATGGTAAAGGTCGATATGTTACCTTTAAAGCCCTCCAGATAAGAGAAACTGTTTTATTTGTAATTGCTGTTACATAGACTCTAATTATCATTTACATGTAAGACAACTTCTTTCTCCTTCCAGGATTTACGGTTATCTTTAAAAGATATTGTGATTCCCTGTTATATTTGATTCAGTTTGTTTTTAAAACCTCACTTCAATAATTAATTGTTGTATAAGTGATATTTAAAAAGCGACGTTTTTCTGTTACACTCTAAAATACCTTTCTGAAGTGCGAATATTTATCATGGACCGTTATTATTAATAAACATAATTATTTTTTAATCAAGTTTAACATATTTTTATTTAATATTCAATCAATTATTTTTAAATTACTTTTTTATTAAATCTAATTCATTGTTCATGTTTCTGGACTGATCATAGTTTTGGCTACTTCAGTGAACAAATACTAACTTTTCCTGTATTTTTGTACCTGAAACGTTAACATCCTTGTAAATGTATTTTTGCTATAACATAACATTATGTAGGTCAGATCAAGTTCAAAAGAATCTATTAGCAATATACTTCCGTCCTACTACTTCTTTCACATCGCCAAAAACTGTTACAAAATATTATATTATTGAAGGGAAGAAAGAAAGATTGTCGAATTTGACATTGGATCTAGTGACTACAGCCAAGGTCATATGGGTGTTGCCGTAAGTCTAACGATAGGAAGAGATATTATAATTTAATTAACGATAGATGTAACTGAAGGAACCCGAGTGTCAAAATCTATTGACGTAAGGCGAGTAATCACTTACAGTAGTCTAGGTCTACCATATAGACCTCAAAGTTACGAACAAAAGGTTTACAAGGAGTCAATATTCCAATTCCGTAGAAGAGCACGGGGCTAGAAAAGATATGGTACTATGTCGTTGTAGTACACAATCAACGTACGTATACTGTAAGTTTTGACAAGTGCCAAAAACATGAACCCAGTCAGTTATATGATCATTGTTTTACAGCCTTTTCAGATATGAAATACTATATTTCTTTCATATTCAAACATCATCGTTTACATAGTAACGCAACAAATTTAAGTCTCTTTTTAATATCATGGATACATTTTTTTAAAAAATCTTCATAAACACTCACACACACGCACAAACACAAACATGCACACACACACATAATAATACGCCAATCAAACATTGACATAATAATAATAATAATAATAATAATAATAATGAGGACTTTGTATAGTGCGTAATCTTTAGAAGCTCTAAGCGCTTTACAACATTAGACAACACCTACAAGACAAAAACATATAATAACATTATTACAAAAACAAAAACCATGAAATTAGAAAAACATTAAAAAATAAAAAAAAAAACATGATGAGAATATTTCAGGTTGGAAACATTATTAGGTCTTTAAGTTTGTTCTTGCAGTCGAAATAAGTAAGTTTTGAGAGCCCTCTTGAATGTGATCACTGTGTCTTTGTGTCTAAGTTCAGTGGGCCATTCCTTCCACGTTGCTGGGCCATGGTATGCGAAAGAACGCTGTCCATATGACTTTGTTTACAGAGTGGGAATAATGAATATACGATTGTCAGAAGAGGAGCGTAAGTATCTTGCTGGCGCGTACACATTGGTGAGGTCAGGTAGGTTGAGTCCGACAGTGAAACGTAGCACAGAGAACAAATTTTGTGTTTAATTCTGGATCGAATGGATAGCCAGTGTAGGGTACAGAGAATATTCAACCCTAACATTTCATCATCTCATTTGTAGCTCATTTTTGGAAGTGGGTTGAGGTAGGACTAAAATATTATATTGCTTCAAAAGGAGATCAATGTGTTGTCGGGAAAACACCTATGGCATTTAATTTATAGGGCATATTTTATGAATCGGTCTACATCTTGGCTGGTGGGTCGGTGGTTCTTCCCCGGGTTTACCCAGGTTCTTCCTCCACCATTAATACCGGCCGCCATACATAGCCTATCGTGTGCTGAAAAATGGCGTTAAACCCAACAACAACATCTTGGCTGATGACTCTTTTCAACTTAATATTCATTTATAATCACAAGCAATTACCCAGGAGAATTGTGTTTTCAACAAGGCTCATTTAGCAATCATTATATCATATTTCGCGTTGCAAGATCATCACGTTTCGTATGAAGGTCATCAATATTGCATGATTTAATTTCATGCTTCTGTGCTTCGAAACTGATTTCACCATTCAATCTCTGTAGCAAGCAACCGCTACGGTGGCTTAGTCTTGGATGCGAGAGTTCGCGGGTTAGAACTCCAGCCGAGTCATACCAATGAGTTACAAAAATGACACTAATAGCCGTCTCTCTATGCGCTCCGAATTAAAAGGTTAATGTTAGTACAGGTCTGCCTGGTGTTGGGATAATGTGACTGGGTGGGTCATTATGCTATATATCTGAAGCATGATGCCCCAGTGCTAAACATCACAATGAATTGCCACATTTCAGACCTATGTAGACTGTTTGTAATTTAACACAGGTGGCGGTAGACTGTTTATAATTTAACACACGTGGTTTTAGACTGTAATGTTACACACATAGTTGTAGACTGTTTATAATTTAACACCCGTGGTTGCAGACTGTTTATAATTTAACATACTGGGTTGTAGATTGTTTATAATTTAACATCCGTGGTTGTAAAATGTTTTTAATTTAACAGACGTGGTTGTTGACTGTTTATAACTTAACATACTTGGTTGTAGACTGTTTATAATGTAACATACGTGGTTGTAGACTGTTTATAATTTAACACAGGTGGCTGTAGACTATAATTTAACACACGTGTGGTTGTAAACTGTTTTTAATTTTATACACTTGATTGTAGGCTGTTTATAATTTAACACACATAGTTGAAGAGTGTTTTTGATTCCAAATGTTAATTAAACCTGGTAATGAACACTTTTGAAATTTAGTAAATACGGCTGTGGGATGCGTGGACGGTTGAAGGGGTGCATTGTTTTACAAATCAATTTGAAATCTGCTTCAAGGAGTTTAATGGCAGGAAATATCAACTTGTATAACGTTTGTGGGTGTCCTTTCTCAAAATTAAAGTCACTTATGTTACATCGTTGCCAACATTCTTTTCATGTCATTTTTTATTTTATCTGCCAGTTATCAAGAACTTTTAGTGTAATCGAATACTGACACTCACGAAGTTGATACATTTTCGTGGTTCAGTTACGTTCATCAATATGCCTATCGTAAAATATTAGGAAGCTTTGACACAGAATTCCCTCACTGTAGTACAGAGTGTTTATTTTCATAGAAATTTATGTTTGTGTATTGTCTTTGATACCAAAATTACATGATATCTAAATGTACATTTACATGAAACAAACACACATATAATTTCTAAATTTCAAAAATATGGCTGCACATTTTTAAGATTAAAACTGTTGCCACAGTGAACAGCTTAGGTAAATGCCGACTCACCAAAGGACCGTATATTAACCAACGCAAACACTTTGCGCAAAGTATGCATTCCAAACGACACTTTTTTGCGTCATCATGCACGATGTAAATGCTTCCTTGCAAGCACAGCATTTAGTGTAGAATATATAAATAGTTAATAATTAAAACAAAGTAAGACAGTGAGAAAAGGAAACAAAGTAAACAAAGACGTAATAGCAATATTATTGCGGGATTAACCTCAATGTAGCATAGTCAATGGAAATAAATTATTAGATAGTCCCTGACAGGATACTCGTTTTGGAAGTTAAAATTGAGATTCATCCATTCGACTGTGACGAGGAACATAGCTTTATTTATTCTCGGACTCGTTTAAATTTACACAAGTAAGGTAAAGCAATATAAAACATTTATAATGACAAAACAAAGAAGTCTTTGAAAGTATTTTAAAATGTTACCCACAAAAGATATACATCCAGTGATTCATCTGATAAGATTATAAAGATACATTTAATATTTAGCATAAGGTATGGACACATACATGCATATATGTATGTATGTATGTATGTATGTATGTATGTATGTATGTATGTATCTATATATGTATCAGCTATGTTTTGAATTTTTTTTTAATAGTCAGCGTTAAACCAGGTGACAACTATATTGCGTGCAGACAAAAAAGCAAGTGAGCAATATGCAACTTAAAGAGACTGGAGTCGTTGCTTGCTTGTCCAAGACCGCTAATCGTTGCTTGCTTGTCCAAGACCGCTAATCTAACATTTTTAAGATTAAAACTGTTGCCACAGTGAACAGCTTGGACTGTCACTAGTATACATATTTTGATTCGCAGTTGGCTCTAAATGAAATGTTACCATTCACGCCTTTAAATCATGACCGCCCCTGTAGCCTTTCTGAACATCTTTGAATTTGCTTATTTTCTCCTTTCGTTTCATTATCTCGGAAGCTGGGGTATTTGGCCTATTACGTGTTTGTTCCTTTTGGCCTCAATATACTGGACCCTATCCCACCATTACTTGTGCAAAGTTATATGTGGATTCATCTTTAGGAGAAAAAAGCGGATGTCACTGTTCGCTGAAGTGATGTTGGAACTGTCGGAGCTATTCAGAAAGTCTAATGGACAACCAGTCTGAATACAATTAATTATCTTTACCATCGGTTCACCAGCCAAATCACATCTTTCAAATATGCGAAAGTGTTCACATATAATAGAAAACATATCGTTACCAACTATAATTCTACGCAAAATGAAATGCGTGGCTTTATATGATACGCTACTAAAACATGCTGCCTAGGAATTCAAAAGGAAATCAAACATTAACGTTTCTCTGTGTCTGCCTTATCGCCATATATGACAGTGGATATATATATATTAATGAAACAGCAGAGCAGGCGAAGGTTCATTTTCGGAAACTAAGGATTCCTACGAAAACAAAGGGGTGTGTGTGACGATATCACTGCCGGAAGGTCTATTTTTTGAAAACTAAGGCTTCCTGTGAACACGAAAAAAGATGAATAACGTCAAACTGTTGTGTTTTTTTTAAAAACTTTGTTTACCCGTCGGGACACTTATTTGTGGTCGCGCCTCCTCTGATGCTATAATTAGATCATTATTATATCAATAATGACACCGGGTACGGAATCTTATACATCTAGTATAGCTAGAGAAAAACTAGAAGCGACCAAATAGAAAGATTATTTTACCCTATTATAAGGGTCACAGAAGCTACTGAAACGAAAGATAGCAAGAAGAACTAAACAAACAAAAAGGATTTTAAGAGATCTTCCATCTGGAATAGCTGTAGCTCAGCCTCCTCCTGCTGATGTAGGTGGTGCTGAAGGTGGTGAGGAAGAAGAAGAAAAAATAGAGCCAAAAATGATAATAAAGAAAGGAAGGAAAGTAGTTGGTTTTAAGGAAAAATGTACCGAGGAATGTATACAAGTAATAAAAAAGATTAATATGGGGTGATTTAGGTACACTTGCTTATGCAAGTTTTTCTCAAGGACATGATTTGTTTAAAACCCAACTATGTTGAGGGTTTAAATCGTGTAGCATCGTACAATTGGTTGTATTGTATAAACGAAAATCGTGATCAGATAGATATATCTGGTCCGATATATATATATATATATATATATATATATATATATATATATATATATATATATATATATATATATATATATAAGACAAGTGGGTCAAAGAAAAGAATGTTAGAATCTCATGAGCAAGAACCTCCCCAGCAAGAACCTCCCCGGCAAGAAGCTTCTTTTCACGAATTTCTCAGCCACAAGAAAAACACAATCTCATAAACAAAAAGAGTTGTTATTAATATTAAAAATAAATGTACAACTAAAGGTTTTAATGACATCAGTATTTCAAGATACGATGAATTAGTAAAAGTTGCCGCACGAGGGTACCGTCAATCGGAAAAATATGCAAAACCTAAATATTTTGATTCTTGGAAAAGTGATTGGGTTAAAGATGTATATTCCATATTTAACACTCACGTGAAAGACGATGATGACACGTATTTTTTTTGGTTTTAAGCACAAGTAAGAGCACAAAAGTGAAGATACACTTGAATCAGTACTACCAGCTGAAAACGTGATGAAGAAGAAGAGTTGAATGACCAAGAAGATTACCCCGGTGTTACAGGTAGTGGTTTTTCTTTTCACTGAAGTGTTCTGATTGGAGGAAAACGCGCAGGAATTAATTCGCCGGAAATTATTAATTAAATATCTGATATTTGTCGAAGATTATTTACTGGTGGTATTATGAATGGCAACATTTATCTTGAAATTGCTGATGATTATCACAGCGCCTAAAAACAGCTAATTAATCAACATGTAATTTAAAAACAATTAGGGATGAAGACTATTGAGACTGTTCGTGATAAAAGCATCGGCGCTATTGGTAATCTTGCCGGTAAAGAGTTCTCGACAATCAAAGATTAGTACGGTTAATTAGACGAAAACCACAACCTCCAGTAAAATTACCCAGCATTGAAGTTATGCCTGCAAATGTTAGTAAAATAATAAATCAAGCCGCAAACCAGAAACTACCAGAGTTGGCTGGTGAAGGAGAAACATATATAGCTTCAAGTTTGATAGCATGAAGAGGTCGTCGTGTTAGACGATAACAGTTATAGCAAAATGTTCAAATGTGTATCCAATCCAGCTTTCGATATAGACGCACCGTTCCTAAAGATGAATCTATTCGCGCTTATCAATCTTATTCTTATGACGCACGACAACCAAATCAGCGTGGGCGAGTTGAATTACGAGTTCAAGACACAAATAGATATTTCATACCCGCTGAATCATTTATTGAGGTAGATATTTCGTACCCGCTGAAGCATTTATTGAGGTAGAAGTTGAAATTATAAAACCAGTTGATACTGAATACGCAGCTGATGGTAAAGATGGCTTTGTCATGGCGTTATTTGACAGTGCCACGTATATCATCGACGGAAGAAATATTGACCCAATTCAGAAGCAAGTTGACTTTGCCAGAATGATAATAAGTCTAGCAAGATATTTTGATGATTACACAAGATCAGCTGGCCCGACAATGATGTTCTCCAAAGACGGCACTGCCTTTCCTGACAGCAGACAGGATAATACAAGACGACCACGAAACTTTGCCTACAACGCCGACGCTGACGTGTGGCCGGTGGTTAATAGTGCTAATCAATATTACAACATAGGATTTTTATCACGACGATCAATGCTGACAAATGTTCGTAGATGTTCATGCGCAATTCCACTATAACATATTTTTGGATTTTGCAGAAATGTTAGAAAAGTTATCTTTGGAGCTAGACATATAGTTGCAGTCATAAGAAAGGCTAATGATAATGATGCAATTTGGCGACCTGCTGGTGATGCTGGTAAAGTAATACTAAAAACACTTTCGTTGTGGATACTAGTAATGACTCCAACGATTACTGAAGAACAGAAAATACTTTCTTTTATGGATTCAGGAGGAGAATCATGACTATCATATTTGGCAGTGACCACAGACAGTGTTGAAACTAGTGTTAATAGTTTATTTACATGGCACATAGCATCACAGCAGTGTTTCCGCACCACGACAAATATTTGTTGCTTTTCAAGATTTTGCGCGAATAAATACACAAACACGTATGTCATATGATATTTGACAAACTTGGAGTTAATGAAGCATCATTAGGGATAAAAGGGCATCAAGAACCAGCTGAGGATATATTGTTAAAGTTTGATCAAAATCATGTATATCGTGCATATCATCGTTTAATGCCATTTATGGGACGTGATCAAAACATAGACACAGGATTGCAAATATCACAATATGATTTTACGACGTTGTATCCGATTTATTACTTTTCGCTGGAGCATCTTTATTTATCTAGGCAATTTGTCATTCATACTCATCTTCGACCTCAAGTAACACAAACTCCTGTTGCTGTAGTTGGCTTACCAATTATTCATGGTGCTTACAGAGCAATTGCAGTTATTCTTTCAGATACAGCAATGTTATTTGAAGGTACTGGTGGAAGAATGCGAGTTATTGACGCTTCAGTAGAAAACATGTAATTAGATCACTTATCATATTATAAAAATGTCATACAGTCACGTTAATGTCTCTCTGACTTCTGGTCAGGTGAAAAAATTATAATAAAAAACTTGCAAGTAAATGAGGAATAAAAATATCACTAATAAAGATCAAATTTCTAGTGGTAGACAAAAAAAAAATTATCATTAACCATGACTGAACTTAAACATTTTAATAAGGCTTTAGAATCAAAAGCCGTAGTTCAACTTCATCTTTCTCCGAGCGTTATTAAAGACTCAAGTCTAACAGGTGGTATATTTCCACTTCTTGCAGCTAAACCAGTATTAATAACCACTGCAGCCCCAGCAGTAGCAAAAGCAGCTGCTCTTGGTGCTGTTGGAACCGCCGCTGGAATGGCATTAAAGGAAGCAACAGGACACGGATATCAAAAAGGGAAGGGGTCTTAGATTACCGAGAACCCCTTATCGGAATGGAAAAGGTTTGAGATTTCCAGGAACACTTCGTTAATCCGTTCAATGTCTAATTTTTATTTACTTGATGCTGCTAAAATATTAAATATGAAAAATTTCAGAGGTATTTTTATGCGTGAACAATTACCAAAACATCCAAACAATTTTGATGAAAATTAAGCCTGGTGCTCGTTGGGTGGCATACGCAATTGATCCACGTGGACTCGTTTATTTCGTTTCATATGGGTTGACTCCACCAATTGAAATTTTAAAATATATAAACACAATAAAAACTCTAATTTGGTATTCAACATTAACAACACAAACACTAATTGACCCACCGATACGAGGTCGTTAAGTAATTAACGTACTTGACGCTATATCAAAATTTTCCAATGCACCTCATAAAGTCGTGTATAAATTATACAAGTAACCGCGTCGTTTTAAACATATCTTAAAGTATAATGGTGATATTTACGGAAGAACGTCTCTTAGTAATACACTAAGGGCAAGAAAAAAAAAAGATGACATTGATTTGTCAAATTACGCGACTAAATATTAATTTGCCGACGTTATGAACCTCTCTGGAATTGACCGAGATTAAGTTGCTATTTTTCAAGACAAATACAGTGTTTTAAAGACGAGCAACATCAAATGGAATGACATAGTTCGTTGAGTTCTCGGTGCTACTGAGGATATATTGTAATATTTACCATTGACAATAAAATCTGAGACTCATGTATATCAATCGTAACTATTAGAAATGAAATTGCAAAAAGTGTTGCTAATCGTTTGAAGAACACCGGTGATACAATGACAGGCGAACTCAGTATGAACAAGAACAAAATAGTTGTTTTAAGAGATCCGACATCTGATGAAGATGCTGCAAAAATATATATAGTCTCAGCAGATACTAAATTATCCACGCTACGAGCTGAGCATATTTCTCACGTAAGCGCGTTTGCAAGACTTCGTAGAAACTTTCACAAACTTAATGAAATTGCAGATGATTTCTTTGGCACCCCGTTGAATGTTAACGTAAGAAACGTTGATATTGACACAAAACTTGGCGATTTAAAACAGCTATACCAGATATAGAAACGATTAGAAAAAGACTAAAAGATGGTTTAAGTGGAATTCCTGACATCGTTAAAAAATAATCTGATTAAAATTCCCCACAATCAAATTAATAACATGGAATATACAGTAGCGTCTGTCCAAGCATTATGGTCACCAGTCAATACATCCATTGAACATCACGCTGAGGTTACCGGTATATACAGGCTCTGAATACTCGGTGCTGTTACATTTATAATATCTACCACGATTTCACGGCGTTATTCCTCAGGTGGACCCACGTTAGTAATGTTAGATCAATACGACGAGGTAACATTTAATGTGGAACCTGAAGAAACGAAACTTGGGTTGATTTATTATTGGTGTCTTGAATTAGTAACTAAATTCCCACCTAATTAAAATATAATGAGTATTCAACGTGATGTTGCAGCGCAACATTATATATATAATCATGCACGTGAATTGCAAACAAAATTAACAAATATCGTTGACGAGAATGTGGTGAAATAAAACAATATCGCAGACATGTAGTTATTGTTGATATAATTGTTTATTCGGCGTCTGCTGTTATTGCTGGAACCTGCGTATTATAATCAACAAGAACAATGATGGCACCATTAGGTGAAACAATTTGTGTTTTAACTACAACAACGATTGCCGGTATTCTCAATATCATTGCCAAAAAATATGTACTTGCACAAATGCAAAATTGCATTATTATATAATACAATTACATACAGCAACGCTAGCATACTCCAAATTATCCTCGCTATTATTAACGAGCCTTAGTGATGGAAACATATCAGATTTTGAGTTCACGGAGATAATTAAAATCTACAAAGAAGCAATGACAGTAATTGATTTAAAAAATCAGGCTTTAAATAACAATGTCAACTCCACTGACATCGCCAAGCGAGCTACTACAACATGTCGTAAATAATAAGACTCCGTCAAAAACAACAATGATAACGGTAAGCTCAGCTAATCCAGACTTTAGTATTAACTTTCCAAAGGCAATTTCAGTGAAAGAATTCGTACTAGCGCAATCAGGTGTATTTTACAGCTGGCCAAATATCAGATCAAAATCATTTGGTGGATTACAGGCGAATAATTCACTAGTATTTGCGCATACAAATAAAGATGATGAAACACCATACTGTAATGTTGTTTCTATTCCTACAGGAAGTTATCAAATCGAACAAATCGATGATGAATTTCAACGCAGAATCAGATCTATAACCGAAAAAGAAGCGAAAATAGCTATTTCAGTTAACGAATCAAATTATCGGCTACGATTGAAATAAATTTTCCAAAGTACATTGTAGATATTTACCAATCATCAATCATATCTGTTTCAAGTTGACCTGAAATTTCACCAGAGTATCATAGACCACCAGAACCAAAGTTAGATGATTTCTCTATTAACGAAAAGAAGCTCATGACAATTCAAATATATCGGAATAACTATCCGTGCAGGTTCACAGATAGTTATGCTCTTCGTGATGGTAGATGATTTTTTACAACACCTTTTTCAATAATTGACAAAATAAATTACGATCTACGCATAAATATATATTACATAATTATCTCTCTTGGAACATAATTAGCTCTCTTAAAGGAGTAGAAAAAAGAGGTTTTCAAACTTTTCATCTACAAACCCTCACGATGACTTTTTAGTGTTTCGTCGTCATAAGTCAGTTTGAAATGATAAACTGACAGTTGTATCATTATTAATTAATTAGTGAATGATGTCAAAAAAAAAAGAAATTAAATAATTTAGTAATATAAGCGGCAAAACTACTTAATACCTATACCGCAGAGAGACAGAGTTATCTCTCTTAACAATATTGAAATGTAATTTTTATTGAAATTTCTTAGAGAGAGCAGATTTATAAATTTTATTTGCTACGGCATATATTGAAGCAAAACAAATATCAAAATATTTGTCAGCTGCGTATGTCGATTGAAATATTATTTCTTCGCAGTCTCTAAATTTGTGGATCCAACTGTTCTGCACTCTTATCATTACAGCCAGTATTTCCAAATCTACAATTCTGACTTTGTGTAATAGCTCGCAAATTACTTAAATGATTATTTTTTGGATTTGAGTGAATATTATCGATCACATTACCGTCTTCGAGTACTCCGTTGGAACACTCGAATATACATTTTGGCAGAAGTATTTTTTCTTCCCAACAGTAAATCTTAGATAACCATAATTATTAACATCGCCGACTAAAGGTCTTTTTCGTCGACAGTGCCTGATGACACTATCACGAGATGCTTCGTAATTCGTTTTGATTGGATGTCTCACAAAGTCTTGGCTTGGGATGTTAGCAATATTTTGCTTTATATATATAATATCATTTATTTAATTGATTATTTGTCTAAATCATTACTTTGACAATCTAGTTATATAATTTTGTATGCTTTTTATAACCTTGTCATTGTCATTATTTTTTTATCATAGTATCTCTTCAGTTCTCGTTATTTTTTACCACCACACAGCATGCAAAACTGCGATTTTCCTCTAACGCCAACAACGCATTTCAAACACGATTTTGGTCCTTGACTGTTAATAACTCTTTGCAAATGATGTCTGCAGAATTCGTTTACACAAGCCTAGTTACAAGGAAACGTAGGACCTATCAATAATCATCCGCATTTTGTCCTTTGATTGGATCATTATATATATATTATCCGTGACAAATATGATCATGTCCTTAATAACGAAAAAATTGCCATACTGAGTAAAAATTCCAAACCAGGAATGTTGACTGGTATTGACAAACAATATTATGAAACAGCGTATCCTGTAACCGCGGTTATTCATAGAATTTATTCCATGAATGAAAACCCCGCGTTGATTATCTGAAAAGATATGAAATTTTCAAAAATAAATCGTGTAGCCCTGGAAACGGTCTAACAAATAAATGACGTAAAATAATAAAAGAGTTGGGAGAAATATCTTAAGATACGGAAACCTCTTCCAAAGATGTTGCCGAGCTAGAAAAGAAACTATAATTTCCAATATCAGTAAAACCGATTTAAGATCTTCAATGCTAGCGTACGTTTGGATAAATTTATTATCGATGATAAATAGTGTTTCTTATTTTGCCGTCAGAGTCGCTACAGATTTGTTTTATATCAATAGAAAATATTCAGGATTGTCGAAAAAATTAAATATCGGCACTTATGCATCATGGGGCGAATGGAGAAAAAAATAAAATAAAATATACTTGATTTTCTGAATCCGCTCATGTTTCAATTAAAGATATTTATTGCAGAAACTATCAGACATTAAAGCTATCATCTGCACCGTCAGAGTATGATCCCGTAGCTACAGATAAAATCATGTACTTATCACAGCTTTATTGGATGGAAAGGAGAAGCATGGACTCCAGATCGAATACGAGAGAAATATATTCCAAAGATTATCGTTTGGGATTAAATATGTACAATGTCGTTAGAAACATTAAAAATATTTCTTGATTGGTTATTGACATAACATATTGCTGTAATAATGTGCGACAATCATGGTCAACCGCCACCTCTTGTTGGATTGTCTCCACATAAATGCTTAAAGAATTTTATAGTCCATTATGAAGAAATAATTGATGATCATAGAGCACTTGGTCCAGAATTAAGAGCGTTTAAGAAATTAATCAGACTACAACCGAATAAAATTCAGTGTGAAGTAATGAGTGAAATAATTTCAGAAACTCCTATTAACAATGTCTGGAATTTATGGAGACCAAATGATTTGATAGTTGCAAGTAGAAGGATGGTTCATTTTACACTTCAACAATAATATATATGTTACATAAAGAAAAGTTTTCAAATCTACCCTTACCATTATGTTATAGATCGGTTGATACTCGACGGCAGAATATCGATGTTGAAATACCAGGATCGTCAGAAAAATAAAATCTTGTATTAAATGATATTGTTTTAGTTCCTGTCAATGTTGTTGAAGATGCGCTAAACATGGCCAAATCTCCGTGGCCGTTAGGATACGCGATGACAATACACTCCTTTCAGGTGTTAACCATCCCTGATACTCGAGTTTGGATCGTCTATGATCGTATCGAAATGTCTATTCTAGTTTACCTCGCTGTATCTAGAGTTAGAAAAATATCTCAGTTGCGGAGAGTTATTATAGACGTTACAGAAACCAATGGTGATGTTATTGACAATAATATAATAAGAACAAAATTAGTTATAAACAGTGTGACAATAAAATAAGCGCGACTTTGACCTTGATGATGAATTTATAAAGTTCCTGAAACAACAGCATAAGAAAATTCATTGTGCGAGCTGTAATACAGTAATGTTGTGGCGATGCTCAAGTAATGATTCAACACAATTTACCGTAGACAGAATTATTAGTAAGTTTGGTCATACACGCGAAAATGTAATGCTGACCTGTGTTGATTGCAATAGTCGTCGAGGTGCTAGTTTACAAAAGTGAATGAGGTGGTGATTGTGTGTCTTCAGGAATTACTTGTAGTTGCTCAAGTACAAATCCACGCTGAGAAGCAGTTGAAAATGGTCTGTAGATTGCACGTCTACCCGTAGATCTTACCACGCTAGATATTGTATGTGTCGTTACATTCCAAATGGGATCAGTCGCCCTTTTTTACCACCATCAAGTTCACCTGGTTCATATAAATAGCTGAGAGTAACATTAACTAATACGGGTTGTTTTGAAAAAATCACGTCGATGTATTGGTATATGTTATTTGTGTAATTACTTTAATAGGTTTCATAGAAGTTTTTTGAGTAATTTCATTATTTAATGCAGCTATCACGTTTGGTAATCTTGCAACCCACTCGCGGGATCTGGTATCTTTAATTATTTCCTGAGCATGCTGGTATCCAAATAACCGCCCAGCGAGTGTTCGATTCAACGTTCAACAATTGCCTGATCACGATGAATTGCGGTATGTCCTTGTGTTATTTGTTTAGGCTCGAATAAACTGTAACACAGAAAGAGTGAAAACAACAAGCTTTTAAAAATTTAACAAATAATTGATTTTCCTGGAAAATTCTGTAAAAATAAAAAAGGAGAAGAACGTACAGTTTCAAGATTCAAATCCAAAAATAATCTAAGAATAATCCACGAATTAAATTACAAAAGTCTTAATAATAAATGTTCTAATAATTTCACATTCGAATTCTGATGTAAAATCCAGGATGGATGACGATGACGTATGCTGTAGTCAGTACTGTACTGATCTACAGTTCCTTGTAGAAATACAAAAAATGCACTCCAGTGTTGGAAATCCAAACTAAATTTGTAAGCAATCTCTTTCCAAAATTTCTATGTGAGCACTCCTCAAAATACTTCCATAGAAAAAAAGAATTAATCCTTTTGAAATCCAACAGATCTGAAGAAAATTAGAACTCAAAATCTCCCTTCAACAAATTAACTTGACATCAGTGTGAAAAGCCCCAAAACTGAGATATATCTCTCTCTCTAAAACAAAGGTTATATTGTAATATAAGACGCAGTTTCGAAATTCCCACAAGTTGCGAAATCAGAAGTCAGGTCACGTGATCGTGTTTATATCACGTACACAGAATATGGCCTTCATTAGACCAATGATTTTCTCTAAGAAATAAAAAGGTAAAAAGTTTTTTACATCTTAAATATAATCCCACCATGACCTTGGAAACAACAAATCATTTTAAAATAAAATAAAATATTACTTTTTTTACTAATTTTGAATTAAGGCCAGAATTTAGATCAACACCTGGTGTTTATAAACTAACAATCACGGTCAAAAAGATTTCTGAAAAAGTATCATCTTTAGTGAAATATTTTATATTATAATAGAATAACAAATTTAAAAGTGAAAAAAAAAAATTGAATTAAAAATAAACATAGATTAAATCATATATACGTTACATCTCCTCTGATTTCGACATTATATTTTTTATATCGGAGATGATACTGCACCAGACAATTCTTTGCCAGGATCAACTTGTAATAGTTGTGGCCATCGTAAGAGTCTTCGTTGATAAATTCGCTCAAAAATAGATACAACTTCAGCTGCTGTTTTAGCTGATAGTGGGTACTTGTATGTCAATTGACGTATTCCAATTTTGATAATATCGTGTGGTAAAAAGAGAATACCAGCCTGATGAACTTGATTAGGAATGCTGACATCAAATGTGCATGCTGAATTCGTTTAGGTTGTGGTAGTTAATTTGCCATATTGCTTGTCGTGTTAACCATTTTTCAACAGTAAAACGTGTAACATTTGCTGCATCTTCAAGTTTACTAATTGCTGCTCTACCTTTCCAATATCCCCTTGGCTATAATAAATTGATTCCATTATTTTAATATTTGGTTAATTAATTACTAGCCCCTAATGCTAGGTAACCGTTCATCGCAGTTCTTACCAACCAGTTTGCAAGTAATCCTCTGATATTTTTATTTTTATGGAATTTAACGAATGAATCAACTTCACATCTGCAATATCTCTATCTTGTAGGTTTTTACTTTTATAAGCTACAACATGAACGTGACATGCTCGATCAATATCATTTGTAGGATACTCTCCAGGTCTTGGTTAATCTTAGTTATCAAGTCGGATATCAATTCGGGTACCAGGATCACAATAATTATATCCAGGAAGATGTTTGTCTCCTTAGTATTTAGCCCATGGTGTTCCTAAAAATTTTGACGTTAATGTAGCAATATCACCATCCTCTTTACGTTGAATTCTTGGTAAAAACGACAAAATGTTCTGTTACATATTGCACATTTTACACCATATGCGTTTTATCTACTTTTTGTTGTAACCGTGACTAAATCAATGGTTGGAGTTTTAACGCTACAACATAAACAATATAGATTCATGTATATTTATAATATGGATGTAAATGATTTCTCAGCGACACGAAAGCAAGAGCCAGTAAAACACATTTCATCATTACCAAATTTTATCAGAATGATTATAATAGGTTTATCTGGGTCTGGTAAAACGCATTTATTGCTTAATCTTGTTATGAGATGGTTAAAGTGGGACAAGTTATATTTAGTTGCACCATCAGTTGATGATCAGAGATGTTATGATGTACTTAAAGATTTTAATTAAAATGCAAAATTGGTTATTGAAGATGGTGACGACATTATTAATTTTACAACCGATATTAATGAAGCGCCGAGTGTTGATGACTTAGATGGATTTATTAATAATCTAGTAGTATATGATGATGTGATGCTGGATAAACAAAATCAAATCCAGCTAGAATATTTTCCTGGGGCAGGCATAAAATACAGATATAATTTATGTCACTCAACGATATACACAAATACAAAGTGATCAGAGATAACCGTAACATTTTAGTTGTATTTAACGGAGTTGATACTCGTACCTTCATAAATATTCATCAAACTTGGTGCAGCGGCGTTATGGACATAATCATATTTAGAAATTTCTTGTCAAAAGCACAATTTGCTCCACACGGATTTCTAACAATACATTTACACGATCCCAGAACAAGATATCGTGCAGGTCTCGATAAAATATTTGGTTGCTAATTATAGCAGGAGAGGAGGCGCGACCACAAATAAGTGTCCCGACGTATAAACCAAGTTTATTTTATAAAAGCAAACAACAGTTTGATGTTATTGACCTTTTCTCTTTTTCGTAGGAAGCCTTAGTTTTCAAAAATAGACCTTCAAGCATTGATATCTTCACCCACCCCCTTTTTATATTTACGTAGGAAGCCTCAGTTTTCAAAAATGGACCTTCCATCAAGTGGTCTGCTTTCCTCCTCTGCTGCTAATGAAAAAGAATCACTAATCCGATTCTACTCTCCTTCATTTCCTTCTAATTACCATTATTTTATTGTCTTTTGTATATTTGCATGAATCCGTTTTATTTACATGACTACTGTTTCCTTCGTGCATCGCAGAACATGAACATAAACGATAAACTTGTACATATCACAGAACCTTTCTGCAGTTTTGTTACTTAGCTTTAGACACAAAGACATACCATGTCTCGCAAATCATTATTGATCTCCGCGTTTGCTGAATTACATGATTACAAGGTCCAGACAATAAGAGAGACAGATAGACAGATTGACCCAAAGATATTCTGATGAATATATATATATATATATATATATATATATATATATATATATATATATATATATATATATATATATATATATATATATATATATATATGTATGTATGTATTTGTCGTTGATACAAAGTTTTAAAGAAAGATTTGGAAATGCTAATTATATAATGAGCCACACGTATTACCTTTCATAAAAAAATTGGTTTTTCATTCGATATGCTTTAAAATTAATATTAAATCTTTAAAATCAATAGGTCATGACATCATTTCAATATCATTTGTACATTTTATGCAAATAATTGAAGTGCCTTGCGGATGTCTGTCTGTTTTTTAATCTATCTTATTCTGGTCCAGATATCATCGATACATAATTCATACCGTTTTTAAAATATATCATCATATCCACGCCCGAAAGGATAATTTGCATCTTCACCACGAGGGACTAGCTTCATTAATCCTCTCCAACCCTGGCCAAAAGGTTAAAAATACAAAATGTTGGTGACTCTATAGTTATACACAGGATATATATTGGCATGAAAAGCTTATAATGACATAAAAGCTAAGCAGCCTTGACTTTAATCAATGTCTCCACAAAGAGGTTTCATTGAATTAATGAGATAGTGAACGCTTAATGTATATGTTTATCAATAGAGTATATTCAATCGCTACATTGTCTGTCTGTCCATCACAAAATTCATGAATAAAACTAGACTGTTGGCTTCAAATGGTCGCCATGAAAATTGGCAAACGTTATGACCATCCTTTAAACATGTACATATTAATTAATCATTGTACTAATGACCTTTTTGTAAGAGTTATTGTCATCATTTTCACTCATTGATTAAAGGAATATGAAATAGTGGACATAATTGTTATACATTTCAGATTTTTCGACACTGAACATTATTTTCCATACAATTTGTTTTCCGAAGTTATATAATTGCAAATAATATTGCTATTAGACATAGTCATGTATAATTGTTATAACATTCTTACCTTCTGGAGTTGTTTGATAGTCACCTTATAGTAACTGAATAAACAGTGTGAGATTTAACGTAAAGTTGGGTATTAATCACACAGAAAACATCATTCACATTTCCTTGTAAAGAAATGAACATGAGAGGAACTGTGCACTAATGTATATTGTTGGAACCAATCTGAAGCGGCTATGAAAAGTTCCTGGATCAATTATATATACACAGTGTGAGGTTGGTGTAAAAGCTAAATATACATAATGTCGAGCGCGTGGTGTCGGTAGTGTTGAATGAGAAATCTTTAACCACGCCAATAAACTTCACACTAAAATGTATGACATACATATGTGTACAATTTGGTATTCAGACGTGCCTTACTGGAAGGCCCAGACATAGAAACACAAGATGAACCTTTCTATCAGGTGATTGAATTGGAATATTATAATTTTCTTTATCGGGGTCAGATTCAGCCATCAGCGGTTGGCATTATGACATCCACACAAGCAGGAATGTAATGATTTCGTGACTGCGTTTTCAGACAGACCAACCGTGTATGATTGCTGATGGTCACAATATGACTCGAACTTTTAATTTTAAGTAGACCAAAACGCCATTTATTTCCAAAGTTATGTTTAAGCGCGAATAAGTTCAAATTTGTCCTGGCGGAGGTATGTGCGTATTAATAATGTTGTTGTTGTGTAATGATGAATTTTCGCTTTTGCATTTAGTTTGGAATATGGCAAACATTCAGTTACTTTGTTTCTTGTAGTGTAGTTTTGTTAATAAAATTCAGCCTTAGGTAGAATAAGAAAATGGCATATAATAAAAAGATTCTTGCATTTGTATGGGAAAATACAAATGCATACAAATAGAGTAACCTATAAATATAAGCTATCGCGGCTCTGTAACTTGTATCTGCGAATACAGCATTGAATACTGCCAAGACGGTGTCTGTTAGCACAATCAAATCAGAATGTTAAATCGTATTTATCCGCTTGATGACAACACCGCCATATCGCGCATTCAAAGTCGTGTTCTCACAGCTGAGTGTATATTACATTTGGCAAACTATTCATTCGGAACCATTTGGGGGTCGGTCTGCTTTTGCTTCTACCGTAATTATGAGGAAAATGAGAACCGAAGAACACGTACACAAAGTACCTGATTGGTCACTATTCCAATGGGCTGATACAAAATCACCAGATTTGATCCTAGAGAGAGCTGCGACAGACGAAATGAGAAACGGATAGTTTCATGTCGTGCTTGCTTGGCATTGTCAGTATTGTCGATTGTCTATATTTCCTCAACACTCGCTGTGAATATAGTATGTGACTTTATTCAGTATATATATATATATATATATATATATATATATATATATATATATATATATATATATATATATATATATATATATATATATATATATATATATATATATATATATATATATATATATCAATTATCTCACGGTCGTATACATTTTTTCCCTTGATGTATCTCTGGGAGATCTTTGTTTGATCGTGCCAACAAACACGGGTTATTTGCATGGCTTACACAGGTTATTTGCAGAGCAAAAACAGCTCGTTGATTAATCTAGATGGGCAACTGCATGATTTTCGCAGCGGAAAACTTACAGTGAATTTGTATATCCTTGACCGTACAAATGTGTAATCGATAGGCTGTTCTAGAGTTAATCAACTAGCTGGAGCTTGTATGTCTTTCGGACTACGACAATGGCCTCTGTGAACTTGTCTAATGTTTGTTCACAAGAATGGCTCCAAAAGCATTTCCGATCTCAAAACAAGTCATTGATGAGGTGAAAGTTAAAGCGCTGTCAGAGGTTGGGGACCTGATTGGATGCACCATACGATTGATGAAGTGCTTTTTTATGTTCTAGATCGAATAACCACATTTTAGTATTGAATTGCTATGTTATGGTTTATTACAATTATGGACAGTTTATTGCTGAATTGCTCTTTAAAAAATATTGTCTAAAGAGATTATCAACACTTTATTGCTTTGTTGCTCCTCTTTGATCTAAAAGAATTATTCAAACATTATTAATAAATTGATCTTTTATGTTCCAGAGCGTTTTTTAAATTTTTTGTTGTTATTGTTCTTTTATGGTCTAGACCGATTGCCTACTCTTTAGCGCCGAGTTGCTCTTTTATGCTCCTGAGCGAGTATGCAAGCTTTATTCATCGATTATTTTGCTGTGGTCTAGAATGATTAGACAAGGTTAATTTTTTAATTGCCTTTCTATTGTATATAGCGAGTATCCACACTTTATTATCTAATTGCTCATATATGGTCTTGAGCAATTAACCACACGTCATTACTGAGTTTTTCTTTTATGGCCTAGAGCGATCATCTACTCGTTGATGCTGATTTGCAAGTTTATGACCTAGAAAAATTATGCACACTTTATTGTTGAATCGCCATTCTATGGTCTTGAGCGAATATTGTTCGAACTTTTTTTGTGTTTGTAAAGTATATATTGAAGTTTCTATGAAAGACTGTAACATATTATGATGCCTTGACCAATCCTTTAATTGATATTAAATCAGTTTCGTGACCATAGGAGCGCAAGTTCACAATAATGCTTGCATACTGACTCTAAACGTATTAGACGTATATAAAATCAATTCAGGAATAAAGAGTGGATAATCGCTTGAGAGCTTTTATTGTTGAATTGTACTTTCGTGATCTATAGGGATTATTCACACTCCATCTGGTACAGAGCGAATAGACAAGCCTTATTGTTGCATTTCCATTTTCTTGTCTAGATCAATTATCAATACTTTCTTCTTGAATTGCTCTTCTTTGGTCTTTATCGATGTTCCAAACTTAATAGATTTCTACTGTTATGCTCCTCAGCGATTATCCACACTTTTTGCTGAATTACTCCTTTATGGTCATGATCAATTATTGGGATTTTTATATTACAACTTCGATATGGTTTTCTTAATCTATAGCAGCATTGATATTTATTCCTTGGCTGGAAGTCGATAAATTTACGCCGATAGCCAAAATTTAAACATCTCTGTTCTCTCCCACCAACCCATAGGGACAATTATGCACTCTTACTAAGAGCTGAGCCACAATCTGATTTAAACCATATTTCCACTGTCCTACGTGAAGATCTGACAGCGACCAATTAGAGGCCATGTTCTGATGACCTTTGAGCCTGGCAATAGAAGTAGAGCTTTCAGAAATTTTGAAGTTAGTCAAGTCTTAGCCATCATGCTCAGTCTCCCAAATGTCACAATCTAAAACATGATATGACTTACTGATTATGGTGATAACAACGGTTATAACAACATGGCCATAGAAGTCGCTGTTAGATCTGCACTTAGGACAATTGAACTCTGATTATAATCAGATTGAGCTTAGCAATATCTCAGTTACTCAATTAAATAATTCCAGTATATACACATACTGATGTTGACACAGTCAGCGAAGGTATCATTGTTAGACCATTATCATGTGGAACGATTGAATTGATTTTATAAGCTGGTTTATACTTTATGTTACTTTTCATGAATTGTTATAAAAACGAAATTAAAAAATAATACTTTATGATTGCATGAATACAACTATTGCTTATAATAGTTTAAAGGTTCCGTGAGTACAGCGAAAAGAGCGAATGATTCCAAAATGTATATACTACTCAGTAAATTACATATAAGGTTCCAGATGAGATCCGTGTTGAATTCCTAATGTACATACATTATGTAGTAAATGTATAAATTACATTTATTTTCATGAACACTGGCAGAAACATATATGCATATACAAACACCCACACGCACCTTCAGTCGATTGATCGTAACAAATATGTTCTGGCTGTGATACCAACTATCCAACTTTACGGTTTGATGGGAAAACTAGACCGAACGTTTGGGAGATAGCGCCTGACGACAAAGTTCAATAAATCTGTAACGAATAAGCTACGAGCGCTCTTGTATGTCGAGGCACCTTTGCTTTATTGAATGAAAGCAACACTCCATGTATCTAATTACATATGAAATAAATAGGACAGTATTCTACTTTATGTTAGAATTAATTATGGTCTGACAGTTTCATATTTTCGTAGAATTTCAGTATTCGAAACATCATATGAAATCATTTCAATGGTCAAATAGCTAATTAAGCAAACAAAAGTTGCCAAAATATATTTGAATTTTTGTAGAAAGCCAATATTTTCAAGCATTGAGTTAATTGTTGTGTACTAATTCAAATAATTTTAAAAAGAATCGAATGTTATACCACAAACGCAGACACGTAAGGGTTTATGACATTCAAAATATGTAGAATTCATTTAAGAAAATAATTGTCGGAGATAATGAAGTTTATAGTGAAGAACATTTATAATAATACATGTTTTTATTAGAATCAGAAGCTATAATTAAAGAAATAATAAGGAATCAACTAATATAATTACTAACTTGTGCTTATTACTATTCATATATTCTATCAAAAGGCAGAACAATCGTCGATATTCTATATCGTACAATTTTACACCATTAAAAGTAAAAAGAGTATTGAAACTTCTAAAATATTTAGAAACAAAATATTTTTTATATGAACACATTACTTCCATGTGCCCATATGCCGCTGACATTATTGCACGAGAAACCAAAACATTAAACACTACATGATATTGTATACGTGGTAATATTTATGACAAGAGGGAATATAATATATTTAGAATTATAAAGTTTATATAATATTGACAGTGAGAGGCAAATATAAAAAAAGAGAGGTGATATGGCAAATATATAGTGGATACCGTCAGTACAGAGCCGCCTTAGTTAAGGATAATGGGTAAATAGTTCTATGATCTAAAACTATGATATAATCTACCGACTTCTTTTTTTGTTTTGAAACGTCAACTGGTTTTCTGTGAGGTTAAGCCCCATATATTCCATCTCTTCATAAGACATGTAAAAGAAATATTATACATTTTATTAAATGAAAAATTAATTATTATTTGAAGAATTAAATTTATTCAAGTGATGAAAAGTAATCACAATTCTTGATTGTATGAGCAATAGTAATGTTTGGTTATGACTGTGATCGTTGGTGTGCCTTATAAATTACACAAAAATAATACAAAAAAAATTAGCGTATGATAGTTACGCTAGTCATAAAAATTATGAATGGGTGTAAAGTCCTATGAAAAGGAAGTTTACCTATAAAGTGCTTTGAATAGAAGTTTAACACATACATATATGCATTGTTATGACTCTATGCCGTATGTACATGTATATTTGTATGCAGGTATGTGTGTAAGTAAGTATGCATGCATGCATGTATGTGTGTATGTATGCATGTGTGCTTGTATGTATGATTGTGTGTGTGTGTTTATGCATGAATGTATGTATGTATGTATGTATATATATGCACATCCCTACCGTGTCATCGATGGGAGGTTACATAGCGTATTGTGTTATCTTGAATTATATGATTTTTTTGTAAGCTTTTACACTTCTGCTTACAGTCACTGTATTATAGGATTAAATGATCATGGTTGGGTATTTATCGATGTGTAAATTTAACCTAATCACTCACAAAGTAAATAAAGTCGAAGGACTAAATGTAAACGTTTTGAGTGATTTGGCAAAATTTACACGTCGATAAATACCCAACCATGAATTCAGATTTACTTCCTTACATCAGATCAGCAGATTTAACCTACAAAACATTCACCTTTATGTACATCGAAATTTACTTTTATTAGCTTCTTAACTGCAGCAGAATACAAAGCTCTTTCTTCGCTAGCCAAGATTCATCGATTGTTTATCCAGTGATACGGTATAGTATGTCATAGCGGGTCATGCTAGTGATATACTATTATGATCAATATTTTAATATATAAATAATCGTTGTTGCAGTTTAACTAGGAATACTCCATTTTTTGAAAATTACGCTTGCGTATGGCACGTGTTGTTATACCAACGTCGTTACTTTCTACGCTTTCCGATCTTTCAAAAGGAAAATCATGTCCAATTTTAGTGGCATCCCTTGGTTTACATATGAACCTGACCTTTAATAACCGATACTGTAATATGTTGTCAAGGTGAAATGCAATAATGTCCGAAAACAATTTTTTTTTAAAAGCCAGCTATGTGTCTTCTTCGGCAAAAGGGATGAGTGTTGGAGCGCAGGAAGTTCTGTGAAATTACATTATTTTAACTTCTAATGGTCGATTTTAAGCTGTGGCTTGTCATTGTTTTATCGGAAATCACAGGAATGGGTTGGTGGGAGCTAGTTCTTATTATTATTAGGGTGTAGGGCATTGATATAGATAAAACTTCACATCAAATAATTTGGTAACAGGGAACCAAAAATAGTCCACATAATTTATCGATGTGTAAAATTTCCAGACCAGTATCACGTGACCGTTTACATCCAATCAAAGCGTAGAAGACGCAGTCAATTTATAATAAATGGAATCATTGTATAATGCATAGTGTTATATTGTATATTACATAATGTATTATGCAATTGTTTCACTCCTGCTTACTGACTCAGTATTGCAGAGTGCATATCTTGAATATGGAATCATTATTTTGTAACCTTTAATACTCCGTCTTACTGACACTATTATATTGTGCATAGTATTATCTTTTATATTATATGATACATTTTCTAAGCTTCTACACCAACCTTAACTTACACTTTTTACAAAGTCCAAGTTTAATGTAATTAGCTTAGCGACTTTTATTAAGAACAAAAGTCAAAAATGTATAGAAAAGCATAAAGCACGATAAGTACATTATTGATGGTTGGGTTTTTTGAGGTGGAGATCGGAAGCAAGGGTTGTGGATTCTCGTTTAGGCATTTTCTTGCCAGGCGAAATAGTAATTGTGGATGGATATAACACATTAGGTTGAATATGAATATATGACTTAATGCCTCATTAGACATAAACTAGACATGACAGTCGATATTTAAACTTGCTGAATGTTTTATTAATAAATGAATTCTGTAAAGTACATGATACGATATATTCTGCTACAGTAATAATCTTGTTATGCACGTAGTTCTCATTATATAATTGCTTTTAGTCTTTGCTAATTATTGTCCCATGTAGATCTACACGAAGTTTTATGTTTATTATCCTCTGTTACATGTAAAAAGACGGTGAAATGAAATGGTGATTTAAAACTTGAATAAATAATTGCTTACCTGTCCTAAAGATATTACTCATTTATAAACATATATACAAAAATAATTATCCAATGATATAGAGATGTAAATATAATGATATATGATCAAACAAGTAGTTACTCGGGACTATTTGCCAAACAACCGAATTTAAATACATTTACAAAAAGGACAAGACGTTGAAGTTTAACAGTTAGTATATTCATTTTGCAGAAGATTGCTTACGAACAAACAATGTCTTACAATGTAACATTTTTACTTTTTAAGAAATCCAATGTATTTGCTAAAATGACAGAGGGCTATTAATTCGAAATAACGTAGGTTATTTAATGGAAATGATAGAGGGTTATTAGTTCGCAATAACACAGGGGTATTTCATGGAGATGGCAAAGGGTTATTTGTTCAAAATAACATAGGGTCATTTGATTGAAATGACACAGGGTTATTTCGAATATATTTATTTCTTGAAGCAGCACTTTAAATCCTGCTAATATGAATACCCCAAATTTTGTGAATATTGCAACAATTGTACAGATTTATGCAGGTTGGCTAATAAAAAACTGCATGTGTTGGAACTGATGAAATACAAATAATGGGAAGTAAGTTGATACAATTTCTAAATGTAATCACATCAAACTGTGAAGAACACAAAGGAATAAAATGTTACTACAGTACGTTTTAGTGTCAAACGACACAGAAAAGAGACGACGTCTGCGTAAATAAAATGTCTTCGATGCATCGAAAAAATTGTTTATTACTGGTCTCTCTCATCAAGAGTAGATACATATTGCAAATTATTATGCACATTTACAACCATTGATACATAGACGAATATGTGTTCTTTACTTTGACCCATAGGAGCAAATGTAATAACCAACATCATTAAGTCTCGGTCGCAAACAATCTAAGAGAAATTATAACACACAACACCATTGTATTCCCTGGATTCAACTAGTAATGAAAACATACAATATCACTACTTTTGCGTTCTGTATCTTGATCAGTAAGAGAAGGCACAATACACAAGGATTTATTTTTTCCTGTCTCGAAAAGGATAGGTGAAAATAATATGCACAGCAGTTTGGTGAACAGCAAATGATGTATGTTTTAATTTACCTTATAGTAAATGCATACACTGTATACCAACCGTCTAGGAGTAAAGGTTGTTAGCAACAGCTCCCAAAAACTCTACTCAAGCAGTTTACATCAAAAATCGTACACCTAAAACACAACGAGATGGGCGAGATCAAGCATGAATTATACTAGCATTGTTTCAAATCTTTCAATTAAAAAGTAAAAGCTTTTCATTATTCTCATAAACTCTAAGTTTGAACCATAATTTTTAAAACATGCGACCCATGGGTACATGTTAGAATGCATGTGTCAGCAATGCCAGGTTCAATGAATAAGATACAAACTGTCGGTTATATTTCAAACTTATCGGGCGATTTTTCTTTGGAAGGAATTGGGATTTTGTTCTGTTTGATTATGAAACGTCTTTATGCACTTCACAAACACCTGAGATCTCAACCTTTATTCGGTGGTAGTACATGTCCGTGTAAGAAACATTACTACAAAGTTTGATTAAAATTGGTTGCAAAATTGGAGACGACAGGTAACACAATTATTATTACACTTGCAACAATGGAGGCAGCCATAATTCATCTACATTTTTATACGGCGTCTTCCCATGAAACATTAATGGCCCATTTGATCTAACACAGTTCAGTTAAAAAGGTAAAATTTTAACCTGGTTGCCACGGGAGCCATCGCATTTCTTGGGAGAACAATTTGACACGAAATTGTTTGTAATTTTATCAACGAATATTCAAATAAAGCTAACAAATTATTGACTCAGTCTAAAGAATCTGAAAGCAGGTCTTACACCATAAAACTATTATTTTGTAGGTATATCACATCAAACGTAATAGAAAAGCCAGAATAATAAGAAACGGCTGAACAGAACTAAAAGTAATATTAAACCGCATGATTGATACAGGATCATATAGAAAGCATAAGCGAATGTAATACCAAATGAATTCTGAGGAAACAGACGAAAATATATAAGAAATATGTCGCTCATGTTTACCATATAACTCAGTTTTGAAATGATCCTTAAGTAGCTTTGGATCACAAATTAATTTTTATAGCATAGATAGCTACAAGTGGTGTTGCAGGATATGTCTGCAAGGCGGTTATTGGGAAACTTAAAATCAATAAATGCACAGTTCTCTTTAGGATTATCGCCTCCTTCGTTTTCATTCCATTCGGGACTAACCACGTTTCCATTCAAGGTTCTCCAGTTTCCCTCATGAGCTTCATCAGTTATACCAGCAAATACGGAGACTATGTAAATAAACAACATTCATGTGCAATTATTATGGTTATCGTTTTGATCTATATGTATGTATCCATATATGTATTTATGTATGTATGTATGTATGTATGTATGTATGTATGTATGTGTGTATGTATGTATGTATGTGTTCATTCATACATCAACATAATAGGTTGTTGAAATGAACAACCTGGTGTGAAGAAATGTGGACAAACATGTCCGCTGTTAATAATAATAGATAGACCATTAATACTAAAAGCGGAAAACCGTCTAAAGAAGTTATTTTCCTGAACTCCTGAAACGTATTTGAACAATTTTGACCGAAATAATGTTGGAAAGAAGACCTTTCAAAGTTATGCAAATGATTTCGTTTAGCCACTCTATATGGCCATTGTTCCTAAAATTAGAAAACATCTAAGCGACTTCATCTCAGCAGCCTTTGATGCAATGTGAAAGAAGGCATCACTGCATAGAGATGTATGAAATTTGTACACCTATTCTTGATCTGTTATCAACCTGGCTAAAGTTACGGGAAGAAACAACTCTTAAACGACCTTTCTTACAAAAGAGAATGCATTCGAAAACTTCGTAACACTAGACTGATACGCCATCATATATGACAGCTGTTGCTACCAACAGGAAGTCTTTGAATGCAGAATAATATAATAAAACCAAAGCTGTCTGAAATCGATTTGGATTCAAGAACAATAACTTTTATTCATAAAGGTACCATGACCTTTTAACGAACGACCCTTTACCGCTGAACTGAGCTTGACAAAACTTGTTGGAAAGCAACATGTCATGAAGAAATTTTAATTTTTGACTACAAAAACGGCGTTCCATGATCAGATATGACCACTTTTCCTAAACGCTGAGAAATGTATGAATTATTTCTTCTCCAAAGCCAGTTGACAAAACATGATGATAACTAATTGAACGTTTTTTGGTATAAAGACGATTTAAACATGCACCAGCAACGCTGCTCTGCCATTAAACATGGCCGCCGTATGTACAAATAAAACTTTCAAACAATTACTTCACCATTAATGTTGAAAATAACTTGAATACACTAAATATAAATCTTCCTGGTATATAGTCCATTTAGGTCTTTGTACATTATGTCATATATTTAAACGTCCTCTTTACCAACACTGACTCAAACAAAGTTGATTGCCTTTGACGTAAAGCATCTTTACATACATTTCTTCCAATTCTATACAAATTATCATACATTGCCATCACACGTGGCTACTTTTGCTAAACATATAGAAACATATAAACATCTTCCTTGTAAAAGTATATGTAGGGTATTTATCCAAATTTTACTTGAGTTATTTTGACCTAAAGCGCTTTCAAATAATGCCGTTCCATTACAAAATTTCGAACCAATAAAGACCCCAAAAGAAAAATAATACTCACAAACAAACAAAACAAACAAACATAAAATTGTACTGTGATCATTTCAAGACAAACTGCTAAACACAATGTGTCTTTTCATGGCAGTCTTAAATATTCGACCAGGAGCAGAAACAACAACAGCATCATACTGTTACTGTATAATGGAATCTTTTTTGATCAAGGAACGTATGTTCAAGTTCAATCTCAAGCCCTCCCCAAGTGAAGACATATATAATACTTGATACTTGGAGTATGCATGTTATAGAAATATAATTGATCTACCGAAGTGGAAATTTCTACCTCCCACAAATGTCACTAATGCCAGTGAAAACTACTGATGACTCGGAAACAATGATACCAGTGATAGGACTAAATTGTGATATTTGCCGTTTGTTTTTCTGCTGTTATTGCAGCTTGAAACTTGTAACACACTGTGAAACCTGCTGTTGAGTATATAAAACCTCAACTGATATGCCATACATTGTTTCAGATACTACTTATCATCCAGTTTGCGTCACTAGAACACCCATCCATGTGCTGGCTTTTCCTTCAATCCTTAACGAACGTGAACATTTTGTGTCTGTTTTATTTACTTATCTATATATCTAACTGTCAGTCTGTCTGCCAGTCCGTCCATCCATCCATCCATCCATCCATTTGTCTATCTATCTATCTCTATATATCTATCTATTTATCTATCTGTCTACCAATTAGTAAATCTATCTATCTATCTATCCATTAATCCATCCATCCATCCATCCATCCATTTGTCTATCTATCTATATATATCTATCTATTTATCTATCTGTCTACCAATTAGTAAATCTGTCTATCTATCTATCCATTAATCCATTAATCCATCCATCCATCCATCCATCCATCTATCTATCTATCTATCTATCTATCTATCTATCTATCTATCTATCTGTCTATCTATTTACCTATATATCTATCTTTATATTTATGCATGTCTCTCTATGTATTTCCAACCTTTCAGATGTTACACAAATTTGTTTTCAAAGTGCGACTGTGCAAAGCTTGATATGCTCCTATCTAGCAATGACCCCCTACAAATGTATATTACCACTGTACTTGCAAATTGTATGCACCTGCGATCAGGTACGGGTGATATCATTTATTTAATTTACTCTTTGTAAACGATCACATTGTTCCTAAAATAAGTTGTACGATGTGATTTGACACCGAAAGGGTAAGATACAATAATGAAAATGGCATTGCCACACTACTGAAGTTATACTGGAACTAGATCATCGGTGGGGCAAAGAGTGTGACGAGTATCTCTTTTTTGAACAGCTTGATCTCTATTTTAAATGTCTTTATTAGCTGTTAGTTCTTATATTTACTGGCTTTTGTGACATATTCATTGATTCCCAACATGAACTGTTTAAACCAAACGCTTAGTACTACCAGTAAATGTCATAACTGTTGAAAAGTTCGATAAGCAGTCCCCTTTACATTTACCGGTGATTTTGTGTGTTGTGTCATTGTTAAATGTCGCCTACTGATGGTTGTAACCTTTATAACATAGCACCTGATTCTGACTACTCTTTTCGAATTTCGTTTCTACTCAGTGTTAAAAAAACGTCTTCAAGATTCCAAATTCTGAACTTGAACTTTTTGTTTAAAATATTTTGAGACCATAACTTCGGGTAGATTTTGTTTTATGTAGTTAGCTGGACACTCTAACTTACCGATTTTATTCTTCTGCTCCAAAAAGTGCCTTATTATTTTTATCTCAGCCTCGGTGGTAAAGAAAAGTAGATTGGCATTTTCAGATTGGCATATTGTCTGTGTTTCGTAGAAAGTTGCTTTCAAGTCATGGAACTTGATGGAGAAGGTTGAACCTCTGAGGGTGACATTCTCGTATTCCATATCACAAAAGACTGTAAAATACAAATTCATAATTTGATCAAAGTCAAGGTCCCTGGTACAGCCAAACTGAGGCCGTAAATTATTTATGAGATGCGATGATTCGGTTAATTTTGTTTCTAATTTATTACTTTAGTTATAAATATAACCCGATAATAATGCTGAGTTTTGGATTTAAGCACCGCTCCATTAGAATACTGTGAACATGGAGCATTTCTTAATTTTCCTATTTAAGTTATATCACACAGTAGTCAAATATTTCTTCAGGTGACATTGTAGTACAGTGCATGGCATAAAATCGTGTAAAAGGCATTGTACAATCCCATTCAGCTTTGCAATGTGTTTTTTTTTACATTGGTATGAGAGACAAATGTATCTTAAAAAAGACTGTCCAAATACGTAAAGGGCTGTTGACAACTGAGATTTGACAGATCAGATGACGAAACGTTACTTCAACATATGTGTAGACCTCATCTGAAATGTCAGTCCTGTGACTGACAAAGATTTGCCTTACTGCTGTTAGTATTATTGATCCCGCGGCTCAAAGAAAATTTACACCACATGGATGCAACGCAACCTATCACACATACTTTATTATCTCACATTGTCAATTAACTACACGTGTACTGATTAAATGTTATACGTTTATGTTTTAATTTTGATGTATTTGTCCATCTGATCATATTTACCTAGTGGGCATCATAATATTAAACAATAGGCGCATGAAATAAATATTCATATAGAGAAAAGCAACAAATCAAAGATGAAATAAAATCAACCTGGTTAAAATAACAGAACCACGGATTAAGCGAGCCAGCACTTTCATTGTTATAGAAGTTAATATAAAAATCAGATTCAGTAATAAGTTTGTGTTTCATATAATAAGAAGATGTAGAAAAAAACCTTTACTAAAATAATCATATGTACCATCAATTTTAATGTCCATTTTATTACTAAATGAGGTGTAGAATATTGGGCGTGAATACGTGTTTGCTCACGTGATAATTTTGATCGGGAAGGTATCAGTTATTCCACCTTCAGGTTTGATAGAATCAGGTTGTTGTGTCATGGGCACTTTTAGTAACTAGTCACTGACCATATTACCATAGTTCTATAGGAAATTTATCTACCACTTGCTATATCGAACTGTCTCTATGCTCCTTTGTAGTCTCCAGTGTCGCACATGCCACCCAGTGCAATGCAGACGTAGAGCAACAAGCTCTTATCCTACAATGATAACAGCCCCACCCACAGCTTCGTCCCAATGACATACACCCATACACCGAAGTTATTCTTGTGACCTACATCAACCCATTCGCCTCTCCCGCCGAGTCAACGAGAAGCGCATCTGAAAGCACAAAACCGACCAAGACCCAGCCAGTCGGCTATGTGAATCGCTCAGGAAACGCCAGGTATAAGATTTCTCCCAGGGTTACAAATGTTACAATATCAATGAGCTATTATATAAAGACTATATGACTGACTGCATTGATAACACTCGCGCACATTATCAGGTCAATTTCCACATATCTTGAACATGCCGGCAAAAGATTTGTGCACACCATGTATCATTATATGACCCAAATTATTCCTTTGCCTTTATTTTGATGAAAGTAGCTTTGAAAACAACGATATATGCACCTAGCTTTAACAGTGTTTACACGTCCATAGTCACACGAGACGAATTCAGCAAGAACTCTCGTTGCCGACAAGAGCAAGAGCATAGCATGACTGCAACCAAAGTGATGGATCATAAAACCTGAACAGTTTCTTTTTATAAAATATAAAGACGAACTCCACCTGCCTCTATGCCTAACATTAAAGCATGAAAAGCCAAAGCATCTTATTGGCGGCAATGCCTGGAATTTGACACAAGCAGTTTTACCAGAACCGTCAGTGACCTATTTTAAGACATCTACTATTTCGCATTCGTCTCCAACCCCTTTACGGCTTTGAAAAAGTCAAAGTGGATGGTCAACAAGTGGTCGAGCACAAGAGCTACATCTTTCTTGACACATCAATTACTTCCACCTTATTCTTCGAAGATTACTTGAGAGGTTGTTCCTACTCGATGTCAGTATCATCTGCTTGGATGTCTTCCCCATATCAACACTGGCGCATCTCAAAGGCAATGACCAAAATTGACCCTAAGGTCATGGGCCATATATAGTGTGGCTTCTTGTGTTTCCAGATGGTTTTAAGTTCCATCTAAGGAGAGGCACATCAAGCTTGTGCTGGTACTCTACACACAGAATGTAGCATAGATTACTAAAATAAGTCTCGGTACTCAGTAATTGTCCTCCGAGTCGTCAACATAAAAGAAATGACCGTAGTAAGCTGTACCCATGTCAGCTAATGGTGCAGGCTCATTTATTTTACTGCGATGTTACAAGAACAGAAACATCGTCAGGATTTAGCTAACTGTAGACGGGGAGGGGGAGATCGGTGATCACTGGACTTTATGGTAGCATGGATTAGTTTCGTACTCTAATTAGTGTCTGATTTCATAATACTGGTTTACTATATATATCCTCACATATCTTTAGTTGGTAAATAGGAATGGTGAATACTTCTGTTTATCAGGCAATTGATGATTGTCTCAAGGTAAGTGGCAAAAAATAGCAATCTTTGGTTCTGAACTATGTGTTGATAAATCATGCCTATTTACCTATTTACACAATGATTACTCATACATTATGGTGTGTGTTGTCCACAATTGGGTCAAATTAAATTACATCATGTCAATGACACTGACAGTAGCCTTAATGCCCTTAGAAATATGCGTTTGGCAATAACCTTAACTGAAATTAGATCAATGTTTTCGACATTTTTAATTGTGCATTTGCTTTTATCTGCTCGATTTTTATGTGATCTATCATCTAGTTAGCTGAACGCTTTTCTTTGTTACAAACTTTCACCAAACTTAACATGTGGTTGGAACGCTGTGTACACTCTTAGGCTGAATTCATACATACAATCAGTTTCAGTACTTGACATAAAACAATGTCAGTCAAACATAGAAAGTGATAAACTGTATTTAAGATTGTATACAAACATATACCATTGGCATTAGTGCCATAACGCTGTAAGAAAGTGACCAGTATGTCTGGTATTATATTTATATAGTATGGAAGCAGAGGAAAGCAATAGCTTCCAATTAACACAGAGAATTCATCATACTTGGGAGATATAAAGATATGTTCTTTTATGACACATGCTAGAGGCCTGAGAAAATGTATGTCTTCAAAACAATATTGTCTTTTAATTTTTTATATTCTTAGTGACTCAGCGATCCAAAATTACTTTCTTAATTATAGGTTCGTCATCAATGTCTTGCACTATAAAGATCTGAATATCTATCCCGGTGCAATGCTTTTTACTCAGTGAAATATGGGAATAAGTCCCCTATCACAAATTCTTCATTTAATAAAATCTACATAAGTGTTCAGATGTTTGCCAAACATGAACTCGGAGGTGGTATCTTTTAGTGGGATTTTCAGGAATATGGACCCTTCCTTTCATATACACAAACAAAGCTTTATTTTCTTAGTGATTGTCAAAGATTTTGGACTATTCTTGTCATGTATATAAAAACTGTACTTTTTAGTGACTCTTTTTCCAGAATGATTGGAATGGTTTTCTGGAAAAGAAAGCTCATGCAGTCCAATATCAGCAGGTAGTAAAATTACTTACGAATTCCCAAAGTCTTGTATATTTCTTGTCAAATTTGTCATTTTCGTTCTCCTGACTGTTTTTTGTTGTTGTTGCAATTATCATAGTTGCATAACTTCTTTATGTTAAATAGTTTGATAAATATCATTAATCACATCCATCACAATCTAACTGCAATCGCTACATGGAGCTGCGACAATTATGTAGCATTTAACTTTATCACAGTGAGGTTAGAATGTAAATGACCACTCCATTTCTAGATGCGCATTAAGCTTTGACTTCACAAACGAAAATATTCTTTAAATTTCAATTATCCATAAAAGTATTTAATAACAATGCAATTGTATAGTTCAAAGTTATGTGTTGTAATTATGCTGATTTTTACAGTTATACTTTTGAATTATATTCTGTACACATGTTCTAGTAAAGTTTATCTTTGGCTTGTATCCTGCAATATATGACGTAGTTAAGGTTATCTGGGCGTGTGGCATTATACTTTGTATCATTAAGATGTTTTAAGATTTCTCCGATAATTATACGACCTTGTTGACAATTGTCATGGTAACTGAAAAGCAAAGGAAACATATGCGAACAAATTTCATACTCTAATTTAACTTGTTCACCCTATTGTGATGTAGTTTGCTTTTGTTAATATTATATACATTGGTGATTGTAGACCGTATGTGGCACGTGCCAACTTTCTGTCGCGTTGAAGATATTCGTAACAAGCATTTGGTCGATCCAAACGCAAAAAGGGTCAGAAACATTACGTAATCTTGTGTCTTACGAAAGGTAACCCACTATGTTGATGGTGATTAGGATAAGAAGCATTCCCATTTTTTGAGAAGCCAGTTAGCAATCGAAACACATTTGAAATATTGTTAATATAGAAGAGGATTCAGTTAGTCATCAAAACACATTCATGTTATTATTCATATGTACGAAATGCTAGTCAGCATTCGATACCTATTTATCATATTATTAATATTCAAGTAGTTAGTTAGAAATTAAAATATACATTTATGATATTATTAATATAGAGAATAAGTCAGGTATCCATCAATACACATTATGACGTTATTAATATAAAACGGAGACACATTTTGAATTTAGTCAGGCAGAGATAAATTTTATCGGAGAGTGTGTAATACTTAATAACCGTTGTGTGCTGGATTCAGTAGAAAGTGACTTTCGATAACGTAAATCATGGGATGAATTTTGGTTTCCTGAAGAAAAATAGCCTTTTGGAAAATGACCCATTTTCTATATATAGCTATTCAAATTTGGTAGCAAGATGGCATTTAAAACAAGAGATATAGTTACAGACCGCGAATCTATATCAAACCGTGTTCAGTTTAATTCCTTTCTAGAGACTTAAGTTTAAAGGGAGGGAGAGTGCGAGAATATATGTATCAGTATTTAATGAGAGAGAGACTTGCCATTTGTAGTGGACCATTGCGCCGTGCTTTCATTACACGTGGCTGTGTGATAGACCCTTTCCATGTTTCCGAGCTCACATCTCTTCCATACGCGAGTTCCCACAGAAGTTTCATTGGACGGATTAATCGTTACATCTGGTCTTATATCCAACAATGGACATTCTATAGTTTGAAAGGAATGTGAAATTTGTGTAAAAGTATATACGCTGTTCTATGTATGATTAGAACATTAGACATAATATGTCTTTCCACTCCTCTACAGAAAATGAAAATATTGGTAGTAGTATATTTATTATGGTCATAAACCACAACATTTCGTCTTAGTTGCACGAATATGGAGAGCCACACAAACATATTTTAATACCCTTTGTCCCTAGTTTTAAATGTGTTCAGGGAAGTTTCGATATTAGATAGGTCTGCATGCAGGTGATGCAAATGTGGTAGCACAATAAACATATTCGTTACTAATACAAATCGAAAAGAAAAAAAAAATCCATTATATTTTACAGGAAATCAAAACAAATTACTATATAAATAAACACTAAAATATCGCTGTATTAGATTGGAAATATTCACAAGTTCTGCACCTGACAAAAGTATTTGAGATAATTGTTTAGTCACTCTCAAAGATAAAAGCTAAATTGTTCACCTGACGGAACACATGCGCTTCCAGAAGGATTAAATGGATCGCACCTTTCGGTCCATTTACACGTTAATGCACTGCAATTTCCTAGATGAATCTGTAGGAATTGAAAAATAATGTTAAATTAAAATCGATTTATATCAGTTATAAGCAATAGTGACTTGCCTACTATTATCACGAGTTTTAATAAAATAAACCACGTATCCAATTGAAACACCATTGCATGATGTGTGCTAGAAATGAATCGTGCAATTGATTCTAGATCAATGCTGAATTTCCACACATCAATCATTAGTGACGTTTGATAACAATGATAAAGGTATTAATAATCGTGGTTTTCTAAATGAATTTAATATGATCCACATTTTTATTACAATACCTTCTGCTTTCTGTTCCCCCCTCTCCTCTCATGCATAACTAACAAACTGTGGAGAAATGTGGAGTGCGGAAGTAAAGTAATTTGATCTGGATAAATACATTGAAATATAAATTACACAAAGAATCCTATACGAATACGGTTTATTGTAACGATACGTGTACACTTTCCTTGGTAATTATCTACAGTGTTTATAAAAGATACAAAGATGCAAACCATGTCGATATTATAAAAAATATACCTCGGTTATGTGATACACATACTGTGATGTATTTAATGTTTTATTGCTATTTCTTAAATACATTATAATGTTCTGAACGTTGATTATTTTGAATTAAATATGAAATTTCCAAAGGCTTCTCTCACTTCCTGGAAAATGGAAGCAATATACGGGCTAAATCTATGAAATGATGAGCGTAGAGGATTTTCGTTTATGTCATCCCACGATGTCTCTGGGCGTATGAATGATGGTAAAAGGTAAATCAACCGACCAAAGGATGAGATAGAGAGTGCTTTAAAGTCAAAAAGACCAGAGAGAGAGAGAGAGAGAGAGAGAGAGAGAGAGAGAGTTTATGGTCAGTGATACTGTTACTAAAGCAGAATAATAACTTAGGTCAACTGTAAACATATGAAAATATTTTAAGTCCCTCTTGCTAGTTCGTCGTTTCGTGTACTTTCTATTCTACATTAATTTCCATAAGCCGGTAGGTGAATGGTTTAGTGTTTATGTAAATGGCGTAGCTAGCCAGGTTTTTGTAGTGCCCTACCTGTATTATTAAAACCATCTTTCTTGCTTAAGTCATAAGTTTGTGTTATATTGATTTAATAAATTTAAGAAAAATATAAATTAAAAAGGAAAACAATCAACTTATCAATATGCAAAGGTGATTTGGAGTAGCCACAAAAGGCATATAATTACATTTTATTGCGGACACACTCGGAGATGTGAGGTGTTCATTCACTCGGTCAATAGACATCGTCCTGTAGTAAATCTTAAATCCGTTCAAAGGGCAAATATATGTATTTGCATGTGATTTAAAATAAAATGTATGTACAGTATGTACGCTGAATCAATGATATACCACTCGTTGTATCCATTTTTCATTAAAAGGAAACGTTTCTTTTAACGAAAAATGTATACATCTCTGGTATATAATAGATACAGCGCACATGCTATACAATATATATATATATATATATATATATATATATATATATATATATATATATATATATATATATATATATATATATATATATATATATATATATATATTTGCTTGTTTGCATTATGGTCCATTATGACAAGTATATCAGGAATTTAATTCACTGAGAGCAGAATCTGTAATTTCGTGTAACTCCCTGATCGTTATTATATAAGATAAGCTATATTGTTAAAATGTGCAATTTTAGAGAGCATGGGCTTCGTAATAGGGACAAGGCAGGTAGGGGAGGCTCTATACAAATTTTGGTCTTCACCAAGAAAATATAATTGCTGACCACTTAGCCAGCTTTTTATTTCAATATGTACTTGAAATTATATTTAAGTAATCATCGACACTTGCAAACGTGACGACGTATTGCATCAGAATACCAAAAATGAATTTAAATACATTCATATGAAGTTTATGTTAAATTAAGAATATCTTCCTTATTTTATATTAACTTTAGTCTTCATGTGGGCATATGTGTTTATGTGTATGTGTATTTGTGTGTGGAAAGTATATTTGTAAGTGAAGTATGTCTAATTATTGATGCAGAGTGCGGATATCCTATTAATTCATCAATGTTTACAATAACGTGATAGTAAAATATTTGTAATCCTAACAAAAACACATTATCATAACCCTGTTGATAAATGTACAAATGTCAGCTTGCAATGTTTTATCATGAAATGAGTTTAAAATTATATATTTTATCACATTTGTGCTAGTAAATTCATTCAATAGAAAGAATTTTCCTCTAAATAATAATACAATGAAACAGCAATGAAGCAAGTATTCCTGACAGTTTCAGTGATTTCACGAAATCCCTGGTTTAAGTTTGAGAGTGAAATGTGGAGGGATTGGGGGTAATGTGTCAATTCGTCTAGTCAACTAAATCGAAACTGTTGTACAGATAACCATTTCGATTTAGTTTTCCAAAATGTGTATCTGCAGTATTTTACTACCAAACGTTTAACATGTAACCACTCCCACAGTTTCTTGTATTCAGTATAACTTAATAAAAACGATTTAGGTTTTACTGAAATATAATACAATGTTCTTGGAAATAGGTGTAGCGGTTTAATTATAACACGTTATTAAAGATTTAAAGATGCCTTCAGGTATGCAGATGTAAATGAAACACATTATACATCCTTGTTGGAGCATAATTATATCGTATCACATGAGATCCGGAAACTGAAATTATTTTGTATTCATGAATGTAAAAGAATTTTAGAGCTATCTAGGCGAACGTATTTAAGTGAAGATTTGAAATAAATTAGCATCATTATCTGCAAATAAAAGAGCGTTAATGAACTGATGATACATGCAATTATTCTACAGTGTCCATAATAGAAATAAAATATTAATGAAACAATACTTCTTGATATGACGTATATGTGCTCACGTTTGTCCAGGTGTCTATATTGCTGTGAATCGAGTCATGTTCGGGCTGTAGATTTCCTCCTTCCAGAGAAGCCTCTTCGCACAATTGACATGAAGGGTATATTCGTCTGTAGTTGAAAGACTTGCATCTCTCTTTTCTGAGCCAACATTCAGTGGCACACTGATAGAGGCTTACCTGGAATCTTGTAGTAAAAGCAGAACGAGGAAGAATTTTTCCATAACTGAGTTTACCAAGCAATGTTCCTCTTTCACATCTATGGCTGAAATGAGCATATCCCATTAGCAATAGGAAAATGATCAAAGAACATTCTGCCTCCATTCTCATACTTCTGAACACAAAGGGGTCGTTGAAACAAATTAGTATATAATTTAAATCTGTTAGTTATAAATATTTACATTAGATAATTGAATTTGGATTTGCAATATTAACTAAAATTACGAAGTTCTATTGAGCAGCTTCGTAGACTGTAGATTATATGTTCTAACCAAAAAGCAATTTCAAAGCTCTAGTTTTCCTAAAGTACATTTATATACTCTTGCACACCTGGATCACTGTTTTCTGCTAGCATAGTTAGAATAATTAGAATAATTAATAATTGATCATGCGTCATATTTGTTCAGCCTTAGTACCTTTATCTCCAAGCTATTTTTAACAGATTCGTTTTCGTTGTACAATTATAAGAGCTCCAGCTATTATTGATTCCCTGGAACTAAATTACAAAAGCTAAAGTTACTGATTTAGAGCCTCATTGATTTCAAAAGGCACCTGAAAATATAGTTGGTTTTGCAATTGTTCATTACTCCCTGCTGGTTTGGGGCAGTCTTTTCAATATTTAATGACAGAAAGTCCGTCATTGTTGTTAAATGTACAGGGTTGCATCGTCATCATCTAGAAAATATATTTTAAAAACAGACTTGAATCTCATGATTATCTACATACATACTTCAATGTACATTTTACCATTTTATCTAAATGGATTGCAAAGCTGATCGATATCAATTTAAAATAAAAGGATGTTGGTTGATATGTTGGTTGGTTGGCTGGATTGTTGATTGTTTGGTTGATATACCGAATACTTGGTTGGATGTATGTTTTGTTGATTTCAACTGGTATGTTATACATATTAATGACTATATAATGGGAAGGCAAATGGCTCAGTGTGACTTTCCCAAGACAGGCAATCATGTTGGCCTGTCTTGGGAGGGTATCGAATGCAAGGCAACAACGCCTCCATCGAACAAGGAATACATGACATGCGGAAATAGAATGCATGTGTCGATATATATATATATATATATATATATATATATATATATATATATATATATATCCGTTCTGTCTGGTGTATTTTTATAATTCTCTCTCTGTGACTGTCTAACTATCAGTCTGTCTGTCTCTCTCCCCCTGTCTCTATCTATATATACATATATGGAAAAGCATATATAACATATCTCTCTCTGTCTCTGTCTCTGTCTGTCTGTCTCTCTATATATATAAATATATATATATATATATATATATATATATATATATATATATATATATATATATATATATATATATATATATATATATATATATATATAAGGAAAGGCAAATATAATACCACTGGTTGTTGTTTGCATATTTTTGTCGCCATAGTACATTTTGGTATTGAACATATGTTGTCATGATTTTACATGTTCTCCTACATCACCATCCAAAGGTATATGGGACATTACCTTAAGATGATTTTCCATCCTGCTCTGTACATAAGTTACTTTACTCTGACACAACATACATACATTCACACCCATAAATTTACACTCTCTAATATTACAGAAGAAATATCTGCTCAATTAGAATATCAATGTGCTTTACATTGTCCGTTTGTTTCGTTGATGCAGAAGTAAATTAAAAGGTGACGAAAAGGGTCCACTTTTCATCAGTCATGTTATTTACTGTGGCGACATATAATTAAAGCTAATCAGTTTTGTACAAGTGCCTGGCCAAAACAATAGTGTTGGACAATTAATTTACACCAATTGCACACACCCATGCTAACTGGACCAAGATTCATATTTACCATTTGGCTTTTGTATCTGGGTTTTTATTAGATCTACATAAATAAATGTCTTCTTTTCTCCTACCTATAGTAAAACTTTGCTTACCCAATATTATGTAGTTTCTGATGATAAAGAAGCATTGGTTGTTGTTATCAGTGTCTACAAAGCATGGCTTGTAAGAACATATCAGCAACTAATAGTAACAATGAGTGATTTCTTTTTCTCTTGATATTCTGTAATACATGATCTCAATATTTGATTCTGTTAGTGATTTGATTAGTGACATAATATAAATCCCTGGTACTGGAACAAAAATTGGAATCAATTCAATTAACACTCTGATTTTGAGAATTGTTGTTCTTATAGGGTAGGCCATTTTCAGCACAAAATAGGCTATTGATGATGGTCAGTATAAATGGTAGATGAAGAAACAGTTAAAAAGCCCGGAAAAAATATTCGACGCACGAGAATCTACCGCCAATCTTTCTTACATACCCACACTGGCCGAGCCCGAGACCCGAACCCACGCACGCAGAGGTGAAATGGCAGTGATCTGTAACGGTTAGCGCTTTGGACCAGACGGGCACTCGGGGACCCCGGATTTGGAGAAAAGGTGAAATAACGAATTTATGTAGGCGAAACAAAAAGTGAACTTTTCTCAAAATCCGAATCCAAAGTTTTTGATAATTCAGCTCGAGACTCGGAGCCCCCCGATTTGGATAAAAGGCGAAAGAACGACTTTATGTAGGCGAAACAAAAAGTGAATTGTTCTCAAATTCCGAATCAAAACTTTTAGATAATTCACTTTTTAACACACGATTTTCTCCCGTGAAATCGGCTAAATTATTTATCCCATGGTTTTCTAAGCTTAACGCTTGTCTGGCATATTACGGAAGCAACAAAACCACAATAATTAACTACTCCTTCTTATACTTCATCTTATTCTTCTGCTTTTCACTTTTATTTAAGTAATAATGTTTAGTGATTTTAAAACTATGCACCGAAGTAAAAAGACAACAGTACTAATGACCTCTTTACTTAAAATAAATTTCTGAGACGTCAAACAAATATTGCATTTCTTTCTTTTACATGGATCTAAAGAAAAAGATAGTAAATGTTATTCATCACCGGTCGAAATATAGAATGACTGCATATATGGATATCCCAATAGAAAAACATGTATAGACATTGCATTGCAGATTTTGCACTGTAAAGGCAACAATGTAAATAATTTTGCGATCAGAAAGTACAAAGTTTATTATTAATATAATTTCTTTAAGAGATATAGTGTTATACATACTTAGTTTGTTAATGAAAGGATATGTCCATATTCACTGTTCGTATTAGTTTATAGTCATCGTCAGAGATATTGTCACAGTTCTGGGAGATTTCATTTTATGTACCACTTGTCTAAGACGCAAACGCATCGTTTATTAGATAGCATATATATATGACAGCATGCAGCAAGGCATATGCTGTTTGAAGTTTACGTTTGTCCGTTCATTTGTTTACTCGTGATTAAAAGGTTAAAGTCTTAAGTTTCCTAAACCTTTAAATGTAGTGACTTAAAATTTCAATACTGGCATCAAAGTCAATAAAATCAGAAATTTAACATAATAATTTAACATGTGACCTTGATCCAGTTTGTTAAAATAGTGACATTTATAGATACAAATCTGAGTGGTGAATGTATTAGATTATATGTCAAATCGTGTTCTTATAATGTGTTGTACTTTCAATAATTGTTGTTGCCTCAGAGGCATATATAATAGTAACAATAAGCATAACTTTGGTGAGGATACAAGCAAAAAGTGATTAAGAGCAATATCGGTGCAATGTGCTTCAAATTGTTCGAGCAGACGTTCAAAGTAGAAAAACTGGAATCAAAGAAAAGCAATTGCAAACTACTTAATATCATAATTTATTATGCTGAAATAAGATATAACATATGGCAGCTTTTACTTCTGGGTGCTTTAAAACAATCACACATTCAGTTGATATGAAAACTTGTTCTTTGACATTCATGCATTTATGAAGTTTATGACCTAATTTAGTTGTACTGACCGTACTATACACCTAAATAATATTGTGTATTTAATACTAGAATTTCAAGTGTATTTTAATATCACTATATCATTTGTTCTAATAAAATTCGACTATATGGGCATTGAATGACAGATATTAAACAATTTGCAGTGGAGACTTGAATCATACTGGGATACATATCTGACTTTTATTAGTATAGAATCCCTACAACGTTTTACGTTTCGTATACTGCGATATTATCTTTCTTATTGGTAGTATATGTGTCGTATAATATTTTATATTTCACATTCTGTGATCTCTCTCTATTTTAATTAGTGTAGAATCCTTTCTATATTTTACATGTCATGTACAGAGATATTTCTGTCTTATATTAGTGTAAAATTTTTACGATATTTCATGTTTCATATACTAGGATTTTATCTCTTTTTAATATCAGTATAGATATTTCACGACATTTTATATTTAATATATAGTGATATATCGAACCTAATATTAGTATGGGATCCGTATTATATTATATTATATACTTCCGGTTACAGTGATATATCTTCGTCTGATATTACGAATCTTTACGTTATTTTATATTTCATACACGGAGATGCATCATAATGTTATATTAAGACAGAATCTTTATAATGTTTATATTTCATCTACAGGGATATACCTGTCGCATATCATGAAAGATTCCGTATATTAGTGTGTAGTTATATACTGGGTTATATCTATGTCTTATGTGACCATAGATTCCTTATGTAGTTTTATATTTCATATTTGTTTTCTGATGGTAGAAGCATAAAGAGGTTTTACCAAAATATATAGTAATCACTGAACAGTATTTATTTCATGATACATTACTTTATAACGGACAGTGGGAAGTACTCAGACTTAATAATGTTTAGATCTACGTTAGGCATTGCTAGAACATTTTCGATGTAAGAAAATACTTTGTGTATTGTACAATACCTGTCAGATATTGTGTGTGACATTGATGGGAAAGGTGAAATTTTTATTTAATTCATATGTGATACTTGTGAACTGACGGTATTTATGCTACTGGTGATTGGACGGTATATGTTACTGATGATGGGACAGTATTTGTGTTACTGAAGAAGGGTTACTGTTTGTGGTGTGATGGTGAATCATCATACGGTATACATATTTCGCATATACTATACCTTTCTAGATAAGACGTATTGCCCAGGATTTCAAGGTTACATTTTCAATAAGGAATATGCAACCATAAAGTATTTACATCGAACTGTCTACTTACCGCTTATTCCTGATTATGATTGAAATAGGTTCCTAGTTGTCGGAAATTAAAAATGTCACATACAGGTTTATCATTCCTTTGAATTTGTCTCGAGTCATAGTTTCATCCTAAAAAAGAAGTTTTGACCAAACGCGTCTAGAGAAAGCAGATAAATAAGAGACCCTATTTTCAGAAATTGGATTGTGGACTCATTACATTATGCGTTTGCACCAATCGAATCCCTGATTAGAAGAGTTTGGCTCCAATGCTTTCACAAAAATTATTAGCAGGAAAATTTCAGGAAAATACTTTGAGACCATAAATTGGGGCTAACTTATCGAAATCGTATTACCATTTATGATAATCAAACGTTTAGACGTACTATAAAGGTTATTGTGAGTTTTGATAATTTTCTTTCATACATAACTGTAATTAATCATAATATAAACTATTGGATACTTAGAAATATATAATTATTTTACTACTATATGCAATTGAATGTATTATCTTATGTGCCCTGTTCAATTAATTACCGGTTTCCAGAGCGTCCGCCCCCGTATTCAAGATGTCGCGGGTTCGATACCTGGCCGACCCATGCCAAAGACTTATAAAAAATGTTACTAGCAGCTGCCTCACCTGATGCTCAGCATTAAGCAGTAGTGTTAGAACTGGTTGGTCTGGTGTTATGGTTATATGGCTGGATATGACATGATCTGTGGCATGATACCCCAGTGCTAAACATCACTAAAAACTGCCGCACTACATACATCGTATCGACATGACTCAGATTCTTAAAGCTACGTTAAAAATAAATACGTATTATACTATTTTGTAGTTTTCAATACAAATCCTAGCAGTATTATGCTTGTCTATGTATTTTTTAACATTCGATTTGGGTTATGAAATTACCGTCAGGTAACATATGGGTATCACAATGGAGTAATAATTGTCATCAGTAACCTAGTTGTTTTCTCTGCTTTTAAATTTTCTCTCTATCTTATTTGTCTTTCCTACAGTTTCCCTCAACCTTTCAGCAGTGTATTTTGCACAGGTAAGGACTGAACACTAAATATTAGCAAAGGTAGAACACGATTCATTATAACTAATAATTGTCTGCTTTAGTTTCCGTGTTTTTCGCCTTGAATTTCTCTGCAGTAGGTCCCGATTCTCAATATCATCTAATGACTGTGGGAAGAGCTCCTGTGTCTGAATAAGCAGATAGAAACCAAGCGTTTCAGCAGCTATGCAGCTGTAGAACTCCTTCCCTCAACTCCATGTTTATGTTTATTCTGGATTCATTTTCTGTCTCTAACTGGGATTTACGATACAACACACGCATTCCTGGTTCCAGGACCTCTTTCTAGTCCTCGTTCTCTTCTCTTTCGATCTTTAAACTGCTCCACACAAAGACACTCGTTTATGTTTTTGCAAAATAAAAATGTAATTTACCCACTCCCTTTCTACAAATTAACAACTTGACTGTCACATATGCGGAAGTTCCGGTGGCATAGTGGTTGGAGCGTCTGCCGTGGATGCAGGAACAATACCAATTACTTATAACAAATTGTACGAACAGCTGCCTTTCGTGGCGTGCAGCATTAAGAGGTTACTGTTTGAATTGGTGGTCCCGGCGACAGGATAATGTGACTGGGTGGGACAAGATGCTAAATGTCTGTGGCATGATGTCCCAGTGCTAGACATTACTATAAACGATTGTTAAAGCTACGTTTAAAATCCATATCACACACACACAAAAAACACACACACACCACTAAGCGGATTGGATTTTGCCCGATTAACCATTCTGTGTTGATATAATTAGCATTTCCCTTGTGTTTAGTCGGCATTAATTTAGGGCGCTGTTTACAAATGTCGTTATAAAAACGGAATGTCTTCTTTAGCAATGATTAAGTATGATTTCTGGATAATATAAACAACATTGATTTGGCGGAAATATGAGCTGTCGTACCACATGAACAAGTCATCTCGTATTTGCTTATATGTAGACGGTTAATGGATGTAGGCAATTTTTGTGGCTTTGTCACTGACACAAATAAGTGCACATGCCTGCTCCAGCCGTCTTAAACGAAACCTCAGTTTACGGAAAAGGAAGGAAAACAACTAATAATTATTCACGACTGCTAAAACTTAAAACAACTTATATAGGGTAATAACCCTTTTGAATCGAGTCTTCACTTCTTCCAACAACATTTGTAATGATATAAAGATGTTATCGATATATCCTTATGCCGATTAATCGTTCATACTGTCTCTAGAGGCTTCTAAACTTGAATTTATTTTTCATATCGACCTAAATGTTCAATCTGCGTAAGAGTTTATTATTATTATTATTATTATTATTATTATTATTATTTTCTATTTATAAAACAAAAGCAATTGTGTTTTTTTTTTATAAGAATGTGTATTCTTATGACTTAAATGACATTGGATTCAGTCTGATCCCTGATAATATCGTAGACCTTGTAATTATAGTTAAGTCTTCCTTTGGTAAGAGATGCATTTATGTTAATATGTCTCTCGTATTGTTCCGTCTTCCAGACAGCATATCAGAATGATCGTATTACAGTTATATGTCGAATTTATAGTTTATTCAGTTTTGCCCAGATAGCATATCAGAATCATACGAAATACGTTTTGTTAAATAGCGTTCCCTTTAGTCTCGAAATCATATAGAAATGATAATAAAAACGTATTAAAACGATGTGTCTGATGCAGGTTATTACCGCTGTCCCCAAAATGTATCAGACAGATATAAAATGTATTACAACGATATATGATGTAAAGTTTATATCTTTTGGCAAAGATAGTATATCGGAAGGATATAAAACATATTACAATGATATATGATGTAATGCTTATTTGCTTTGGTCCTGATAGTATATCGGAACGATATAAAATATATTAAAATAATAAATCTGAGGTATCGTTTTATTTATCCAGAACACATATCGTACTAATACAGATGGCTAACATTTTGATGTGTCTCGTGGATTTCCCTGATCCAGACACCGTGTTGCAATGATACAAATAGGAATTACAGTCATGGATCCAATGTACAATGTATTCAAAAGAAATATTAGATCACATGCATGACAGATGGGTCATTTTCCTGATGGACATCCTCGCTATATTCCACAATATACATATGGAATCTGTTTGTGTGCTTCATGTACAGCCCTTATAGACCGGTGAACTTGTATGGTGATGTACTATGCTAGGTATTAAATTTAATTCTACAATAATTCAGCAATATGTAATCTTCAATATAATGTAATATAATGTAATCTTCTGAACAAAAACAATCTCTCATATACTGTGTATTTGTGAATTTAAGTTGTGCAGGATGGTAGCTAAAGATATAATAGCTAATGTGCTGAAAATAAATGGTCAATATAATGTACCATTTTGCGACAATATACAAGCATGTGTGTAGCGATACTAAAACCAAACATTCAAAATGTGATAGAAAGGAAACAAAATGGCTATATATCTACATGCCAGGAGAAACGATAAGTATAATGAATCGTATGTCATGAGCCCATGTTTATTAGTCATATATACAGAAAATTCAAACTTCTGATATTCTTTGTAGAAACCACGTTTTCAATGACAACGACCAGAATAGTTTTGTTTTTGTCTTCAACGTAATTATTTTCACCCATGTACAAGTTATCCGCATGTCTAGCAAACGAATGGTAAAAGATTGGTTTTGTTTTTTGGGGACATTAACACCTTTTTACAGCATATGATAGGTGAAACAAAAAGTCAGCATATGTCATAGAGGAATAACCTGGGAAGATGCTGGAAGAAGTCGCCGCTCATCTGGAATCAATTGGCAATATATCTCTCACACCAACGTTGGTCAGGTTGAGACTCAAACTCAAACAGAGAGTAGCGTTTTAAGCCACTTGGCTCCCCAGGGCTAACCTAATGATAATAGAGGACTCGGTTTATGAAGCTGAAGCCCTTTTTCTTCTTTTATTAAAATCCACTTTAACCTCTGACTTCGTGGCTCACATTTAAAAACAGTCTTCTACACACCAGGTTGAAGCTATCCACACAAATTGCTTTAGATCTGTCACGTACAACTAATAGTTGTGTGGAAATCATTGTTTGTCAGCGACATTGACCATTGACTTTGACCGCTTGACCCATTACATAATATAATGCTGTCCAACACTACTTCAAAGCGACTCCTAAGGCATGATTTATGTACGTGAAGGTCAATATGAGATGTATCAAGGGATAAGTAGTAATAAAGCAATTTTCAAGGTGGCTATTGTGGGACTTATGTTAGAATTCGGATCAGCAACAGTATTATCTATGACCAACTATATATCTTAGAGAAGATTTTAGCGAATATTTCATGCTGATATCACAATTCATTCAGAAATTGTAATGATAATAGTGTTTCAAAATGGTTACTGTGGCAAGTACATATAATTTCTTAATGAGTCTTTTGCGACCAGCTTGACATCATAAGCAGTAATTTATTAAATGTTAAAGAGGGGTAGTGATACAACTATTTTCAAGATAACTACTGCTGTGGACTCTTGTTATAGCTCGACACCATATTTGGCATGGTCATAAATACAGCATAATAAAGTGTTCTGTTTGAAACCCCATACCAGTGTGAAGTTTCATTCAGGACGATTAACAATAACACGATATGCATCCTTTGATATCAAATCGATAATATTTTAATTTCGGACCAACTAGATCTTCAAATAATAAGATATCTTCTGGTGAAGAGACCAAATCATTATTACTTTTATTCAAGAGGATCAGGTGTAATATTACAATCAAAATGGCCACTGTAGTAGCCATATTGGATGTCACCTGAAAAGATTTTCATTTTTGACGTCACACGTTATTGACTGAAAACTACACGTTGACGGGACTATATAATCAGGAGTTTTAAGACTGCACTATTTTAACTATATTGCCTGTCAAATCAGCACCACATTCTTGACCTACTAGACTTTAAAAGAAATCATCTAGAGAACTCCATAACAAAATTACTTTTTAATTTTTCCCTTCCGTTTACGTAGCCATAGCAAGATTGTCAAACTGGCCACTGTTTCGGTCATTCTACTGGCATTATTTAAATTAGTACAAAGCAGACAAAGTTAATACAGTAAGGCTTTTAGTTAAAACCCCATGTTGTTACGACTATCCTTTCGAGACATTAGTTATGGCAAGAGTTTAAATTCTGCCTCTATGCACAATATCCTATTGACGTTAATTTCATTTATGATCAACTGGATAAACCCATCTGTGTAAGAGGACACCAATAAGGATATTGAATTTGTAACTGAAATATACCGGCACTCTCCAAACAATAAACAAATAAACAGGTAATACATTAAGCATATTCGTCTAGTATGTCCATAACATGTCAGAACAGACAAAAGGGAAGAAGCAGCCAATTTGATAGAGATCAAATATAAGTGAAGCTATTATTTAATTTATATTTTTTTCTTTTTCTACTTCTGAAAATAGTTAATACTATTATGCAGCGACTACATAATAATGTATGCATGTATGTATGTATGTATATATGTATGTATGGGTGTTGTCCATCTAACAATATGGAAGATGACTTGAATCTTCCCGGACGACGTCAATGTCATTGTGGAAGATATTCTAACGATGCACGACGTTTCGATTTAGTCTTTTAATAAATATACATACCTCCATTGGCGAGCTTCAGATTACCAATGGGGTAGCACACTGTTACAAATGGACCAACACTAACCTCATGTACATACACTAAGGTTTTTACATACACCTCTATTCAAGTATGAAAAGAAACTCAGGTTTGTCATCCGATTTTAATGCAAGAAGACAGCATGAATTGTAAGAACTTATTACGTAAATAATAAACACAAGTTGGCTTACTACAAAATGAGATTATATAAATTGGACATGGCAGTTAAGTTTATTACCTGACCATATGTACCCAAATAATGTGAAGTTAACATATTCAACATTGTTCAAGGGGCATAATTCTGTTGTTGTTGTTGTTGTAGGGTTTAACGTCATTTTTCAGCACAAGATAGGCTATACATGGCGGCCAGTATTAATGGTGGAGGAAGAACCCAGGAAATCCCCGGAAAGAACCACCGACCCTCGAGAAGCTACTGGCAAGCTTTCTCACATACCCACATAATTCTGAAACATACAAAAAGTCACATTGACTCATATCGGAATTTATTGAGAAAAATGTTCGAAAGAAATGTGTAAAAATGAAACACAAATCTAGACTAAGTGTATGAGTAAAAGCTCTTGGACAACACTAGCAGATGGATAAGAAGACTATTGATGAATAGCCAAGTGTGTATGAGTACAAGCTATTGGACAACACTAGCAGATGGATAAGAAGACTATTGATGAATAGCCAAGTGCACGTGTGAAAAAAATGAATGCATGAATAAGCATTTAATATTTTGCACTCACTCAACTAGACAACATTATTATGAACCGGGTGAAAGGAGGTCATGTTTTGTAGGGTGATACCGTCATATGCTGGTATGTCACATGTTCATTAAGTCCAAAATCTATAATCACATAACCTTCCATTTAAAATGAGAAATATCCACACAAAATGCAATCAAATGTAGTCAATATATAACACAATTAAAAAAAACACAACGAAAGAGTTACAAAAAGCCTCATACTTTGTATTTTTAAGCAATAACCTGTGTGGATTATAATTTGTCTTCTCTACCATTAAAAGACAAATATCCCAAATACACAACAATTATCATCATACAAATATGATACCGAATCATCAAGAGCTGATTCTGGGGACTGTATTTGGTCACTCTAAACCGATATCAATACAGTTATGACATAATAATTACACTACTTGGTCTCGTTAAACTTGTTTCAATAGTATAATCATATGAAAATGAAGTATGAGGACTTTATATGGTCACATTACACCGGTATGAATACAGTGAAAATATGATCATGTTATAAACAAAATCTGAGGACTTTATCTGATCACCGTACAATGAAGGATTAACCCCTTATACTAAATAAAGATCCGACATAAAACTAACAGTATTTTATTTAATCAGCGGTAATTAACGGCTCTAGAGTTGTATATCGGTTTTAGTGTCCACTTCGTGCTTTATTAGTAGGCTATACTAATTGGTTTTGCTGCTTTCCTAACAAAGATATTAGCAGGCTTTACTGCTGTATAACACACTCACTGCCCAATACGTGACTTTATATGTAAAGGTAATACGATATTTTACCACTATGTAACACCTTAACTATTCGTAGTAAGTAATAATGTCAGAGAAGGCTCTTTCAGTATGATTGTGTTGACAGGCTTCATCGCTGTGTATTCGCTTTACAGGCAAGGTCGGGAATTCTGCGCTTCACTGCATAGGGACCAATATATTTAAGAATCAGTCAATGACTGATGCCCGTTTTAAGAATGCTTGTCATCATAAGCGATACAAAATCGTTTGATCGGGCTTTCAAAGTAGCTAAACGTGAGGAATGTAAAGAAACTCTTTATAGATCATAGTAGGTACAGACCTTGAATCATGGTACGCGGAGCCAAGACAAGAATAAAAATATAGCCTACAGAGTCGGTTATTGGCAAGAAAAGTTGCTTCTTTGAGTACTCAGCATACATATATTTCGAGTAGTAGGAAGGGACTACACAAATGGTTTTAATAAATGTTGTTATTGCACATATTGATCGACAAAGTACGTGAGTATGAGATTGTAAACCAATATATATCTTTACCCCAGCAAGTAGGACTTGTCGAAATACATGATCATGGAAAGTATCACCAAGCGCAATCTTTAAACCAAAATGGCCCAAGAAACTCATCATCTGCAAGTATAACCTATTTCAGTGATTATGTTAACAATTAAGTGGATGCGACAATTACCACGGCAACGACTAAGAGTAATAAGGGCATGTTTATGCTACAGACATCTTTCATTTAAATAGAAAATAAATATCTTAGTACGAGCGCTAAGATGTCATTAGTAATTGATACAGTTGGACAGTGTGGTTTCTGCAACAAGGTTATATCTAAACTCTAAACATTCGAAAGCTGTGTTGGCACCGATGAGTCAATTAGGGACTCGTGTGTTGACAAAACTTTCTAGCATGACGCAGTAATTGGAATTGATATTTGGGACAAATTACCGTTCTGCTTACTGAACCAGAGAATTCAATTTACAGGAGCAATAGTTAGGGGAAGCTTCAGTAAAGAGAAGAAAATGCAAAGACTAATAAATCCTGGCCTGCGAATTTAATAAGAACAATTTAAATATTAGCACGATTAGAAATAATGACAGTGAGGAATGTGGGAATTAGATTTATTGAGCGCAAACACAAGCCTTTGAAGACAGATTTCGCTTAGTGCGGGAGAGGATTGCAAATAAATTTAACACAAATAGAGCTCTAAGACCATTAAATGTATGTCCGAAACCAAACAAAGTCTTCTGGACCACGAAAATGGGATCTTTTGAGGAAATTGCTGAAATATGTGGAATATAATAAAAGCGGAACCTACCTGACGGATTCACATACTCCGTTTGACTTCATTGTCCAATGAAAAATGTCTATTTACTGCAGCAAATTAAGAAATGCTAGAATCTTTAAGCAAATATCAATATTTCAACTGTTAAAAGTGCTCGTTTGCTTAACATCAGACAGGAGTTAAAGATCATGATAATGATAAAGATGTATTTGTGTGGTGTGCAAGCTCATATAACTTTGGCACTGTGGGATTCGGAATGTATCATACTCCAAGGACCTTAAAATGACTGGATATACTACTAAGAGGAATTCGGTAGAAATACTTTCTGTTACACATTGAGGATAATATTTTCATCCAGTTTGGTCTCATTTACAGGATTCGTTGGTGAGATAAAAAAAAGAAAATCTCACATTATTGCAGGTTGCATTTACATTCATCAAACAAGAAGAGCAGTTTCTGGGTTTTTCTATTCAATGATGAGATTATGGTTTTGGAAAAAATAATTAAGGGCGTGCTGGAGTTTCCAATACCCATACATGAATGTACCGCACGTGCATTTCTATGTCCTCCCTCGCTATTCCGCAATTTTAAGAAAGAGTTTGTCAAATACAGCACATCCACTGACTTAGCATTTGAATAATGACTTAATATTGGAGTGGAATTAGATTATGAACTGGCATTAACCTTGAAGAGGATAACTTGAGAAAAGCTCCGGTGTTATGTCATTTTCAGATCATTTACTCTTGATTATGACAATTCTCGAGTTACCCTAGGAGGATAAAAATATTATTGAAAGGACAATGACATATTCTAGCATACAATTTAAGAAATATTAGAACAATTGCTCTGTAATTGAAAGATAAATCGGTGCAGTAGGATAGGTGTGGTACAACGTGTTAGACAATATCTGTTCGGTTACAAATTCACGGTAGTCAAATATACATGCCCATTAAAATGGCTTATAGAAATATAAAATATAGTGGGCTAGAGAGATTGTCCATTTCCCTTCAGGAAAATGACATTAAAGTTGAGTATAGCGGCCTGAAAATATCATGGAAATGCCGTCAGGCTTGGTCGTGCATAACTTATCGAGTGTGTCTATTTCATTAGAACTGACAAACATTCGATGTACCAGTGAACAAAGTACAGGTTATTAATCCAGGCATACAGCTAGAACAAGTGATTGAATTATTCTACTCATGGGCTCATGGGTAAATTAATGCAATTTCAAGGGATATTTGCAAACAATTACTTTTGTCAAATTTAGTACCAAGAAATACATCAGTGATTGAAGATGTGTATATGATTGCTTTTAATTAATAATATTGTACATATAAGCTATTATAACCAGCTATGTGTTTTACTGACTGAACATTTATGCATCACGTAACTGTTTTACTCACTGTTAATGCATTACTGTTCGCATGCTGTCTTTAAGAGTGCCACAGCTGAATGCTTATATAGAAATTTATATCAAGTCCGTCAAATCCATCCGAAAAACAATCGCAGGAACATGCAGTACATTCACATGCACATTGACTGGTGAGTGTTTTTAATGTGATTGGAGGTGGCGCTCTCTCGCGTTTCCTCAGACACAAGATAATTATGAAGCTGATGGTGACGTGATCTTAGATGATACGGTCGGGTCACAAAGGCTGCAAGCAGAAGAGTTTGAATAGATGGCAGGCTAATATGGGGTTAGATGTAGAAAGATAGAAGCATATTTTTTCATAGGCAGATGTAAAGTTGTGTAATAGCAAATAGTGGAGTAAGAAGAATGTACACGCTGAGTTACCTACATCACGGGGAATGACATAAGTGAACAATCAAGCATCCTTAACAACTTCCCAATTACACTGTTATAAAGTGGAAACATATATTTAGTGGGTACATCACTTTATACGAAGATAGGCAGACAAGTTGGTCAGTACTAGTGTAGGCATGAAGCCTCCAGGGGTCAAAAGATATGGGGTGGGGGTTATTGTAAAATGATAATAAACTTACGCGATGAAACACTCGAATTTAAGCATTTACCTTGACTAAACAAGACAAGACGATTAATTTTTAACGTTTATCAATATTGTAAACGCAGATAACAAACATCATTGAATTCCGAGATAAACAATATGTGATAGTGTTACAGATTTTATCTTCTTATAAATATACAGCATATCAATTAGCTATTGGTATTGTAGAATATTATTAGAGAAGCAATGAGTAATAAATCGCAACACTTCTCTATATATCTGTATCTGAATACATTAGGAACATTGTCAAACACTGTACCATAAAACGGCTGGTTAAAGTTTGGTTAGAAAATTACTTTTGCAGTCTTGTGCATGAGATTCGTTTTTCTTCAAATAACATAGTGCAACGTTTAAAATACGCACTCTATAAAATCTTATGCAAGTCTCGGAATGACAGAAGGATGTTTAGGAAAATATTAATTTGGTGCTCTACTATATCGAACATGTATCCATCCCAGCTAACCCGATTTTCTTTATCATTTCTATCCGACATACCACCAAGTATAGATCCTGTGTAAATATTAATTTGCATGGGCCTACGCATATCTAATACTAAATCTTGAGACATGACTACATACATATATACATACATACATACATACTGAGATTAGCATGAATGTAGTTATGAATGTATTGTATGCATATATGTTTATGTGCATGTATGTAGATGGTTTTAGACAAGGTTCCTTTTTGTTGATTCTTATGACTTGTTCGTTTGAGACTCACGTCCTATCAAAATAGTTAGCTTCTGTTATGGTTGTTTGAAGTATTGAATAGAAATCAAAGCTGCATTAGGTCTATGTAGTGAATTGATCTTAATTGCGCGCTGTCAAATACAAATAATGAGTTTGAGCTCAATCAAATATGTCCACTTTTGGCACCATACTTGTACTTCATTTCACTACAACAGTAACATCAATAATAATAATAATAATAATAACAATAATAACAAATTAATAATGATGATGATGCTGCTGATGATGAGAATGATATAATCTATCTCTTATGACAACGTAATGATGAAATAAACATTATTTGCAGTATAACTGTTTTGATTTTAACAATATAATGTTTTATGTATTTTGCCATAATTTACATGGCACCAGTCATTAAAAACAGCATCAGAAAGAACAATCATACTGATGACGATGACAGCGAATAGGAATCGTATTACGTTTGTGACTTAAAAAATGTATATCCTTCCTCCTTTTCATTCCACACAACATAGCTAATGTACGTGATGAAGGAGTGATATTGTGTAAAAACAAATTTTATTGCTGAAATCATATTGACTTGATCTTTTGGTTTTATTACGCCAAATAAAAACACGTTTCTTTTACACCGCAAGTGCAAACAAAACACAGAGATTGGACAATTAAAACTACTTTAATTGAGCAGAAACAACTTTGTTCTTTAACCACAGTGACCTGGTTATTTTACCTTTGTACCCCTAAATTGATAGAAGTCGTCCGTAGCTCTAGTCTTATTACTGTACTTATATATCATGTAAAAAGGTATGTCACAGAAAACATTTTTCTCCTTGTGCTCAGAGACATGTTCCTATAGGTTCTGTGTATGACACTGGTATACATTTTTCATAATTGCACAGGATAAACAACTTTCAGTAGATATAGATGCATACAATTCGAAACAGTGTGTGGAAGCCAATTGCTAATTGAGGAACATCACAATAATGTAGTTCCTTATGGTTGGTGTACAAAATGTCTAAATTGGAAGAATAAAATTCACCAGTGGCAGCCACAAGAAGACGTGACATTTTTGTTAAATATGCAGAAGAATTACAAGCTAAACTATCATACCACATAGGTAAGAAAGGCAATTCCACCATGATTCAAAATATCTAAACATCTCGTCAAAGTAAACAAATATAAAGTTATCTTATTTTGCAGCAGCGTGCAGACTCTCGGATACCAGTTACTTTGCTGTCATATAGCCGATAACATCAGGGTGATTTTACTAGGTTTAAATAATACGAGAAACAGGGTGACATAGTTCTTAAATACCACCTAAGTTACATGTTTATAGCTGGAATAAATATCAGATGCCGCCTACTCTACAACCTGACTGTTGAGATAACTCTCAAATACCACCTACTTCACATCTAGATGGCTGGGAAAGGTCTCAGACACCACTGTATCTGCAGATAGGTAGCTGAGAAAAAGTTAGAAAATAGAAGGGAATTGGTAATATTAGTCCAGTATGAATATCACTACAGCAAAACTCAATATACAGAACAGTCGAAAAAAAATGGTATGCATCTGGCAGTAGTAAGGTAAATTTATTATTACAGTATCCAGAAATATTTGCTGCCCGTATGTACCATTATAGTATGAATATTTTACGCAAACAGTATATAATCAGTGTAGTCTTACAAGAAACTTTGATCCGAAGGAAGTGGACGTTATGTCAGGATGTTAATGTCGTCAGCTGATTAAATCGATTTGGTAATATAGATTGCCAGCTTATGTACTGAGAACCTTGCCTATCAAGTTCCAAATCTATTTCTCGCACACCCAACCATACAACATGTTCTCATTTCTCTATTTATTATCATCTATAATGTATATCGACAGCAGATATGAATGTTATCATCTTTCAGAAAGGTTTAATATCCTGCCGTCAATGTCATCGAATAATGAAATTAGCTGCCAGGTCTTGGGCATTTGAGTATGTTGACGGAATCTGAATTTTAAAAGTACCAAATATTAAACTTTTAGAAGATACACTTTTAAACCTGTGGCATATATATATATATATATATATATATATATATATATATATATATATATATATATATAATATGGAATTTTGACCGGAAATATAACTTTTTTTTATATGCACTATAGGACTCCCTCTACACATGTACACAGAGACAAAATTATAGTAAGATATTTTTGGGAGAAATAAAATCCAAATAATGATCTCTTTATACAAGTTTAACAATTATCTAAACTAGATTAATTAAAGAGCTTCAATTTGTGTTTGCATCTGTGGTGCTTTTAAATAAATGTTAAATATGTTTAAGTTAATAATGCATGGCATATAGTTTCAGTATTCTGAGCACTTTTAATGCAATTAATTAGTCCCACGCACTGCTTTCTGCTCTTTATTGAATTTAACACAAATTGAACCAAATATCGTCATTAAATAATGTATGACTATATTATAACTACATTGCGAACAGTTACTTTATATAAATAAACTGACTGAAGCATGATATTTACAAACTGAAGTAAATGCAGAAAAGAAGAATTCATGTGAAAATTGATGCGGTTAAAAAAGTTGTGATTCAACCCGAATAGGTAATTTGCACTATCACATTACGGGAATCTTTTATATCCTTCCTCGCGTACCCAGGAGAAAAATGAAATAAATAGCGTCGGCGATTTTGTAATTGTATCCTGAACCCATGTTGGTACCAGAATCATATGAAGTCATAAAACATATTAAACTTGACTATAATATTTGTCTCCAGGGAAATGTTTTATCGAACTTTCTTGTTATCGTTCCGTGATAGGGATGGCTTGCAAAATGTGTGTATTAATATCGTCTATGTCGATGCACCAGAACTGGTATTTGATCCACTTCTTCGTCCGTCTGTCTTTCCTGTGGTTACAAAATATATGAATACAACTAGAGTGGATCGCAATGACACTTGGTGAGATTGTTGGTCATCATCTAACATCTAACATATTGAGAAATTATTTTACTAATGATTTGTGTGTAAGAATGATTTACCGTTTCTTCGTTCATGCTGATGCTTTATCATGTATACAGATCATTTTCTGAATGTGTCTGCTCTTGCAGGTTTTACTGCATTGCTATGAATCCGTGTTTCTCTTATGATCATCATCAGAAAGTACGCATGGTGACCTTTATGCTCAAACTATTTTTGGAAGAGTTATGCACTGTATCAGCATTACGCTTGTTTCCATCATATGGGGTAGGGGTGTAGTGCAGAAGAGACTGCTATATTTAAATCAACAACTGTCTCATCATTCTTTTAGGTTTATATTGAAACCATATAAAACATATTTGTTGCCAATTTTGGAATAATAATATAGAAAATATACAGAATATAAGCTATGATTTGATCTGTAATCAAGTTTTTGAAACATTTGTATTTATATATCTCCTGACAAAAGTTACTTTGCATTAAAAACTCTTTTCATACAAAGTGTTAATTCAATAACGATGATATGAAATATGCACAATCAATATATGCAGATAGAAGTATCTGCTTAATTGTAAAGGTGACTTAAAATGGTATACATAAATAACAAAGAGCCATAAACCGTAAAGAACATTGCCAGTAAACGAATTACAAGAAGAAATCATTATCTTATTATCAGTATTTAAAAGATTTACAACTGCTATGTTATAGTGAACGTACATAGGTATGTGGACATTATATATAGCATAACGTCAATATATATTATTTGTATGTGACCTAAGTCCAAATTGAGTAAAATGTTAAGAAGAATACATGATTTTGCTGCTTTAAAAACAATGCGGAGGGCCAAGATCAGTGAATGGCAAATATTGTGAACTTTGTATTTAGTTAAGCCGTTAACGTCGCGATTGATTAAAGTATGTGGAAGAAATTCAACTTATATAAGGGGAAGCAAGATACACATTTGTATAAATTTGTCACCAAACTGAGAATAGATAAGAAATGTGCCGTGTCCTCTAATTCTTCACAGAAGAGAAAAAGAATGAATCATATTCCACTGCTGTAATTTTCACTCGCTAGCCTTATTATGCGTGAAATATTTTACCACTTAATTTTCCTACAAAGAAATAATACTCGTAATAATTTTCAACACTCTATATTTTAAGTTTATGTTTGTGGTAATCTGTAAACATGTGTTCTTCTGATACATCTTGGTGTCACAGTAAGAAAGGTAAAACCGTAAAATTATGTTTAGTATATCTTCGTTGCATATCGGCAGAAAAACTGTTGAAACTTATTTTCGCGAGGACTTAATATGATATTATCGATATAGTAATAGGATATTATCAATATAGTAATAGAATATTATCGATATATTAATAGGATATAATCGATATAATAATGGTTTATTATATATATAGTAATATGATTTTATCGTTATAGTAATAAGATATTGTATATATAGTAATATGATATAATCTATATAATCGATATAGTAATATAATAGCAAGGATATAATCGATATAATAATGGGATATTATCTATTTAGTAATAGGATATTATCGTTATAGTAATAGGATATTATCGATATAGCAATAGGATATTATCGATATAGTAATATGATGTTATCTATATAGTAATAGGATATTATGGTTATAGTAATAGGATATTATGGTTATAGTATTAAGATAGTATCGGTATAATAATATGATATTATCGTTATGGTAAAAGGATATTATCGTTATAATAATAGGATATTATCGTTGTAGCAATATGATAGTATCTGTATGGTAATATGATATTATCTATCTAGTAAAAGGATATGATCTATATAGTAAAACTGTTCCATGTCCATACCTCCTATTGTGCCACTAAGAACTTCTGTGATAAACCTGAAAACCTGTCAATCTGATTAAAATAAGATCTCTGACATAACCGATACATGACGGCACCGACATGAGGTCATCGTCTATTGTCTTGTATAAAATGTTTTGTTTCATTCGATATTGTATTGAAATTATGTTGACCGGTCTCCAGGATAAAGAGTCATAACGTACTAATTGAATAAACCCGGGTAGGGGGTGGATATTAATATCTGAGGAACATTTTGCTAAGAAATATAGAACGAAACTATTTGTGACTGGTGCATTATGTAAGAGTTGAAGTTTCTGTCAGGCTTAAATTTAAAGGTTGATTCGTTTAGGAATATGTGAGACTATGTTAATTCATATACAGAACTCAATAAAATGTATCTCCTGTGACTTGGTATATATCTTTTCCCCGTCTAGGTCCAGTAGAGTTATCTCTCTTATAAACGATGAAGTACCTAGCTCTCTACTGATTAAATTGACAATCAAACATTTTGTGACAGGCATGCTGATGTCGAATTGAAGCTATATTTATTTCACCAAAACGTTAACATTGAGGTCCATGCAAAGCCGCTTATCGGTGCTTGTAGTCTCAACTTGTTATAAGCAATTCCCGATTCTGATCAGGTTATGGAAATTCTCTTGACGCATATGATTCATTTGTAACTTTAAATTTTCCCTCTGTTACTCACAGTAATGAAGTCAACCTTTAATTTTCTACTTCTTTTTCGAAATTTTTCTTGAACTTCTGACATAACTGCTCTGTTTCGTGTTTGCCGTGTAATTCAAACCTAATATACTTTAAGAATAATAAATCACTTTCTTCTTTATAATAGTTCTTGATTTAAAACCACACATGTGTTAATTACAATTTCAACGTTTTAATAAAAATAGATTAAAATAATGTCTCCAAAACATGTAAAGTTCATTCTTTCGTAGCAAGGATACCTTGCGTAAACGAATTGTTTTTATTGGATATTTATGCTGTGTAACGTTTTCGTTGGATATATAAGCGGTGTAAATGGAATATTTCCATAGTATAGATAAGTTTTATAATATAAATGTCTACATACTAAAGATAAGTTGTGTAAATGTATTGTTTCTACATTATATATAATCCGTATAAATGTAATATTTCAATAGGATATACAAGCTTTGTAAATACGATGTTCCTTAGCATAGGTAAATCGTGTAAAGGCAATGATTCCAGAGTAAAGATAAGTTGTGTGAAGGTAATGATTCCTTAGTATGGATAATATGTATAAACGTAATGTCTCCATAATACAGCATTTGCTGTGTAAAGTTACTCTCCCCACAGTATACATAAAATGTATAACGATAATGTTTCCGTATCATAAATAAATTACGTAAATGTAAAGTTTAGGTAAAGGTAAATGTAAAGGTAAGTTATGCAAAGGCTTCCACAGTATGTATAAGCTTTGTTAATGGAATGTTTCCACAGGATTTACAAGCTTTGCGTTTCCTTATTATATACAAGCTTCACAAATATAATATTTGTATAGTAATGATGCATTGTGGAACTGTAATATACATATATATATATTAGCTGTGTAAAGATAATAATTTATTTTCAGGAAAATTCACAAATTATAGTCCTCTATTTCTTCAGAAAGGAACAAAATGAATCATACTTCACTGCTTGCAGTTTTCACTCTCTCGCCTTCCCCTGAATGAAATATTTTACCATTTACTTTTCCTACAAAGAAATTGTCAACTCGCTAAAATTAAAAGATTACGTTATCTTTCATATGTAAACAGGTATTCTATTCCTTCCTCCTATTGTGCCGTGAACAAAGTATAAACTGTATAAATAAGCTCTATATACTTTCGGTTAATATCGGCATTATCTCTGAGAAAATATTTTTTCCTCCATGACGTGATTAGGTAAAGTGCAAATATTAAGAACTTGTTCTGTGATACACTGGAATAACTACCAATCTGATTAAAATCGAGATCTCAGACATGACGGAGATCTGAAGGACACGGTCATAAGGTCATCTTCCGATAATTATTTGTTTTTGTCATCACTATTTACAGCAATCTGATTTGCCAGGCCCTTTTGAAAAATTTGGTTAATACCAATATAAGCCCATTTTATTTTCGTTTCTAAGCCATACCTCCTCAACTAAATGCATCTGCATATAATCAATGAATGAGTACAAGATCACTCAGACTCTGACGTCCTTTGTAAAATTTTAATTAATAACCAAATACTGGATCTTTTTCCCCAGTAAATATCTCTGCTAATGCTACAAGTAAAATACACTATAAAGGGACAAATAGACATTGTATGCTTACATATATTGATGTGAAGAAATGACAGTGTCGTGATAAATTCATCACTGAGTGTATGTATTAATGAATCATCTGGAAACTGAATACAGTTACAATATGGAAAGTTGAGATTTGTTCTGTAGACTAAAGTTAAACAAAAGGAGAAGAAAGAGGAAACAAAAGTTGTGGTCATAACTTGAATCGAACCCACCTTCTTAGCATTATTAACACTACGCCCTAACTTACCTAACTTGATAGATGTTTTATTAGATATTGTATTAAAATCGGTATAGTCACTGTTCTGTATTATTAAACTTATTGGATGCAATTATTATCAGTGTATTTAACTATTTATGATGTTGAATTCAATTATAACGATGGAGTTGTTTTTTTGAAGTTTAACGAAATATGAACCGAAAGAATCCTATGCAAATATTTGTATGATCAGCTCCCCTGGATCATACAATTTGCATTACGTCTTTTCGGTTCATGCATTGTTGAATTAAGAATACCCCAGAAAATAGTTACTTGAATTCAAGTCTCCAATCCTATTCCTACTTTACAGTTATGAATGGGATGAAACATCATTCGGAATATATTGTGTATAAAGCTCCCTAGCATGAATTTTTTGCTTCATCTGATAGGTTTGTTGAACATAAGTACCAGAATCCAGAATAGGAAGATGTAACAATATCAAATGAACACAACCTTAAGGTGGGAGTGCGGATGGTCATGTGTAGTGAATAGTTTATTAACAAATAATCAACAAGAATGTGATTCGTGCACTTTTTCTAAGAATTGTAGTTTATGTCATAGCTTAAAAAATGTTGATTGACTTGGCAACATGGGAGATTACGTTAATTCATGTCTAGGTCATATTTTGTAATTTTTTCCATTCTAGAAATATTATCCATCTCTTTAAAAATGGATCTGTTGTGACTGGATAACTCATGAAACTGTCTAGTTCCAGCAAAGTTATCTCTCTTAAATATGATGTCGTCACTGGTTCTATCCTTATCAAATTGACAATCAAACATTGCTTTATATGACAATTCATGACACGCATGCTGAAGTCGGCTATAATTTATTTTTTATTTCACTAAACTTTAGCATTACGGACTATGAAAAAAATAATTAAGTGAACAAAATCCATTACACAGGTCTGCTTGCTCTACTTATTATTATAAGGAGCTATCAATTTTAATCAGATTGGAAAATTCTAAATGATCTAAGGCTAAAGTGTAACTAAAATTCTCCTTACTCTTTTCACAATATGGTGTCAATATTTGATAACCTAGTTGTTCCTGTAACCTTTATTGCATGATATTATTGCTCTATTTCGTAGTATGCCTGTACTTAGAAACTTATCTATCTATCTATCTATCTATCTATCTATCTATCTATATATATATATATATATATATATATATATGCAGTTGTTGCATACGTTGTCTAAAGCGCGCTGCCTCGATCTAATATTTCAGCGTTGAGAAAGAAATGTATTAGCCTCTTGTGCAGCCAATAAATGTCTTAACCACAATTGAAGCATATCAGGTCTTTACGAATAACTGCAAAGGGCAGTTAAGGGATCTTAGACAGACCAGAGGCATGTAGTAATCTTGAAGTTTAGTATGGCCGATAGTTTGTTTTATAAGCTTGTATTTCCCCAAGTAGCTAGACTATTGCTATCCACATCCTCCCACCAATCACGAACACACATCCATATAAACGCCATTGCTCCAATTATTAGCACCACAGTATAATATCTAAAGGTTGGGAACCATTAATAAATAGTTAATAAAATTGCTTTTAAGGGATATTATTTACTTTATGTGTCGTTGGTTTCTATTTAAGTCACCTAGGACTCCTTAGAAAACCTGTCGAGTAGTATTCTTGATAAATGGCATAGTTTCTGTCATTCATTCACAAAGTGTGTAACTCCAGTTTCCCTTCATCCTATGTAATGAGCACTTTAAACACAAGTTAGTAATGCCCTGATGCTATAAAGGTAAACAAAGACTAGAAGCAACAGAAGTTGAACAAATGTTTATATATTTAAACACATGCAGGCAAAATTACCTCACAATGCATGCTCCTGTAAAATTTTAACTTTTCTACAAAGGTAAATAACATTATTAGCTTTGCTTCCAATAAAGTTTTATTCATTCCCGTTTAACCAGATTGTGTCCAAATGCATTATATGTACGTAAATAAACTAATAAGGAAACTCACCAAAGTGGCAGGCTATAGTTTTGTAAATGTCTAAACTCAGTGTTATAATGTGACATTTTCAGGTAGTATAGTTTAATATTTAACGATCTGAATATGTTTCTTAGTAAAGCGTTTCGAGCTTGTCTTGTTTTTGAAATTACTGTAAGGAAATATACACCTCCCATCGTTACTTCACAGTTAATAGACAGCAAAATACCTTTAGTTGCCTAGGAAGACATATTGCCTCCCTTAACTGTAGACAAGTCTGTTCAATGCAAGTTGAATAACCCAAATAACAGTATTGATGGCAACTATTTTGGATTGAGTGAAGCTGGTTGGTTAACATTGTTTCTTTCAATTATCGCGAAGGAAAATGGCTTGTTAGTTTACTTGATGTAATAATGAGATTTTAAATGTTCTTTGTTAGTATACGGCAAGAGTGATGCCGAGCTACGATTTACCTTTCATATAGGTCGATATGATTCCATTATGGCATATATTCCCCATGATGGTTATTTCTTCCTTTGTACGTTTAGAAACATGCAAGTCAATAATATTCTACAAAAAGCCTTAGTTTAATTAATGTTAATCATATTTATTTAATTTCATTCTTTTTGTCCGCAGTAATTTGCAACAAATTTCATCACGTAAGCTCCGCTGTACGACTAACACTGTAAAGAAATTTAATGTTGATGTTATTTCTATATTTTTGCAATTCTTTAGTTGTAAATAACCAAGGTTGACTTAGTTCCTGGCTGGCCTTAGCTCAAAATAAGTAACAGCCACCTGAACAATTTCATTTGTATTTATTTATTTTGCGAATAATAAGAACGAGATCGAGGCTGTATTGGATACGTGACCGGAAATTTGTAAATAGTTGTGCTGAAGTAAACAACGTTTTATTCTTAGAGTAAAATGATTGGCTTTCGTCAGGGTCATGTTAGGTATACTTGATGAAAGCAAGGTCGCGTGACCCTCATACGGGAACATATTTTGCGTTTCGATTTACGGTATAACTTTTTGTGTTAGAGAAATAATTTCAGTTTTGGGCTTTTACTTTACACTTGAAAGTGTCCGTATGTGACCAGTTTTAGAGTTTTCAAGTTATATTTTAAATTATCTTCAGATTATTTGGATTCTAAAAGATAGTTCTTTTTCCTGAAAATATGTGATGCTCATACAGAATTCTGGGACAAAGACAGTTTATCAAAACTGTATTGGGATTTCCAACACCGGAGTGTTACTTCTTGTGTTTCTATAAGGAACTGTGGATACAACACTAGACAGACTACATCATACATCATTGTCACCCATCTTTGATATTCGCCAGGACTCAAACGCATTAGATCATTTCATTGCTAGGACTTTTTAGGATTATTTGTTTATTTGATTCTTAAAACCGTAATTTCTTTTTTTCATTTATATATTTCTTCGAGGGAAATAAATTATTTGTTACATTGTGCAAAGCTTGTTGATTTCACTCTTTCTGTGTTACCGTATATTACAACCTAAACATGTACCACAATACATTAGTATTAGCGTATTTTAGTCCTATTTTATATGGTGATTTATTTCGAAATGCTACTAACATGTTGCGCACTTTTGTACACAGCGGACATAATGTATATTCCACTACTGAATTTGCGGTGAGGGCCAAGGAAATATATTTCATATTTATCACTCAAACGAAGTAATGTTTTAGCCGACAAAAGCTCAAACACGATGAACATCTTTCACGAATCACCTCAAAGAAAGAAAGGTCTGACTTATCCGTCTACCAAGATACAACTACCCACTATATTTGCAGTGGAACATGCTGAGTTTTACATTTATTCCGATATGTCATATTTATCTTGATTGGCTAAACCTGCTATCAATTGTCAAATTCGCAACATTTGTACCTCTACCGGATAACTTTTTATCAGTTGCCTCGAATGGTATATTTAGCTCTATTGGCAAAACCATATATTTCTTGGCTTATACGCTATATTTACCTTTACTGTCTGAACCGTCTACCACTTCGTCTGATACGCTATATTTAACTCAACTGGCCAATACGTATATCACCTACCTGATACGTCAGGTTTTTAGCCTTACTGACTGAACCGTCAATCACTTGCCTCTAATATCACTGATTAAGTGATTACTCTACTGCCTAAAACGTCTATCACAAGCCTGATGCGCAAAATTCTCCTCTACTGGATCAATTCTATTTCACCTGCCTGATAGTCACATTCACCTCTACTGGATCAATTGTGTATCACTTGCCTGTTTCATTACATTTACATCTGCTGAGTAAAATGTATGGTACTTGCCAGATCGCCACATGTTCCAATAAGGGAGGAACCATTAATCACTTGATTGATATGACTTATTTCCCCACCTGGTTAAAATGTATTACCTGATTTGCTGCAGTGGCTCCTACTGCTTAAGTTCCCATCTGGTTAAAACTTTACTGAAACCACACTTTGCATCTACTACATAAACCATTCTTCATTTGCCACGTATATCACATGCCTGATACGTTACATTCACTTCTACTTGATGAATGAGCTATCACTAGCCTGTTAGGCCACTTTTGCCTTAAAATTAATAATATTCTTAAGATATACTGGAAATTCCATTTGACAGAACCAAAGACATGGCCACATTTCTTTGATCATTGTGGAAATTTTATTGTAAAGGTAATGAGAATAAACTAGTCCAATCAAAATAACTTTTATCTTAATCTCCACATTCACACGTGATTGTATATGTTTGTGTTTGATTTTGTGGTGTATATGTTGATCCAAGTAATGGTTTATGTTTTGAAATATTTATATTTAAATACAAAACAATCTTTTAATAACACTTTTCAGCATTCTCAGGAATTTTCTATTTAAATATTCTATAATTTGAAATCAAATTATCATTAATCTATCACCTAAACTAAGACTAATACGGCTAAAGTCATCCACCATACTTTCCATTCAAATGACCGCTAATAACTAGCTTGGAATTATAGTGATCACACTGGACAACAAATTTTTACAAAAGTCATGTTACTGAAATAAAATTAGTCAATTCTTATCAATTTTTATGTGCTGAACACGAATATGACAGTCAAATTGCAAAATTGGCTCTAGTTTTTTTGTAATCTGCAAGAAATTAATGTTTACATAACGAAATGCATTCCAATAGTAAAAGGTCAACTGTAATAGCCTACCTATAAAAAATCAAGTCATTGACTACATCTTAGATTTCTTCGCCTGTCTCTTGTACAGCTGTTCGGGAGCATCTCTGAGGAGTGTCCAGCAGTAGTCAGCCAGCATTGTAGTGGACCATTTTCCCTGGTATCTTTATTCCATTGTTGCGATATCTTGATGAAAACGTTCGCCGTGTTCATCACTATTAACACCACAGTTGCTAGGAAAGAAATCCAAATGGGAATGAAGGAAGTGAATCTTTAGAGACATATTGCAGCCAAGTTTCTTATACTTCATCAACATGTCTTCTACTAGTTCCTTACAGTTTTCTGCCCTAACATTTCCGAGGAAGTTTGTAGAAACTAGGCGAAAAGCATTCCATGCTTGTTTCGCGTCACCTTCCAGCAAGTTGTTGAACCGGTCATCTTTGAAAAGCTCTCGAATCTGAGGACCCACAAAAACTCCCTCTTTAATCTTTGCTTCGCTGAGTCGAGGGAATTTTTCATGCAGGTATCAGAATGCTGGCAAAGTCCGGTCAATGGCTTTCACGAAGTTCTTCATCAAACCTAGTTTGATGTGAAGGGGTGGTAGCAAGATTTTCTGAGCCTCAACCAGAGCTGGGTGTTGGATATTCTTCTCTCCAATGGCTACATTCTGCCTGTGAGTCCATTCCTTCCTCATGTAGTGCATTTCCCTTGCTCGGCTATCCCACTCGCATAAGAAACACATGTATTTTGTATATCCTTGCTGCAGTCCCATTAAAAGGGCAACTACCTTCAAATCACCACAGAGGTGCCAGCTGTACTTGTTATACTCAATGGAATTCAGTAGCTGCCTTAAGTTATCGTATGTCTCTTTCATGTGGACAGCATACGCTACTGGAATAGATGGAAGAATGTTTCCATTGTGCAAAAGCACAGCCTTGAGACTCAGTTTCGAAGAGTCCACAAATAGTCTCCATTCTTGTGGGTCATGAGTGATTTTTAAAGCATTCATGAGGCCCTCAATATCGGAACAGAATATCAGATTACTTTCCTTTCTGAAGAAAGGCTCCAATTGCTGGTGGCGCTTTCGATATGCAGTAATTGTGACATCTTCTTCTAGAAGATTCCATTGTTGGAGTCTTGATCCTAGCAATTCTGCCTTGTTCTTTGATAAGTCCAAATCACGAATCAGGTCATTTAGTTCTTCCTGTGTTATTCTGTGTGGGGTTGATGATGCACCACAGTGAAAATCTGGATCACTGCATGCTGATGGACCAGGAGAAGAACAGGTCGACTCACCTTTGTCTTCGTCAGATGAATCAAGAGAATATTCTGCTGGAGGTTCTGGAATAGGAAGTCCCTCACCATGTGGAACTGGTCTCAATGCAGACGGAATGTTTGGGTAGACTATTCTCGACTTCTTTCGCTTCGTTATTCCGCCGGAAAGAGGAGGAACCAAGCAGAAGTAACAGTCATTTAGGTGGTTGCTTGGCTCTCTCCACACCATTGGGACTGCAAACGGCATTGATGACCTTTTGCAATTCAACCACTGTGAAAGCTGTGTTGTACATGTAGCACAGCATATATGCGGAGCCCAAGGCTTGTCTTGGTCACCAACCTTGCATCCGAAGTAAAGATGATATGCCTTCTTCACTTGAGAATTGATACTTTTCTACTGGTTGGCAAATGTCACTTCCCCACAAATATAGCAAAAATTGTCCGCGGTATTAACACACTTTTGAGGCATTACTGTTCTTTATTGTACGTAAATGGATAAAATAATAAGTTTTATGTAACAGTAGCTTGAACTGTCTCGCACAACGTCTAAAATATTTTAAATGCTGAAGCTATCTGATTGGGCTTTATATAGTACACTGCTTACGTCAGCTTCAGCAGCCGCCTGGCATTAGTATAATAGGCCTACACATGTATAGTACACTGCTGACGTCAACTTACTTCAGCAGCCGCATGGCATTAGTATTGCATTGCATCAGAAAATGATGCAATCAACTGTGGATGATGTGAGCATGATGGTATTATGCAATGTTACATCATTATTCCGGATGTTGCTGCAGTCCTACTGGAGAAATTTACACAGTGAAACATAGAAAATGAGGTATATGAATATCTTCAAAACGAGAGCCAATACAAATTTTTCACGGTTATATTCGTGTTCGGCACACCAAAATACTACAGATTAGGGCCTTGACCAGTGTCATCAGTTATTTAAATCATTATTTATTATTTGTTATGTGTTCTTTCATTACAACTTTTGCTGCCGTATGCAAACGTTTCTCTGGAGAGTCTTGCATTAATATATATTGTATATTTTATTTTTAAGCCATGTACATATTAACATATATGCAGCAAGCAATGACAGTTTAATTACAACTGTGTAAAATACAAATGCTATAGGACAAATATTATGAGATAGCTGTTATTATGGACTTAATGTCAACTTCTACGGAAATCCTACCAATGATAATGCTTTTAAAAATATTCTAACGTACATTTTGCTTTGGAAATACTTCATTGGAATTTTTCCAGATGGTAAAGTTATTGACATTGTGGATCATAATAACATAAATAATAAATTGGAAAAAAATTCCATATAATGAAAGGTTATTTTTTAAAAATCACCAATTTTCCATTTTTTAGTAACAATACTACTTTTAGTTTGCCATACGTCGCTTGGAAGCATATATTTACGAAATTAACCTCAACATATTTTATGATTGAATATGTTTTCCATTTTAAAAATCGTTTTAATTTCAGTAACACAAGTTGGTATTATTATATTTTGGTGATGTTTTCTGTAATAAAAATTAGGGAATTTTTTCATGTTAATAGGAATGCTAATCCTTTTCCAAAACAACAAGAAAATCCCAAAGGACCTGGTAGATGAAAACTTGCTGCTAAAACGAAAAGCATAGTAAGGAACTTATATGTACACCATTGTCTTGGTAACGTGTTTGATTAATGCGCTTTTTTTTTCACTTTTATTGACAATCCCTTATATTAGCCGTGTAAGGCGTGTTTTTGGTCTAGTCTTGTATCTAGTGATTATTTATTGTTTTTTTCTGAGCTCTTTATTCAGACTTGATGAATGATAAACTACAATGAGTTCTATGTTGAGACTTTATGCATTGTACAGGAGTATTGTTATAACCCATTATAATATAATGTTCTTTATTAAGGCTTGATACAGGATACAGGAACATTGGCTTAACTCACTATATCATAGATTTATAGATTAAGACCGGATTCTGTACACACGGATAAAGATAACGCATGTTCCACTACTATATTTGTGGTGAGGTACAAACACAAATGAACAAATAAAGATATTTTATAGTTCTCGCTTAAACGAAGTAACGTTTTAGGAGACAACATCTTTCTCGATTCAGCTCAAACCGAACAAGGTCTGACTAATCCGTCTACCAAGATACAATGACCCACTATTTTTGAAGTGGCACAGGCTGTGTTTATATACCGCAAAGGTTCGTTTAATGTTTATGAGTAGCCCTGTTAATATTTATGATTGTCGACTTGGTAAATATAACTTTATGATTTATATGTTAATTTCATCTTAACATTTATTGTATTTAACGTTATGTAATGGTTACATACGACAACATCATGCCAGTGATTCAGATCATCTGCTACATCAGTGGTTCCCAGCCTTTTTCGGGCTACCTTCCCTTGGATAATCTCAGAGCGCCTTACCTTACCCCGAAAAAACATTATTCAGCATTAGCTCTCCGCTCGGAATCCCACCCCTATGAAGCTGTACTGCCCACTTTGGGAACCACTGTGCTATTTGGATCTCCATACTGAAAATGAGTAGACTCAATATCACTGTAAGACATGTAACTCCCATGTAAACGCAATATCCCTTGTACAAAAATAACTCCAATGGACGCTTATTATCACTAGTACAAATATCCTCGAATTATTTTATATATGATGTCCAGACATTTATAATAAATATTATACCATGTCCATCTGGATGGGAAATAATTATGGTATGAACATAGGACAAGCTACAGCCTCAAGAAGAATACTTTACCTTTAACATAATTTTATAATGCATATCCAAATTACATGCGAATAATATCTGTAATAATTTCTAAAACAAACAAATCAAAGACAAAAATTATACTGTGTTTACAATCTAGAAAATGTGTATATTGATATCAAACAGAGATGTAATATGAACGAAACTGTGACATATTTTAAAGCATAAATGTACGAATGATAATCTTTTAAAAATCAGTCAGCATTAATATATCTCATGTGCTTGTAGATACAATATTTCAAGGTCAGTTTGCGTGCTTATCTCTGCTCAAAGACCTTGACAACCTACATGTAAAAAATGATCTCCAGGAATTCGATATGAGATGTTCTTATTACTAATTGCCGAGTATTGAAATATTGAAAACTTCTTCAATATTCTTGATCTAGAGAACGGTTATGAAGATGGTTACCGTGGCAGCCATATTATTTGAAAGATCAACAGTTTTCATTTATGAACCGCTAAATATTACAGGAAGTCTTGTAATGAAAAGCACATGTTGACATATATCCATCCATTCTGGAAGAGTATCAGCAAGTTTTAAGATATGCACCGTGGTAGCCAAAATTGCAGTTACGATCAACAACTTTTTTATTTTTTCACTAAATACCGTTTCAAATCTTTTGATGACATTTCCAATATCATCATGCCCATCCATTAAGCAGGAGTCAACATAAGAAGACTTTTAACATCGATGCCATATTAGATGACAAATTAGGATCGTTTTCATGCAGAAGAAACTATCACAATAATTTTCCTTTTCTTTAGGGCACATGAGACGCGACAGTAACAAAATGCTGTCCATATATTATGTCCGATCCATACCATATTTATATTGTACCAGCGTGATTAGAAACACATAATGAAACCTCATATCGATAAACCTTTCGGTTCTGGACGCCTGGTAATAAATACCTGCAAGATAGTTGCCATTTTGGATGAAAGACTGGAACAGATTTTGTCGCGGATCATCGAGACATCGTGAAACGTATTTTTCTTAAAACCTCATGATGTTATGCTTATCCATTCAGACGTATTAGCGACAAGCATTTCAGGAACTGCAACCATACTGATGTTTGAATAGTCTATTTTGACAAAGGATAATCCAGACGTGCTGTGTGCAAAATTGCACAGTCAATCTACTGGTAGTTCAGAAGTAGCAACAGCAAACTTATGCTCTTCTCCAAGACCAGGGGACCTCGACATGGAACTTTTTAATTCAGTCACATATATGGTATAACGAATACAGATGACCTGTACAACAGAGGAAATCGAGAACGTTCTCCACACTGGACACATTTCAGCTCTTCCATTTATTAATCGTCAAGTACGCTCGCTATTTTTGGCAATAGAGCTTACACAAATAATTCCACTAACTCGATTTCCATAAACTGTTATTCATCACAACATTTGAAAAACGAGACTCAAACGTTTTAGTGACGTATAAAGACAGTTAAAAAAAGCAAACCGAATGTTTACGTCTATGCATAATTTAATAATACAAATTGGCAGCGATATAAAACAATAACCGAAGATGAAAATTTTCAAACATAAATTTGCATCGAATTTACCGTTCTTAAATGAAACATCAAATCCTTCTTGCATCTTGATGCACATGCGCTGCATAACTTTAAATATATATTTTGGCCAGAGAATGTTAAATAATAAAAAACAACAATCAGAGAAACAAAAAAATAAAAAAAATAAAACACGAAACCTTAAATATAGTTGTTGGAAAGAAAATGCAAACACGAGAGACATTAAAGCAATATTGATATGCATGTGCTTTTCAAAATAAATTTGTAATACCAAGTGTAAGGAAAACAACGTTGACTGCACAAATTGGGTCACGTGGTGTCTAGCGGTGTCACATGGTGTCTAGTGTTGGCATGTGACAATTTCTGCATTTTAGACCTGCACTTTATACATCAATAAATGCACAATCCTATGGATGCTGGTTATGTTATTAACACCTTGTTAAATAATTACAGAATTTTTAAATATATTTTTCGAAGGTTATTGTAACCTGATACACCATTAACTTGAGAACAACTTGGTGTAAATATATAGACTGTGCTATAAATAAGGGGTAATTGACCAAGGGACTTCAACCAAATTATAATGTGGTAGCGATTCCCTCTGGACCTGGGAGAATTCGGAGTAAATGGGCTATTAATGCAAGAATACTCGTTTTATAATCGTTTTGGGAATATTTGTAAACGTTGTGTCTTAGTTTACTGCTTTATGTTATTTACTCATTAGTAGCAAAAGAAAACAATTGTTCTTGATATCGTAATTTTATTGCAAGTAATTGCAACGTTTCAGCTTATCATCGAGAACGTATCCAGGTGACATTCAAAGTGGGTTTGCGAGTTATCCAGGTATGACTTCAGACGGATTAGTTTGCCTTCAGGCATGTCGACAGGTTGTCAGAGTTTGTTGACACTTTTCATGCAGTGAAAAATGGGGAGACGGTTATGGAATTTATAATGAGGAAAGTACTGTAGTCATCACAAATTCCAGTACTAATGGTTCATTGATTTGATTACTTCATAATTATACGTCCAGAGAGAAGCCTACTGATACATGTGCCCAAACTTCACAGTGCTGTTTGCAAAAATATAACACAATTATCCAAGTGAATCCATGCACATAGGCCTGCTTGTAAATGTTATAAATGTTTAGTACACGTCAAAGTCAATATAAATTTTAGCAACTTTCTTTTATTGTACAATACTATTTTGTGTTGATTTGGTAATTAGTACAATCGGACCTTTAAAGGTGTACGATAACTTTTACAGAATAATTTGTATGTGCCTTGAAATCCCGAGAGAATTCATTAACTGTTAAGTCATCAAAGCTTTCTGACCGACTCGTATATGTTATCTAACTTTTGTATTCACTGTTGAGTCATTGAAGCTGTGTGCCCGACTGTCATCTGATTTTTTCTACCTCGAAATATCGCAGTTCATCATCTATGTCAACATCAGTAACTGATCCAGATATAAATGGAAAATTGCATACAAAAAATCAGAGATGCCAAAATCGACTGTGAACCTTTGATTTGATTTATATGTGCCTTGATATTTCTAAGTATAATCATACAAACTAGAGAATGTAGAAAAAGAAATCCATCACCTCCATCTTGGAGCGTGGGGTACCTGTCACAGTTACTTTAAATATCATATCACCACTAGTTCTTGAATATCAGCTATCTGATGTGACATTATGATCATTTACCTCTGCGACTTTAATTTGTAACCCGAGTTTGTTTCCTGAAGTGTTTGCTATGAAAAACAGCTGATATTGACTCCTTGGTTACTGTATGCAAGCATTTACCGTTTGAATGTGAAGCGTCCAATAACCAGTTCCATGAGAATAGAGTGGAACATCCAAGGTGCTTACACGAGATAATGAGTTAAATGTTGCTCATAAATGTTAATGAAGTACATTCATACAGTGTATATGAGTATAAACTGACGTGGTAGAAAAAAAAATCATAGAATATGATTTAATCTTTCATTTAAAACATGTAGATATTACAAATACTAAAGATGCAAAGTTTACAAAGTTTCTAATGGTGTACATCATACAACAACGGTACGAAGGTTTACAAGCCCAATAACTGAAACAATGTCATTTAATAGAACTAATTGGAAACTCAAGGTTTCCTCCTATCTTCATGCAAGTCATACAACTGTCAGCCATTTGTATGGAAATCATCAACTGATCTTTTGAGCTTTGAAAGCAAGTACCTATCCAGCTTTCCAAATTTACCAAGAACACAAATGACTCAAAGAAAAACTGCCAACACATTCAAGAGGAATTAATAACTGAGCAACTTCACTCAAAGAAACAGACACATAAACCTTTGAAATGTCGAATAGCAAATATTTATTTTACCCTAGAAAGGGTCAATATTTACTGCAAATTTACATGAATGGTGACGAGAACATGATTTGAGATAATCAAGTAATCATTAATAACATATTATGAATGATCATTACTAGGGTGATAGCACCGTCAACATATTAAGTTACATCTCTCTCTAAGTTTGAATAAGGTATAAGATTCAACAGGTACATACTTGTTATCTTCGTGTGTGGTGGCATCAGTTTACAATACTGGTGGAGAACAATAATGAGATTAATATAACTATGTAATCTGTTTGATCCGGAGATGGGTAGAAAACACGAAACAGACTGCTCTGTTGGAGGCGACTTAACTACCTTTTCATAGTGTACCTTTCTTGAAAAGAAAATGCCGACAAGAAAACAAACGTTTAAATTGATGACGACTAGGTTTTTATGTATAATAAAACATATACACAATTCCGCATGAAATGTTTCCTATCAAATGATATTCGGTGTATATATGATACATCTTAAGCAAAGAGGAAAAAGAAATAGTTGTAAAACAAGACAAAACAAAAAACTTTCTGTACTTTATGGAACACGAGGCTATAAAGTATTGCACAACTGTAAAGAATTTTCAATAACTTTTATAAAATAGTCTTACCACAGCTCACTGCAGATTACGCAATAGTTTATAACAGTACGTCTTGGGAAAGCATGTCTACACTAAGGTTGAGAAATTGTTTATCATCGTACATCATGTGAGACAATGACTACACTAAGGTAGATTGCGCAATAATTTATAACCGAAGATTCTGGGAGACCATATGAAATTCTACACTATTTTAGACCGGTAGATCGGCAGTATATTCAACGAAATTAAATCATGTTCGACAAGGTAGAAAGTTGGACGTGGCTTGTCACTAGTGAATAAATCTTAAAATCTCCCTAATAGGGAAAATGAACTAGTCATGATACCGAATCAAATAATGCAGAGAAACATGCTTGGATGATGGACAAACAGTGTTTTGTAACAGGATATTACACGAGTCAATCATTTACACTGTTATTTGTGTGATTATTTGCTCGAGAAACTCCGGATCATTATGAGACGCGAAGCGTCGAGGCATGATACAGACAATAATAAGTGATTTAGCAATCACGATCGAGCTACTATGATAACGACATACTTGCTATATACCTATTAATACTCAGATAAACTAATAAATTCTCAAAACGTAACTGAAAGAGACAAGTTTCTTAATATTTGAAGCTTTCTTAAACAAATTGTATCTAAATGGAATTTAATTTTGTTTGACTGGACTGCTTTGCTCATGCATACCAATTTTATGAAAAAAGGTGTTTAACACCAGTTGATCATTTTCACCACTTTCACAGATAATAACACGACTTCATTGATGCATGGGACAATATACATGTATAACTTACACGTGCATTTGAAACTGCCTTTGTCTGTCAGTATCAGCATTTTTGGGCTGTGCGAACAAAGATGGAATTGTGACCTTTTCACTTCGCACTGGAACACTCTTCACGAAGACGCATTTATCTCTGTAGTTTACATTCATGAAAATACATGGTTAGTTAGAATGGTTGTATTTCCTACATAAAATGAACTAAGTTTTTCGGTATTTCATTAATGTTTTTTATATGTGTTATCAATCATTGATCTTCTCGAGTGCGTTAAATGTAAAATTTCAGTCAAAGAAACCGTCTTCGTTAAGGTAATACACAGAACTGAAGTGCCTTATCAGATATTTACTTGGTTGTGAAAATATATTTAAAGGCTAGTTAGTCAACTAATGGAAAAGAGACATCGTAGAACGAAAGGAAATATAATTGCGTCTTGACCTATAGTTTCATACACCACAGTTTTTTTAAAAACATTTTGTAGTTTACATTTTCAAAAATTATTCCCGTTGCTTCCCCTTCAAAAGTGTTCCAAAGTTTTAATATTATGATTCATATTTCATAAATATGAGCGAAATGTCACTATACACCAAGTCACTCCCATGCCCGTAATATACATCACTGCCAACACCGAGATAAACAAATGCTTAATCTACCAGCCTAATGTCTTAACTACAATTGGCTCTATTGAAGATTCAGCTCTGATTTCCAATATTGACATCCACTATCACTTATCCTAATGTCAACCACCAAAAATGTCGTCTACACCAAAAATGTCGTCTACTATTATAAGAACCTAAGACAGCAGAAGTGCATACACCTTATATTCTTCTTTAAATTATATCAGCACCATTGCTTTTCTATTACGCTACTATAATCGAGACGTTGGCAGTTACAAAATAGTCCCATTGGAATGTAAAACCCCTTTGCATCAAATTTTAATTATGCACCTATTTAGAGACATGTGTACACAACTTTCAATTGCTGATTATTCAGAATCAACCAAAGTTCGGGTGCAGCAAGGGTCACCACTGCAGAGTATTATATTATGCATTATAACCTTCAGTTAGCTCCCTTGTACCATTTATTTCTAATATATAAACCTTACACTGGTCTAAAAGCTATATTTATCTTGTCCATGCTATATTAAGCACACAAATTATTGACCTTGGCATAATACGTTTTAATATCAGCATTGCTCAACAAAAGCATCACATGCAAAAAGTGAAAATTACAAGTACGTTTTCGTTTAGGATATCAGGCATCATGCTTTTGTAAAGCGTGATGCCTGATACTGAACTATTATAAACAACACTATATGTATGTATTATACAACACTCAGGTATGTTATTGTAGATAATGTGAGTGACGATTGCATATAAATAAATAAATGTATGCATATAATGTGTGTGTGTGTACTTTAAAATCGAGTTAAAAGGGCAATATTTAGTTTAAAATGTAAAATATTTATATAAATCAAATAATTATTTTCACACTGAAAGCAGGTTACATGTAAGCAGTCAAGCAAAATAAGTAGTCATAAAGAAGTGTTCATTAAGTTGAAACCTTGATCGTTTTTCAGCACTTCAGGCAGCTTAACTTTTATAAGTGAAATGTAGGTTTTGAAAATTGTAAAAGCTCATTTAATATCTCGAAGAATCGATGCAGCTTTTGAATTTCCATCGCCGTTTCCAGTGAGTCACACACACACACACACACACACACACACACACACACACACACACACACACACATATATATATATATATATATATATATATATATATATATATATATATATATATATATATATATATACACACACACACACACACACACACACACACACACACACATTGGGCCAAACAAGCTAAAAATCAACAAGTTATGTACACTTCAACAACATAATTTATTTCCCATGAAAAATACTTTCAAATTTTAAACAACCTTGTAACTGAGAATCAAATACCATAAAGTCTTAAAAGTTGATAACGGTTTCAGAAGTATAGATTATTTCGCAAGAACTCCAGTTATGCTAGGAATGTATTCAATCTTGAGAGTGCAGTTGAGCCATTAGCCACTAATTTGCTATTGTGCCACATTCCTGATGCGTCAAAATGTTATAACCAAAAACATCAACAAATTAATTCAAAATAATTCCAAATTAGTTATACGGTTCTAAAGTCAGTGTACACTTTGACATATATATATATGCCGCGTTGGAAGGGACTGTTATTGTAATAACGTCACAGCGTGTGACATTTGGTTTTATTATACATCACGTTTCATGAACTATTTGGTATGTCATTGTGATATCGTAAACCGTGACAGTAGTTTACACTTAATTATAATTTATTAATGACTTTACCGTAACGTGTTTCCGTGTGATATGACGGTACATTGAATCGGTTATAAAGAGTGATAATTCTATGACGGAATAGAGAATGGCATTGATTTAAATTTAAGTTGATATGAGATTCATGTCTATATATATAAACATTAACCTTCTTTCTTAAGTCTAATATCCGAAAGTTAAAATAAATTTCTTGGACGTTTGAGTCTGTATGATAGTCTATAATTTAAGCATATACGCCAGTACTGTGTCTTCTTCTTCTTTAAAATGTAAATAAAGATGAAACAAAAATTTGTTCACATCACGGGTTGGTTTTATTTGGGATTTATAATGAAAAATATAATGATAACCTTAGATAAAATGCATTATGCTAATAAGGTATTAAAATGCATGTTTAACAAATGTTTTCGATATTTAATGTTTCCAATTATTTAAAAATTGTGTAATCTGAATCTTTGCTAACGTGCTGAATAGAGCATATATGAGTGTTTTAGTTGATATAATACATTAAGAGCAAACAGGAGATATTATATTGTCACTCGAAAGAATACAGACTGTTTCCGCTTCACGTGTGAAGTAGTCCTACTATCGGTTCAAACATTTACATTTCTTTTCATTATATAATTTTAAAACAAAATGCAGTTACATAAATCTCCTACTCCATTCTGATTGAGTGTAATGCCTGCGATGCTACATTGACAAAATGAAGTACCGAATTATACAATAATTGTAAGCGAGCGATATTTTACAAGTTAATATTCCCTCTATAATGGTTTAAATTGTGCATTATAATTTGACACATATTATATACGCCAAAGCAAATCGTGATTGTTTTAACGAAATATACAATGTATTGAGGACCGTCTTAATGTTTAATGTAGGAACATCCACACCATGTCTCAAGCAAACACATTAGAAACCTTTGGTAGGCAAGCATATAACAACTGCAGTTATTCGAGAAACATTGAGTATGTCTGAGTGCAAATAATTCGTTTGGTGGAATGTATTATTGGTACACACTTTTTTTAAAAATAATGCGGTGTTATATGTTGCTTACTGATCATTTCAGTCTTTCTGTTTATGTTCTTGCAAAATCGGCGTCTTTGCAACCTTCATTCTATCTTGATGTCTTTGTTAAGAACTGTCAGTAGTGTGTATTCATCCTAACATGTTTACCATGAATAATTGTAATTTTAAGCAATTCAGTGACAAAAGGTGTACTAACTATAAGCAATAAAACGATCAAACATAAACTCTTCTTCGAATCATATAAACAAAATATGATCTTACAGCTGATAATACCTTATTCAGTAGTAACTGTTTTCTCATTGCTACTAAGTTCTGGCTACGTAACAAAACTGTTAGTGAACGATTTCTTGGTACAGTGAAACATTGACTATCGTGATTGACTGGAGTCACCAATTTGTCTTGATAAATGGTCATCTGTAGAAATTAATATCAGATAAAGAACCAATTTTAGCATGCGGGATACAAACTAGATATTAGTCCAGAAAACTGGTATGTATAACCACTGTTGTAATATAGTTAACTACAAAATGATACTGAGTAAGACTGTTCAATACGACAGACTGCAGTTTGATAATAATTATTTTTATGAAGACACACTAGATCAATTTTTGTTCGCATTCATTAACATAGCAATGAATCAGCCCACCCACCAACCGTTCATCATTTTACATTGAATGAAGACTTACATTCATGTCTGATCTCCTCTAAATCTTGACCGACAATCACACACATGCGGCTTGTTAGTCAGAAAAGAATAATACGCAAACCTTAATTTGCATGTCTTTTTAAAAACGTTTACAAGTGTGATGGATATTTTAAGACCGCACTTGAGCATCATCATCACCCCATCGGTTGTTTCTTATTGAACAGTTCCCATTTGAACCCCGTTAGTTTCACTATCACAAATAGTGTAGCAGATGAAATGTTCGTATGATTCTGATCTCACGCATATTATTCTGTAGCATTGTTCGTTGATTTGTTTGTCATTTAACAAACACATATTAAATAAACATCAAAAGGAACAAGGTCTACAAACACCTGAAATTAAACTAATTAATAGCAAATACAAATATGTTTGCCATGTCTAGTCTACTTGTTATAATTTAAAACCTCACATGAACATTGTTTTCGGAGCCTCAACGCAATGAACTACTAATTTAGAAAAATGCTGGATCCTTCATTGCATATAATCATCAAGAAAATTAACATATCGAGAAATTCTGAACTCAGTAAAGCCCTTTGTACGGTATCAATGTATCCTGACATACTGAAGACTCTCTCTGAGGACATGGAAGTTACAGGAATGCTTAACCTTTCCCTTTTCTTCACCTGTGCAAGGGGTGGAAAATTGACACGCTAATATTTGTACCATTTGAAAGGGTCCTCATCCAGGATTAGTCTGGATTAATTCCGAAACAAGTTATTTTCGTGCTTCATTCTGTTGAGCTTGGATTTGCTTGTTCTATACACCCTGACAGATATAACGTACCCCCCGAAATCGATGTAGGTCCAGTTAAATTAGAGCTCTTACTCTCAGAGAGAACTAGCTCATATGATTTAAACTGAGAGGCAAAGAGAAGCTTAAACATTATCACTTAACTGGAATTATATCACCTGGTTTAACTTGCCATCCATCAATTAAACTGTGCCCGAAAATTAGTACATCGTTTGTCGATTACATTATCTTGCAATCTCGTGTTAAGCCTTTATTTAGGGTAAGAAATATTATGTTGTTCTTTATTTCGTCCACTCGTATCCACGTTAGCAAGATCGAGCGGTCATGTGTTTGGATGCTTTTGTGCAATTTTTGTACGTCGTGGGCTTGAGAGAGTAGAAAGTTTGGACCCAGGCCTTGGTCAGTCGTCTCAAATCCCATTACCATACTACTCCAAGCAGTTTTACCCATCATTCATCTGTTTAAGTCCCTGCTGTTCAAATTATAAAATTTTTTTGCCTCTCTAGTTATTTCTGAGTGATTCTTCTCATGTGCACGTGTTGTCTTGACGAAAACAGTAAGGATCCTATTTCTAACCTTTTAGAAGAATCTTTACATCCGCAAATTTGTTTTTCAAGGATGCAAATGTAACACTACCATTAATATTCCATCTCGCATACGTGGACTTTATCATCAAATGGCTGATGACCTAAAGGTCATTGGATTAAGGAATATCGTAATAAACACCATCTTGCTTTCATGAATCTGCGTTATTTACATTGAGTTTGGCATTTAAGCCAATGAGAAGATGAAACGTAGGCATACACACTATATAGGTATATGTTTAATGTACTGATGACTGGGAATAGTCTCCATAAATAACATGTTAGTGTAAATTGCAATAACCATGAGGACCAAGAGTTTATCTTATATAGTATTTATATAACAGTGAACAATGTGTGGCGAATCAATTTATGCATACATTAAACCATTACGTCTACAAAACAAAATCTGGTCGGTACTGAAACAAAAATAACCGATCAATGAATAACAGGGAACAATCAGTCTATGTGGCGCAAACAACATTAAAAATATGTATAATTCCGACTACTATTGCTATTGGACATGAATGTTTGATCTGTTATTCAATCCACACATTCTGTTTTTTTTTCATTCTTTAAAATTTGTTTTTGAAAGATCGGAATAAATCGTTTATGCTTCAAATTAAAAGTTTAATATCAATCATGCACGATATGTCTTGCACTTTGTTTTTTGAAATATATTTATCGTTGAGCAACGATGCAGCTATGAAAATTGTTTGGTGCAAGCGGACGCGGTCCAATTCCATGTAAAAAATTGTGGGAGTTGTGCTAACGGCCAAGTTTACGTTATGTTAGGCGTGTGGATGCGATCATTTCCGGTAGACATCAGGTAGCACGTTAACAGGCCCAACAATAAAACATCATACGTATAAGCATGCAAGGTTGTTCAACCGATAGATAGTGAAACCCCTGTTTGTCTCTGAAGACCCGACGAAGTAATGCACAATGCATTCGAAATGTTTATCGAATTAAAATAATATTATTCTCTTCATCATGGTCAGATTCGTCCTAGCGTGAGTCGCATTATGCCATCCACCGCGGAGAAATTTGCTGCGTGGCAGTGTTTTCGAAAGACCAACGGTATTTGTTTCCACGGAAGTGCAACCATCCGCTGCTACAGCGGTATTATCCATATGCTTATACTCTTTTGTAAGATGATGTATTTTGGCCATACTACATAGCGTTCGTAATCGTATCACGACCTCATTCGATTTAGTGCCATGCATACCCAAACGCAGCAATGTAAACAAAAAACTATGATTTTGCTTTATCAACTAAACAAATAAATGTGTCACATATATAGGGATATGCTGGCAGCCGATCGATAAAACTCGCTCGCGACTAGCGAAACGTCATTTTCAACTGAAAGTGAGCAACTCATCTTGACTACGATTACATTCGAATTTACGTAACCCCAGGATGGAACTTGATGGATTACGCTCACAAGTAAAATACAATTATAACATAAGATTGATGCTGCTGTTGCTTTACACAAGTTTGATCTTTCTAGCTCAATTTCGCAGCCTATACTACCTATACGAAATTTACAAGTTGATTTATGCCAAGGATAAATTTCGTACTGACAAAGCAGTGCATGTTATTTCGATATGGCAATTTGTGCAACTAGATGAATAATAAGGTCCAAACACGTATATAACTCTGTATCATAATATAGGTAGACAAGCAATTTCTGCGACTCATCAAACTCTTCCCCTCAAGTGTGATAAAGTGTTATCGAACATTGAATAATCGTGCCTAGAGTGCATGAATTTACTGAATATAGATCGAACAATTTAGCAAAGGGAACATCCGCTTCATCTCTATGGTGCAAATCTCGGATGCTTTTCCCCACTGGAAGGTGTAATACATTGTCTGATTGTAAATAAGGGACATATGTTTGTATCGATCTGGTAAATACCGACTTTGTAGTGTTATTGAGCAGACCAAACTCAATGCATATGGCTGGTCGACTGACTTTAAATTTCCATAAAACTCGCTGTTGGAGTCTATAACGGGGAAATTATCCAAGCCTGCGCTGACGTCGTCATAAAAGCAGCGATGTCACTCATGAGCCTCAGCAAAACGTACACATCTCGAATGTGATTCGCGGCAACGCGGACATGCTATGACGTTTAACGGGACAGAGACAGACATATTGCGTGGTATGTATGTCGAGCCTTCATACTTACGTCGATGATCATAAAAGTGGTGTTGTTGCATTGAAGCCAACGAAAATGAATGTGGGGCAAATCCCAAAAGAGAATGTTAGTGGGATTGTGAGAGGTGAGAAGATCTGATGTTATCTGTGACGAGGAAGATGATAACTCACAGTGACACATACATAGTTACGGCTTATTAAAGCTAATATAAAATTCATATGTAAACGTACACATCAAAACAAAAATGGCATTATTCTGCTTCATTGTATAACTCATTACCAATTTCATATTTTCATAGCATTTCGGTATTTTAAACATTATATGAAATTCTGTAAATGGTTAAATAACCAAAATAAGCAAAAGTTGAGAAATAAACTTGAATTGTATTTGGGAGTCAATAGTTGAAATATATTTAAATTGGTGTGGATTAATTTAATAAATTCAAAAAATCGAATGCTAGAAAATAAATACGTCGAAAAGTTATGGCTATAACTTAAAATATGTAGAATTTCGTATCCGAAATTAATTGTCGAGGATGTATGAAGCTGGTTGATAAAATCCTTTATCACAGCATATTTGTTAATATAATGGCAAGCTATGACGGTATAAACGATAACGGGTAAATTAGTCCTTGCGGCATTTTCTGACTTTTATACATACATTTCTAAGAAAGCCTGAACTATTAATGATATGTCATATTCTACAATTCAACACAATGAGAAACATATTTTTGTAATTTCTAAAAGTTTTTGAAAGAAAATAGTTGAATTATGATGATAATTCTTTGAATGAGAGTATTGCATAAAAATAAATAATACAAAATTATACAAGGAATACACTGAACGAGGTTAGATTTTACAACGAATGAGATCATTGTATACCTGCAACTCCTTGGCGTTATTTATATAGACCCCTTAGTCAAGAATTTGCGTACCCAAAGCTTAACGGGAATAATTAAGAACGACTAGTGCAATATTTACAGCAGATATTGGAAGCTAACTCTCGGGAAATTCTTGCCAAATATATCAAAAGGTAGGGAAACCGCTCGTTATCTGACATATAATTCATTATCTCCCAACCGTTACGTATAAGTTGCAATCTTTACATGATTTACTCAAGAAATAGGATAGTCGGCTGAGATATTTAATATATTTTTTATTGAACAGACCATTATAGTCTTTTATTATTCAATTAATATGTCAATGTTAGAATATTAACAAGTTGTATAAAATCATGTATTAGTTCTTTGCTCTTTTGGTATCACGTTTCCGTTTGTCTCTGGAGGCTGCCGGGCCTCAGTGTTTAATTTGGCCAACTCGCGTCTGTAAAGATGGTGTCATTGAGCAAAGCAGTTTACCAGAATTTCCTCGGCATTAAATAACTCACTTGCGTTATTGAGCAGGAAAGCACCAAAATAAATCCCGATCTTCTTTCATTTTTTAACTCGAATCCGTCTCTATCGCAGACATATGTTTATAAACGTAATCTTTCTTTTCTTTCTTTACTCTTTCTTTGTGAGTTTCAATCCCAAATTTTACCACAACTCACCACATTTGTAATACAAATATGATACATGCCTCAAATGAAAATGAATTCATTATAATTTGAAGGAGTACGCCTAATTCGGAGCTGATGGTTACATTATTTGATTGAAACAGCGGTATCTGGAAGCCGTATAATATTACATTCCTAATCCAAAGGTAATTTTTTATTTATATTGTAGTTACGACCGTGGCTCGTAAATTACAAACTAAAAATTAAAATAGAGCATGATATCGACAACAGGCATAAGATTATGAGTTGGCAGTAAAGTGATGTGAAAGTAGGCTAAACACACATATACAGGTATTGATGGCTGAATGTGTGTAGGTTGTAGGTAGGTAGGTGGGTAAGTAAATAGGTAGGTAAGTAGGCATGTTTAATATTGTGTAAACTACATACAACGTATAGTGGTATTTTGCACATTCTATAATTTCGTGGCAGAGAGGCTTAGATAAGTAACAGGTCATGCCACCATAACTTATGTCCTTGTATATGTCGTCTTCTTAAGACATATTAATGACAGGTTCGATCTGAAATGCATAAGCTTTTAAGGCAAGCATATTTTTTTAACGGATGCATGTTGTTTTTAGGGAGAAAACTCTGACACGAAGTAGGTCGAACTTATATTAAAAAATATTCATATAAAGCTCATTCTAAAGCATTGGCTCAGTCAGTCTGAAGAAGTTAAACCATTATTTACTCCTAGAAACCTCTATTTGTAGGTAGGCCAGACCAAACATTGTCTTAAAGATATTATTATCCAAATTTATTGAATGGTTTCGAAAACTAAACATTAAAAATGTCATGAAACCAAGAAAAAACAGGAATACTGCGTGGTGGACACAATATCTTGTTATAAGCATACACCGATTTAATACGCAATGATCAGAGACGAAACAACGGAACTAAAAGATAAAAAATATGTCACTCCTGCTTAACTCATATTTGTCGAGACAAAATCATCCTATACGTTGAGGTGGACCACAAATTACTTTTTACTGCATATAAAATGGTGCAGTAGAGTTCGTCTATCCGAGAAGGTAAACAGAAACAACTCCACACCATTTATTTCAACTGGACTTAAATGTATCTCGATCTCAGCCTATCCATTCTCTTTCTTTTGTTTCATCCGATATACCAAAATATGTCCAGGCTATGCAAACAATACAAAAGTATTTGCATCAGTTATGCTCATGATTTCCATTCTTATGAATGTATGTATGTATGTATGTATGTATGTATGTATGTATGTATGTATGTATGTATGCATGCATGCATGCATGCATGCATGCATGCATGTATGTATGGATGGATGGATGGATGGATGGATGGATGGATGGATGTATGGACGGATGGATGGATGGATGTACCTATGTACACACACATGCGCCTACGTATGATGCATGTATGTATGTATATGTATGGGTATGTGTGTGTGACTAGGATTTTTAACGTAGCTTTAAAAAAATTCAGTCATATCGCTACGATGTCTGCAGTGTGACAGTTTATAGCGATGTCCAGCACTGGGGCATCATGCCGCAGACATATAGCATGATGTCCCACCCAGTCACATTATACTGCCACCAGGCCGATCAGTCCTAATACCATTTTTGTAAGTCTTTGGTATGACTCGGCCGGGGATGGAGGTATGTATGTATGTATGTATGTATGAATGAATGAATGTATGTATGTATGTATGTATGTATGTATGTATGTATGTATGTATGTATGTATGTATGTATTCATGCATGTATGTACAGTGCATAGAAAGGTAAGTACCATGCGATACAATAATAGGTTTTATTTCAGCAGACACACCCGTCAACTAAATAAAAAGTAACTATTCATCATGCTGACCGATATTCAGTGAATAGAATGGAAAGTGTTTTTAGAACAATATCACAAAACACTGTCAACGGAAATTGTTTGATGGTTATGTATATAATGCCTATAAAGTATGATACATGACATATTGAAAGGAATTCTTCTCCACAACAACAAATTTCTATATAAACAACTTTGCAAAACACACATTTGAAGTTTGTGCCAACCAATACGGCCACTTTTCAGGTGGCTTAGATCAAAATTGAATTATAGTTCTTTCAAATTTGTACGCCTGGTTTTGGTACGATGTGAGAATTGCTGCCATTACAATAAAACGAAAGCCATTAAACGACCTCTTCTTCGAACACGAATACGTAATGGCATAATTCACAATCAAAGTTTCACAACTACGCTGATCCGCCGTCGAATATGGCCACAGTTGCTAGCCAGAAAATGTCTTTCAACGACTTTGTCTCAATAACCGCACAGCAGAAGAATAATACTCTTGACAAAACGCATTCCGAATGGAAGAACATTAACATTTTTACTAGAACATAAATATATCTTTCAAGGACTCCTTATCTCTGAACATTCGTACAAAAATGTGGGTACGCGATAACATTTGAGTACTGTTCCTTAACTTATAGGAATATGTAAATTATTTCTTTTCCAAAGTCGCTTACAAAATTAGGTCAGAATAAAAGAAACATTGCAGTCGTCAGATACAAGCGCTATTTAACAATGAATTTTTCAAAACTATTTAATATAATTTAATCATACTCACTAGAGATCATACTTGTAAAAAATAGTATTTGCATATCATTCCAACTTACCATAAGATGTGGCTGCGGTCAATAAGATAATACAATATTTAAAATACATCTTTACAAACAGTGCCTAAAATGAATTGATCATCAGTAACATAACACATCCTTATATAGTGGTAAGTACCTGTACTGTGTGCTAAATTGTCTTCATATCTATATTTTGTGCTTAACTTTGATGTATGATTTTGGTTCGTAATTATGTCATAAAATGCTTAGTTACCGTTATTTGAATTGGCGTTTAAGGTATAGCCTTAGAATGTTCTAGAAGATTACTTATTTACACATTTGACTGGAAAATGACCCACATTCAGTTCCTCTTAATGTGCCTTAGGCTGTTATATGTTTGAAGTCAGCAATTTATTTTTCTTTCGATGTGAAATTTAGTTTTATAAAAAAAACCTTTATATATTAGTAATTTATTTAGTGTTATTCATAGCAATTACACATGTTCAGTTTCGACTGAATCTTTTGTGATTATTGTGAATTCTTTCAAGGATATTCTGTATTATATAATCGTAATACATTCAATAATGTTGACATATCAGCTCATTCAAGGCAATTATCGAATCAACATATTCAATGCTGGCATTAAGAGCACTCTTTTATACTTTTGGACTTGTGGTGTAATTCTTATGACTGTTTGTGATTTTATTCCCAATAATGTGACTTTCATTAAAACAAATCCTTTACATTATGGGGAAATAAATTAGTTTTCTACTTGTAGGTTTTTCGTTTACGCCCATAGAATCGCAACAATATAGAGCTTTAGTTTTATAACAATTGTCCTACACTGCCATCATATATAGCTAATATTGATAAACATATATTTAAAAAGACAACATCAAAACGATTTTTTTAACATTGTTGAAAAATCATTTGTTCCAATATGTGTAGGAATGAAGGGCTTTCACTTGAAATTAAGGGATTTCAGGTGATGCGAATCAAATACTACAATGCGAAAAAGAACGATCCAAAAATAAAAGGAAAACAATAACACATGAGACGAATACAAACCAAATAACCCAAACATCTACACAATCCTTCACGTTTTATAAATAAACTGCTAAACACAAATTTTCACATTATGCTCTGGCATAGGGGTACTTCAATGCCGAAACAATGATGCCAATGTGCCATGAAATTCTAATGAAGACATACAACTAATATTTGTACGCACTGTTTTCCCACGCGATTTGGAATAATTTTCAGCAAAAGTCATCGCACAGAACGACATCTCTATTCCATCTGCCCTAAGGCAGATAACAGCTCATCGAGCCATATTAGGTAGAGTTGAAGTTTCATAAAAGGGCAATCGTTGTGACGCCGATTGTGTGAGAAGCATCAATGCTTTGAATAGTTTACCGTCTGGTTTCAAACTTGCTATTACCTGTCGATTGTTACACTTGAATAATAATCCACATGCGTTGTTTAAACTGAAAGCACAGTACGAGCAGTAAATGTCACCACTGTTATTACAAATATGCACCAGACAGAATGCCTATCCGTATAATATGATTGGGCAGATGAATGTCCACATTTACTGGTATTCTACACTAGATCGCTGCTCTTAATTGCTCAGCAAGCGAATTACCCTTGTTACTGGATAAAACCACTTGTATACAGTTTTGCGGGATTTGTGTATTGTACAAAAATTGAATTACAATCAATCTTATTACAGAACTCAGTAAATGTAAAACGCTGTATCGACCGATTTTTTAATGTACCAACTCAAATTTATAATTATAATTAATATCGACCGCTACTGAAGTATAACAATAACGTGGTTGTTATTTTATTGCATTAGTTTCTAAGTGAAATGTATTCTTTATAATAACGAATAACGACAACGTAGATAAACCGGATTAATTGGTTTTTGTACCATCAAATATCCATAAGATTGGTGTTGTTGCATCGAAACCAACGAACATGTGTTCGGGGAAATCCTAACACAAAATATCTGGGGGATTGCGAGAGGTGAGAGATTTAATGTTAATCGTGAAGAGGAGGACGATAACTCACATCAGCACAGGTACAGGTATGGTTTAGTAAATCAATGAAATACTCCATATACAACATTACATATCACAACAAAAAATGGTATTATTCATCGTCATTATATAATGTATTGCAAGCTTTATATTTTCATTGAATTTCTGTATTTAAAACATCATATAAATTCCTCTAAATCGTAAAACAACCAAATAAAAAGCGGTCAAAATAAACTTGAGTTGTATTTCTAAATTGTAATTTTTGATAATTATAATACTGAATTAATTCAAATAAATTCAAACTTTTCATTGCTAGAATCTAGATAAGCAGTAAAGTAATGGTAATGACTTAACATTTGTAAAAGTTCACATCCGAAACAAAATCTCGAGTATTATGAAGTCGCTAATGAAAATCATTTATAACAACACAGTTATATCATAATATTAAGCTATGATGAAATAAATGATAAATTATTGATATAGCCGATTTCTTCTTAATTGTGTATATATATATATATATATATATATATATATATATATATATATATATATATATATTTCTAAGAAAGCCTGGACTGTGACTAATACATATCATATTCTACAATTTTCACAGTGAGAAACATAGTGAAAAACATAGTTTTATAATTTCTAGAAGCTTTAGAACCAAGATAATTAAGCTATGGCGACACTAATTTCGATGAAATTATTGCCTGAAAATAAATAATAAAAATGTAAACTTTACAAGGAATACACTTGATAAAGTTAGATTTGACAACGAATACGATTATTACGTACCCGTAGCTTATTTTCTTCTGAACCCTTGGCGTTATTTATATAGACTACTTGGTACAGAATGTGCCTACCCAAATCCTACCTGGGGCATGCCTAAGGACGCCTAGTGCAACATTTGTAACAGATACTGGAATTTGACTGTCAGGAAAGTCTTGCGAAATATTTCAAAAATGGACGGCAACAGCACATTATCTGAGAGTGATTTCAGTATCTCGCAAACGTTACACATAACTTGCAATTTATTAATGTCTGACTCATCAGGTAAGATAATCTGTTACGATTTAATATATGTTTATTGATAAAAAATGTAGTCCATGGTAAGATAATCTATTGAAATTTCATATATATTTATTGATACAAAAATGTAATCCTTTATTATTCAAGGAATATATCCATTGTATTTTATGAACAACTTGTAGCAAATTATGTTGTATAAGTTTTCTGCACTTTTGCTATCGCTTTACTGTTACCTCTAGAGGATGCAGTGGCTCAGTGTTTATTGTGTCGTACTCCCGACTGGAAAGATGGTGCCATTGGGCAAACCATTTCAACATAATTTCCTCGTTATTAAAGAACTCACTTGCCTTTTTGTGCAAAAAGCATCAAACTAAATCATAATTGTTATTGTAAATCGAATCCGTCTATATTGTACACAGTTTTCTAAACGTAATCTTTCTTTTTGAGCTTTATGTCGTTTCAAAACCGTATTTTAGACTCATATCTAGCTACACTTTTTTCTTTTTTTCTTTCTTAAATATGAGGTATTAAACTGTTCTTGTTCAAATAGTTCTTGCCAACGAGCACAGATTATAAAATAATCCATGACGTTTAGCAGATAGATATTTTAAATGACGACAAGCATATGTTATGAAATAGTCCACGACATTTACCATATAAACGTATTATATGACAAGGAACGCATTTTACGAGATACCGCAGACCGGAGCCTGGTATATCTGTTAGTACATATCGTTTAAGTAACTCTCCTATCAACTTTAACCAAAGGTTGTAGAGGTTCTTAGATAAGTAAAAACATATACCACCAGAACTCACGTCCTTGTGCATTGCGTCTTATTAAGACAGATTAATAATATGTTTGATCTGAAATGGATCAGTTAAGGCCAAGTTTCTTTTACAGACGCGTATTGTTGTTATGGAGACAACTCTGACACGAAGTTGGCCTAACTTATATGAAAGAATATTCATATAAATCTATAAAAAAACGCATTGGCTCAGTCAATTGGAGGAGCTATAAAAAAATTACTCCTAGAAAACCCTATTTGTAGGTAGGCTACACCAAGCATCATCTAGACGATGGTATTATCAAAATTAACTCAATGGTTTCGAAAACTAAACATTAAAAATGTCGCGAAGCAGACAATACACAGGAAAACCGCACGGTGGACACAACGTGACATTATATAAGCTTACACCGACTTAATACGAAATGAGCAGAGACGAAACAGTAAAACTCAAATAATGAAATATGTCGCTACTGTTTAAAGTATAACTCAATGTTGTCGGGATCAAATCATCCCATAAGTTGACATTGGTCACAAATATTACTTTTTATTACATAGAAAATGGTACAGTCCGTTGCAGGGTCCGTCGACAATTCCAATCCAATCACCTTTAACAATCCCGCAGTTCTCATTAGTACCGCCATTTGGTTCACCTGGAGTCCAGATGGGCTTAACCGTCTCTCCATCCCAGCTTATCCATTGTCCCTCTTTTGTTACATCCCATATACCAATATATGTCCAGGCTATGCATGTAATACAAAAATATGTACATCAGATATGTTCACTTTACAAACTCATATGTATGTATGTATGTATGTATGTATGTATGCTTGTATGTAGGTATGTCTGTATGTATCAATGTATGTATGTGTGTACGTACGTATGTATGTATGTATGTCACAATCAATATATGTATGCATGTACATGCCATAGAAAGGCAAGTGCCATTCGATAAAATAATAAGTTTTATTTCAGATGACACCATGGCCACCGATTGTTCAAGTAAATAATATGAAACTATTGATGATATAGAGGGATATTCATTGAATACAAAGGAAAGTTTTGGGATAACAATACTGTAAAATGTTTGACGGTTGTGTCTATCAATTATGATATAAGGCAGTTATTAATAATAACGAAGTAACTGTTAGTAAAGGACGAAGCCTGTTGAAAGGAATTCATCTCACAACTCTGCAAAGGAACCAATTTCTATTGAAGTAATTGTGTAAAAAAGACATTTCAAGGTTGAGCCATCCAATTAGCCCATTGTTCAGGTGGCTTAGATCAAATTGTAATTTAGCTCTTTCAAATGTGTACACCTGATTTTGATGCAGCGTGATAATGGCTTCCGTTCCGATAAGAAACAAAGCTATTAAAATCATCTTCTGGAGAAAAAAAAAACAAAAAAACATCGGGGCTGAATGCACCATGAACGTTTTACAATTACGCTGATCCACCGTCCAATATGGCCACAGTTACCTAAACAGAAAAAGTCCTTCAACAGACCAATAATACTCGTGACAAAAAGCATTCCAAATGGAAGAACTTAAACATTTCTACCTGAACATAAATATACATTCAATGACTCTTTACCTCTGAATAGAGTTTATCAGACGTTGAAGCAAGTCTGATCTCATGACGAATGTTTACATTCGTAAACAAATGGGGGTCCGTGATAACATTTGAGTACTGAGTAGATCAAACAGAGAAAAACACATTGCTGGCTTCATATACAATTGCGATTTAACAATTAACTCTCGATAAATATTTAATAAATTTTAAACATATGCAGTAGGCATCATCCTGGGGAACAGTAGTTCAGGTCTTTACCAATCGTTCCATCTTACCATAAGATATGGCCACCGTCAATAAGATAATAAAATATTTAAAATACATCTTTACAGTTCCTAAAATTAAGTGACCATCTGTGACAGATCGCATTCTTTTATACTTTTAAGTAGTTGTACTGTGTGCTTAACTGGTGTTCATATTTATATTGAGTTGTTAAATTTTATTACTGTTATTTGTACTTTTTGTTCTTATTTATGTTATAAATGGGTTTGTTACTGATATTTAAATTTGAGTTTATGGCATAGCCTCAGAATGTTCTAGCAGATAACCTGTGTACAAATTTGACTGGAAAATGACCTACATCCTGTTCCACTTAATGTGGTTTAGGTTTTTCTATAAGTTTGAAGTAAGCAATTTATTTTTCTTTCTCGTAAATTTAGTTTTGTAAAATAAAAGATTTTATGGTAGTAATTTTTTTAAAGTTATTCTCAACCATTACGATTAAAAATATCTTTAAAATCTTTACAAACTCTCCATAAAATAAATTGATCGCGTGTGACAGAACGCTTCCTTATATAGTGGTAAGTATCTTCATTGTGTGCTTGATTGATATTCATATCTATATTGTGTTATTAACCTTTCTTTATGGTGTTTGTTCTTATTAATGATATAAATGAGTTAGTTACTGATATTTAAGTTAAGGCATAGCCTTATGATGTTCTAAAAGAGAACTTGTTTACAGATTTCACGGTAGAATGACTCACGTCCAGTTCCTCTTATCGTGTTGTTGGTGTTTATATTAGCTTGAAGTAAGTGATTTTATTTGTCTTACTACATACAATTTAGTGTTCTACAAATAAACTTTTATAGTAGTACTTTATTTAAAGGCATTCAGAACAATTACAAATGTTTAGTTTGACTAAATAACTCTTTTGTTATTATTGTGAAATATTTCAAGGACATTCTGGATTATATAATTGTAATACATTCAATAGTGTTGGCACATCAAGTCATTGAAGGCTAATGGTAAATCATCACATTCAATACTGCGATTCGGAGCACTGTATTATACTTTTGAACTTGTGATTTAACTCTTATGACTGATTGTGAGTTTATTCACTATACTGAAAGTTGCTTTAAACAATCACTTTGCATTCTCGGAAAATACATAATATGTCGATTTGTTTGTTTCTCTTTTTCTGTTACTTAGTTTACTAACATAGAATCGCACCAATACAGACTTTTAACTTTGTACAAATTGTCCTACACGCATATCATATATAGCTAATATTGCAATAAATATATTTTTAAAAAACAGCATTCAAACGTCTTCTTTTTGAATATTGTTGAAGAACATTTATTTCAAACTTAGTAGGAATAAAGGTTTTTTCCTTGCACTAAATACATTTTCAGTGATGTAAGTAAATTACTACAAGTTGAAAAAGAACCACTCGAAAATAAAAGCAATAATACAAGAGACAAAAACAAACAAAATAACCCTAAGATCTGCAGAATTCTTCACTTTTTATAAATAAATTGCCAAACTCAAATGTTCACAATATGCGCTGGGATAAAAGTGTTTCAATGCTGGAACAATAATGCCAATGTGAAATGAAATTCTACTGAAGACAGACAACTAATATTTATACGCATTGTTTTCTCAAGAGACTTGGGATAATATTCAACAATTTTCCACTGACCGACATCTTTATTCCACTTCCTCTAACACAGACAACAGTTAACAGAGCCATCTTAAGTAGAATTGAAGTTTAAGAAAAGGGATCTCGTTTGGACCCGATTGTTGAAGAGCATCAATGTTTTCAGTAGTTTATCGTCTGGTTTCAATTTTGCTATTAGCAGTCAATTGTTACATTTGCATAATCCTCAACATGTGTTGTTTATACTTAGAGCACATTACTGGAACTAAATGTCACAACTGTTGTATGAAGAGTCATTGCTATAATTGCAAGTGATGTTCCATGTCCTGTCACCGTTAGATGTCACTTACTGAAGATTGTAACGTGTGCATAGTCTTAAATGATCCAAACTTCGTTGTTTCTAATTTCGTTTTACTCCATGTTAGAGAACGTCTTACTAATCTCAGACTCTAACCTTGAATTTAGTGATTTTGTTTAAATACCTGGGAGACTATAACGTCAGTTTACTCTTGTCTTTTATAGTTTGCACTTACCGGTTAGTTGAAACGTATTTAAATAGGCTCTCTGTTGAACCACGAGTAATTTCGCCCTTTCGGTTTCGCATATTCTCATTGCTTCGTTGAACGTTGTCGGCATTTGATGTAACTTGACACAGAAGTAAGAACCTCCGAAGCTGACATTCATGTATCCCATATCACACGAATACGATGGCGCTTTAAAATGAGAATTCATAATTTGTTTAAAGACACATCATTTGTTTCACCGGTATCATTTAGCAATGCATCCATGAAACAGTGATTTTTCATCTTTACCAAATATCTTTACTTTATTTATAAACGGAATCCTTAAACACAGCAGTGATTTTATACTTAGAAGATGCTGCATGAAAACAGTTTAGATATACATCATGATATATTCCTTTCGAGTACAAGTCATTTTACTACCCCTTCCCAGATTTGTTACATGGTATCCTATATTTGCATGAGAAACGAAAAACTAAGCCATTTGCATGTGCGACTTGACAATTAATACAAAGAAAGTTTGTGCAATATATTTGTAGTGATCATCATTGTGACTGTTATGCAATTGATTGTTTGAGTTTGGAATATTCTTGTTATTATTATTATTATTATTATTATTATTATTATTATTATTATCATTATTATTATAGTAGTTGTAGTAGCATTGGAAGCAGAAGCAGCAGCATGATTGGTAGCAATGATAGCAGTTTATTTATTATTAATATTATTATTAGTAGCAGAATTTTATTATTATTATTATTATTATTATTATTATTATTGCTGCTGCTGTTGATTCGCAAAAGAGCAGCAACTAAAAGGTGAAAGACACAACATGTATGCAAAACAGAATATCACACCTTCTTCTTTCAACAGTTCCAAATGCCAACATACAATTGTATCATATATCGTATATTTATGATACAATATTGACGAACCGGCGTATTTTATATTTTGTCATTCACGCATATCATCATCAATACAAGACAGGCATGCGTAGAATAACCATATATAATTTACTGATGATTTAATTTGTTCACCAATCTGCTTCTATTCCATTTTTAATTTTTAATGTTATTTGGTCTGAATGATTTTCACAGTGATCATAAACGGCGGATTTACTGCAATGTTAACCTACTTGGACGAGGGCGAATCTCGGTAATAAATTATATCGGCGAAAAAGAAGGAATACAGTATGATCATTTTGATCGTTTTTACTTTCTCTAATACTATAAGGATATATCATATTAAACACGAAACATGTAGAACATTTCGTAAATAAACATCACTGCCATGCAATTGAATTTTAATTTCAAATTATTATGCAACGTGGAGACACTAACTTTAGAAGCTGTGACTATTTATATGTCTTGCACGCAAACTCTGGCTAAGGCTAGTTGCTAAGACTCCTGGACAACACTTCATGATTTGCCACATAATTAAATAGAACGGATTATAGAAAAGTACCCAAGTTAAATTAGAATCTTGACAACTAAAGGTACATACATTCTTTAAGAAAGGGCGACTTTGAAAAAATGAAAATTTTGAAAGATCCTTGATAATAAAATTTGGGTATGGACCAGCTTCCAAGGTGTTGGAGGTGAAATTAGAAACTATACCCAATTTAACCTTGATGTTGCAAAGATTCAGTATGGGAAACATGATTTTGCTCCTATTGACACAGTACATATTTGAATTTACTCTGGGATGTTTCTTTTATTGTGTAGTTTACTCTTTCTGATCATTCACACACACACACAAACCCACACACAAATATACACACACAGATATATACATATACGAATTATCTATCCGTACAATATAATAGGGCAGATGAAATTCCATATTTTCTCTTGTATACGGTTCTGCGGGATTTCTCTATTGTACAATAATTATATTACAAATAATTTTATTACAGTAATCAGTAAATGAAAAATACTGTATAGACCGATGTTTTAAAGTAGCAATTCAAATTTATAATTTTAATTAATATCGACCATAAATGAAGTGTAACAATAACAAGGAGAATGTTTCTATATTGCATTAGTTTCTAACTGGTTTAAATACTTAATACTTTGTTACATTTAGGTCATAACCTCATTATACGAGTTTGCCAATTATATAATAGTTGTCATAGACCAATGCATATGTTTGATACTGAACATGTTCTTGCCAGGGTAACAGACCAATTCATCTGTATGACGACAATTCGATACCTGCCTGTATAATACACCAAGTTTCAAATCTTTTATATTGCTTTATGTTACATAGTATTCAATTTGATCGTTTGAAACTGAAATCTACTTTAAACCTATCGGTTGCTACATATTCAGTTGATTTGCCCTAACAAATCACAATAAATTTCAGTGAATGGAATACAGTTATATTCATAGATTTTTACGATCTTTACCTGAACAGAAGTTTGTTACTTGTATGCATACCATATATTTTCATTTGTAAGACAATGATCTGATACCTGCCTATATAATAGACAAATTCATTGGTATGCAAATAGTCTAATACTTGCCTGTATAATATACCCATCCGTCAGAAGATTGAACATACTGCGGCAGACCTCGTCGGAATGAAGAGGACAAAACGCAGTGGCTTGTGTTGTTATTATAAAAGAAGGACAAACAGTTGTCCTCTTTATCGTCACATTCTTTCATGCAGGCCAACAGATCAATCCCTGTGACATTACTGATTACATCAGATTTATGTATGTTGTTTGGATAGATTGTGTCCTGCTTCCAGTTCTGTTTTACTGAAAGAGAATGGTAGAAATTCAGTAACTCAATTATATATATATATATATATATATATATATATATATATATATATATATATATATATATATATATATATATATATATATATATATACACGCATATCTAGGTCCTAAAACGTCTTTTTAAATTGTTAACAATAAGGTTGGTTCTCTTGAAAATAAACACGCACATATTAATGTTTGAAAGATAATAGTAACAAATAAGATCAAAATGTAATTTTTATAGTTACATCAGCCATTGGTGCAAATGTACTTAGTTTACATTTCCTTGTGCTTCTGATTTATTTTATCTCTACCACAAATGAAATGAATATGAGTATATCGATGCTCTTTTGTGCTTTTTCTTGTGTACACTAGCCATTTCAATCGATATTATTTTGCAGCTGTTTTATGAAAGCTGGCCGTTTATATCGTTACTCTTTTGGCGATTCATCTCCGTTCATTTGGCAATGTTGAATTGGCTCTGTTATGCAATCGCACCATGACAATTCCTTTTCCTTATGCTGTTGGTTCATCAAACGGGCCATTTCAAATGTTGTGCTATGCATGCTCCTACCATTTACAAAAATTAGAATGCACATTTATCGGTATTTTCTTTAAGTGTTTCAATAAAATTGATAGAACACTTTTATATTATTTAATTATCAAGACTGAATATTATGTTGTTATTCATTATGGTAACCATGTTATCATAATATCAATAGCCCGTGTCCGAGCCTGGTCCGTTATATTTTGAGCAAGCGTTAAAACTATGAAAACAACAGGCTGGACAAATTAACCAGTTTACCTCCTTTACATATGATGTAGATGAACATAAATTAATAATTACAAATTGGCCAAATAAACTCATTTCAATATGACTAATGGTAACTTCCTTTTCTAGCCTTTATAAATTCATTTTATATAAAATATGATAAAGGGTAGATTAAATATATATTTATTTTTTGATAATTTGTTTCCATATAAAAAATTACAAATTGGCTAAATAAACTGACAATGAAATAGAAAATAGCTAGGTCTTAAGGAATCATAACCTTATCGCGATTACTGTTTACAGGGAATTTTATCTCGGTACGTTATGTCGATCTATATTAAAGAATTTAAAATAGGTTAACATGCTTCCTTTATTGTCGTTGAATACGACGAAGAACTGTTCCAAGCATGCAAAAAAAAAAAAAAACCGCATACATGTGGTTAGTTTTGTTTTGCTTGAATAAAGTGTTTAAACTATTCCTCTATATTACGATTTTTGTAATTAATTATTGTTTTGAATTGAAACAAAGAACAAAAATACAATGGACGGATGAGAATGTTTTAAAAAAATTATATTGAAAATGAGAATCATCTATATAAAGACTCCGGTTTACGCAGAAAAGGCAAAGTTTGTTTGCACAGTAATATAATGTGATGCAATATGATGCACTTCATTGGAATTATATATAGCATGGCATAGTGCGACATCTAAACATTGTTCCATAACTAATCATTTCATATAATTATCCTGGACCTAGGTGAACCTTTTGAAAGCACTCTATATTATAATATTAACATATTTAGACGAGTGTTAGGAACTTCAGTTTTGAAAAGCTCAACATACAATAATATATTGACCACATGAATAAAAACTATTTTTAACGTCATAAAATGCAATCCAAAGTCTCCTGCGAAATGGGACTTCGTGAATATTTTACTTTTTTATTACAAATATTATGACGTCATATACGGCGGAAAAAGGCTTTATGTAATACTGTATAGCATGAGGAAAGTAAGGCATGGTTTCATAACATAGTACTCAAGTGATGAAATGTCTTATTACATTACCACATTCGAAATTTGTCGAAGTCCAGCTACCATTTTCCAGACATGTGATTGTCGGTTTCAGATCTCCTTTCTCGAACAGACCATCCAGGCACTGGTAGGTGTAATTCTGGCCAACCTCCACTTCTTCCACCTCAGTTATCGTCCCTGATTTCGAAGGAGGAGTACAAACTGTTCAAATATGGAAATACACATTGAGCACCGACATTCAATAATAAACATATACATGCAACAAAGCAAACGTATGGAATATATATATTGATATGAGCACTTAGAAAAGACAGAACAATATATTTCAGCTGTAGTTGCTGTTGTTGTTGTGGGGTTTAACGGCAATTTTCAGCACACGATAGGCTATACATGGCGGCTAATATTAATGGTGGAGGAAGAACCAGGGAAAACCCCATAATAACCACCGACCCACGATAAGCTACTGGCATGCTTTCTCACATACCAACATTGGCGGAATTCAAGACTCGAATCCAAGCAGACAGGGGTGAGACGACAGTGATCCGTAACGGAGAACGCTTTAGACCACTCGGCCACTCTGGACCCTCAGCTCCAGTAATTCGTACTTAAATCTAAAATGGGACTAGTAAATTTTACTTTTATTGGTCTATTTTCACTCAATACTTTAATCATAGTTGATATTTTAATCATCATCTCTTGAAATGTAAAGAAATGATTACATTGGATATAGAGAACAAGATTAATAAAAGAATTAACAAACTGAACTTATTGCTTGCTTTTATAAATATACAGAAACTAATATTATTCAGAATGATCATGCAGCTCCAGTAATAGCAGCCTGTATATTTTTACACAGAGTGTACACTCTGACGACTTTTCTTTTAATTAATTTAATTCTAAAATGTTTATGTGTCAATGATTAGTATCGTGATTTGGACATAGGAAAACAATTGTATCACGTACCAACGATAGGTATTCATCGTAATGTAACTACTCACGATCATATAACATCGGAAGAATAATGTATATATATGCTGTTGTGAATGTTGAATGCCAGCAATGGAACATTCTTGCAGACACTGACGATATGGTAAGCTTTTTGCGCTTACCTTCGTTAGTTGACATTTAGTTTAGATAGATATGATATCGTAAGTTAGCAAGGATTAGACTATGCACAATCAACATCCGACGAGTGGGTTCATGGCAAGTAGAAGAACTCTGGTCTAAATGGTGACAATGTTGAAATGATGGAAGCGGTTTATTACTTGTTGTTTTTACAAACCTATCATCTTTGATAAAGGATGTGTTTGAACTTTGAACATAATTGTTTGAGACTGATGACCTTTTGGACGTAAAATTTTTAAAATAAACCTAGCGTTTGATGTATCTACTTAATTTTCTGTACACTTAAATTGATTTTCTGGGTCGAGTGAATATGATTATATCTAGTTTCACTTTAGCTACCCATGAACATTTTTCATTTATAACTTACTTAGAAATTCATGTTATGAATTATTATATTCTGCCAGATATTGCATGTTTACGAATAGGGAGAACAAAATAGTCCATAGCACACTTAGATACATCTTACCAAACTATTAACACATTTGGCATTGACGCTCATTCCTGATATTTGAAATAATGCTTTACATTTAGCGAAAATGTACAGGAACAACTAAACTAAAGTTTGGAGGTTATATTGGCTGCTTACAAGAAAGCAACTCGACAATATTCCTGCTCTGTGTATATGATGCATACATTACTGATTAAATATTCTTTGTTATGTAAGAACCAGTTTGATACTAGCGCTCAAGAGAAATACATTTGAACATGTAAACATATATTTACTCTGTCATTCAGAGTGTCCTACTTACTTATGGAAATATGCAGATCAATAATGTTTTGCGTGAAGACTTAGTGTTATTTTCTCTCAGTAATATTGTTATGTTCATTTATTACTTTTCAACTTTTTGCTCATAAATTTACATTTGGCTTCATATTTATCTCAAACTAAAATGATTTCCTGTAAGTAAAGACCTTGTTGCGTTTTTGTCTATTTTTGTCATTTTTTTATAGTCATGACTCGAAATGTAATATTTCTACTCTTGATGTTGATATACTGGCCGCGTAGGCATACCTGTTTTATTATGAATAAAAGGTGAGGCACTTCCAAGTCAGTCGGTTCAATTGATACAGTTGGTTGAACAGCATCACTAACCCTGACTTTGTATTTGTGAGGACATATCCACTTCTAATACAATTGTCGACCTTATGAGGATGGATTAACATAACACTATAAAAAACCAAATGCATGGAACCCATGTCTATACATGTGCTTCCTTGCTTTACATAATGTTTAGTAATGGTTAACCTTATCGAAACAGTTCAGATGTTCATATTGGTATAGCAATACTGATATTATTGCATACTTTTTCGCTTGCTAAAATACACTTTGTGACGGCCGCTTCTCGTGCCGATGGGTAGATGTTCTTGGGATGTAGAAGAAGACGTTTCCTTCACGAACAGCGATACTATCAAAAACGGTAGGTATTCGTACATTCCTTCTCTACAAGACAACTCAGTTCAAGCAAAATGCTCACTTTGTTTAGAAGCGCCCTTGTTACCAGTGACCGAATCCAGTAGATTACTACTATGCTTTGTCATTTGGGACTCTTGGCTCTAGATCGAAGAAGATACCTTCGAATTTCGGCGCTTTAAGATGACCTAATGGCCCTCCTACCAAAACGAATAATCCTGTACATTTAAAGTATACGTAAGTACCAATCGGTCATGAGTTTTGAACGATAACCGCAGAACCACTGCTGATCCAAACTTACGATCAATAAGAATAAAGCCAAAAGCACAAATATATTGCTAGAGAGTAATTTCACTGAGTGTGGATGATGGTTTTGGACAAACAGTAGTATTAAACTTAACCTTAATGAAACACTGATATGTATGAAACTGTTACCTTTTGCATCTGACAATATTATTATTACAGTGATATAAACAGTGATAGAATGAGAGTTGGAGTTCTCTTATTTGCACGAAGATAGTTCTTGGGTTGCTCCACGTTCAGACTCGTGCTAGTGGATAGTATCATCTATAAAATGACAGTAGCTTCCTTCACATTTTCCGTTGACCTCCACCGTTATTATCGAACTGCACCACAGACAGGATCCTAATTTGTTTTAAAATAGTTACTTCTATTGCAGGTTAAGATCAACTAGAAATCTGTAGAACATTCGCTAATGTTCCAAAATAAATTTAAGATAAGTTCGCTGAAGCAATTCAAGATATTGAGATTGAAAGACTAGGAGGAGCAAGTTTCAACAAACTTGAAATAATTTACATGTGTCCATTTTAACGAGAACTCAAACGTTGCTAACCCTGGAATGAATAGGCAGTACCGGCATTTGTATAAACATTGCTTTTTCAGTGATGTGATCAAATTCGATCACTAATAGTTATTCATAACTGGATTGCGGACTACATGAAAACACAGTCTGACCTCAGAAGATGGACAACGTGAAATTACTAATTCCATGGCACGTGAATCCGAAAACGTTTAGAGAAGTCCTTTTTTTGAAGATAATGCTTCCTACGAAAAATTAAAATACAAAGTCAATAACGCTAAAACGCGAACTCTAACCGACCGAGGCCTCTCTACCCGGTTTAACTCATGTTTGTTTGACGTTTGTATTTACGTCATCTCACTTTGTCGTCACCCTCTCTGCAGATGGTTCTCAACCAAACATTGTTCCGAGACGTATGTAAGATCGAGGTTCATGTACATTTATCCATATAAATCGCTTGTGCTTTGTGCTTTTGAGAAGAAATTTTCAGACGTAATAATATCCATGTCACTCGAACTCCAAGTATGCTGGATGTTTTGCAGCGTATGTGTATCAACACCATTAAAGGCAACAAGAAGATGGCAGTTATTTCTGACCACTTTAGATATCTGGGCATATCGCTGAGTAAGTATGTTTTGAGTCTACCTCGGGAAAATATCCGAGCTGGCTTTGATTGTTTGTCCAGTATGACATCATCGTATACTACGAGATTATATATATATATATATATATATATATATATATATATATATATATATATATATATATATATATATATCTGTCCATTATTCATTGAGGGGGTATATGTTTTTCTTATTTTGTTTGGATTTTATATATAATTAGAATATAAGATGAGGAAATATAACTTTTATAAGGTCTCACTTGGAAGAAACATGATTGTCCCAATTTGTCAGTTTTTTTAGCATGTATAAAATAATTTTGTATTTTATTGAAATTGCAAATTAAAAAGAAAACAAGAGGAAGTTTGCAACCAGTGTTGTAAGTATTCTAGGTGTTCCTTACTTTATGTATATTTAATGAAAGTGTCACAGGTGTGATGATTACAGGTGAATGTTATTGTTCTAACTGATATTTTGCGGGTTCAGTGGATAGACGAAGGGTGGTCAGATTTTGAGAACAAATAAAGCTACAAAACTTGTCTATTGCGAAACCCACCAGAAATGTCATATGTTCTATAAATAGCAATTATCACAGGTAATTCCAGGTGTTCCCTACAGGAAATTGGTCTATAATTCCATTTATAAGAGCATCTGGTGGCATAAAATCTTGGTATAAATAAAGTTGAATATCCTTAATATTACTTCTTGACTCACAATCATGAATGACAAATTATACATTGCTATAGTATCGGATGCTAATGATAGCACCTACCCAGCAAACCTGGCAGCTTTCAAAGCTCTCAGTAAGACACATAGCGAATTGAGATTAAAGGCTTTGCTGCAAGCAGTGGTATACTTTATAAAGGTGACTTCTTAGAAGAAATGAAGTATCAGCAGTCCTAGCAAGCTTTTATTTTGGTAAGTTGTACTTTAATCATAATATAATATTAATGCAAAATTCTAAGATACTCAGATGACATGTACAGAGCTTGGGTATGTTGGCCGTAGTCCACACAAAAAAAACAATATAGCACTACTTAATATATTGATACATCCATACTCTATCAAAATCAATTATCCATCATTATTCCAGGAGTGGAATCTATTTGTCTTTGCTCTCTGTCTTCCACTGTTTTTCGCTATCTTAATAACTGTCTTTCTTTCTCTCTCTCTCTCTCTCTCTCTCTCTCTCTCTCTCTCTCTCTCTCTTGTATTCCCTCTCTCTTTCTTGCTCTTCCTCTTTGTCATCCTTGCTTCCTATCTCCATATTCCTTGTTTTCTTTTCATTCTTCATTTCTTTCTTCATCTCTCTATCTTCCTCTCTCTCCCCTGTCTTCTGTTCTCTTGTCTCTCTTTTCCATTATGTCTTCTTTTTTCCTCTCTCTCTCTCTTCCTTAAGTCTTCCTCTTTGTCTTCTCTCTTGTCCTCTTAATCCCTTTCCCTTTCTTCCTCCCATTTGTCCTGTCTTTCTTTCTCTCTCTCTCTCTCTCTCTCTCTCTCTGCCACTCCCTCCGTGTCTGTCTTCCTCTTTCTTTCTCTTCCTCTACTCTTTTTTTTCCTGTCTTCTTATATATCCTATCTCTCTCTCACACACATTTATTATATGTATATTCCTTTCGCTCTCTCTTTCTTCTCCTATCTCTTTCTTCCTCTGTCTTCTTATATCTCCTCTATCTCTTTCTCTCACTTTTCTTCTATGTATATTCTTCTCACTTTCTCTTCGTCTATCTCTTTCTTTCTGTCTTCCTCTCTCACTTTCTCTCTCTCTCTCTCTCTCTCTCTCTCTCTCTCTCTCTCTCTCTCTACTATCACCATCTGCCTCTGGAACCCTCATATACTACTCTTCCTGTCATTCTATCTCCTTCTGTCTCTCTCTTCATTTCTTTTTCTATCTCAATTCTTTTCTCTCTTCTTTCTCTCTAGCTCTTGATCTTACTCTCCTATTTTTCTCTGTGGTACACAAAGTGTACAATTATAAATTGTAAACATTCTTTTCTTTTACTTTTGAAATATAATTGAATTGTTATATTTTTATTTTAACAGGTAAATACACATGGTGGACATGACAAAACATATGAGAAACGCCAGGAAGGGTATTACTGGATGGGGATGAAATAACATATAATAAAATAAGTCAGTGACTGAAATAAATACAATAGAGCGAATTTAGGCCAATACGAGTAGTACCTCCTCTGAATTCCTTACCAGTGCCATCAAAAGTGTTGAGTTTAGTAGGAATCAATATTATTTGTCCTCTTCCAATAACAGACAGCGGGAACAAATATATTGTTGCAGCCACATATTCTTTTTTTCAAATGGTCTGAGGATGAAGGTCTCCCCAACAAAAGTGCTGATGAAGTAAAAAAAATTCTACTTGATATCATAGGTCGCCTTGATTATATCGATCAGGGAAAAGAGATCGCAAACATTTCACTCAGTCTGGAATTTAACAAAAAAACCTTCCTAATGACTATTTTAATATAGTGTTAGGTCAATAAGAAGAAGTATGAACAAAAATTAAAAGCTGTATTTTATTACATGTAGGTGATTTTTGAAAGGTTATTAGTCTGAAATTGTAATCTGTATTAAATTTAATGTAATGGCTCATTTGAAATAAATCCTTTATGAGTTTGTTACGTGAACTTATTACATGTATTATATTTCACATGTGGACCCTTAAGCAGATTAGGAACGAGTCCATTAATGAAAAAAAAAAAAAAAACAATTAGTTGTAGTGGGGAAAAATCGGTTAGTTGATTCTGATTCTGCACACCATCCCCCCACGATTTGTTAAGTGACCCATTCTATGTATGGTATTTCACTTGTAGGCCTTAAATATATTACAAAAGAACCCATTAATAATAACAAACTATCTGGTTGGGGGTGGGGGAAAAAATCATCTAAATGATTCTGCCCCCCCCCCCGTTTGTTAAATGACCCATTACATGCATGATATTTCACATGTGGACATTAACCATATTACCAATTAGTCCAGCAAGGGGGGAGAGGAAGAATTGGCTGTTAAACTTGTTGGGCTAAATTATACTCAGATATGTATGAAACTGGGGCATGTGCTTTACTATATTTAATGGTGAGACACAGTATGTGCATGCTTGTTAGAATGTAACTGCAAAGTCTGAATATAATCAGCAAGAGAAATTAATGTATTTTTTATAGTAACAAGATATACCAAGGGATGTGAGGAAAGTTTGGGGTTGAAAATCATTTCAATCCAGATGGATTCAGCCTAAAATATGTATCAAATAATGAGGGATCATAGCCAGTTTTCTCCCCTTTAAGCTGATAGGTGGCAGCATGGAACAAAGCAGTCCAAAATTATATGCGGTATACTTCCTATAGTATCTACATTTTGCTTTGCAAAACGGACATTATCGGCAGTGAGAGAGGAGTTTAAATGACAAGCTAAGTTATCTTTGTGAAAAAATGAGTCAATCAATAGGTTAAGCCAACTAGGCATCGGTGATATTGTTGCCTGGCTCTGTCAAAAGGCGTATTTATTGTAAATTTATACCAAGTCTTATTTACCTCTCCGTGACCATGTATTTCACATTTATTCACCAAAATAAATGCAACGTTTTGAAACTTTTTATCAAGGTTTAAATACGAAACTGTTCTCAAAGTTGTTTTGCTTTTTTATTGTCTTATAATGAGTTAATTAAAATAATATATCTAGACTGATCAGTAATAGATTGTTCTTATGAATGATAAAGTCCAATGATAATCAAATATCGGCACCAGGTTTTTCTGTGCCTCCACCTTTTAGAAAGACAGCTGGCTATGATCCCTCATTGAAGCATGTTCATCCATGTCATAATTGTTACGTGCAGGTTAAAACATTGCTGTTTTATAATGTGACAAGGAACATTATATTTTCATTTCCTCATACAAAATATTTGAAAACAGTTGAGTAGATTCATTGCACTTGATAACCATTTTTTTAGTCTTACATGAAATGAGACTTGATATATGATTATTTAAATTTTTTAACTATTTTATCATATAGTGTTGTGTTCATTTAAAACGATTTATAGAAATTATAACTAAGCAACTGTACACTGAAATTTTGTATTATTAGCTGAAACGAAGAATATGATTAAGGTGGAGATGGAATTTAGTAATAATATATTTGCACTGCTCCTATTCTTAATGTTTGGAAAGTTGTACTGTCTTCAAACTGCATTGTTTGAGGAAACAATATGGGCATTTACTGGCATATATTAGTCAGAATATTGGTCGGCTCTACCATCACCATCAGTAGGGTTTCAAGGGTTGTCATCGCCGGGGGCAGTTATGGGAGATAAGCACCAATTCCCTTGGAAATCTCCCAATGGCTTGCGTCTGATAGAGCCTCTGAAAACCAAATCAAGCTCCAGGCCTTCACGAGTGGCGGAACCTGTTTAAACTGACTGGAGTAGGGATGACAGGCGAGCTTCTGGCGCCTCAAAGCCAGATGCTTCTGGCAGATGGGGCTCGTTAACCTTGGGTGGTCGCCCATCTAGAAGAAGGTAAACTCCGATTTCAAACCTTCGCTGCCTTGCGACTATACCCTGTCAGGGGAAAGGCTAAGGGAGTAAACCCCAACAGAAAATCCGGAGTTAGAGTCCCTAAGGCGACTTGGCATTGATGGCAGTGTCATCTCGGCAACTCCTGCGACGCAGCTGGTGCCATGACGTATCGGCTTGTCCTTTCCCTTGGATCCATCAGCTGCGTGGAGAGGGGGAATCAGCTGCATGGGCAACAGCTGATTCTCCATAACACCCTGCCCAGGCTTGCGCCCTGAAGAGGACACTCCAGCTTCGCTTCATAGCGTCGACACAACACGGGAAGCAGCAGTTTACCGGTTATAAGTCACCGCTCGATTGGCGTAGAGCCAGACGAAAGGGGTTGCTTCCGACGGTGGGAGAGACCAACATGTTTCACTGGACAGCTATCGCCCGCCTCAAACTGGGCAGCTCCCAGCCAATAAGGTGCCGTCCCGCCACAGTTCGCCTGCCTTGCTGGGTGCGTAAGGCGTAAGGTACGCGAGTACCTGACAAGCGGACTGCAACTACTGCACCAAGAAATAACAAAATAAAAATAAAAAAGAAGACTTCAATCCTCAAGCTAGGTACCTGGAATGTCCGGACCATGCTGACTGGGCTTTCAGATGAACTCCAGACAATCAGTGATGTTCGTAAGACTTCAATCATCAACGACGAACTTGCAAGGCACCAGGTCGACATCGCCTCACTACAGGAGACACGACTACCAGATTCTGGGTCCCTCAGAGAAAAGAACTACACATTCTTCTGGCAAGGAAAGAGTGCAGATGAAGCCAGAGAGTTTGGTGTTGGATTCGCTGTCAGGAACACTCTGCTGGGAATGATAGAACCCTGCCAACAAGGAAATGAAAGACGGCTATCCAACCGCCTCCACACCACAAACGGACCTGTCAACCTGATCAGTGTTTACGCTCCCATACTAAGATCCGCCACAGATACCACGGATGAGTTTTATGATGAGTTAAACTCGCTCATTGACAAAATTCCAAAGGAAGAGAACCTGATTTTTCTGGGCAACTTCAATGCTAGGGTCGGTTTCGATCATGACTCTTGGCCGTCCTGTCTTGGCAAGTTTGGCGTTGGGAAGATCAATGACAATGGGCAGCGCCTTCTAGAGTTGTGCTCGTACCACGAACTCAGCATCACGAATTCATTCTTTCAGACAAAGCCACAGCACAAAGTGTCTTGGAGGCATCCCAGGTCTAAACACTGGCACCAGCTGGACTTGATCATTATAAGACCGTCAGCCATGAAGGGTGTGCTTCTTACCCGTACCTTCCACAGTGCTGACTGCGACACCGACCACTCGCTGGTATGCTGCGATAAGAAGCTTCAGCCAAAAAAGATCCACCGCTCTAGGCAAGAGGGTCAACCACATGTCATTCACATATGCTCTTTCCAAGACGTTTGACTCAGAACCCCCCAACGCCAGTGCCAAAGAAGATGGGATCACATCAGAGAGACTGTATACAGCACAGCCACACGGTTCTTTGGTAAGAAGCAATCAAAGAAGAATGACTGGTTTGAGGCTAAATCTGCCACACTCATGCCAGCCATAGAAGAGTGTCGCAGTGCTCACCTGCATTACAAGCGATCCCTCTGTCAGAAGATACTACAGGCATACAGGTCTACCAGAAGCAAAGTGCAGAGATTAGCACGGCAGTGTGCCAATGAATACTGGCTTCAGCTCTGTCAGAGTATCCAGTCAGCAGCAGATATTGGAAACATCAGAGGCATGTACTATGGCATAAAGAAAGCAATGGGTCCCACGAAGAAACTGACAGCACCACTGAAGTATGCCACAGGCGATACCAACCACAACAAGGGCAAGCAGATGGAGCGTTGGGCGGAATACTACTCCGAACTGTACTCCAAAGAGAACCACGTGAACAATGACTTCCAGCCATATGACTTAACGTAGGTCTTTAATGATGCCAATCTGAACAGACAGTATGATTGCTACAATGACTATCTTGAAAAACATTCTATCTTTACTCTTCCTAAATGAATGGTCATATCAACATAGTGTTTTTACCAGAAAACCTCACATAAAAAATGGCCCCAATCTTGCGTCCATTATGGTTCTCATGGTCGCCAATTTGAAAATTGTCTTTTTCCCCAGAATATTAGAGATACTTTCCACACCATCAGTTAACAGAAAGAAAACGTCTTTGGCTCCTGGAAATTCATTTCGTCCAGCGGAGTATCATTGTTTGAAGGAGCTCGTGTTTTACTTAACTTGGCTGTAAAGCCAAGTGAGCTTTTCCTATTAACGCCTTTTTTTTTGCTTTGATATTGTCTTTCGTCCATCGTGCATCATTTTGTGTCCCTCGGCAACTGCTATATTAATCTTGACACACTAATTTCAACCAGACTTGTCAACCTAGTAAACATGTTCAGGTTTAAAACATTGCATGTTTGTTTTATGGTTTTGAGTTAGAGAAGCTTAGTTTTATTATTAAATATGGTGATTTTTGGAAAAAGAAAAGGCTTTTTTATTTATTGAAAACAAATTGACATGCTCTTCCACATTTCTTTCTGTCAGTCTTGGTTATGTTTTCCTTCTTATTAATCCAATCGGAAGGTTGTATTCTTTTACATCTGTGCTTTTCCCATGTTAATTGGTGGTTTCATTAGTCTTACCACCAGTCATTGATTCATGAACCAAACAAAATAGGTAGATCAATTGAGCCCAGGTACACATGCAAAGGGTCTGATAAGGTCATTTTCAGAAGAAGATGGACATAAAGACTTTCATGACTTTACTTGAATACGCAATTTTTCATTATGACCCTGATCTGCATTAATGCATGTGTGGTAAAGAAAGTGATCCTTCTGCATTACACACAGAGCTGTAGTTTTCCACCAGGTCTATATTATTGATTGTGGCTATACTAAAAATTCTTGTGGAACTGCAGAAATACATGTAGGAATATTGATCACCACTACAATGATTTTATTTTATGTGGCAGTGGTAGTTTGAAATTATGTTATACAAACTGCAGCAAAGGAAATTTTTATGTTAGAGAATTACTGCACTATATATTAATGGCAAAAAAGTCACAGATTGATATTATAGTATTTTGAAAGAATGTATTGACATATCAAAGTGTGGTTTCATTTACCAGAACAGTGAATTATGCACAATGCTACAGGTAAAGATTAAATTACTGTTTCACATAAATGTATCATAAAGTTTAGTCAGAGACTTGTTAAAGACAATGCATGGACATATTGATAATTTATTAAACTTAGAAATTGTCTTGGAGTAGTAATGATGTACCGGTAAACATGACTTGGGAGAAGAAAAATTCCCGGAAAATCCTTAGATATTGTAGAGGAAAAAACTGAAGTAGTTAACATTTAGAGAACCCAAAAATGAATAAATACTGCAATGATGATGATAGTGGTTACATTGAAAACATTAAGTGAATATAGTAGCCTAAGAGTGATGATCATCAATAATGAAATAATTACGAACAACACCTTTACATGAATAATATAAGACTTTTTCGACGATGAAGAATCTAAGCAAATGATGCAGTGTTGTAAGTTTTGTGAAAAAGAGTCACATGCAACGAGAAAAGATATAGTGTCAATATACAAGCAGTGATTTAAGAACATCAGATGTAATTGTACAAGCGGTGGTCATTTATGTTTTGGTATAATACATTGTTATCATATTAATCAGCACTCAATGGTTTGTTCAGATTCTGAATTAAAGAAAATTATGTTAAGACACACAATTATATTTGACATTTATCCTTGGTTGATGCAGACTGGTGTAAAAATAATTGTAAAATAGAAGAAGACTTCTCAGGCAAAGGCAGAGTACCTGATAATAAAATATTGCGAGATGCTCCTGCTTCCTTTAATATTTTATTGGGATAGGATTGACCCAATCACCAGTAAGTATTATAGAACCTTTTGACATAAACGGCATATCATTTTCCATATAATCTGACCGGGGTTTATTTGACTCGGCAAATTTATTTTTCCAATACATGACTATGACCTTGACCTCAAAGAAATAAACTTTCTCAATAGATGTTCCCGTTCTAGTCCAATGAATAATTAAAACAACTGTTTTTCTTCTTAAATAATAGCTAAATACAACATAGAATTCGTTTGCAAACTCATTTTAACATATGAAATTATAGTCCAAAATAGGAATGAATTTGATTGCTCAGTTTTCTTATATGAACCTTCAAGAGTCTTAATACGAATTTTTGTCGCAATATACCCCATGATACAGATTTGACTAATTAATCTAACATTTCAAAATACCTGTTGACGTGATCTAATCTATAAAATAGGAAATAACATTTCTTCTAAGACTCCACCTAACCGACCTTTCCAGTGGGAAACAACCAAAAACGTGTCAATAGATTTACTAATTTTATTATTAGTAACAGCAAACACGCGCGTCAGCATCTATTCAATTTTACGTTCATAATATGTTAATATAGAACCTATGAACTTGCGAATTTTCAACTAAAGATAATCACTGCCATTTTCAGTCATGAATAAAATATAATAAAAGTTATAGATCTACATCAATCAAAAACCTCTATTATTACTCTACTGTTTGTGTGTATGTAAGTATAGCACGTATGCATAAACATTCCGACACTTTTCGCAGGATCACAGGATTGTATGCTTGAACAGTGATCCAAAAGCAGTTGCTGGATTGATTAAAATCAGATCTCCGCTGTTGTACGTGAAGATCTGACAGCGACAACCTAGGGATCGTGTTCTGGTAACATGTTATTACCATAATCGCTAATTTTATCAGCCAATCAGATGAAGTCTTATATCTTTGCGCTTGGAGACTGAGCAGTGTGGATGAAGAATAGCAATGTGTACGGAGCGATTTGATTCACTGTCAGATTTTTTATAGCTGCGTTTCTATTGGCAAATTCAAAGGTCACCAGTACATGACCCTTACACGGTCGTCGTCATATCGTCACTTTTGACAGCGGAGATCTGATCTTATTGAGATTGCTGGATTGTAGTCTGTGTCTTTGAAAAGTTGCAGGATTATGGGACGCGTGTATCGCACTAAAAACAAAACGGGTAGATAGATTGTAAATGTGGCGTATTAGATTTTAATTTAAAAAAATAACATTATCATTTCCAAAATTCCCGTTTGTCTCCAGGAACACACAATGTTAAATTCCTGTTTGGCTCTAGAGTGCTTCTTATGTAAACCTACATTATGGCATCATTTTTAAAACAAACTTCTCAACTGGCTCTAGGGTGACCCATATGTGAACTCTCCGGCAATGAAAAATTTAAAACAAAATGTAAACGGGTAAGAGATGAATGATTTTGTGTGTGTGTGTGTGTGTGTGTGTGTGTGTGTGTGTGTTTAAATTATAAATTTCACACAACTGCATCAACAACATGAGTGGAAACCTAACATTAGATTCTAAATCATGCCGGAAATACATGGAGAAAAACAAGACGCACATGGCATTCATTCACCAAAGACAGACACCAGACTAGTAGAAACCGATACAATAAACACACAATTCTGCATTGTTTTAACTATTATAGTGATATGGTTTCGCCTTGTATATTCCCAAAGGCAGCATAACGAGCAATACAGTAGTGACATGTTTAGGATTTAAAAAGTTGCTATATGGTTTAAACCTATCAAACACTTCAGGAGCGGATGATAAAATCAAAAAGTACTTAAGGCACTGTCTTCTGAGTTGACACAAGTACTTACACGCCTTTTAACAATCACTGGACATTTACAACATCCCAAATAAATGGCATAAACACTACTGAAAAAAGGTAATCACGCAATGGCCAATAATTACAGCCCGTTGTCACTCACCAGTGTTCTTTGCAAAGAGCTTGAACCTGTTCTGATCATAAAGCACTTTGATAACTATATGATAAACATGATGCATTACGGAAATTTCAGGGTTTGAAACCCACCTTGCTAAATTATTAATGATCGGGCTACATATGTGGATGGAGGTGACTAAAGAGACAATTTGTATTTTTGACTTTGAAGAAAAACGTTTGACAGGTTATGAATTGTGGAATTACAAGTAAAGCTCAAGGCTGGATAGGCACTTTTTATGTTTCCGAGAAAAATATGTAATGACAAATTGTCCCAAATCTAGCTGGTGTTACAAGTCTATGCTCTTAAAACAAGTAACAAAAAAGTGAAAATCAACACGCTTTGTAAAATTAAACAAATAATTTCTTTGCCTTGAATACAAAGTGAAAATTAAAAAAGAACTTACGGTATTACAAATTAAATCCAAAATAATGACACAATTATAGGCACAAGTCCTAATAATTTAAAATTCTGAATAAACTTAGTAGAAATCCAAATTAAGTTCAATACTGAAGGAGTTGTTGTGACTGTGATGACCTGTATCATGCTGATGTGAAAACAGTCTTTTATTGAAACACTAATACAATTCCAGGTTTTAATTCAGTGCAAATCCTAATGGATGTCTCTATCCAAGAATATTTTTTTTTGTGAGCAAATAAATTTCAAATTAATAATGGATACAGCATTAATGCAAATTAATTATTTGGCACGAGTGAATAATATTTCCAGTGACAAGATAGTACAGTCCACTACTTGACCTCAGTTCACAATTAAAAAAAAAGAAAGAAAACTAAAACAAACAAAACGTTGCCTAATGCAAAATAACCTTCTAGAAAGTTCTGAATGATTACAAAATAAAATTTTGATTATTATTAAAAAGTCTGTTACTAAAATTATAATATATAACCTGGACAATATCAGGCAAAATGTAGGGGAATGCGAATAATAGACCCACACCCAAATAAACATATTTGCTTCTATTAATAATGATCCTGATAATAACCCATGCATATAGATAATATTTTACTACGTATTAGTTGTTTACAGAATAAAATAAAAATATTAAACAATTCAGGTCAAGTAGAAAATAAACTTGATTTTGGACAAGGTTATGTCCGATATTCAATGTTACTTTACAATAGCATATAATGAAATATAAAAATAAAATCTAACAAACAATGCAAAGTAAATATACATAATACTAGTACAACGTATGTTCTGGAGTACCGCAAGGATCAATACTTTGATCAGCACTCTGCAACAGCAGTGACATCTTAAAAGAAATTGACTAAGAACGTCGACTGTTCGCAGATGACTGTATATGCTACTGATTAATCAAAACCGAGCCTGATACTAAGATATTGCAAATGACATTAAAAAGGCTTGGACGATGGGTTCGAAAATGTGGCATGCGATTCCAACTTAACAATGCAGCATATGCTTATTGACAAGAAAGAAATGACATAAAACCAATATGTCGTATTTACTAGAAAATACTATGTTAGAAAACCTCAATCAAACAAAATATTTAAAGCTCACAATTACATGTGATCTGAAATGGAAACTTCAAATTTTACTCGAACTTTAAGCCAATAAAGACGTATCGTATCTTGTCATCTTGCCCATAACATTTGAAACAACTCGCTAACAAAGATTTAGTAAGACCTATTTTAGAATACGCTTGTACAGTACGGGACCCCAATTCAAAGGGTTTAGAACTTGAAAAGAATACTGAAAACGAGCAGCCAGGTTTGTTACATTCAATTATGACTATATGCCAGGAAGTATGACCTCGATATTGGATAAGTTGTCTTGGAAACCATTATAAATACGTAGATTGAGAAATAGATTAGTATGTTTCTACAAAGGTCTAAAACAAAGCATATATACCTTAATGAAGCCTAAAAGAACCAGAGAATAAATCAAGACAATATACATATATGATGTCATGCGCAAGAACTGATAGTTACAAATTCAGCTCTATCCCCCACCCCCATATTAACAACAACTGCCGAATCCTCAGAAAACCCAATTAAGAAAGCTAATGGACACTTTTTTTAAAAAAAAAGCAAGTTCTTTTGTTGTTGTTGTTGTTGTTGTTGTTGGGTTAAATACCATTTTTCAGCACACGATAGGCTATACATTGCGGCCAGTATTAATGGTGAAGGAAGAACCCGCGAAAATCCCGGAAAGAAACACCGACCCACGAGAAGCTACTGGCAAGCTTTCTCACATACCCACATTGGCTGAATCCGAGACTCGAACCTACACAGACAGAGGTGAGATGGCAGTGATCCGTAGTGGAGAGCTCTTTAGACAACTCGGCCACTCGGGGCCCCAAGTTCTTTTTGTAATGAAGCAAACGCGACATTATGATGTAGCACCGAACGTATCATGATACACGAAGAACGAGCTTATAAGACTCAGTTTTGTATATCCTACTCTGCGACCGCTCGGATGCGGGAGGTCGCGGGTTCGAACCCCGGCCGAATCATATCAAAGACATAAAAATAGTACAAACGGCTGACTCGCTATACGCTCAGCATTACGAGGTTAGTGTTAGGACTGGTCGGCCGAGAGTCAGGATAATGTGAATGGGTGGGACATAATGTTAAATGTCTGCCTTATGATTCTGCAGTGCTAGACATCACTGTAAACCACCACACATCGTAGCGATATGACTAAATAATTGTTAAAGCTACATTATAAACCCAAATCACACATACACACACACACGTCCTAATCTGCGAACCAATCACTTTTCACTACAAGAGACATGAAAAGATTGTTTACATAAAATTAAAAGTAAAAGTCATAAAGCTGCTGTTAGATACTGCTAAGACGTTTTCTTATTCATGTAAAACCTAATTAAATCCAAACTGAATCTATACTTTACAGTCACTATCAAAACTTAAATTCAATTTCTACCAATTCACATTATGTCGATTAGCCGGTTACATGTATATTGGATTCGACGTACTAATTATATGCACAACTATTGACCAATCTAGCAATGGGTGACCATAACATAGAGTATGTTAGTTTTAATGGCCCATAATTAATACTGAAATGTAAAGCTTTTGCGAAAGAAAGTGACAATATACTTTTGATGTAAATTTTGTATTTGTATAAACTTCACTTAGTTGCAATGACCTGATTCGTTGGGCACGGTATATATAAAGCATTTCATGCGCATGAAGATGACAAAAATATCGTTGCAGCCGGATATTTTGTTTTCACCACAGCGGCTCGTATTGTTGCTTGCAATTGACCTGTCATACATGTACTATATAATAACTACAAGGGAGGACACTTGTCTCCTTGCTCGCGCGACATAATTAATAATAAACGCTGATATTTCAAGCTACGCGTAGCTTAATACTTTGGTACCGATATTTAGCTCAGGCGGTCGACTATGTATCCCTATCAAACGTGTGACTTAATATCATATTATTAAGGAATGGCAAATCATTTTCCCACGCTACTGCTCGACATGGCCGTGATCGCCTGCTTTATATATGAGATCCCGCTGAATGGAATACTGTCCTTTCATTGGTTAAAATATAATGATGTCCTGTATTTATTTATAACTGATTTGCAGTTGGCCGATGAGAAGGTAGTATTTCATTCAGCGCGTTGTTCTTGTGTTGGTTTTGCATCTTTCTGTTACTTATTTTAAGACCAATGAGTCCTAACAAGCAGGATAACTTTGAAAATATGACTCTGAATTTTGACCGGACTAGCAATAACAAGAACAACAATATGTTGTTGTTATACATATATAATATATTCAATCTTAAATGATACTAATAATTTCAGTCAAATGTTCATTTATAAGAAGTGAATTGATTCAGTTTTCGGATCCTTGGGGAAATGCATTCAGGGTCACTCACAGATAGTCGTACTGCATTATAGCGATTGCTGAAATGAAGGAAACCATCGGGGTATGTTTGTTGTTGTTGTTGTTGTAGGGTTTAACGCCATTTTTCAGTACAAGAGAGGCTTCACATGGCGGCCAGTATTAATGGTAAAGGAGGAACGCGGGAGAACCCTGGAAAGAATTACCCACCCACGAGATGCCACTGGCAAGCTTTCTCGCATACCCACATTGGCCGAACCCGAGACTCGAACCCACGCAGATAGAGGTGGTATTGCAGTGATCCATAATGGTTAGCGCTTTAGACCACTCGGGGCCTCTGAGTATGTTTGAAAAGTACACTCCCATAGCTACATGTATAAAGGGAAACGCCTTGTGTTTACTTTTTTTTTTGGTGCGTGGAGGTGCTGTGTATATTTTGTATACATGAAACTATTGTTTTATGTAACTATGAAACTTTTCTTTTCATGCACCTAACTCGATACCTTATGCAAAATATCTTAATGGAGGAAATAAAGATCAATGAGCGAAGAAATATACAGAAGTATCGCTAATGTCAGTCGTATTAGAAAGAAACATGTCGATACGACTATTATCTTCGGATGGTAGAGACAATATAATTTCCAAAATATCTTCCCTAGTGACCATATCCAATGGATATTATTTCTGTATAGAAGTACCTAGACATCAAGACAAACATTGCATATAATTTCATTACGTTTTACCCAGATATATTTGATGCTGGTGAAATGGCCATGTTTGTCTGCTCCGGTTTGGTTGGGGTGTAGTGAAATGTGATCAGGTATGAGTAGGGATTGAGTTTAGGTATAATCGATTTTTATAATCACGTCCCCCAAACACAAAACCTTCCAACCCCATCACCTTCTATCCGAGTTTGAGTTGAATCTCTTTTGATGGAAGTCCATCCAATGTACCCACTGGATTGTTTTATAGTAAAGTTTACACAGAACATATAATCCACCCCCCCCCCTCCACCCCGCCCACCCCATTATATTTTGGTCATAGATTTAGCATTGGTGTAGTGCATAACATGAAAAACACGTTGGCCAAGTGTGTTAATCAACACCATTCGTAACTTCAGAATGGTTGATTATTAGGAATTTACACACAATAAGGTTACCTCCACTGATGTCTAAACTCTGCTGATAACCCTTCATTTCTTTAAAGTTGCAAATCGGAGATCACGTCTGAGTGTTATGGTATTTTGACGTAACAAAAGTTTCTCTCATACATAATGCAAGAGTCAATTAGGAAAGGAACAACGAGCATTAACGCTTGTTAAAGCACTTTGTTTATTTGTTTGTTTTGTTGTTGTTGTTGTTGTTGTTATTGTTTATCTGATTGGACGCGTTGGTGGACTTAACGATGGATATGTTTTCTTAAATTCTAGCTCGAAATTCTAGTCACCCGAAGCGAGCGAGAATTTTAAACGCGAGCATCTTAGACCACTCGGGTACCTGAGCCATTGATTTTCCTTTTCTATTTGTTAAGTTGTTATTCAGAATGTTTCTTTCCTCCCATTGCTGGCGGGGAAGCCGTGCAGTTCCTATCTTAGGGCTCCTCTCTTCTACTGCAAGAGGTATGTCTGACTGCCCTTTCTGGAAATGCACCAACCTTACCATCATTCCCCACCCCCTTCTGTGTTTCGGCGAATTTCTAATTTTTTAGGTCAATTGCCCGTCCTTGGACGGGAATAAAAAAAAGTAAAATATTTTGGGATCAGCGACTTTAAAAAATGTTTAAACATACACATACAAATAAACATTTGAAAGAATTGTGATGCCGCCGCTCGGTTCGAACTCTCGACCTCTTGTTCGGCAGACTGGATTTCACAGAAAGACAAATGAGGGTGTTTTTATGTGAGTATTTTGATTGCCTGTCCTAGGACAGGAATTAAAAAATAAAATAATTAAACTGGGGGAGAGAGAGCTTAAAAGAAGTTTGAAGATAAATATAAAAAGTAATTTAAAAAATATATTGCGAATGCCGCTACGAGCTTCAAACTCGCGTCCTCTTGTTTGGCAGCCGGAACATATAGAACGACAAATGTTTTTTATATGTATAAGATATGCCAGGGTTTCTACAATGCCGTGGTTTTGTTTTGTTGTTGTTTTTTTTTTTTTTTTTCTTTCAAGTCGGAAAAGATGTTCTACCACATCTGATCAAGACATCTGTAATGCAATTTATTATTTCTTTGTATAGCTCTTTGCTATTTTAATCCGGTGTGTATCGTACGCTTTCTATCTGAAAGGTACGATGCTGAGTTTTTATTTTTGCAGTTATTTCTTTCTCTCTTTATTTATTTTTCAGTTCAATATCGAAAGACTTTTTTGCGGATAAACTTTGTTTTACAAAAAGTGATATACGGGTAATTTTTTAAAATATCTTCTAAATGCTACATCTCCAGTTAGCCAAACTAATATTTTTCTTCAGTCCATATTTTCTTGATCTGACTATATATTTAAGAACTATAGTCTTGATATCTCTCATTTTTGTTGGTGGTTCTATTAATTTGGTTATATTATTGTTTCTGTATATCCCATGCATTTGTTTCAACGTATGCACAAAGAAATATATATTATTTACACAGACTTCCCTTTATCTAGTTTGTTTTTAATGCTTTTTCAAATATTTTCCAATTTATAATGTCTAAGATGTTGGATTATTTTGTCATCCCTACTTTATGAGTTTCGCTGCGGAGGTAATGTAACTTCCCTCCCTATATGAACATGATTCTTTCTTTGTCAAAGTTATCTATCATACGGTCCTTTAAATCTACCTAGTTAAACATATACCATATGTTAATATACATATATCTGAGCGACCTGCATCAGATACATTATATTCAAATTTGCATGTGCCTACATTTGTAAGCTAGTTCGTAGTTTTTCTCAATTGTGTTGAATTTGTATACTCTTATACCCCCCCCCCCCCGGCACACACACACACAAGTCAATCCTATCCTAAACATATTGCACGTGTCATTACAAGTTCTGGTTCAAGTCCAGGTTTGTTCTCCCGCCAGTTACTTATTAACAGAATTTCAGATTTTTGCATGATTAATTTTAGATTCAATTGCTTTCACGAAGTCCATAAATTCCTTTTCTAAATGTTTGAAGGTGTAGGCATCGGATGTAAAATTTGTATTAGTCACGAACATGCTGTATCATATTTAGTTCCTTTCTGAGGTTTGGGAGTTAAATTCCCTTTATATTTTTATTGTTATGTATTTTTATTCGGAGGGCTTCTATTGCTATTACAAATAATATCGATAAGGAACAATCCTGTTTCGCGGAACGTTAGATATAAATTTTCATGGTAGATATATAAGAAACTATATGTATGTAACTATACTATATTCTGTCAAAAGCCTTTTCTTGATATAAAAGATCAAGGTCCCTCCTCTCTTTAGTTTCCAAAAAATCAATCGCTGTTTTCAAGGTTATAATTTTGTTATGAATGTAAGGTCAATTATGTTTCCGACACGTTTTAATTCTGTTAGAAAGGATCTTACTACGTATTTTATAGTCTGTATTTAAAAACGATATCGATATCCAACTCCTTATGTCTTTTACATCTCCTTTCTCCTTATACATAAGTGTTTCGACCCCTTCTTTCATCGTGCACGTCATTTCATTAATTAATATAATATTAACATATCATATCTTTAATATTCTAATTAAGAGATATTGTAAGGTAATATATAAATATGTCGTTAAGCCACAAGAAACAACTGATTTTCCTTTATGGAGTTGCTTGAATGCTGCAATTATTTCATTTGATATTATAAGTTTTTCGCATTGAGACCTAGAGTCATGTGGGATTTGCGACAATTCTATATTCCCATCGTATTATTCTATCACCCACCCACCCCCACCTCGTGATATATTTGTGTAGCGTTTAGTTCTTTTTCAAAGCTGTATATTTCTTCCATTATGTGTGTTGGTTTAGTTAAGGTAACATTACTTTTCTTATTTCTTCCATGACTTGCATGCTTCTTGCTTTTATATATAAAGTGAAGAATTCTCCTGCCCTTATTTTGTGCCAGTTAATTTGTAATCTTATAAAGCTTCGTACTTTCATCACCTTTATTTTATCCTCTTCTTTTTGTATTTAAATAGTTATTATTGTATTGCATTCTCTTTGCCTTCCCCGTCTAATGTTTTGTTTGACTTGAAAATATGTTTTGTTTATTGATTTAATTTTCTTCTTATTTCTCCTCCCCAACTCTTCCATTAGGTTGTAATATTCCCTATTTAAAAATGTTTCTAACAGTACTTTAAGTATGGCTATGTATTCTTCGTCTTTTTCAACTGAGTTGTTTAATTGCTATAGGTTCTGACCCAATCTTGCCCAGCTTCACTTGGTAACAGGTAAATCGTAGATAAATTAACGGTCGAATAATTCAGTTTTCTTGTATTTCAATGCCGTTTTGACTGCATTATACGAATTTGTATTTCAGGATGCCTGAAACGGCTGCGATCAGTACACGTACTGATGAAAATAAAATTCAAACGTTCCTTGCTATTATGGTGTATTTTTGTACAACTAGCAAAACTGTATATGAATTGGACGATGACGACTACATTTGAAACTATCGAAGTCAGCCAAGTCTAAAACTTTCATCAAACTTTTTAAAATATCATTTATTTATCAGAAAATTGTTTAAAGATAGTATATATCCGTTGGGTTGTGCCCTTGCCACACAACTTTGGAAATAGTTCAGAGAGCTTCTCCATTTACCATCATGGATATAAAATAAAGGTATGCTGTTTATCGATAGAGAGTATTTGCTTCTATCGAGTGAATAATGGATATATTTCATTTATTTAATTTTTTGTGGATGGAATATATCCGTTATTCACTCAATACTAGCCGGTTTTACTCTATGTTCCGCTCGAACGTATTGGCTAGCAAAATGTATAATAAATTGAAGTAGAAGCTCTCTTACTGGATAATGTCAGCTGATCACCATTTATTTTCTGCTGTGTTTTTCATGATATTTGTATAGAAAATAGTAGTAGTAACAGAGCCTGCTTTTCGGCCGATTGGACCGATGAGGCCCAATTAGGTCCGCCATTCGAGATGCCCCGCGCATTAGTAAATTTTAAAAATATATCTACAGAGATAAAGTAACTTTAGATCGATGGAAGAAATGTTAAGTTCGATATTGTATAAAACTTGTTTAAAAGTTTTTTTCCAAATGCAGTGCTCACAGGAGGCCCCTCGCGTAAATCCGGGGGTCCCGCCATATAATCCAAACCCAGCCACGCGTTTGCTAAGGCCACTGCTTAGTAATAACATAGTTCTCTTTCATAACTCTGAATACAGACAATCAAAAAGAAAAATGAAAGTAGTTTGCTGGATTCCAACCTGGTACACCTGCGTGATATGTGGATATGTTTACCATTGAACTAAAAATATTACGAAAATACTCTTCGATGTTCTTATTCATAATGTTATCAACGTCTGTCGATTACATTAGGATAAAATCCAGTTTAATTTGATCGGTTGGTTGGTTGGTTGGTATGTGTAAGTGTATAACACCAACTTGCGTGGCTTTACATGGTGGCCAGTATTTATGGTGGAAAAAGAACCAGGGAGGAACCACTGACGCACATGAAGCTACTGGCAAGCTTTCTCGCATGCCCACGTAGGTAGAGTCAAGATTCGAACCCATGCGGACGGAGGGTAGTGACAGTGATATAATATAGGTGAACGCATTAGACCTCACGGCCACCCGTGACCCCGTTCATAAATGACTCCAGTGAATTATGAAAAAAAAATTTTAAATGGAAAATCAGCTGATTCGCAGACTAGCATATAACAAAAATACGTATAATCATCTGAAATTCATGTACATAATGATTGCTATATACAGTAAAAAAAATAAAGATTAAACAAAAATCTCTCCTACAAAATATTTGCAAAATCGATCTATATCTCAATAAACACGCCTATCTTTAAGATTAAAACTTTATACAGTCCGAATTAAAACCATTACGCTATTCCGGATTACGGCCAGTTATCCCAGTCCCGTTTAATAAGTATGCTAAAACAGTCGCCTGATTACGAGAAGTGATCACATAAGCCAATATGTTATGGATGCCGACAGCAGAACCCCGATATTCAGATCGTCCAACGCTTGCGATCACTTTATTACCGTATCGCTGGTAATCGTAATACTTAAATACACTGTATATAATACTGTTAGGTGACACACATAAATTATACCTGAGCGAGATATATACTAAACCTTTGGGCGACACATGAACCATTCGGCGACCGGTCGCCCAAAGGTTGGTTTATTGCATGAGCGTATATAGTTTTACCTTTCGGCGACAGTTTGTCATTTATTTTCTTTTACCACTTTTTCGTGCATTTTCATATTCCATTCAGTATTCTATACAGTATTCACTATATAGGCACAATCATGACCCACACATATTCAGTATACAACGATGTCGCCGAACGGTTGCAATTTAGACGTTGTCGCCTAAAGGTCGGATTTGTGCATATATATATATATATATATATATATATATATATATATATATATATATATATATATATATATATATATATATATATATATATATATATGTTTGTGCGTGTGTGTGTTATGACATGGGTTGTATCACAACCTTCTTCTCATATCTTGCTATGAGAATGGTTACTCATACGTTGAGAAATGTCTTTGCCCATGTTCAGAGAGAGTGAGAGAGAGAGAGAAAGGGGATTCAGACTCTCTAACAACGGTGTCACCAACAACCGTGAAGATACGACTCATCTTTGGAGAATGAGGTACGGAACCGCTGTAAGGAAAAGACAGAGCTGTTCTGACCCTAGCAACGAAATTAATTCTTCGTAAGCTTGATTCGCTATTTATGAAAATTTACTTTTAATACACTTTAGAATAAATTACAATCGTGATACTTGTACTTAAAATTCTGTCCTGATAATACATCCGGGTCATTTGAGCCGAGTCCTCGAGGCTCGACACAGGAAACATCAATTACATTCAAAAAGGTGAAAGCTCAAAAATAAAATAATATTTGAAACAGTCGGTAAAATTCAAAATATACAATGGAAAAATCCCGGCCAGACATTTAGTGAAGTTCAAAAAGAAAATGAGAAAACTGCAAAATAATGAGTATAATGTAACCAAAAAAAGAAGAAAAAGAAAAAAAGATGCATTAAAAAGTACATTGCAAAGTATTTAGTAAAATTAAAATAAAAATAGAATGAAAAGGGCACTTCACTACATTCAATAAAATTCACAATTACAAGCAAAAAAGCATGGCATGACACCAAATACAAATTGAAAAGATACAATGATAAAAAAGCGTTATTACAATACAATTCTACGTTATTTACATTTGCGACTAGCCTTGTTAAATAATGATAACACTAATATTAGCATGCAGTTCTTGTTTTCTTTATTTTTCTTTTCATATATTAGTTTACACTTTTTTTGTTATTATCTGTTCCACCTGTGTAACATCAGCAAACCTTATTTATGGGTGACTGCTGTAATTATTTTTGCTTCAGCCAAATGTGTTGAAATGAATTCTCATTCTTCTGGATATTACTAGTGAACTGATATTGAATTTATCTTCCTAATGCATACATACTATCAACAATGAGATACGAGCGACATTGAAGTAAACATGAGTAGTAAAGTGGGCCACCCTAGCGACAATGGAAATTAGCATTACAGAGACCCCTGGGCCACTCTAGCGACAATGGAAATTTAACATGAGAAAAATCGTGGGCCACTCTAGCGACAAGGGAAATTAACATGGGGAATAGACTTTGGGCTTGTCTAGCGACAAGGGAAATTGAACATGGGATTTTTTGTTTTTTTTTTTTTTTTTTTTAAAAATTTAAAAATTTTTTTTTTTAAAAATTTAAAAAAAAGGGGTAGGCAATGGAAAGGCTATCTCTTTTCGAGAAATATGGCTGGCCCTGAAAAGGGCCTTTGGGTTTATGTTAATATTAATATTAACATAGATGGCATCTGTCACATCTTCTTCTTCTTCTTAAACTCCTTCTAACTGCCGGTCAATACACAAGTACCCTCTTGAGACATCCTTGTCTTTCTATATAAACTCTCCTCATCCATAGACTAGTATCTGTCCTATCAACAACAGTCCACTTGGACCGGACATACATGAGCATGTCCGTCCTGAACATCATTGTTGACACAAGGGTTGAAGATTGAACGTCGGTCCACATCTTGAGGCTCCGAGAACAGGTGAATCAATGCAGTGAACTGCGCTTATTTATAGGGACAGAAAGGATTGAAACGGATTGAGTTCATTCACCAATCCGAACACGCGTTACAAAATTCAGTCAGCCCGCATCCAATCCGAAGAGAGCAGTCTGTGACGTCACGTGGCCTATATAGATTCGCTAGCGCTTGTGTGCAGTCAATCTATGCGACAGTGATTCAACATGACGGAAACTCAGAAAACGATCCATTGGGGTGCAACAACAGGGGAGACTGCCCAAGGGAACCCGGACTTACTTTCAGAAGAGGTGAATTGGGATTTTGTGGATTTTCTCTCCTCGCAAGAATTTGTTCCAGAACCTTCGTTACCTTCTTCATTACCGCAAGTGGAGAATTTTAGACAGAGACAGAAAGAAGAATTGGAAAAATTTATACAACGACAAAAGGAAGCGGAACAAGCTTTTCTCCTACAGCAACAGCAGCAAGAAGAAGAGGTAAGAAAAAAACAACAGCAACAACAGCAAGAAGAAGTAGCAGCAAAGAAACAAGAGGGTGAAAATCAAACGGTCACGGTACTGTTGGACATTTTAGCAGAGTTAAGAAGTCTGAAACAAATGTATCAGACTTCTTTATTACGACCGAAGAGAATACGACCTTCCCGAGCTAAACACGTCAACCCTGTGACTAAGCTTACCGTACCACCCTTAGTGATTTCAACCCAATCATTATCATCATCATCAAAATTACGCAGTCCAGAAGTAGGCCTTGGCCGTGGCAAAGGCTTAAGGCAGTTAAAGTTGATTGCTTAAACTCACCCCTTCACCATGAAGAAAAAGGCCCTTTTCAGGGCCACCCACATTTCTCGAAAAGAAATACAATTTCAATTTGCCAATAACTCAAAAAAAAACAAAAAACAAACAGTCCATTTTACCCGTATAGTACGTGTCTTTGTATGAGTGCGTGAGTGTACGTTCTTATTTTAAAATCAAAACTCAAAGACACTTACCTTATATCATTAATTTATTCTTTTATCCATTTTTTACAATCCAATTCACAATTCACAACACAACACTTAAATAAAAAGTTCATTGACTTCTTCTTTCTCCTTGTTTAGTCTCTCTGTTTTTTGAATTTCTTCACCGTTTTTTCCTCATTTTCTTCCCTTCTTCTTTTCTTCTTCTCCTGTTTCTTTGCCTCTTGTAAATAGAATTGTCTTCTTTCTTCCTCTTCTTCCTCTGAAGAATCCCTCTCTTCTTCCGAAGAATCCCTCTCTTCTTCTGAAGAATCCCTCTTTTCTTCTGACTCCTCTTGTTTCTTTTTTGGGCAATCTGGAGACCAATGTCCTTTTTCTTTACAATAATAACAGGTATCTTGACTTTTGTCTTTTTTAGTCCCTGTTTTTGTTCTTTTTTGACGGTCTGGACACTCTGAAGACCAATGCCCTTTCTTCTGACAGATATAGCAAGTATCTTGACTTTTATCTCGAAAGGAAGGAGAGTAGTCCGTAGGCTGGTCTGAAGAGAATTTTCTAATGACCCCTCGCAAAGCTCTGACGAAACGTTCCATCTGGTTAGTCTCTTCCATCGTTGTGCTCGGCTTGAGAGTGAAATGAATAGTGAAAGGACAAGACTCACACCCTTTTATATACGCTGGTCTGCTATGACTATAAAGTAGCTCATGGTGTTTGAACTTGAGTCATTTGACTTTTTGCTTTCAAGATGAAACGATCTAATTCATTCGAGAAGAAAGAAGAAGAAGAAAGCAAGAGGCAGAAACGTGATCTATCGCCTCGTACCAGAGCTGAAATCTTGGCACAAATTCATGCCAGTGATTTTGAAGAGGACATGAGTGAACCAGAATTTGAAACCTCTAAACCAAGTTCACCACCCTTAGTCAACCCTGAAAAATACTATTCCATTCGAGAGACGGAAAAGCGCTCCTCTAGAAAATTTAGAACCACGGCTTACACCTACACGGTGAAGTTTAAAGATTTCAAGGCCGACGTACCCTTGGAGAAAGCAGAAGGGTTCATCACCGAGATGTGGGATTCTTTGCTCACCGCACTCAAGCGACAATGTCAACCCAAAGAAGACGATCGCTTGACACTATCCATAGATCACGACGGTTTGAAATCCCCTGTTTGGATCGAGTTTAGCAGACCCGCAGAACTAACCCCTTCCAAAATCATGGACAAGATTCAACACGTACAACAATCTAATGACCAGTTTGACATCACCGATGGTAAAGCCACACTGAAAATGGCCCACGTCTCTCTTCCTCAAGGGACAGGACGCAAAAAGATGTTATTGGTGGACGACCTTCGCAACACCAAAACAAGTCTCGTCCGAATTAACAACCCTCAAGACCAGATGTGTTTAGCCAGGGCCATCGTGGTGGGACGAACCTATGCCAACAAGAACGACACGGTAGAATGGAAAAGAATCTGGAAAACTATTCAACGATCCGATCGAGCCAAACAACGAAACGAAGCAGAACTCCTGTTGCAACAAGCCGGACTGTCCAAAGACACACCCTGTGGCATTCCTCAGATGCAAAAATTGCAAGATGTCCTAGCTCCACGCTACACCTTGAAAGTGCACCCTCAGGAAATGCGCGGGCCTCTGTTGTTTCGAGGCCAACATTTTAAGGACGGAAAATACATTCATGTTTATTATCACGATGACCATTTCGATACCATTACCAGTATCACTGGATTCCTGGGATACAGATATTATTGTGAGAAATGTGATTATGGTTATAACAATCGAGAGCAACACAAACATTGTGGATGGAAATGCCCAGGATGTTTGGCCTCTCCACCCTGTCTGAGCGAAGAACCAGTGCCTTGTTCGACTTGTCTGCGCACGTTTGTCAGCCCTACCTGTTACCAACAACATCTGAAGACACAAGGTTCACAGAAGAAATGTGCTTGTCAACTCCTGAGATTGTGCCCTACGTGTGGACAAGGCATACTTACCAACAATGCCAAGGCACACGTATGTCGAGGAAAGAAAAAATGTCACATTTGTCACCACATCCTGGACTTGGAACACCAATGCTACGTGCAAAAATACCAACCCCCACCAGAGAAAGAGGACGGTCACAAGAAGAAAGGCAATTTCATCTTTTTCGATTTCGAATGCATGCAAGAGACCGGCATTCACATCCCTAATTTCTGCGTGGCTCATCGAGCGTGCGAGAAGTGCATTCAAGAACCTATCTTCAGTCATTGCCCTCACTGCAGCAAGATTCCTGGAGGACGTGAAAAAATCTTTCGGGGACCGAACACGTTAGCCGATTTTGCACAATGGGTTTTAGACCCCGTCGACAAGACGTGGAGCCAAGAGGACATCGAACGTTACGGAGATTGTCATCGTCATGCCACAGTGATGGCTCACAATTTCTCCGGATACGATGGACAGTTTCTTTTGAGGTACTATACGGAACAAGGCACCGAGCGTCCTAAAGTGACTTTGAACGGAGCCAAAATCATTTTCATGCAAGTGGGACAAGTGCAGTTTAAAGATTCGATGAGCTATTTGGCCATGCCTTTGAGTCGAATGCCTAAAACGTTTGGAATGACAGAAATGGTTAAAGGGTACTTTCCACACTTTTTCAATACTGAAGCCAATCAACACGCTGTTCTACCGCATTTACCTGAGGCTCACTATTACGACCCCGACAACATGCGTACCGAACAACGAGAAGCATTCTACGCTTGGTACCAGGCTCACGCCTCCGACCCTTTCGACTTTCAGGAAGAAATGCTAAAGTATTGTCGTTCCGACGTGGACATTTTACGGCGTTGCTGTGGAAAATTTCGAGAACTGTTCATGGAACACGGAGGGGTCGATCCTTTGAAAGAAGCTTGCACCATTGCCAAAGCGTGTTCCTTAGTGTACCGCCAACGATTCATGCCTGAAAACACCGTAGCTGTCATCAGCCCTCAAACGACCCACTATGTCAAGCGTCAATACTCGGTCAAAGCCCTACGCTGGTTACATTACTTGTGCGACAAGGAAGATAAATGGATTCAGCATGCCCGCAACGGAGGGGGTGAAAAGACCATCGGAACGTATTCGGTCGATGGCTGGGACTTAGAAAACCCCAAGATCGTGTACGAGTTTAACGGCTGCTTATTTCACGGATGTCCCGTCTGCTACCCTGACCGTGACACTAAAAATCAGTTTTTACAACGGACCATGGAAGACTTGTACCAGGACACTTGTCAGCGTCGCCTAAAGTTAGAACAGGAAGGATACCAAGTGGTGGAAATGTGGGAACACGAGTACGATCACCGTATGAAAACCGATCCCGAGTTTAAACGCCTCGTGGAAAGTTACCAGTTCATGGACCCGCTGAACCCGAGGGATAGTTTGTACGGAGGAAGGACCAATGCCACCTGTTTGCTGTACCAAGCCGACGAAGAGAAAGGAGAAGAAATCAAATACTTGGACGTGTGTTCGCTGTATCCCTATGTGTGCAAATATTGTCGCTTTCCTGTAGGGCACCCTCAATTGTTCACGGAACACATCGACCTGAAAAACATTCGACAATACGAAGGCTTAATCAAGTGTAAAGTTTTGCCTCCCACGAACCTATACCATCCCGTCTTACCTCACCATTGTCAAGGCAAACTGATGTTTCCCTTGTGCCGTACTTGTGCCGAAACGTGCAACCAAGACCAACCTTGTCAGCACAGCCAGGAAGAACGGGCCTTGACGGGAACCTGGGTTAGCGTGGAGTTGTTCAAAGCTCTGGACATGGGATACCAACTGTTAGAAGTGTACGAAATTTGCCACTTTCCCAAGACACAACAATACCACAAGGGTGATCCCAGTCAGAAAGGCATTTTCGCCGACTACGTGGATGCCTTTTTGAAACTAAAACAAGAAGCCAGCGGCTATCCTTCCTGGTGTCACACTCCCGAAGACCAAATAAAATTCAAAGAGAAATACTACGAACAAGAAGGCATCACTTTAGACCACATCGAGAAAAACGAAGGCAGGCGATCGTTTGCCAAAGTGATGTTAAATTGCTTGTGGGGTAAAATGGCACAACGACCGTGTTTACCCAAGACGGAATATTTGACAGAACCTTCCCGCTACTTCCAGATGATTCACGACAAAACCAAATACATGAAACACGTGGACGTCGTTCGAGAGGATTTGATCTTGGTCAATTACGAAGAAGATCTGGACTTTGTACAAGACGACCCTTTTGGAAATGTCATCATTGCGGCTTGCGTGACAGCCCATGCTCGCTTAAAATTGTACGAAGCTTTAGAACTGTTAGAAGAACGCGTCCTGTACTTTGACACGGACAGTTTCATTTACATCCATCACCCGATTCAACATCACCCTGACATCGAAGGAGACCGTTTAGGAGCCTGGACAGACGAGCATCCCGACGACAAGATTCTAAGTTTCGTCAGTGGTGGTCCCAAAAATTACGGCTACGAATACCGGGACAAACAAGGAGAAGTGCACACGACGTGCAAAGTGAAAGGACTGACTCTGAATCATCGTACCAGTCGAGTGGTCAACTTTGGGGTATTGAAAGAAGCCTTGCAATCGGGAGAGGATGGAAACTTTAAAGTGACCACTTATCAACCGAACAAGATTGTACGTTTACCCACTCACCACATCGTCAGTCGACCCTTGGAAAAAGTTTATCAAATCGTGTACCAAAAGCGAGTGAGACTGCCCAACCACTTTACTTTGCCGTATGGACATGTTGGTATAAAACATTGGTTGTAAGAGGATAGTTACCCACCAGAAAGATGACTTCGCCACAGCAAGAATCGAGTGAGAAACCCGATGAGAACTCCAAGTTCAAACCCTACCATTTTCCAGTCTTCTTACCTGACTATTGTGATTGTGCCCGTCGATTGGACACGTTTCAGAAATGGCCTACGGATAGGGAAGGATTACCTTCTTCGCATGTTTTAGCTAGAACAGGATTTGTCTACTTGGGACCTGAGTCAGGATTGGGATACGAGGTACAGTGTTTTGCTTGCGGACTGAAGTTACGAATGGATCTATGTATCTATAAAGATTCAGCTATTCTGGAACATACTCGATGGTCTCCGCACTGCCCTTACCTTTCTATGGCCTTTCCACCTATCACACTACGGTACAATGTTGACGGTACCTTAGAGACGGTACCTTCCAGAACAAGACATAAAAAACGTAAAAAAGGAAAGATGTACAAGCTGGAGACTGCATTGAGACTAGTATAAAAAGGGGGCTATGGTCAAGATCGATAGTTCATTGTGACTACCAAGACCGAGCGAACAAGATGAATACTTTGAAAGAGACATCGTTCCAGTTTGGGGATTGTAAAAAAGTTGTATCTTCCTCTAGTGTGACTAATACTGGATGGATAAGACCCAGGCATTGCGACGGAAAATGTCCGGAAGGAAACTGCGATTGTCCATGTGGTTACCATTGTAATTGCGTAACGGAGTTTGCAGACGAGTGCGATTGTGAGCCTTGCGATGGATACGATGCTGTACCTTGTGACCTGAGCGATGCCGTAAAGCATCATGGGAACTTTGTTCTCACTGCCCCTATCATGGAAAGTGATGCTGTGCGTGTCAAACCTGAGGGATGCGAAAGCGATGCCGCTCGTCCTCTTAGACATTTTACCGGGTTTAAAGGGGAATGTCGACCTTCACGTTTACCTCCCTACGGATGTCATCCAGCCCTGAGCAAACTCCTGCCCATGTCACTCAACCCTCATCGAAACGAACCTGTGAAAGACGAATATTCGTTTCCTGTGCGTTTGTCGGAATACTGCGACTTTGAAAATCGTCTTCAATCGTTCAAAGGAAAATGGCCAAAGTATCTGGGAGGATCGACCCCCGAAGAATTAGCCAGAGCCGGATTTTTCTACTTGGGCGAAGGAGATAAAGTCAAGTGCTTCAGTTGCGGTGTGTCACTTCACCACTGGGAACCGCAAGATTCGGCCTACGTAGAACATGCTCGATGGTCACCGAATTGTCATTACTTACCCTTAGTGGGACCGAGACATTGAAGTAACTTCTTACCATAATAATCTGTTCATGGATACTTTACAAGAGAACATTCGTGCTTTGCCTGTGGAGTTGAGAGAACGCATTTATCGAGAGCTGGTCAAAATACAAGTGAAACGTAAAGAACAATTGCATCCGTTACGTCACCGGTGTTTGAACCACTGGTACCTGAAGGCTATACAAGGATTGATTCAATTGAAAGTGTTCCATCGGACAGACATTGATGAACGATCCTCTAGTTTTAAAAAGGATTGGTTTGGTATGGACGATTCTACCTACATCATTGTAAACGTACTGCATCGAATTCCAGAGGAAGAGTTAACGAATTACCAACATCTTGAACACAATGTCAACTTGGTGAAAGAGGAAACTTCTGAACGAATTGTAATGTGTAGATTAGTGACTCAACGATTTAAATTCGACACTGAAGTAAAACCATGTTTGTGCAAACAGTACATTTCTTGTGTCAGACCAAAGAGGATTTAGTATGACCTATTCATGGATACTTTGCTAGAGAACATTCGTGCTTTGCCTGTGGAGTTGAGAGAACGCATTTACCGAGAACTGATCAAAATACAAGTGAAACGCAAACTCAGAGTGATTCGTCCGTTTTTAAATTATGCTCTGTTCCAAAGTACAAGAAGACTGATTATGAGTGGATATTACATTAGGCACAAAGGTAAACGAGGCTATTGGACACCACCCAACGATTCCAAAAACAGTGTATATACTTATGGATACTTTACAAGAGAACATTCGTGCTTTGCCTGTGGAGTTGAGAGAAAGGATTTACCGAGAGCTGGTCAAAATACAAGTGAAACGTAAAGAACAATTGCATCCGTTACGTCACCAGATCTTTAACCACTGGTACCTGAATGGTATAAGAGAACTGATTCGTCAGAAATTCTTTCAATGGTCAGACATTGTTCAACACTTTGAGGTCGCTAATGATCGACATGTTCATAATTATCGTTACTTCGAGATTCACCTACAGCAATACATTGAGGAAGACAAGTTAAAGGATTACCAACATTTGTTACGTGGAATCTACTTAGCGGAAGAGGAAACTTCTAAACGAACTCTGACGTTTCGGTTACAGTATGCAAGATTTAGATTCCCTACTGGAGAACGAAGATCTCTGGCTAGAAAGTACGTGTATTGCATCCAAAAAAAAGAGAATATAAAAACAGGCTGCCATGCCACGGTTTATGTCACATGTCATCCAACAGATTCCGTGGAAGGAACTCAATGACCATATTCAAACCGTGGATCATTACCATCAATTATTACAAGAATTTTATCCATTCAATTTGGGACGACAAGTGGTGTGTGTCTTAGTGACTTGTTTTTTGGGATTTCGTTTACCAGCCGATTCTTTGTGGACTCTTTACGATCAGTACTTACCACCTCAATGGCCTTAAATGGTCACGAAAAACTCCTTTTGCTCAAAGCCTTGCGTTTTCATCTGGATACTTCTCGACCTCAACAGGAAAAAAGATTCGTCAACTTTTAGCTACCCAAGACGTGTATGACGATGTGTGTGTAGCTTGTGACTTACATCCCCATTGGACAGATGTCCGTGCCTGGAAAGAATGGGGTTTTGAGGCTTGGACCCAAGAAGTGGCCCAGTATGCACGAGAGTTGTTCAAGGAAAAAAGTTACTTTTCAACCCGTGTTCGTGACGGTGCCAGAAGAACCCGTCACCCAGGACAGGACTGTCGTGGACAGACCTGAAAGACCCTTTCGGGAGGACACTTGTGTGACCTTACCCCCTACTATAGAACTGGTTAGAACATTACCCAAAACATGTTGTACAGACACTTGTGTTTATTCCACGTTCATCGTTATCATGTGCCTTTTATCCTTGTACTTAAGCCTTTGGCTTTTATGTATTTTTGTCTTTCGTATTCATGTTTGAAAAAAAGAAACATTCAATAAACGTGTTCTGAAAAAGTATATAAACTCTTGTCTTGTTTGTTTTCTTGTCACAAGTGACATTTCTCACACCATGGCTACCTCTACTGTCTCTGCTCCCTCCTCCTCTACTGTCAAAGTCATCGACGAACACTTAGATCGTGCCAGTTGGGAGGCTTTGTATCTTCGCCATCCCTTTAACATGCTCATTGCTGGACCTAGCGGTTCAGGCAAAACCGAATTCGTCAAACGTTTGATCGAACATAAACATCATCTGATCGATCGGCCACCTCAACGGATCGTGTGGTGTTACAAAGAGTGGCAATCGGCGTACAGCCTCTTGCGAGAAAGTCAAGGCGATTCCATCGTGTTTGTGGAAGGCATTCCTAAAGAAGACGGCATCGTCTCTGACTCCCGTCAAACCCATTTGGTCATTTTCGACGACATGTTAGGAGAAGACGAAGAAGAAATTAAATTGTGGTTCACGCGCAAAGGGCATCACCGTAATGCCAGTGTCGTTTACATCATCCAAAATTTGTTTCAACAAAGTAAAGCCCATCGCACCATCAGTCTCAATGCTCATTACGTGGTCTTGTTTAAAAGCCCTCGAGATAAATCGCAAGTGCAAGTCTTAGCCAAACAGTTAGGAACGCCTTGGCTGACTCAGGCGTACGACGATGCCACTCAAACACCACACGCCTATTTACTCGTCGATTTGAAACCTACGACCCCGAGGATTTGCGATTTCGTACCCACTTGTTTCACCACTGGTGCCAAGACGGAGGACCTGACCTGTCCTGTACACGTCTCCGTCCTCGACTTCATTTCACTCCCCATGAAAAAATCTATAAAAACCTCAGACCCTTTTTCGTCTGTCTCACACAGTGTGAACATGACGTCCCTTCAGTCGCATCTTCCCGTCAAATTGATTCGTGCCTTGTATGGCATCAGTCGAGAAAAAGATCCACAAACACGAGCTCGTGTCTTAGAAGCTAGTCTCAAAGAAGTCTTACGATGGTTCACGGTGACGGCACGTCAATTACTCCAAGGAATCATTCAGATTCCTCATCAAACCAAACGCTTTTTCGATCGAAACAAAGTCGCTTTGGTCCAACTGGCTGATCCCCGCATCGACACTCAAACCAAAAAATAAATCATTTTGAAACCTGGAGGGAGCGGTACTCTAGGAGGGGTCATCATTCGCTCACTCTTAAGATGGGATCCTAATGCCCCCAAAGTTATCCCCAAGACAAAAGTCCAACGAAGACCCAAGAAGAAAAAGAAAAAGACCAGGTCCAAAAGAAGAATAACTTCTCCAGTGGCAGGACCCTCCTCTTACCAGGCACCACCACCCCGGAAAAAGAAAAGAAGCCCCCAGAAAAAGAAACAGAGAAAAAGTCCCCAGAAAAAGAAAAGTCCACAGAAGAAAACTAGTCGCAAGAGAGGCACTTCGGCCAGGACGCAACCTTACACTCGCAAACCACGACCTGCCACAGCGGTGACTGCGTCTCCGGCAGCCTCACGTTTATCCACTTCTCCGTTGATGTCACCAGGAACTGAAGAGTACTTGGAGACGTTGATCACACCAAGAACTTCTCCGTTGATGACCCCCAAAAGAACTTCCCCAGTGGCAGGACCCTCCAATTTAGTGGCAGTGGCTGCTGCTCACAAAGTACCTTCTCCCAAAATCAAAGTCCATGAAAGATCGGGCATGTTACAAAGTTTACTGGATTTGTCCAAGCAAGAACTGGCTCGATTTAGTCCGTTACGTACCCCTGCACGACGTGTCATGCCTGTCCTCAAACTGATACGCCGTAAAGACAATCAGTGGCGACGCGTTCCAGTATAAAAAAGGCCTGTGACCGAGTAGGGTATCAGTGTTTTTTAGGTGCTCCTAAAGACTCAAAGATGTCACCCTCCAGAAAACCCCAAGGAAAGAAAAGGAAAGGACTGCCACCACGTTTAGCCAAACATGGGGACCTGTTATCTGTCCTGTCCAAAGCTTCTCCACCCCTACGAAAAAAACTCATTCAAACGGCCTCCAAAGAGGTCATCGATACCGTGTGCGAATGTTGTTTGAACGTTTTGAAAGGCACGATCCGTTTGTCCAAACACCAGAAACAATGCTTAAGCAAACATCGTCACGTTCTTCGCCAAATGGTTCGAAAGAAAATTCCCATTCGTCAAAAAAAGAAGATGTTAGTGCAACGTGGAGGCATTTTGCCTCTCTTGCTAGGCCCCATACTGAAAGGAGTCTTGGGAACCATGTTGGGAGGACTGGTGGGAGCAAGATAAAAAGGCCTTCGAAAGTCCCAAGATCTCAGAATCGACCCCTGACAACCCCATGGAAGGACGAAAACTAGCTTTAGTGCCTTACAAACGATGGATGGAATACCATCGGTGGCAAGAACAACGCACCCCGCATTTACCTCCCAATCCCAATTTGAGCGAGATGTCCCAGTTACAACACGAATTGCAGTCCTTGATGGATCGCCAAGATTTGTCCGAAACAGAAAAATCGCAAAAGTACGGTCAACTCTTGCAACGACTGCAACTCTTTCACCAGAAAGCTTTAGACGAAACAGCTCTTCCCACTTTGAAAGATTTTAAGACCTTGATGAAAAGTCCAGCACCATCACCAGTACCAGCACCAGTACCACCAGTATCCGTGACCAAGACAGAAAAAGGAGAAGAAGAGGAAGGGTTTCAAACTCCACCAGAAAAAGTACGCAAGTTAACAACACCACCTACCTCCAGAATTGGATGGATTAAAAAGATGATGGCCACCCCTTCTTCATCACAAGAGAAAAAGAAAGTGAAGACAGAAGTGAAGACAGAAGTGAAACAAGAACCGATATCCCCCGCTCAGACATCCTTCTCCTCTTCGACACCTATTGCCGGCCGCACACGCAAAGCATTGCAATCCAAGAAAGTACCCCAAGAGAAAAAGAGTAGCATCCTCCAAGAGTGGGTGTCTTATTAACACACCAACCAACACAAAAAATGGAAAAAGTCTTAGCCAGCATTTACTGCGATCCCTCCCATCCTGCAGGTTACGCAGGAGTTCAAAAATTGTATCGTGCTGCCAAAACTCGACTGAAAAGTCTCCGTTTACCTCAAGTGCAACGATGGTTACAAGAACAAGCTACCTACACTTTACACAAACCCATTCGACGCAAGTTTGCCAGAAGTCGCACCCGAGTGGAAGGCATCGATCATCAATGGCTAGCCGATTTAGCCGATGTCTCTCACTTGGCCAGCTACAATCGTGGTTACAAATATTTGTTTTGTGTCATCGACGTCTTTTCCAAATTTGCCTGGGTCGTACCCTTGACTTCCAAATCGAGCAGCGAGTTAGTGCGAGCCCTGCAACGGGTGTTGAAACAAAGCGGTCGTCACCCTCTTCGATGGCAAACGGACAAAGGCACCGAATTTCTGAACCAAGCTTTCCAAAAAGAATTAAAGAAACGTGACATTCATTTTTTTACCACCGAGAATCCCGAAACCAAAACCAGCATCGTGGAACGTTTTCAACGCACTTTGAAAGAACGCATGTGGAAATATTTTACGCATCACCACACTCTGAAGTACATCGACATCTTACCGCACCTGGTGCAAGCGTACAACCAATCTTACCATCGAAGCATCGGACGTGCCCCGCAAGACGTGACTCCCGACAACGAAGTGCTGGTGTTTGAGCGTCTGTTTGGTACGTCCCCGACGAGGGCTGTCCCCAAGAAAAGTGGAGTGTTGGCCGTAGGAGATTGGGTGCGCATTGGCAAAACCAAACGCACTTTCGACAAAGGTTACTTACCTAACTGGACGACCGAATTGTTTCGCGTCACTGGACGAGTGCATGGCCGTCATCCTGCCGTCTATAAATTGGAAGACATGAACGGAGAAGTGCTCAAAGGAACGTTTTATTTGCCCGAGTTACAACGTGTCACCAAAAAAGAAGACGACGTATACGACATCGAAAGCATTCTCGAACGCAGAACCCGTAAAGTGGGCAAACGACGTGTCAAAGAAGTCAAAGTACGTTGGAAAGGATATCCACCCAGTTTCGATTCTTGGATCGACGCTTCGCAAGTCATCGACTATAAAAAGAAGAAGTGACCATCATGCCCTTTCACACAGCAGACGCAGCTACGTCGACCAGTCCTTCTTCACCAGTTCTTCTGTGCAAGATTTACAAAAACAACCCTTGTGGGTGTGGTGTGGAGAACGTGTGCCTAAAACGCAAATCGTCTTTTTCTGCCAAATCTTCGTGGTGTATTGTGTCATCGGGGCAGCCATTGCCAATTTGAGTTTGCAACAAGGAGACAAACAATTGTGGACCATTTTATTGAGCAGTTGCATCGGTTACCTGCTTCCCAATCCCTCCCTGAAATTCTCCTCGAACGGGAACGTTGTGTCCAGTGCCAGAGCCAGTCACCACTCCAACCACAATCAGAACCCCATTTTGGGCGGAGACACGCCTCTGACGTCCATTAATAACCCCTCGGACAGCCACAGAACTCTGGAATTATGAGTCACCAAAACCAATTTTACTTAACCTTACCCAGTGACAGTTCCATGGAGGTGTTTCCCCACAACACGTTGTGCTGTTACACGGCCAAATTACCTCAGACCATCCCCTTAGATCACGAAGCCCATTGGGAAGTGGCTTTAGTGGAAATGATTCACCCGACCCAAGTCCTCAATGTCCTTCCCAATCAAAATGTTTTTGATGTGGAAGTTCATGACGAACAATTGCAACAGTACTTGGATACCTATGGCAAATATGACAAGAAAACCATTGGCACAAAAAATCAAAAGTACACCACCTATCACTTGTTCATTCCCCCAGGGTATTATTTTAGTGGTCAACATTTGGTGAGCACCATTACCTCCAGGTTTAATGTCGTGTTTCTGAAAGCTTTGTAAAGTGTCAAAAAAAGTGTCACCATGGAATACCACAAAACAGCTCGTCGCTTCTTGATGAAATTTGACGGGAGTAAAATCCTGTCCATTTTATTTTGTGCTGAATTGTTTGACATGTTGGGCGGAGACATGGACATGAGAATGGCCATGATGAAGAAAAACGAATCACCCATCGTTTACGACAACGAGTCTTTTAGCAAGTTATTTCGTGCCCCGGTAGAACTGAACCAAGGACTGAATTTGATGTTTGTGTACTCCGATGTGGTGGAGTATAACGTGGTGGGACACACCTCTGTACCGTTACTGCATGTCATTCCTTTCAAAGTGGATTCTGCCACGAACGCTGACGAGGAAGGTGGAAACACTTATCACGTCCACCGCGAATTTGTCCATCCTCACTATTTGCCTGTCAGCAAGTCGTATTTGGACACGGTCAACATTACTATAAAAGGAGATTTGGGACAAAATATTCCATTCACCAAAGGAAAAGTCACGGTGAAACTCCATTTTCGAAAACGGTTCTCTCACGATTCGTAAGTAAGTCATGTATCCAGTGTACCGAGGGGTTGCTCGACAGCGAGGACACGGTTTAGGAGACATGCTGAAATCGGCCTTTCGTTCGGTGGCTCCGGTGTTGAAACCGATGGTGACACGCGGATTGCACGCCTTGAAAGATGCGGCACTGACGCAAGGCAAAGAATTTCTCCAAAATGTCATCATCGACAAACAAAACCCTAAAGAAGCCTTCATGAGGGCAGGCAAAAATGTCTTGCTGCAAACGGGTAAAGACATTTTGGGCCGACAAGACACACCTATAAATGCCCTGCACGCTACCGAGTCAGGCATTCAGCAAGGACAAGGCAGAAAGAGACGACGAAGAAAACACCCTTTCACCAGACTTCAAGCGAGAAAGGCCAAGAAAAGAAGAACCGTTCGAGACTTAGACGTTTTCGATTATTGAGAAAGAGAAAAAAATGATGCACCGAGAGTCTTGCGCTTGTTCCAAGACGGAACTGGACCTGTTTGCCATGCCCCCCACCATGATGACCATGCAAGAATCCCTGTGGGTGGAATTTCATCCCGTCTCCTCTTTGACGGAATCAGCTCCCATCGAGTTTGAAATCAAAGGACAACCCGAAGATTGCATCGATCTGAATAGCAGTTACCTGTATTTGAAAGTGAAAGTGATCAAAACGGACAACACCAATCCAGGAGGCGATGCTAGAGTAGCTCCTGTGAACAATTTCATGCATTCCTTATTTAGCGAAGTGGACTTGTACTTGAATAACAAACTGGTCAGCAGCAGCATGGATACTTACCCATATCGTGCCTACTTGGAAAATCTCTTGACGTACGGAAAAGAAGCCAAGAATACTCATCTGGATGCTTGCGTGGTATGGAAACCTGACACAGCAGGTGTAGGCACGTTTAGCGACACAGTACTGACAGAAGATGACAATCCTCACAATGTGGGGTTTAACGACCGTCGTAAGAAAATTCTGCAAGGGCGAAGTTTAGAACTGATGGATCGTTTGCATTTGGACATGTGGTTACAAGAAAAGTATTTGCTCAACGGGGTGGATATCCGTCTGAGACTGAATCGTAGCATTGCCACTTTCCATTTGATGGCCCATGCCAACGAATACAAAACTATCATTCAAGAAGCCCGACTTTACGTGCGTCGTGTGGAAGTGTTACCTAAAGTGGGAAACGACGTCAGTCAGACGTTGAGCAGAACGACTGCCAAGTATCCGATACGACGCGTAGAAGTGAAAACGTTCACCATTCCTGCTGGACAGCGATCTATGATCGAAGATCATTTGTTCCAAGGACAGTTACCCAAACGTTTGATTGTTGGTATCGTCAGGAATTCAGCCTTCAACGGAACCCACGATCAAAATCCTTTTGAGTTTCAACATTACAATGTGTCCAAGATCGAAGTCAGTCGCGACGGCAAGACCTTGTGTACCCGACCCTTTGAGCCCAACTTTGGTGTCGCAAAGAATTATTTGAGATCGTACTTGTCCCTGTACGAAGCCACGGGACAGTTAGGAACCAACACCAGTCACGGTATTTCGTACGACGATTATGCAGGAGGCTATGCTTTGTGGGGTTTTGATTTCACTCCAGACCAAGGCAGCGACGAGGGACATTTCCACCCTATAAAATCAGGCCAGATTCGTGTGGAACTTCAATTTGCAAATCCACCTCCAGATCACACAGTGAACGTCATCCTGTATGCAGAATTTGACAATATCATAGAAATCAACAGTTTGAGAGAAGTCATTCTAGATTACTAGAAGTCATGGAAGACTGTTATCCCTCTTTACCTAGTGGAGAAACTTTGGACATGAAATGTGAGGAGACTGTGGAAGAAGAAGAAGTGATCATAATGAAGTCGAGATGGCCAGAACAAGAAGCCCATTTAGTCTCCTGTTTTGCCAAACACTTGGTCGATAAAATGACGGAATTGATCAAGAAAAATTGCTATGGATGTCAAAACGATCATCCCAGTCAAATTCAACACGATAAATGCCTAATGTTAAGTCAAGAAGAAAAATTGGACGAGTACCTGGACGAAGCTTGGAGTCTCATCTCGAACAAAGACGTGTTACACCAGTGGTATAAAGACTTGCGTGAACATTCTTGTCCACCATTAACCACTCAAGAGATCCATCGTATCGAAGCTCTCCTGAATCAGAATGAGGAAACAGAACGAATAACCGTTTATTCGTCAGACATTTTCAAGCAAAAAGTCAGGATCGAATTGACGACTTATTATTACCTGTGAAGAAGAAAACACAAAACAATGGATACCTGGGAACTTTATTACCTTTTGAACCACAGTTCGTATACGGCGTCTTGGAATCCTGTTGTCTGTGCTAAAGATGAACTCCCTCATCGCAAACCTAAAGACCATCAAGCTTACGTGATCAACACGGACGACAGTCATCTCCCAGGAACCCACTGGGTAGCCGTCTACTTTCCTCAAAAAGGATGTGTGGAATATTTCGATTCGTACGGATTGCCCCCTTTGGAAGACGATATCATCGACTTTATGAGAAGAAATGCTCAAACCACCCGATTCAATAATGTGAAATTACAAGGCACAGATTCCTTGGTGTGTGGACAGTACTGTGTGTATTTTCTGCATCATCGCAGCCTGGGCTATTCCTTAGAACATTTAGTGACTCATTTCGATCCTCGTTCTTCTGCTAGAAACGATGTGAAAGTAGATCGATGGTTTTGTGACCATTATGCTTATCTTTTGTCTCAAGCTAGGAAACGTAGTGTCCATCAATGGCCTAATGATTTCCAACAGTGGAAATCACAATTTCATTCACAACGTTGTCAGCCCTGTTTAAAGTAGACTGTCAATTGAAAAAATTGTTTGATGTTATCATGTTGGATTATTGTTAAAAAAATGTTAGAAATGTTGTTGTTTAGTGTTAAGTGATTTTTGAATAAAAAATGTTGTGTTTTGAAAAAAAATGCCTTTGTCTTTTGTTTAGCTATAAGAATGTTGGATTGATGCTCTTTCATTTCTTACTATCCCTCTCATGAACGTTGCGGCTCGAAAACCGTGTGGGATGTTTTCCTTCACGTCCGCGCTTTGACTTTAAGAACCGGGGTTGTTTCCAGTCTAACCATCCATTGTCGACTCATCCTCCTACGAAGATGTGCTCCAAACTAGCTAAGCTCAACGAAGCCTACGTGAATTTGCATAGGGTCAGACACAGTCTGATACCGAAGCCAGAAGAAATAGAGAATGTGAGAATGTTAAAAATCACTGAAGACCTGATAGAAGATCTCTTCAGAGAAGAAATGAACAGGGAAACAGAAGAATGAACAGAGAAGTACAGACTTCAGAGACAGCAGCAACAGCAGCAACAGCAACAGCAGCAACAACCTGAAGCTGACAGAGGCTTTGTCGATTGCCGTATCGACACTAAAGAGTTCTTCTTCTCTTTCCGAAGAAGCAGACCTATCGCCAGAAAGTCTATCCTCAGAGGACATCGCATTCTTAGAAACTAAAAAAAGAATGCCATAGCAAACAAAAAAACAGCCCTTTTCAGGGCTACCCCAATACTCTAGAAAAGAAATAACTATTAATTTGCCAGTGTGTGTAGGTAGAGTAGTGTGAAAATAAACACTAACTCTTTTTTTAAAAAAATGTGAGGATATGTGATTGTGTGTTAGTGTTTGTAAGTGCTTAAGTAAGTTGGTATGGATAGTAGATTAAAATGAAGTTTGGTTTTTTTGGCTGTTAGAGGTGTATATTTGGGGTTAGATTGGATTGCTTTGCGTATGTGGATAGTCTATTCAAGTGATTTATAAAAATTTTACAATAGTGATGGGTAGCATAAAAAAGTGAGTGAGTGTTTCTTTTAGGTCCGCGCGTTGTTGTTGTTTTTGGTCATGATCTAGGTAAGATCAATTTTATGTTATTAGGGGGATGTTTTCCTTCACGTCCGCGCTTTCACTATAAATTGAAACTCGCTGGGCAGTCTAGCTACCCTTGTTGATTGATCAACACAGCCAGAAGAATGAATAGCAGAATAGTGAAACTGTTAGAACTCCAGATGCACCTGGAATATGCCAGGCGCATAGTAAACGAACTATCAGCGGAGGCTATCGTAGAAGAAGCAAGAATGAAGAAAGAAGAGGAGGAGAGAAGAGAGAGGGAAGAAGAGGAAAAGAAAAGAGAAGAGAGGATGTTGTTCAATATTCCCGAGACGGAGGATTGGGGTGTTGAAGCGAATCATCCTCCCTCTGCGCTCCCCAGAAGAAAGGTGAAAGAAGACTGGGGAAGAAGATGCGTGTGTGGCGCCAGGCCAGGACGGTGCAACCATTAGATAGGTGCATCAGGAGTTCAAAAAGAAAAAACCAACAGCCCTTTTCAGGGCTACCCAATACTCTAGAAAAGAAATAACGATCGATTTGCCAATGTGCGTAGATAGAGTAGTGTGTATATAAACACTAACTCTTTTTTAAAAAATGTGAGAGTATGTGTTTGTGTGTTTGTGTTTGTAAGAGTAAAGGTATGTTTGTGAGAATAGTAGATTATGGGTTTCTTTATTGATTCTTAGCGTATGTAGAGAGTATAGTTGTGGTTATATTATATGAAATGAGAAAGTAGGGGGATGTTTTCCTTCACGTCCGCGCGTTGTTGGGTCATGATCTAGGTAAGATCCATTTTATGTTTTAGGGGGATGTTTTCCTTCACGTACGCGCTTTCACTATAAGAACCCACAGTGTTCGTTGTTCAAACCATTCTGCAAAGAATAAAAAAGAAGATGGCGTCAAACCAAATGGACAAAATACAAACCTTGCAAGACGTTTTAGACAACTTAGGAATAATGGAACAGATGCTAATAAGACTCGTTGAAGACCATTATTCCTATAGTCCCCATCGTGTAAAGATGGAAATTAATAACTTAAGAAAAGCAAAGGACAAGATTAGTGGTGTCATGAAAGAGATAAAGGAGGAGAAGGAGGATGAAGAGGAAAGAATAAGAATACGCAAATGGAACGAAAAAATTGAAAAAGAAGAAGAAAATGAAAAGAGGAAGAAAGATGAGGAGGAAGAGAAGAAGAAAGAAGAGGAGGAGAAGAAAAAAAAGAAAGGGAAGAAGAGTGTAGGAGATAAAATAAGAACTTGGTGGAGAAAAAGAAGAAATTAGAAGAAGAAAACCCAAAGGCCCTTTTCAGGGCCAGCCATATTTCTCGAAAAGAGATAGCCTTTCCATTGCCTACCCTTTTTTAAATTTTTTAAAAAATTTTTTTTTTAAATTTTAAAAAAAAAAAAAAAAACAAACAAAAAATCCCATGTTCAATTTCCCTTGTCGCTAGACAAGCCCAAAGTCTATTCCCCATGTTAATTTCCCTTGTCGCTAGAGTGGCCCACGATTTTTCTCCATGTTAAATTTCCATTGTCGCTAGAGTGGCCCAGGGGTCTCTGTAATGCTAATTTCCATTGTCGCTAGGGTGGCCCACTTTACTACTAACATGATTGCGAAGAGAATTGAGTAAGAATTCTGCATTAACCAAGAAAATGTGAGTGTTGTATTAGTCCTTCCCTAATAACCATAACCTCTGTTCAGTTGCAATCAAACCTTGACCTACGCGTGTATGAAATAGAAATCTCATTTAAACCAACCGAAGAGTAATAAGTGAAAATATCATTATAATCGTAACACTGGTTCGGCGAGGTCCAGTGCAACATTGAAATGGGGTTGTATTACCGACGTTACCTGTGACGTATGAAAGACAATGCATCGTCGTTATCGTTTCAAACAAATTTGACTTAGAAGTTGGCCAGCATGTAGGCCAATAGCTGCTCATGTCTTATGAGAGCTATGCAACGCGGAAAAGTCGGTTTCTAGCAATCGCTATTATCATATTATTAAATCGAGTATCGATTTGTGAGTTATGGGAGGAAAAGTCACCTCATGTCGAGCAAGAGCGCCTATAATTGTATTATTCGATTTCATCAGCATATTAATGTGACTTGCTAATGTGGCAACGTCTCCAGTTGTGGCCAACCCAAATAGGTTTTAATCTATTTCACTAATTAAAGGAAAAATTGCCCTTTTTGACACATTTGAAGATTGAAAAACACCTTCTGGTATTAACTCGTTAATTAATGAGATTGTTGTGTTAAACTGTGCATTCATTGTAAGACGTATTGCATTTAACTGCTGAAGAAGGAAATTTTTGTAACTACATTTTACATCTTTAACACAATACTTTATAGGTTCGACTGAAATATTCTCTGGAAGCTGTATTTGAAAAGTGTGGATCCACTTTTCGCCTGAACACTATACTGGCGGGAGAGACTGGAAGATAACTCCATAGTTCAATCTTTGCTCATCCACTGCAGACCCTGGATTCAGAGTCAGGAAAAGCATCCCTACGACCAAAATCCACATTCCACCCATACCTTAAAGAAAAAGAAAGAGGTTTGAGAGATTTGCCGGCAAAAGAAGAAGAGAAAAGAAATAGAAGCCATGAGGAATTGACGGATTGGCTGAAAGGACCAGAATTATTTTTCCCAATTACGAAAAAAATTCCCTTCTGAATTTCATATTGAAATCAATGACGAAATATTCGAACTAGTCGTTTGCGACGTGTATTCGATTGTTTGCGTGTTCTGTGAAATGCTTATTTTAATGCCTGAGAGACATTCTCCGTTGGTTGCCATGATTGCGTGGATCCATCGGTCCACTTAACCAAGTAATGTTTCTTCCCCGAAATCCATTTGGATTTCATAAGTTTATCAACTGAGTACCATTCTGTAATATTGTCAGTTGAGTTGGTACGTCTTCATTGCTTGCTTGATCATGTGGTGCCTGAGTCGACTGAGGGACTGTGTCGGCTACATTCGCTGTTCGAGGTCGATAATCCCTAGGGTCTTTATAATGCCTAAGTCTGTTGGCGTGTACAACTGATTTTATTTCTTTATTGTCGGAACAACGGCGTAATCTGTAGGTGTTATTCGGACCTAATTGAGTAATGTAATACTGACCCTGTCATCGGGGGTAAATCTTTTTTGATAACACTACGGGTATATGAGATATGTGTAGGCGGACATAATCTTCAACGCGGAAGGACGGTTCCTTCGCTTTCTGATCGAACCTTTTTTGTGTTTTGCGCTTCGCGGGTGTTTGCTTTAGCTAGTTCTTGAACTATTTGTAATTTCCGAATTAACTGATCTATGTATTGTTGTGTTTGCTTTTGGACAGTCTATCGATGTGTAAGAGACACATCTAGAGGTAAAGTCTTTTCTTTCTCAAAGAATATGTAATAGGATGAGTAGCCAGTTGAGTTAACTGCTGGGCTTATTCGGAATGCCATCATTATGCTGGGCAATAGCGACGGTCAGTCATCTTGGTGTTTACCACAGTAGGATCTTAGGGATTGTCTAATTGTGCTATTCATACGCTCACACGCAGCGATTGTTTGAGGGTGGTATGAACTGGTATGGTGACATGTTACTTAAAATAGTTCACAGAGTGCTAGGACGATCTGAGACATAAAATTTCGTCCACGATCACTGACAAGTGTTCGCGGTGCACCATAACGTGTGAAGATTTCGTTGTACAAAACACTGGCTTTTTCCATTGCTGTCTGTGAACGCAAAGGAAAGGCTTCACACCAATGTGACAAACTGTCTGTCACTAATAAGATATACTGGTAACCTTCCTTACTTTTTGGCATGCAGAAAGTGTCCATGTGCCACCGAGAAAATACATCTTCCGGAGGTTATGGGTGCAATGGGGCCTTTCGAGCATTTGTGTCTCATTTAATGAGTTGACATTGAGAGCATGATGTAATGTAGTCATACCCATTTTTGATACAATGTAGGCCAAAAGTATTTTTGTTTGATAGCTTAATATGTTCTTTGGACACCTAAATGACAACATCCTGCCTTTTAACCGTGATAAGACAGAAGGACATCGTGTCTTAAGTTTGTTGGTAGAGCAACTTGTTTTATGAGTTGATCTGAGGAAGTTTTTTGTTTTGTCCGAGGATGGAAAAAATAATGTAAGACACCATTGATTAGTTCATACTGACTTGCTTCATACGGAATAGCTTTTGCGCGACGAGTATTGTTTGGTAATATTCCTTGCTCTAAGTAAGCATACATGTCCTTGAAATCAAGGCACTCGCGCTGATATTGGGCGATATCTGGTAGTTATAAAGAAGGATCAATGAATGTGATATCATTAGTGTCTACTGCAGATATGATTTGGACATCTTCGTTAGTGTAGCATAATGTAATTTCTGTTAATTCTTACCCTATAGACTGAACAGCTTGCTCTGATTGAGTGGTATGTGTGTTTATGTAATCTGGAGATTTCTCCGCTTCACTGTGGGTGCAATCAGTTTGTTTTAGTGTCGACATGAAAGTGTATCAGCATTTGTGTTTTTATGTCCTGGAGTGTATACAATGTCGAAATCGTATTCTTGCAAACGAAGTGACCAACGATTTAATCTATTTGAAGCTTGTTTAACTGTCTTAAGCCATACTAGTACTTTGTGGTCTGTAAAGACGGTGAATGTCCGATGTGATAGGTAAACATGATATGTTCGGTATCCTCCAAAACAGCTAAATATTCTTGTTCAGTAACTTACCAATGCTTTTCATTGTTTGTTAAAGCTCTTTTACCATAAGCAATAACACGTTCTTTGTCATCTGTCCCTATCTGAGACAGAATCTACCCTAGAGCGGTGCCGCTAGCATCACATGTAAGCCTAAATGTTTTGTTAAAAACAGGATAAGCCAAATTAGGTGATGAGGTCAGAGCTGTCTTAAGAGTTTCAAATTCCTCTTGACATTTATCTGTCCAAGGGAATGAACTGTTTTTGTGCAACAATGTATTTAATGGTGTTGCTGTCGTTGAATAACCGTGAACACATTTACTGTAATAACTGAACAAACCTAGAAAACTCCTCACATCTTTCTGTGTTTTAGGAACAGGAACTCGTGTAACTATTTATTTTAGATTCACCTACTTTGATTAATTCTATTGAGAATTTATGACCAAGATAAACAACTTCAGATGCTGCAATACACACTTTGAATGTTTGAGTGTCCAGTTTTTCTTGACGTAAACGACGAAAATGAGTTCAAGGTGTTTAAGTTGGTCTTCAAATGAATTGGAAAGAACTATGTATGCAAGACATGTTGACCATGGTATACCCCTAAGAACATGACTTAAAAGAACACAATAAGTGGCGGGTACATTTCTAAGTACAGACGGCATTACATTCCATTGTTAAAGACCACGTAATGTTATCAATGAGCTCTTTTGTTTTGTGTGTGGGTCTAATATAATTAACCAAAATGCTGAATTCAAATCTAAAGTACTGAAAAGACATGGCTGAATTTGTCCAACTACATCAATGGCATCTTCTAATCGCGGCAGTGGGAAGGTCATCGGTTGTGTCACCTGATTAAGCTTCCTATAGTCAATAGCAAAACGATAGTCATCATTTTACTTTGACCAATGCGACTGGGAATGAATAACTAGATGAACTGGGTTCAATTAGTTGATATTCTAATAATTCCTCTACCTGTTTATCAATTTCCTTATTAATGTGCGGTGCCGCACGGTAAGGTTGACAACGAATCGGCATGGAATCACCCGTTTCTATTCGGTGAGTGAATAAATTGGTACTTCCCAATTCCTCTAAGTTAACAGCAAAAACATCCCTATGTTGATAAATGAGGGAAGTTACTGTTTTTTGGTTTGTAATACATACCGCGCTGTTCATAGTTTGAATGTTGAGGGCGAAATTGCTTTTGAGTGGCGTTAATATGTGCATGTGTTTGAGAGTACAAATCAATGTATGGGTTCTGTTTTGGGTTTGCAACCTTAACTTCATTTTTGAGTTTTTTACTTCATCTAAAATTGTGTTAAGGGCAGACAGGTCAGAGAGTATCAGTAGTGGCAATGGAATTTTCTGCTAGCACTGCTGCTTGATGTAAACCTGCCATATTTGTTGGCTTTTTGTTCATTACGATCCTTTTTACGGAAGGTTTCAATCCATTCAATGCCACAGCTAATAAAACTTGATCTGGAATAGTTTTGTTAGTTGCGATTTGCAAAAGGCGACTTAGATTGTCCATAACTGATTCAGAAGACCCTTGCTGAGTTTGCAAAATTGACAGATCTAAAATGATATCGGCATTGTGAAATCTAGATTTAAAGCTGTGACTAGAATATGCCAATCGTTTGTAACATTATCTGCTAAGGTATCGTACAAGATTTTAGCATGCCCCTGAAGATAAAAAGGAAACGCATTTAAATTTTAGCTTCTGTCAATTCATAAAACATAGCCCATTGTACATAATGACCTAACCATTTAACAGGATTCTGGGATTGATCACCATTAAAAACATCTAACTTAATAGCAGAAGACATACCTGTTTGCGAGAATCGGTTGTTTCCAAAAATCCTAGCATTCCTAGAAAACTGTTCTGGCACTGAATTAGACGGCTGAAACGTAAATTTTCTAGTTTCTGACACAGCAGGCAAACTTTGTGCAATGTTCAGTGGGTTTGCCGTGAAAAGAGTACGTTTTGGAGTCACAAGCACTGGCGAATTTGCCGAAAAGGTTGGCAGTAACTGGATGGAATTTTCGAACGTTGCTGTGGTTACGTAAAGTGGGCGCTGGATCACTGGTGTTAGACTGGGCGTTTGTGGTGTTAGTTCAGTTGAATCGTGGTCAAATGGAGGCTGAATCACAGGCGAGGACCTAGGTATGGACAATGTACCTGTTGAACTTGTTGAAATGGTCTGCAAAGTGGTCAGTGGTGGGTGAATTGTCAATGGCGATGTGTAGATGGCTGCAGCACCATCCAGTAGGAGCGAAGTTGAAGGACTCAGGGATCTGTCTTGTGAATATGATGGCGTGGTCACTTGGGGAGCTGATAAAGCATAGCTGGGCGGCGTGAAGTCTGATGGTCAAAAGAGTTTCGGTGCGAGTCTGTTCCGTACATCATACTTATTAGGAGTGACACCCTTATTCATGATAATCTTCACTATTCATTTGTTTCTTCTCCACCAACTGTTATGACATGGGTTGTATTATAACCTTCTTATCATATCTTGCTATGAGAAGGGATTACTCATACGTTGAGAAATGTCTTTGCCTATGTTCAAAGAGAGAAAGGGGATTCAGACTCTCTAACAAGGGTGTCACCAATAACAGTGACGATACGACTACATCTTAGGGGAATGAGGTACGGAATCGCTGTAAGGAAATGACAGAGCTGTTCTGACTGGAACAACGGAATTAATTCTTCGTAAGCCGGATTCGCTATTTATACAGTTTTTCGTTTGCTCAATGTTAGTGAGAACATGCTATTTGAACTTTCCCATGGCGATCGTTTGTAAGATCTGCGCAACGCATCCAAAGTTGATATATTAATAATTTGCATGTCCTGCAGCTTTCCTCCAAATCTAAATTGATGGCATTTAGATACGAGCGAAATGTATTTTGTGCTGACAATTGTTGATTTTTAGTTACGAGCAAAATGTATTTTGTGCTGATAAATGTTGACATTTAGTTACGAGCGAAATGTATTGTATATTTTTTGCTGACAATTTGTTACTGTTTAGTTTCAAGCGAAATGTATTGCATTATTGTATGGATTTCTGCACCTGCTTGAAAAGTACGATCTTTATAAAATAGCATACAGTTATATTTCACAGATATATAAATTTTTTCTCCATATATTTTAGTGGAAAATTATTTTCAGTACAAATTCATGAAAATTACTTTTAATACAATTTAGAATAAATTTCAATCGTAATACTTTTACTTAAAGTTATGTCCTAATATATATATATATATATATATATATATATATATATATATATATATATATATATATATATATATATATATATATATATATATATATATATATATATATATATATGTATATATATATATATATATATATATATATATATATATATATATATATATATATATATATATATACATACATACATACATTTAGATAGATAGAGAGAGAAAGAGACAGACAGAGATACACACAGACACACACGAACGAACACATTTGTCCCTCTATATATTTATGTGCCTGGGAGCCATGCAAGAGATGTTACAAGTGAGGTGACCTTATACTGAGTGAGATATCATTTAGACTGAGGGACTGTTATAGTCGAACTGTTTGAATATTGATACCCAATTCATTAGAATCATAATATGGAGAAGAAAAAAATAAACAATGTCACAAAGTGTGTGCAAGGTTGTTTCATAGATGCAGAGGTCTTTGACTGCAAATGATTCAATGATTGAATACTAGTTTACCAAAGTAGTTGATGCTTAGCATGTCACGTGTTCAAAACTGTATTTAGGAGTTTAAATAATAACATGCTGTGATATTATTCAGAGAACATGTTATGTTAAAATTACTATTTAAACTGAGAGGACTTTAACTATTCATTATTTACATGTAATAAATTGTTGTTATACGTTTTTATGTGCCAGGATACCAATCCTGGTTTAACGTGCCATAAGAAACAGAAACTAATGACTTGGTGTATAGATACCAAATCAAGGATGATTGTAGACAGAATTGCCTAGAAATCATTGTCTGAGACAGGTAAGTTTATCTATATGTAAATAAACAGTAATGAAACAAATCAAGGTAATGTATGAAATCTTTGACAGACTGTTTTCATGACGGTAGGCATGGTCATTCTCTAATAACTTGTTCATAGGCTTAAATATGCACCAGTGTTTGTCTTGAAGAGACCTTTCCATTGGTGTATAACAAATGGAATTTGTATTAATTATACAAAATGGTTTGATATTGTAAGTTCCACGTTAGAAAAATAGCTGAACATTTTATATCAAACCTCACATTTGAATGGCCTTTCTCTGGTATGTATCCTCATGTGTTCCTTCAACTCCGAATGCCTACTAAACAGTTTATTACAAACTTCACAACTGAATGTTTCTTCTTCTTCAGTATGTATCTTCAAGTGCACCCATAACTTATCACTTGCACTAAACATGTTATCACTAACCTCACATTTTAATGGTTTTCTTCCAAAATAAGTATTCTCCTCTGCTTCTCCAATGCCGAATTATCTCTAAACAGTATATCACAAACATCACAAATGAATGAGTTTTATCCGGTATGTACCATCACGTGGGCATCCTAGTCTGAACTCCTATTAAACATTTTAGTGAATAATTCACACTTGAATAGTTTCTCACCAGTAGTTACCCTCATATGGATTCTCGTTGTAGAAATGCGGCTGAACGTTATTAATCACAAACTTCACAACTGGATGGCTTTTCATTACCATGTATACTTCAACTCTGTATTATCGCGGGCTCTATATTATCGCGCCAAATGGGGATTCCCGAGGAATTTCGAATACGCGACGCCTAGCGGTTGTTCACCTATCAAAGTTTCAGCAAAGAGGCACACATATCTGTCAGAAAACAATTTTATCAAAAATGGGATGTCAATAGTTTTGGTAAGTATACATTGAAATACCCGGAACCTCATGCTCTGGCAAAGTGCATGCAATTTAAATTTAATTGATCACTATAATACAAAACTTATGTCGAAGTTATCATATATGCATTGATCTTGTGTACACTCAGTGTGTCGTCTGCAGTTTGATGGTTATATGACACATACCGGTGGTGACTTAAAAACCCTAACAAGGCTCTGCAAGTAATAACATTATATGGTAGGCAATACGGACCAAAACTGACAGCATTCCGACAATTATCCTACGCATCAAAATTAAATAGTAAATTCATAATACTTAGTTTTATTCAGACTGGTTATTTTTTGATAATAAAAATGTTAATAGTAATATGTTATTAAGTATTCATAAACATATATATATATATATATATATATATATATATATATATATTTATATATAATGTCGTCGGGAATTTCTACGCACCTAAGGTTTCCGTCACCAATAGTGAAGAAAAACGTATACCGAATTCGACCGATTGACGAAAATTTTTTTTAGTACATTGCTTACAATTTGAAAAGAGGCATTTGTCATCCGAATATTATGTTCAATATACAATTAATTTTGGATACACCGTATACCACCCCTGTATTTTCGTGACTCGCGATATGTCGGCCTATTATGCACATAACTTTGAAAAGATATAATATTTATCAATCGGGGTATGGAAACGAAATACATTATTTTGGACTGTTTCTGTCAGCATTTCAGTCGAGTAATTAGGTCAGGAGTATAGCTAGGTTTACAAAATTCAAAGAAAAAAATCCAATAAATGGCAAGATATATTAAGCAAAGTAAACTGATCGTGCAAATTTTGTCTTGTAAAGTTCAGCATTTTATAAGAAAAACATGCTTAAGAAAACCAACAATGAATAGGATGTAATGTGTTTACAAATTCTCGTTTATGGTAAGATAAATTGATAAAGAATTTAGAAACAGACTATACGCCGGGTAATTTCTTGAGAATCCCGTTCTAGCGGCATGTTGACATGTTGTATAGCAGACAATACAGCTACGTGTGTGACAACTCTTGCAAAATTGCAAACTTGGATTAAAATGCAGTCATGTTTTAAGGTATATATTTCCATTTTATATAATGTATTTATTTTATAATTCTAAACGATACATAGTGAATAGGATATTCTGGGTTTCAAGTTCAAGAAGGTCATGGAGTGGGTCTTCATGCTGACATTTAGAAATCACATTTTCATATGCAATTAGGATAGAAATGTGGGATATTTTGTACACTTTACGAATATCACTTCCTTAATAAAGGGACGATCGTTGTTTCTTTATACAAATTGGATATTCGATCAAAAACAACACGTGATTCAATGTTTATATGAATCGTTGCGCAGAATTACCCGACTCGCAGACCTGGCCGACATGGTGATACATACATGTATATGACAAGTATCATTACAAAGATATATTCTTTATGTGTTTCGGAATCAACATCTGAAGAAATCAATAGCTAAATAAACCCACAGTTTAATAACAATGTTTTTAATCGTATTTTGAATTTAATTCAGTAAGGTCAATAATACAGAACAGTGACTGGGTTTTACAGATTATCTAATGCATCATCTGTCAAATGCCTCCATAGCTCGATCAGTTAGAGAGTCGCGCTAATAATGCATAAGTCACGGGTTCTATTCAAAGTATGTTGTTTTCTCTTTTCTTCTACTTTTATTTTATTTTAGTCTAAATAAATAATGTCAAATATCCAGATTATAACGGTACAGAGATTCCATAACATACATTAATACATAATACACATACTGATTGATTTGTATTGGTACTGTCATATTATGACATCAAGAAGTGTAATTAGACGATGTTTATGTATTCCTTTAAAGTGTATTTTACTTGGAGCTTTAGCTAAGGGATCTTATTTATTTGAACCCAAAGGTCCAGCATTTGGTTTTTAATTAAATATTACGTAAGACGTCAGACTTTGAGTGATCATATACTCATTCATTGAGTATATGTACAGTAGATTATTGCAGGTGGGTGTGGCTTAAAAAGAAAATAAACGGGTTTATACGGGTCTGAACCCAGATGATTCAAAAGGACCTGGTCAATCAGATTGCTGTAAATCGTAATGACGAAAGAAAAAATTAATTATCAGATGTTCCAAATGTCAGAGATCTTGATTTTAATCAGATTGACAGTTCTTCCAGTGTATCACAAAAAATGTCCTTAATGTCTACATTTTATCTTATTATGGCAACGAGGAAAGAGTTATGGCAATGTTGTTGTGTTTTTTTTCATCGACAATGACTTCATTAAACGAAGGTATATATAACTGAAGTACAAAGTTTTTCTTTTCTTCCCTGCACAGTAGGAGGTAGGAATGGAATATAAATTTACATATTAACGCTAGGATAACCTTTCAATTTAGATAGTTCACAACTATCAAAAGTATTTATTTGTGGGAAATATAAATGTTAAAATATTGCACGCGTTGTAAGCCATGGAGCAATGAAGTATAATTCATGTTTTCCTATATTTTCTCAGAGGTAAAGCCGACACTAAACGAAAATATATAGAACACAGTGTAAGATGTTAGATTATGACCATCGTCACTATAAAGTGTCATTGCGATCCACTGAAAATCACGTGTCTAGTAGTGTTCTTAAATTTGTCACGTGAGGAGAGACGGACAGACGAACAAGTGGACTAAATATTAGATACGATGCGATGACATTAAGGTCTATATTCATAAACATATTATGTAGGTCATTTATATCACTGAACGATAACAAGAACATTCGATGAAACCTTTCCATGGGGACGAATACTATAGTCAGGTTTGCTTTGTTTTTTAATGTCAGCATATGATTCTCATACATTTTGTATTGTATTTTACTTCAGGGATGACGGTTAAGCATGCAAGTAAGCTTGAATGTGCAAATTATCTATTCGGTTTGAAGCATATGTATTTATTTAAACTAAATCATTTTTCACATGAATGCTTAATTTTGCTTACTGCAACATTTTAAAAATAATGATCCAATCAGTAAAATAATACAAAAGCTACACATTGTAGTCACAATAACCCTAAACATTATTTATTCACGATGTTTTGTTCGGTATAAATATAATCAATAAAGAGAGAGAAAGACGCGGAGGAGATTAATAGCCTGAAACGTACTCAAAATACCGAAACCATGTGTCATGCGTTATTGACTTTAACAAATTTAAGCTTAATTTGAAAGTACTACGAATTACAAAGTAAATTGGAATTCTCAAATTTAAGCTAATGTGCCTAATAGTATAACAGGTATAAATAAATCATTATTTTAATAGTTTTTACAAGAAATATATGTCCATGCTTGCGTCTGCGCGTGTGTGTGTGCGTGTGTGTGTGTGTGTGTGTGTGTGTGTGTGTGTGTGTGTGTGTGTGTACGTGTGTGGTGGCGGACCCGGTAAGTATATTTTATCTCAACTAACAGCTACATTTTATTTAAAACCGACGGTAGCACAAAATTCAAATTATTTGTGACCATGCTAGAAGGTGACAGAGAAATTATTGTTCAAATTAATTTTAAAAAAGTAAAAATCGAGATTTAAAATGTTCTTTGCTGCTAAGAAAAAAATATTTACCATTATAATTGATAGTGCGTTTAGACAATGTATAGCTTTATATTATTCATAGGTCAAAGAAGAAATGAGGTGAAGCTTAAGGTATCAAAGTGCTTAAAACATTACATTATCAACCTACGGATTTGCCCATATTGTCTGAGTGGTCTAAAGCGCTAGCCTTTACCGATCATTGCCATCTCGTCAGAGTGATATGACTATGTTAAATGATTGTTTCATTTTTAAAGAAAACCTTGGTAAACTATAAATTGATGAAAGCTTAAAATCATAAACTAAGGCTATTGCTATAACTTCTAGATAATCACGTGGTTACCCAGGTCCTCAACTATTGATGATAAAGGATACATTTTAATGTGATGAAACCATTCTAATTACTTCAGTAACATTGCCTGTAACCTTTGATCATGAGACTCTAAAATCAACATCAGTTTTCCTTAACCAGCATGTGATATATCACAAAGTTTGGTCTTGGTCAGTGACACACAACTAATGATATTTTGTGGAATCCATTGGTAAACTTTCAGTTACATTTACCATAGACCTTGACCTCCACCAAATTAATATACTTTTGCCTAACATTACCTAAAAACCACCCACAAAGTGACCTGTGTACGTGATTGATAATGTGACCAGCTATAATGACAAAGTAGTTAGTGGTATGACCAGCTATCTTAACAAATAGGTAGTGATTCAAAGATTTTCAGGCTGGCCGTTCTTTCAGTTAAATTAGAAGCAGAAGTTTGACCACTGGCATCTAAGACGAATTTGAAATCACCGGAAGAAGTTTTGTCTATACCCCATGCTGATATCACCACTGATTCAGGAAATGTTTTGATTTTTGAGATGGCATCTGTATCATTTGTATTGAATCTCTAAATGGCATCATAGGGACCAATTAGACATCACTTAAAAAGAGTTGTAATAGAAGAGAGCCACTGGCTGTGATGAACACACACACACACACACACACACACACACACACACACACACATATATATCGACACAATTTTTAGCATGTGCGTGTACCATAATAGTTTTTCTCGTCGATTAAGAATAACAAAATATTCGGGATGGCTTCTGTGGCTGCCATGCTGAACAGCAGATTGACATCATTTATATTTAGGAACAACTATATCGTAATAGAATGTCATCTGGTGTAGACACTATGCCAATAATGTTTTTTAGTCCTTAGGATAAATAATAACCTTTTTCAAGATGGCCATTTTGACAGACATGTTGAATATCTAATCACACAATTCCATTTAGGATTTATACTATAAGACGTTATTTGCTGAAAACCCCAGGCTGACATAACAATGATATATATAAACAAGATTTTCAAGAAATCCGCTGTTTTGGACATAGCGACAGTGAACTCAGCACCATTTTCATGTAACATTACAAGACATTATAACATTTATTCTCGTGGAAAAATGTCAAAATGATTTTCCACTCGGGTTGCATACGTAAAGCAATATTTGCAAGCTTGCCAATGTCACGGCTGTATTTAATGTTATATTTGCATCAATTTTATTGGCATCATTTTTATTTCAGACAAAGAAAGCATTAGAATATGTGTTTATGTTAAAATGTCATGTTCATATAACCATCCATTCCGGACGTGTAGCGATAATAAGATGTTAAATCTTGCTGGTGTGGCGGTAATAAAATTGGCCGTATTTACAATAGGACCAAGATGAATAAAACTTTAGTTTGTAAATTAAAGATATTGACATACACCAACGAAATATAAATAAATAGATTTCCAAATAACTAACTCTAACATAATCCTAACAGATCATGTCTGAACAGAAGAAAAAAATGGATATTTGACAAAACTGAATTTAGTGTAAATTAGCGGCATCTTAAATTATGGATGAAAGTTTATGGATGAAAGTGAATGTGTATTTGAGGAATAAACAACGTCATACATTTACATGTAATGATCAAATGTTTCATAGGGGTAAACCAGTTCAAAATCAAATGAATAAACATCAGAATTTTTAATCATGACTTTCATGCGTTGTTAATCATTTACAAGCACAGAGAGTACAAGAAACGATTTATATTGACCATGAAATGAAAGTGGTGCTGTTGCTTGATTTACACAGGTTCTTGTTATATTCCAGATAAAATGCAATAAGTGTTATGCAGCGAGTTTAAACGCGCTATATATATATATATATATATATATATATATATATATATATATATATATATATATATATATATATATATATATATATACACATATATACTTTACTGTAACTACTTTACGGATCACTACCATCTCATATATCGTGTTCGACCAACGTGGGTAAGTGAGAAAGCTTGCCAGTAGCTTCTAGTTGGTTCGTAGTTTTTCACCAGTTATTCCTCCACCATTTATACTGCCCGCCATGTATACCCTATCTTGTACTGAGCAATGGACTTACACTCTTCAACAATAACAACAACAACTGTATGCAGCTAAGTTAACATATGGGTGTGTCTGATACGTCAATATGCCTAGTCCACCACTTTCCCTACGCACCCGCGTTGCAATCTTTTAAGAGTACAAATTAATTAATTAGCCTGTATTATAATGTCATGTATTCGTATTGATAACAGTTATGTCGTTGTTTTAGCGTTATCAAACATTCTCCTATATATTTTCCTTCTATTTATGATATATTTGCAACCCTTTTTCTATCTCTCTCTATATCTCTGTCTCTGTTGCACACTATGCTCTTTTCTCCGTCTGTCTGTCTGCTTGCCTCTCTGTCTCTCTCTGTCTCTCTCTGTTTCTCTCTCTCTCTCTCTCTCTCTCTCTCTCTCTCTTTATATATATATATATATATATATATATATATATATATATATATATATATATATATATAATGCAGATAGATAGATGGATAGATAGGTTTATAGATATATAGATAGATATATAATATATAGAAAGAGGCATGTTATGTTCGGCGCCGGTATAATCGAGTTTTTCGTAAAAACAGTGTATGTCTTTTTTGGTATATTATGTTAATATATTTTATATCTGAATTTAGCATTTTCCACACTGACCAAGATCTATATTTCTGTAATGAATTTACCAAACTGATCTCACATAGATACGTCAAGGATCAACATAAATACATGCTCTAGTCATATATAATTGTAAATTGCGCAAGATAATTAAAAACATCTCCAACGACAATCACCCATTTTAAAGCATGAAAAATTTATATGGACCATGCAATTTAACCTCCACATAATAAGCAAGGTTGGTCTATTAAGAAACAATAAGTGACGCGTGTTTGTTTAATATTTGACCAGTGAATTCAAAATCATATGATAAGAAATGTGACATATTGAAGCAGTAAATATACTGTTCAATAAGTGACTCCTTTTCTCAGCAATTTCTCTTCCGCGCTCACTCTCTGTCTGTATCTGTCTCTGTCTTTCTCTGCCTCTCTCTCTCTCTCTATATATATATATATGTATATATATATATATATATATATATATATATATATATATATATATATATATATATAGTTACGAGTTTATGCTCTTAAAATAAGAACATTAATGCATACGAAACACATACACATTAACTAATTTGATAAAGTAAGTAGATATATCGAATTGCAACTTTTGAATCAAATAGTGCAAAACCGTCTAGGGACAAATATCTTACGCAAACCGTCTTACACTTACAGAAAAACCGTCTTAAATTTAAAGAATCCGTCTTACGGCTAAAAAAAACTGTATTACACTAGCTAAGTGTAGAGACTATTAGTATCTTCGCTTGCTTACATAAATTTATTAAACTTCACAAAATGGGTTTCATAGAAATCAATTGACTATAAAACACATTAACTTTAATGCAAATGATTTATTTACTATCCACCTTCTTTACTTTAGGCATTACATGCGTTGGAAGGGGCTTCCCAAGAGACGCTATGAAACCTAACACTTTTAATCTGCATTAAAATGTATATTGTTGTGTATATTTATTGACCGCAAAACGAAAAGGTGTCATATAGCTACAATTCTCACTAGTGTACATTAATAAAGTCATATCAAGATTTGATATGATGGAACGAAACTGCATTATATTATGAGGACAAATTCATGTGTATATTCCAATATATGCAGCTTAATAAATGTCTCAAGTGCATGTATAATTACATTGTATGATGGTGGCTTTAATTTTTGCAGGCGAATAGAGTCAAGAAACACGAATAGTGCACCTACCTAAAGAGATAATGTGATATCTACACTTAGTAGAATATATCAATAATGTACTCACTTATTTCAGAAATATTCGTAAACGAGGCAACCCAGTCACGCTAGGAAAATTGAATAAATCATAGTTTACTGAATCTCTCTTTCTCTCTCTCTCTCTCTCTCTCTCTCTCTCTCTCTCTCTCTCTCTATATATATATATATATATATATATATATATATGTATATATATATATATATATATATTTATCGAGAGTGAGATAGAGAGAGAGATGTGTGCGTATGTGTGTGTAATTTCATAATAAAGGACATGACCATTTATCGTCAGCCTTGTTTTTACCTTTGCAGTAAATGATAATTAAGTATAAAAAAAACAGGTTTGACTCGACTGACATTTGTTAGTTACATTAGACAACTGCGCATGGACAGAAAGTATATGAATTATGTATGGATATCAACCATCTCTACTCCTTACAGAGAGAACGAGACAGGGAGGAGCTACATAATATATAGTTCTAAATGACTGGTTAGGTTTTCGATTTCTGATTGGTACGCTTTGGTGTATGTTGTGCTACTTGTGTATCAGGCGCTGTAAATTGCTGATTAAATCCAAATGATCAGTTCAAACATAAATTGGTATCGAAATTGCTGACGGAAACTATATCTACCACTTCGCAGATGACGTTTTGATGATCCCAATCAAAAACAAACGCGATGATTTGTCTGCGGTACTATATTCTTCTCTTTAATTTAGGGTGTTTTATCTTTGGAAGCTCAGATGCCGATTGCATTGAATTCATTGCTGAGAAACGCCAACGTGAGGGTATTATGGCAAAACTCACGCCAATTACAGCCGACGCGTGTGTAGAAGTATGTGAACACATTAATACATGCTATGCTGTTAATTACTTCAGGCTGAACGTTACTTGCCAACTTCTAAATCAGACTATGCCAGAATCCAAACTAATCAAGGCGACCAAATGCTTTTATAAGGCTGTCAGAAGTCCGCCGCAGGTAAGCATTTACAAATTATTATTTCTGTATAAGTTAGTATAGAGAGATGAACTTCTGAGATCCTAATAATTTCATCCTTTTTTATAAATATCTGCTACTGCGATTAAGAATAATATTCGTGTAAATAATTCCTATTTCAGCACCTGTCTTAAAAGGTAAACTGAAAGTTGTTTATGCAATGTTCACTAAATGAAATGAAACTGCTCAACCGAATGACACGAGAGAGGAAAGTTTTAATTCGTATATGCTAAACTCTTAAAGCTTTATATATGCTATAAATAGTGATTAGAAATAAGTCTGGAGAACATACAACTCTGTCTAGACCATCAAACTGTGTTCCCACAATATTTCAGTCGATAACAAGCTTCAGGATTAACGACACCTTGTTCTATAATCCAGACTCATAAGTTTTATGTTTCTATGATTTCGATAAAAGACCGCATAACCTGTATTATATATTAATCCAAGATGCAAAATATGGCATTAGTTTTGCTTGGCTTACTAGGGTTAGTGTTCGCATAATTTAGCTTTGCATTGTGTTCAAGCAGATTTGTTGCGTTGTAGACCTAACACATGTTCTTAAATCTGTGTGCAATATGCAGCTGTACGTGTATATAAATGGAACCACGTAAAGGTATGTCAGCGTTATTCCTTATTAATTAGCCAACATGATCAACTTAAGTGATAGAAGACCTGGCGCATTGCACATTATTGAACAGCCATTAAACTGGAGAACATTAGACTTGAATGTCACCCAAACATGCCATTATGACTTTCAATGCCTACCACTTGTACTGACGATGGTATCTGTTAGTGGTATATGCGTACTATTTGGCACGAGCTTGACTTTGAGCGACATTCTGTGATACCTTTGTATCATAAATTCACTGTGAAGGTAAAGTATTACTCTCAGTAAGTAAATAATGTATATCATTGCTATTACAACGGCATATTACAATGACAATATGACTGTCAAGAGCTTTCAATCAGCAGGATTTCCAAAATGATCGGTTTTAAAAACTGAAAAACCTAACTGTTAAGAAGAAGAACCTTAAATAAACAATATGTCCGCATTTTTGGCAATACATTACCATGTATTATATTTTAATCGATTATCACGCTTTTCAAATGAGCTAATTACGTCCAAAAATGGAGTATTTCTTAATTCAATGACGTGCTTCAGTTGTAAGCTGATTCCTCTATTTGGTAGATTAACACATGCTACAAAATTCAATCATGGAAAACTTAAGAGTGCTGACGTTGAATCAAACCACGGCAAACATTTGAAGTAATTAGGATAGCAGCAACTGTGCAATAACATTGCTAGATCATCGATGGAAAAAAAGAAATGCGATGCTTCAAATGATTTTAGAAGTGCGTAACAGATTATATTCTCTCGTTTAAATACCAGCGATTTCGGTAATAAATTCATCGTCACACTTGATGACAAGGAATGGACCAAACAGTGAAGAAATTTAAGGTAGTACAATGTACAAATACAGAAAATATATTCAATATTTCAAAACATACTGCATGACTTGACCTCTTCAAAGAGTGCATCTCTCTCTCTCTCTCTCTCTCTCTCTCTCTCTTTATATATATATATATATATATATATATATATATATATATATATATATATATATCAATGATACATCGATTAACTTCAGACATATACTTATTTATAAAATATCATTAAGCCGTCTATCATGGATATACATGTTGAATAATTGCTTTTTTCATGATATTAAGCAATTGATTTTACGAAAATACGTACCTCTACCACACTCTCCGGAACAATGTAATTAACAAATGCATGCTTGTCTTCTGTAAATCTAAACCATTATTTCAGATATATCGAAACTCATGGTGTATAACTGTCTCAATATCAAAATTATCATAAACATATATCATAATGAGGAAAAGTAAGACTTGTCCTGTGATAAAGGCAATCCATGGTGTATTAATGGAACAATAAAAAAATAATTGCAATGATAATATAATCGACTGAAAATGATCTGATGAAGTCGATTTATAAAGAAAGAATAGAATAACACATACCATACCTTGTATATTGTTTTGCTTTTAAAATTGTTTGACATGAAATTAATCGCATTGCTGCAGGAATCCACTGAAAATGACCCCTGCTACAAGAAAACGTGCCCTTGGGATGAAATATGCATGCACAACAAAACGACGAATTCAGCTGAATGTTATCCTTGTAAGTACACAAGCAATCATGTATATATCTTACAATGCAAGGAGTGCAATATCTGTCACCCTGTCCGTCTATATTAACCAATTAAAATTGATATATATCACCCATACACTTACCGACATAATGAATTATTAATAAATATTGGTCTTTAAGTTTGTAAGTTTGTTCTTGCAGTCGAAATAAGTGAGTTTTAAGAGCACTAATGAATGGGATCACTGTGCCTTTGTGTCTAAGTTTTTTGTGGGCAATTCATTCCACGTTGCTGGGCCCTGGTATGCGAACGAACCTTGTCCATATCACTTCGTTTTCATAGTGGAAATAATGAGTATACGATTGCCAGAAGAGGACCGTAAGTAACTTGCTTGAGTGTACATATGGGTGAGGTCGGATAGCTGAATTGGACTAAAGTCGGTCAATGAAACGTAGTACAAAGAACAAATTTTGTGTTTGATTTTTGATCGAATGGATAGGCAGTGTAGGTTACAGATCAGTGGGGAGGTGTGCTCTGGTCGTGGTACTCTAAATATGATCCCATTCGCATTGTTTTTAACTTTTTTTAAGTTTCTGGAATATATATTGAGATGAACCAGATATAACTGAGTTACAATAGTCCAGTCTTGAAAGTACTAATGAACACATAAGTGTTTTAGTGGCATCAACTAGAAGATATTTGCGAATGGAGCTGATGAGTCTCAGCTCAAGATATGCAGCCTTGCATATGTTCATGACATGTTGGTGCAATGTGAGAGTACTGTCCAGAGTAACACCTAGGGTTCGTACTGACTGTGTGAATTTAATATTGATGTTGCTGATAGTTCTTCTTTGATATAAAGGATGTGAATGAGAAAGTCTTTTTGCTATGATCAGAATGGCCTCAGTTGTATCATCATTCATCTGCAGCTTGTTCCATGTTATCCATGATTTCACAACAGAAATGCACCTCTCAACACCTTAGATGGTAGCATCAACTTCAGTTGGGTTGCGAGATTTGTATAGTTTGGTGTCATCAGTGTAAAATTCGTGAGATACTGGATGATGATCTATGACACTTGAGAGCGGCTGAGGGTATAGAATGAACAGAACAAGTCCAAGAACAGACCCCTGTGGAACACCACATCATAAATCAACTGGGCTGGAGTGTATTCCATTTGCATACACAATTTGTGTCATATTGACCAAGTAGGACTTGAACCACAGTAAGGCTGTATCATGAATGCAAAATATATGCTGGAAACGGCAAAGTAATAAATCATGGTCATTGTGTCAAATGCTGCAGACAAATCAAGGAGGGTGAGGACCGTAATCTCCCCGCTATCCAAAGCAGATAAAATGTCAGTAACTACTTTTAGAAGAGTATTTTCAGTACTGCGGCAAACGCGATATGCAGCCTGTACATGCTAAAAAGACCGTTTGATTTCAGATGAGATAAAAGCTAGGATATAACAACCTTTTCTAAGATTTTTTATATGAATGGGAGATTAGAAACTGGTCGGTAGTTCTTTAAATTATGGTCTAGTTAGATTCTTCAGCAGAGGATTTATAATGGCAGTTTTTGAAAATGATGGGCATTCTCCTGATGAGAGAGAGAAATTAATACCGTCAGTTAGTGAAGGAAATACTGGATCTAAGCACTCAAGCAGGAGTGATATTGGAATTGGAACAAGTTCACATGACTTTGGTGCATTCTTCGTCAAGACTGTACGAACGAAATCATAGAGACATGTTCAAATGCTGCTAATGGTTGCCGCTCAAAGTATGTATCCCAACTGTATGGTGACGACGAGTCAATTGAAATTGTGGTGTAAAGCTTATCTCTAATGGTTTTTACTTTGTCACTGAAGAAATTTGCAAACATGTCTGAAAGGTGGACTGGTGAGACGGAAGTTGGAAGTGGTGTAGATTTGTTCCTTGACATTAGCTTGTTAGTAATCTCGAAGAGCTCTTTGCAGCTGGAACTTTCCATGATTTTAGTAGTGTAGTGGGCTGATTTCTCTGCATGGGCTATATTTGTGACATACTTCTTAGCGGCTTCATATATTTGCATATGAATAGTGAGTATGGTGGAAAGCCAAAGCCTCTCAGTTTTACGGCGGTCTCTTTTAGCAGTGCGAAGTTGGTCCTTAACACTGCTATACCATGGCGAATACGTATGCATTAATATTCTGCACTTGGTAGCTGTGGCATGTTTGTCGAGCAAATGAACGCAGGCAGTTATCGAGTTGTCTTGCTGTAGTAGGTAAGCAAGTTGTTAGGTTTGCTTGGATGTCATGCATTTGTTTGGTTATATTTATCATACGGAGGTTTCTCTTAATAGCAGATAAAGGCAGAGGGATAGGGACTGATACGTCAAAATGGCATATAATTCAGAGTTAATATGATTCAAGTTCGTGGGATACCAGGAAGGACCGTATAATATTATCATCAGGTCTGTAAAGAATCCAGTCTAAAATGTGACCATGTTGTTGGGTGGAATGGTTAACTGATTGTGTGAGGTTGAATACATTAATCGAATCTATGAAGTGAAAGTTGAAATCTCCAACAATAATCAGGTTGCCACCTATCGAATTTCCATGCTCCAGGAGATTCGAAAACTACTTCACAAAGAAAGATTGAGTTAGCTTGTTTTTCCTACTAGGGAGAGAGCGGTATAAGGAGAAAAGTTAAGTGATAGCGGCCATCTTCATATGCGTATTATTGCGCCATGGACGGATCACAATTTGATATACCAATAGTATTATATACCAACACATTAAAAGCCATGTTATTTTCAAGGTAAGTGGTGTAAATATCTGGTGATGATTCTCTACAAATTTATGTATATTACCTCTATGGGCACCTGCTTGCCGAACGCATAGTTAGATTAGGGGTTCAATAACATAGTTCCACATACTGTACCACTTTACTGCGTGTTTTATGGTGTATTGCAAAGATTAGCATCATGTTATAACTAAACAATATTATTCCTTAACGTGTGAGATAACGTGCCAGTGTAATACATGAATTGCTCCTGCTTATTCGTGTAATTCCGCTTCTAATCTTCGTACGTGTGTTACTCTTCCGTGTTGTTAAGCTCTTCACTTTCGAATAAAATACGTCTCGCATGTAAACCCCAATTCCGTCATCCAATAAGGGAAGTAATCGGTTCCGGACAAAAAAATCATCGAAACACATGATGTTACTTCCAAGTCTGCACTGTCCTTTGATTTCATGTATATTTTCTTTTTCATTAATTATCAGTGGTTGAATAAGTTCTTATTACACTGCTGGATTTGCACCTAAATGCCTTGAAATTCCAATGTCTTTAACTGAATATGCTCCAGCCAATCTATCTGAATTTCATAACCTGAAGTAATGTAGGACTGCAGTATCCAAAATACGAGAGTCTTACAACTGATATTATAATACAACACAATACATTACACTGTCTGATGGAGAAGGTCACACAACTGTATACATCTCTCTGCGTAGCACTACGTTTCAAACTATCCTTACTGCTAGTATAAAAGCATCGGCTACACTCACATGCCTTACCCTTTCGTCCAGGACATACGATCCAAAATGAATTTCAGGAGGCGACTGAAATAAGTCTGATGCGTGGGGTAAGTCAATGCCATTGCTTTTTTTCTTCCTGCCCTCAGAATAGACTCCGACAAATTAGAATTTTGTCGACCCATACGTGCGATTACATTTTCGCACAGAAAGTTCTAATACAATGGATTCCATTCCATCCTTTCATCCACGACCTCCGCAAGGATGTCATTGGGCGTTGTGGTCCACTTCAGCTGTGTTTAAGCATCTATAAGTTTTCAAAGCATTTGACGTCCAATTTGTAGCCTATGCAGGTTCGTGTGGACAGATTTAGTCGGACATGCTTAATGCTGTTTGTAATAGAGATATACTTCCCCATGTTTGTATTTCTAAAAGGTTTTCAAAGCAAAGAAATACGCGAAATCATGTCACTTTAAAATCAGCATTAGTTACTTTACTAAACAGACATAGTATTGCAAATGGTCACAATGCGGATGCAACATTTGCAAGAGAACGAATTTGAAGACTACAAATATAAAACAATGTTTAATAAACCGTGCTCAATTCGGTTTTGGACATAAATATAAGACATCGGATTAATTGTTTCTACCTACTTCTAACGATTTTAGATATGTGTGTACATTTATATATGTATATGACTTCTTCGCTAAACTACAAAAAAGCCGTTGACGCAGTAAGTGTCAGATATATTACCTATCAACTATGCAATAATGTATTCTGAACAGTTGAGAAATTATAAAAGACCCCCGTAACATGTAGCAACAAATAAAATAGTTGTATTAATCCTTATAATAGAATGATCCGTTCACATCACATGTAGGAATTTAGCAAAGATAATGTTAATTTTCAAAACGGCTGAATAGAAATGTTAATGATTTGCTAATTTATTACGAAGGGTGATGTAATCATTTATATCATAGTATTCATGACTAAATAAACGTACATTGATATGCAAACACAATACCTTACTTTTAAATACACAAAGAATTTAGCAAACTAAATGTCGTCAAACTGAAAAACGTACATTTATTTGGCACTTACCATTAAATTTAATAAACCAAGTTTGTTATTCAATCAGTTCACATTTACCTTAAAAACATACAAAAATATCTAACCACACTGAGCGACTAAGTCAATTTTCGCGTAATTTTACTTTTTGTTTGTATGGTCGAAACAAAATATTCATGTTGTATGGCTGGCAGCGAATTTTAGAAACTATGGCAATGATAATATGAACAATTCGGTTGAAAAGCTATTTTAAAAAACTAATACATGAAATCCACTTGGATATTAGTTTCTGGTACATAATCATTACTTGCATACATGAATATTATATTTGTTATAACGTTTAGGACATTCATGCTGATCGAAAGAAATATGAAAACGTGATGCATACCTGAATAAGGACATATACATAATGATTAATATTTCACAAGCACAAGCGTTCAGATAATCTCAGTCTCAGTTGTGTTTCATGTTTAGTTGCCACAACCGCAATAATATAGTTGTAAGATATTTTTCTAGTTTCAAAAAACTATTAACGTACTACATATGTCGGTAAAAGTCATATGATTATTAACAAAGCTTAGTGTTCAATGCGTATCATCATGTTTCAATAGTGTGTACAACTCCTCCTGCAAGATCTGGAACAATTAATAGCACGACGGAAGTGAAAGTTGGATAGATCTACACCAACAAATACAAGGCTGGTCTAGTCGCAAAGGCAGGACAAAATTCAACAGTCACATGTTTACTATATGGTAGCTGGCCCTCGACAAAGTTTACATTTGGAATGTTACCAATGCTTTTCACTACTTGACTGCAGAGCTATTTTCATTTAAAGCCCATGAAATAATGTTGAGTCAATGACATTATTTGAAAACACATTTTGTCATGTGACATTGAAACGTCACATATTGGACATGCGCACATGGACTATGTATCCGAAGTTCCGTGACGACACAACTACATCACTACACTATGTTTTGCCTCTTTATATTCTTGTCAGCAGTATGTTTTTGTTGTGTTTTATCTTAAAATCAAATTAATCATTATCTTGTAAACGTTCTGTTTCTGCACGCCCATACATAATTTAATGATCTTCTCTGTAACATTGCTAAAATACTATAGGAAAGTAATCACGAAATTTTCATTTCAAAAGGTTTACAAAAAACTAAGCAAAGATACGTTCTTTTTATCCTTTATAAGGCAGAAACGTGCTTGTGTACATTGTACACAATGACACAACTACCCTTGATGAACTTTCATAGTAAAATACGGAATCATATTACTGGGCCATATTTAATATTAGAGCATAACATCAAATTTAAAATTCAAACGGGGACAGAATGATAAGATAACATCACCCATGAACATTTTGAACCATCATCAACCTTTTACTGCTTGTTGTATGATGATATCCTATCCTCAGGTCAGTGTCACGAAAGTTTTTTAACGTAATTGTGAGATAAATTAGCATTTTCCTTAAAGTGTGGTTACATGCCTTTGTAATACATCAAACTGGCCTGCTTACTGAGGCACTTACATTCTTTAACTTCGTATAAAGGTATTCGTTGCATGTTGTCAAGCTCCTCAGGTAGAGACGTTTGTTAATGTAATCCGCAATTCCGTTATGCCTAAATAGAAGTCATCGGTTTTTAACAAAGCACATAAATTGCAATGTTTGTACCAGTGTTTGATCCAGCGTTAGAACCTTTTGAGTTGTCCTAAGAGTCATTTCTTCTCAAGAATGGGAAATAAATTGGTGTTTATTTGACATTAATGCTAAATGTGCTTTTTCAAGCCTTGAAATTTCAATGTATTAAATTGCTTCGGAGAATTTCTCTGAATTTTAATTAGAAACACTAACACGAGTTCTGCAAGTTTCAGGTCGATATTAACTTGCACTCGGAGTGGCGTATCGAGAAACACGAGGATGACATCTATGGAGAAGTTTGTCATTAGGCTGGAGAAATGGGGAACTTAAAGGAAACTACTGTCATTTGACGGGTGTTTTTGAGAGACCTTATATGATATACGTAAAGGCACAAACGTCAACAATGATGAACAAAAAGGGCAATAAAATCATTTTGCAGAATTGTAGATATAGTATATGACTTAATATCCACAATAAGAACCTACCTAACTTCAAATATCACTCGGGTTCGAACGTAAATGTAAAGCACCTGATCATATGTTTCTACTGACGTACAAAGGAATAAAATAGTTATTTAACTTATACAAGTATGTGTCTTCTTTACTAAACTATAAAAAAAAATTAATAAGCCATTGGTACAGTACAGATTAGCATTATTTTATATACACTTTGCAAGTATTGTATTTTGTGTGTGTTGAGATAAATGAGATGAATTAAGCCTCAAAATGGAATGATAAGTTCCCAACACATGCATACGTGTAGAACGGATACGTTTGGGTTCACACACTGTTTAATAAATATGTCGATGAGTGTTTAATGATTTCCAGTTCGTCTTATATATCTGTACTCATGACTAAATCTCCTTAATTTATATTGGGTATGCAAACACTACTTTGTTACTTTCGAGTAGTCAAAGCCGTTCGCAGACGAACTTCACAAATTTTAAAAAACTATACATTCAGATGGCACTTAATTTTAAATTCAAAAAAATTAAAATAAACAATTTTTCGTATTTACTCCAGTTCACATTGGGGCAGGAATATATGGAGATAGGCAAATGAATAAAAATATACAAAGCAAGTGTAAATTAGACAATAGCATTGTTATCAATAAATGCTTGTGATATTTTTTTGAATCTATATGTGTGTGCTTTGCAACCGTCAGACGATTTTATGAGCGCCCTATCCATTCACCCTCACAGCAAAACAAGGAAAAAAACACATCCACACACTGAGCAACGGTGGTCGATTTCGCGTTTTTTTAATTTTTGAATGTTGTATTGTCGACACATCCGACTCGTCTGGGATAAATGACAGAGACTGCGAACATAAAGGCAATGCGAATGAATTAGATTAATGTGGAAATCTGTTTTAAATAGGCTAATGTTCGAAACTCACATATTGTTTTAGAGAGGCTCTTTTTGACATATTATTTGATTGTATAAATTTGCAGCGGTAAACATTTTAAAGATATATTCATGCTGATGTACTGATAGAAGAAAACAGTGACTCAGGCTTGCATATTGACATATACATTAGGACTTATCCTAAACTCAGGTGCTAAACATTTGCACGCAGTTTAGACTCAAATGTAATCTCCCTCTCTAAGCATCAATGCTTCAGTTTTTCTAGTAAATACCAATTCAACAAATTTGTAAGATATCATCCCGATTGTTTCCCTCCAGAATAACATGAAGTCATTGTATATTTTTAAACTATTCATATTAGAGAATTATGGTGTCCAATGTGTATCTTCATGTCTCAACAGTGTGTACAAATCCCCGGGCAAGATCAGGAACAATACATGACAGGACAGAATTGGAAGTCGGACAGAACTACACCTACAAATGCCAAGCTGGTTTAGTCCCAAAGACAGGACAGAATCCAACAGTCACGTGTCTTCCATATGGTAGCTGGACCTCGACAAATTTTACTTGTGGTATGTTACAATAGAAGTTAAGGCAGTTAAAGAAGTTCATAGTGCTTCATATTTAGATATTACTTTCAGGCGTATCTTCCTTGCTTGCTTAAATGTAAATTATTTTGAAATTTTAAGACCTTTTCGTGCTGATGGACACAACATTTTACTGTCCCCTGTCTACCACTTGGTAGCTGGACCTCGAAAATATTTACTTGTAGTATGGTATCAATGCATTTCACTACTTGACTACATAGTTATTCACATTCAAAACTCCTTCCCATTACTTTTTCAGAAACAATATTTCAAAACATATGTTGACGTCACATATGACGTTATAAGGTCATATAAGTGAAATTTGTCAAATTTCCTAGGCATGCGAAGTTCAAGGAAGACTCTACTGTATCACTGCTATCTTTTCTATATGAGCATTCTTGCATTCTTAACCGGAAACTAATCATTCACATTGAAACGTTTTGCTTGATCTCTCTACAATCGAACTCAAGCATAGAATAAAATAGTAACTTTGAACTTTACTTTTAAAAGGCTTATTATCTATTATGTCGCTGAAACATTCTCGTGTACATTCTGATAAAGGCCACAACCAGTGTTGTTGATTTTTCATAATTTAATCTAAAATAAAAGCACGGGGCCGTATTTAATATTATCTGCATGATATCAAATTTAAAGTTTAAATAGTGATAGAAAGTCAATCGCACCGTAGTTAAATTGTCCTATGTAAACACATCCTCTCAAGGATACGGATACTGGTATAATATAATCAGTTAGCAAACTGCTACACAGCTGAAGTTACTAAGCATCACCAATTAACATTCTGAACCATTCTCGCTATGTTTTCGCCTATGTAATATGGCACTTCATTATCTAGTTATGTATGTTATCTCTAATGCCAGCACCTTACAGGACAGATATGTATGTTTTGAGTCAGATAAAAAAAGTTCCACACAATTGCACCCATACTGCCTGTTTTGTGATGACATGTTCAGGTCAGTATCATTTATGGCTTAAGTTGAAATTGAACAAAGTGAACGTTTCTCCTAAAGGTCAGATAAAATTCCTTTATAATACGTTTAGTTTAACATGAGTATTCAAGCCCTTACCTTCATCAGCGTAATATTCGGGTAGATGTTTCACGTTTTCCAGCTGTTGGCGTCAAATAGTTTTAGCATGTTATCCGCAATTCCTTTATGTCTAAATGGAAGTCATCTGTTGGAACAGAACACATAAACTGCACTGTTTGTATCATTGCCTCCACGGACCAATCATTTCAGTGTTAGCACCATTTGTGTTCTCATAAAAGTCATTTCTTGCCTTAATTGTGGACACATGATGCTATTAATTTACTATTACTGTTAAATTTGTTCTTCCGTGCCATGCAATTTCAATGTCTTGAATTGCTTCAACGATTTTTACTTAAATTTAAAACAATAACAAGCGTTCGGCAAATTGTAAGTTCATATTAAACTGCAATCAAAGTGGCTTTTCGAGAAAAACCTGGGTCCGTTCTTTTGTAGCAATTTGATCTTAACAATGGAGTGAAGGGATAATTTGAGGACACTACTGTTATTTGAAGGTTACACAATCGACAAGCAAATGTCAGAACTTGGGTCAATTAAGGAACTGTATTCATGCGAAGTGAGAGCCTTGCCACTGTCATTATGCCGCAGTAGTATGCATACTATTTTCAGATGTAGAATATCCAATCTTTCTTGTATATAAATGTGTTGCAATAAAGTTCAATATATCCTTACTACTAGTCCCAGAGCATCTGCCACAGATACCTAACCTTGTCTAACATTATACGTTTGCTTTTGGTCGTTTCTTCATTTATCATCTGTTTGGAGCTGCGGTGGCTCAGTGGTTAGGATGCAAATCTCCATTGTCCAAGCACCAATTTTTGTCAACAATGGCTTGTGTGTTTTTTTAGCCGTCCTGCGATTTTAAGACTATCCTGACAATCCACCCACACAGGACAAATATAAAGGAAAACAAACACATATAAAGGAAACAAACATACCTCTGCATTGCGCGATAACATGATTTTTGTCAACTATGGCTTGTGTGTTTTTTAAAACCATCTTGACGATCCACCCACACAGGACAAATATAAAAAGAAAACAAAACACACATAAAAAGAAAATAAACATACCCTCGCATTGCTCGATAACATGATGTTTTGTGTTTTTTAAAAATACTATTCTCATATTTGTATGATTGACACATTAGTCTGGTTTTGCACGGGTGACAGTGACCTTTGAATATTAAGCCAATGGTGATGCAGCGATCATGTTCAAAGCTTCATCCATGTATATCTGTAGCACTATGTTTCAACCTATCATTACTGCTACTACATAAACATCGGCTACACTGATAGAGCTTATACTCTCTTCCCGGCAAGACATCACAAACTGAATTCCAGACGGCGACTGCAAGAAATATTTTGCACGCTGCGTGGCGATAGCGCATGGGCTAAGCCAATGGTAATGCTTCTTTGCCATTCCTATGAAACGCCTCGGACATCTTAGAACCGGGTCGACCCATACAAGCCGCGCGATAACGTGTCATTTGCAGACAAATCACTCCAGTACAATGGATTATCTTTCACCCTTTCCACAATAAATTATGCAAGGTTGTCGCTGGGGATTGCGGTCCACATGTGCGGTTCTTCAGCTTTAATGGGTTTCTTAACACGCATTTTGTCGCCCCAGTCGTGTGTTTATACTGTTTATCTGCTGGCTTTTGTTCATAATTAATCGGACATAAAGCCAGATTCGTGTAATGTTGCTCTAGCATACGTAATGCTCACATGTGACATTAATGCACAAATGACCTGGGAATCTGAAATTCAATGAAGACTCCTCGCTACATCATTAAACTTATTCTGCGTCTGTATTTTCCTGATGTGAAAAGTATATTCTTGCAGATTTGCTAATTTATACTGAAACTTGTTATTCTCATTGAAACGTTTGTTTTCATTGCGCTCATATCTATTTTAATGATCTTCTCTACAATCGCAAACGAGCATGATGAAGAAAATAATTTTGAAAGTTTCATTGCCAAGGATATCCTCAAAACAGAGCAATGGAACTTTATTATTATCATTTATAAGGCTGAAACATGCTCGTGTACATTGTAAACTGGGACACAACTAGTGCGTCGCACCTTTCATAATTTAATGATTAATCACTATGCTGGACGTATTTATTTTTAACTTCATAATATCAAATTTAAATTTTAGATAGTGATAGAATGCCATTCGTACAATAGTTATATTGTCTTCTGATGAGATGTGCTCTCAGCCATTGATAAGCTGTAATCATTTAGCAAACGGATTCATACATGAATATGCTAAACATCGCCATTTGGAACCATCGTAGCTGCGTTTTCTTATATGTTATCTGGCACTTCATCATACAATTATGCTAGTTATCGCTAAGGCCACCTGCGTGCCAAATACATATATATGTTCTGATAACGATACAAGACTGTTTACACGCTTGTCCCCCTTACAGCTTTTTTGTAATGACTTCCTAAGGGCATTATCATAAATCATTTAACCGTAATTTGAACTGGATGAACCTTTTCATAAAGGTGTGATAAAATGTCTTTGTAATATGCAGACTTGAAGCTTCCCAATGATAAAAGCAAGAAACAGAATACCGAATTCATCAGCATACTAATAATTGCCTCCATCATTCATCTACTCGACGAGTTCTTTATGGATGTCGTCATTGAAAACATGGACAACGAGCCTTCCTTGTGCTTCGAAGCAAAGTAAGCATGTTACTTGCACTGAGTTGTCTTGTAGACAAATAATGCGCAAAAACCACTTGTTGTTGCTTATCGTGCTGGGTGTGAAATTAACGTCTTCTTCTGCAGCACTGGAACATCTACCCAACGGCACGAGAAGCAGCCGCCACAAACGGATTTCAGGAAATGATAAATGACGTAAGAATATCAGCATTCCTATGTCAGTGAGAACATCTGAGTGTTTCGATAAGGTTGAGCATTACTGTAAATTACATGCAACAAGGACACATGCATATACATGGGTTCTATAAATTAGGTCTTATATATCACGGTTGACGATATTGCCCACGAACTGTATCATTTGCACCCCAGACATGAACGTGGGTCATATTTTATTCATAATGAAACAAGTATGTTTATTCATCCAATATATCAGCATCAATAGTAGAATATTAAATTTCAAATAAATAAATGTATGGGCATACACATTTTGAAAAGTAACAAACGAAGAAAGCAATATTACTGAGAAAAATTAGCACTAAGTCTTTACGTAAGATATAATTGATTTGAATATTTCTTTAATTAAGCAGGAAACACTGATCGACAAGGGAAATATAGGTTTACATGTTCAAATGTATTTATGAAGTGTGTTTTGGATACGGAAACCTTGTCCTGGCATCAAACTGGTTCTAACATAACAAAGCATGTTTAATCATCTATTTATCAATCATATATGTGGAACATAAATATTGTCCGATTGCTCCATTGTAAGCAGCCAATATAAGCACTAAAACTAATTTATGTTTTCCTGTACATGTTAGCGAAATGTCTCGATATTTTCCATAAAGCATAATTTCAAATATCAGGAAACAGCGTTAATAACAAATGCGTTAATAACATGGTAAGAAAGACATAACTGTGTAAGAGACAGTTTGTATTATCCCGAATCGAAATCATGCATTCTCCTTGCTAATATAACAATTAATAAAATTAAATTACTCAGTAAGTTAAAAATGAAAAATATTGTTGCATAGCTAGAGTGAAGAAAGACTTGAGCATATTCACCCGACGGGGGGAAATCAATTTAAGTTCACAGCAAATTAAGTAGATGCATCCAACGCTACGTTTCTACCTCCATTTGTCACTTCCAAAAGGTTTTCCGTCTAAAACAAATGATGCTGAAAGTGCAAGCAAACACCCTTCTCATATATGATAATTTTGGATTATATTCTGAACATTGGACAGTTTAATAAGCCCTTCCCCAAGTGTATAAAAATGTAGACGAGTGATATTAAGCCTCAAAATGAAATGATACGTTCCCAACAATTGTAGAACCTTAGGAAGGATGGTTTTCGGTTGCAAATCAATTTAACAAATATGTCAATGACTTACTAATCCGTTCCAATAGATCGTGTGATCAATTATATTTTAGTACTCATCACCATGCCTAATAAACCTATATTGGTTATGCAAACACTACTGCATTACTTTCAACTAGTCAAAGTGCTTCGCAAAATAAATTTTACAAACTGGAAAACTTCACGCTCTTTACGAACTTAACATACAATTTAAATAAAACAACTGTTGGTATTGAACTCTAGTAAGTATTTAGGAACAAATATATGGAAATGTGCAAAGGTTTAAATGTATGAAAAATAATTTTAAATTAGAATATAGCATTATAACCAACAGTGGCGATTTACGAGCACCCCAACTACCAACTCTCCCAGCAAGAAAACATATAAAAACATGCATCCACACTGCGCGATGGAAGTCAATTTGTCGTTACTTTACTTTTTGACTGGTTGACCTATCAAACTGGTTTGTTACGGACGACAGCGGCTTTTGAACAGAAGATAAGTCAATGATAATGCGCTCATTTCAAGCAGAAAGTTGTTTTAAATAAGCTATTTGTTGCAGAGGTCTCATTTTGAGATATCATATTCTCTCCTAATTGTGCATTGGTCATACATTTTAAAACCTAGTCGTGCTAATGGCGGAGAAGGAAAGAAAAACAATAAATTAGAATAGAATATGGATATATGTACATAAGGCCTTATATATTTTCGAAAGCACTAAAACGTCATTAAAGAAGATTAGTGTTCAAGTGTTCAATATGTATCATCATGTTTCAAGAGTGTCCAACTCCTCCGGCAAGATCAGGAACAATTAATAGCACGACAGAAGTCGAGGTCAGAGACAACTACATCTACAAATACCAGGCTCGTCTAGCCGCAAAGAGGTACAGGATGCGACAGTCACGTGCCTACCATATGGTGGCTGGACCTCGACAAATTGTATTTGTGGCATATTATGAATTAATTTCATCACATGAATACAGTGCAATCCTCATGCAAAAGTCGAAGCCATACATTTTCGTCATAACCATTGATTCAAAATACATTTTAACGTCTATTGAATCAAAGGCACAAATACCCAAGTCAGCGGCAGTACAGTGAAGATAATTTTACCTGTGTTGATTCATTACGTAAGTAGTTTCTTCAGCTGATCGATATATTGTTTCATTAGTAGTACCTTAATCTGAAAATAATTATTATAATTTCTAAGGTCTGTTTATTTTCGGGCATACGTTTTTAATGATTTTTTATCCAATGGAATGTGACTAATTAAAAACAAACATATAAAACATAAGGGTAACTCAAAACAAAGTAATGGAACGTCCATACTGTTCTGTCTAAGGATGAAGCATGCTTTTGTACGCTTTAAATAGGGACACAACCAGAGCCTCGGTTAATATAAATTGCCAATATTTAGTTAACGTTAATTCCACCCTAGTTAATTCTTCTTATGAAAATACATGCATTCAAAGGCTCAGATATTAGCTTTTAATGATAATATAACCGACTGCTCCACAAATGATACTCTTGAATATCACTAATGACCCTTCTGAACCATCGTCGATAAATTTGTGCCAAGGATGATTCACTACCAAGTTATGTATTTTACATCTAAGGGCACAAGCTTGCCATACACATAGGAGGGTAGGGTCCGATGAAATAGTTTCACGTACGTTACTGTGCGTTTTGTGGTGCATTGCGAAGGTCAGTATCATATACAGCTTTATGTCAATTTGAACTAAGTAAACTTCTCCCTTAAAGTGCGATGACGTGCCTGTGTAATAAATGAATTGTGCCAGCATAGGTGGGTCATTCCGTTCCTTAGCGTTCCTTAGTTTCTCATGTGTCTTGTTCTTCCATGTTGATAAGCCTCTCACTTTCTTAGTAATTAGTTCTTTCATGTAGACTATAATTCCGTTATCGCTCAATGGAAGTGATCCGTTCTTGTAACAAATCATCAGAACATAGTATGTTTCTACCACGACTGCACTGTTCTTTGATTCCAGGTATATATTCCTTTACAGTTGTCATCAAGGTTTGACAAAATTCTTATTACAGCGCTAGATTTGATAATACATTACTTGCAATTGCAGTGTCTTGAACTAAATTGCTTCATAATCTGAATCAATGTCAGGACCAAAGTATTATAAAGAGAGCCTTACCACTGACAGTATAACACACCATAATTCATTACACCGTCTGGTGGAGAAGGTCACACATTTTCCTGCGTGCCTCTATCTTGAACGACGTTTCAAATTATTCTTACTGCTAGCACAAAGGCATCGTACCCACTAACATACCTTACACTTTCTTCCAGGCAAAACGTCACAAATTGAATTCCAGGGTCCGACCAAAATAAGCATTTGAGCCGTTATCTTTCGTTAACGCGTGGGCTCAGTCAATGTCAATATTTTGTGCCTGTCTTCAGAATAGCTTCCGAAAAATTAGAACCGGTTTGTCCCATTCATCCGATAACATTTGCACACAGAACGCTCTCATACGATGACTTTCCTATGATCCCTTTCCCCATGACCTCTGCCAGGATGTCATCAAACTTTGTGGTCCACTTCTATTTGGCCTAAGCGACTGGCAGTCTTGTAATGCATTTGGCATCCCATTGGTTGCCTATGCTGCTTCTCCGCTAGCCCTTGTGGGCAGACGTAGTCGGACGAAGCTTAATACTTTTCGTAATAAAGCCTAATACTTCCCCATGACTTTATTGCAAAAAAAGTCTTCAAAGCAAAGAAATATGCGAAAGCATATCACTTTACCATCGGCATTAGTTACTTTAATAAAGAGACATAATTTTTCAAATGATCACAATGGGAATGCAAGATTTGCACGAGAACGCATTTAAAATATTATATATACAGAACAAGGTTTAATATCTATATATATAAAACCGTACTAAGTTTGGTTTAATATGTAAATATAAATCATCTGATCATATGTTTCTACTCACGTATAATAATTTAAAATATTTGTGTAAATAAAAATATGTATATGACTTCTTTGCTAAACAACAAAAAGGGCTTGAGACAGTAGTTGTCATATATATTTTCTATCAACTTTGCAATATTGTATTCTGAACAGTGAAGAGTTTATAAAAGGCCTTTACAACATGTAGCCTTAAAGTAAACAAGTCTTGAATTTAGCAAAGATGATTTTCATGTCCAATACTATTTAATGAATACGTCAATGATTTTCTAATTTATTACGACGGTTGATGACCGCTCCGGTGGCCTAGTGGTTAGAGCGGAAGCAGGAGATCACGGGTTCGATCCCCGGCCAAGTCATACCAGACACTTACAAAAATGGTACTAGCAGCGGCCTCGCTAGGCTCTCAGCATTAAGATGCTATTATTTGGGCTTGTTAGCCTGGTGTCAGGATACTATGACTGGGTGGGACATCATGTTACATGTCTGTGGCATGATGCCCCAGTGCTAGACATCACTATAAACTGCCACACTGCAGACATTGTAGCGATATGACTGAAAATCTTTTTAAAGTTGCGTTAAAAATCCTAATCATTTATGTCTTAGCATTCATAACTAAACTTAATAAACTTATATTGGTATGCAAACAACGTTACCTTGCTTTTAACTAATCAAAGCTGTTACCAAACTAAATTTCATCAAGATGAACACATATACATTACAATTCTAAAAACAATTCTTATTCAACACCAAGTTACGTTGACCCTACAAACGAACAAAAATACAACAACACTGCTCGAGTAAAGTTAATTTCCAGTAACGTTACTTTTCAAGTTTTGAGGGTCGAAAAATAACACTCAGATGGGATGGTTAGCAATGAAATTTAAATAAAAGTTACGGCAATGATAATATGTACGATTCAGTTGAAAAGCTATTTTAGATAATCTAATACTTAAAATCTACTTAAATGTTAGTTGTTGGCACATTCTCACCACTTGCATACATGATTAGTATTTTGGAAATTTTAAAATATATTCGTGCTGATTTAGTGAATCCAGAAAGCAATCACGTATACCTGTATGTGGTCACGTAGAAAAAACATGTATTTCTCATGTTGAAACGTCTAAGTATTCTCTAAGTTATACTTCATTTCAATTTGTCAAAGCCACAAAAAGAGTTGCCAGGTATTTGTCTCATTTGATAACACTATCAATGTATTACCCATGTATAAATATTCATATGATTTTTAGAGACGTTTAGTGTCAAATGTGTATCTTCATGTTTCACCAGTGTGTACACCTCCTCCGGCAAGATCAAGAACAATAAATGGCAGAACAGAAATGGAGGTCGGACAGAACTATACCTACAAATGCCAGGCTGATCTAGTAGCAAAGGCAGGACAAAATCCAATAATCACGTGTCTACCCGATGGTAGCTGGACTTCGACAAATTTTACTTGTGGTATGTTAGAATACAGGTTACTTGCAAAAATTTAAATTATTTTGAAATTTTAATCCTTTTTTTTCTGATGGACACAAAATCCGAAAGTCACGTGTCTACCACATGGTAGCTGTACCTCGAATTTCTTTACTTCTGGTATGTTTAAAATGCATTTAAATACTTGACTAGAGAGTTATTCACATTCAAAATCCCTTGCCATAACATTAATTGTCATATGCAATAAATCCACATATGTTTAACATCACATTATCACATATGACGTTATAATGTCATATAAGGCAAATGGACAGCTTTCCTAGGCATCCGCAGTTCGATGAAAACTCTTTGTTGCATCACTGATATCTTTCCCGTCAGCGTCTGTTCTATATGACTATTCTTACATTATTAAACTTAAACTAATTATTTTTAATGAAACATTTTGTATACCTATCTTGGTATAGAAAATACTTTTGAAATTTTCCAAGGGTTTCCTCAAAACAAAGCAATTAAACATCATTTTTATCCTTTCGTAGTCTGCAACTTGCTCGTGTACACTGTAAATTAGGACACAACTGGTGCGTCTGACCTTGCATAATTTAATATATAATCACATTGCTGGGACGTGTTTATTATTAACTGTATAATATCAAATTTTAATTTTAGACAGTGATAGAACGTCTTTCGCACAATAGTTGTATTTTCTTCCGATAAAAGGTGCTCTCGGCCACTGGTATGCTGTAATATTTTAGCAAAAGTCACCAATAAACATTTTCAATCATGGTAGCAACGTTTTTGTATATGTTAACTGGCGCTTCATTGTACAATTATGTTAATTATCTCTACGGCCATCTACCTACCGGACACATATATGTTTTGAGAAAGATAAAAGACTGTTCGAGACACACGAACTACTTACTGACTGTTCTATAGGGGATTTACTAAGTTCATTATCATATATAATGTAATTGTACCTTGAATTGAATGATTTATTTTCCTAAAGGTGTGACAACATGCCTTTCGTAATATGCAAAGTTGAACCTGCTCATTGAAGCACTGACGTTCTTCAGCGTTAGCAGCATGGAGGGCGAATCCTACTTCTTTTAGAGAAGTCTTTGTTTGAAAATAAATCTTCCTTTTGAAAAATGAAATTAGAAGGTCAATAACTCTAGCCGACCGAGGCCTCTCTAACCTGCTTGGCTTATTTTTCTTTGACGTTTCACCTACCCGCACACTTACTGTTTGTCTTCACCATCCCTGCCGCTCAGTGGTGTAATTAAATCATTAGTATATCATAATAATGCTAACCTTGGGATCTCATACAGCAAAACTAACTCGACAGCGACTAGAGGCAATTCAGATATATCTCCCCGTTCGTGATTCTGTCAAGCAACAACTACAAGCATGTCAGGGGTCTTAGGTTTAATTTACAGAAGGTACAGAACAGTTGCTAAATCAGTTGTCGAACAAACAAAACAAATTTGTTACAGCAACTGATGCAGCACAAAAAGTTCTCTGAAAGAGAATATTGAATTAGCAAAGCTATACAGAAAACAAAATGAAGAAGAAATGAAGCACAACTTAAGCGAAAGCAGAACGGAAATCAACCTCAAGAGAAGGGAGAAAAAACAGACAAAGCCTCAAGAGATGAAGAAAGAGCAGCTTGACCACCACCCCACTAACCTCCTCAACCACAACTTGAACCGCCAAAAGCTAGAATCAATAAAACATAAATTTACGCCTGAACGTATTGCCGCTATCAAAGTCCCAGACCGAAATTTTAATATTGCTGCGTTTGGACACTATGAAATAAATACGTATGCAAACCAGAATATGTAAATAATCTGAAATTACCCATCGGATTCAGGGTGTATGTCGTATTTCTTTGATATTTCGCAGATCAGATCTAAGTACAATATTAAAGAATTTAAAATTTCGACTATACAGTGAAAACGTATATTAAACAAATAAACAAAAGGAAGAAGAAATAAAGTAGCAACTTGAAAACACAAGAGAAGAAAGGGAATTAACCTCAAGAAAGAAGGAAGAAGCAACTGAAATTGGTATCCCATGCGTTAGCGACAGGGTCACTGTTTGAAGTGGCCTTGATAAACTTTGCGCCAATAACGTTCTCACCGATGCTGAACGACTAAAAATTATGATTGGAGAAAAAATAGTAGGCAAGTGTTCCCCAGAAATCATTCATGAAGCAACTGCTACTTATCAGAGAGCATTTACAGGCTGTATTATGGATATTAATGCTTATCAGTCTCTCATCGATGAAATCGTTGATGACTTCAGCGACAATCAAAATCGTTGATGATAGATGAAATTAGATCAGTGACAAGAAAATAAAATGAGCATACATAATGCTCAATGTGGAACTATAACGGACAGGGTGATACATTCAAGATTACCAACCTATTAAGCGATCTACGGAGATTGACTCGGTGATATTGTTTAGGGTCTATTCATAATGATAGCCCCAAAGGCAATACCGATTACAAAACAATTGTTAATGAAAGCTATCGACGTTATTCGTGATAAAGCTGTTGGTGGTTTTAGTAATGTTGCTAGTAAAGCATTCTCCGGAATCAGAGATAGACTAGCAACATTAATATGCCGACCTCCACCGGTCCGACCTCAGCCGGACAAACTCGTAAGTACCGAATTTATGCAAGCGAATGTTAGTAAAATAATAAATCAAGCTGCAAATAAAACACTAGCTGAGTTGACTGGTGCACCCCTATCCGAAAAGGAAAAAGATATACCTACTAGTCTCATAGCATGGACTGATCTGCGTGTTAGACTATAACGAAGATAATACAAATGTTCAAGCGTTTATCTCATGCCGTAATTGACATGGATGTGCCAGTCCTCAATGATGAATTGGTACGTAATTATAAGTAGTATTCATATGATGCACAAGAGCCAAATCAGAGTGGGCGAATTGAGCTGCCAGTGCAGGACACAAGCAGATATTTCTTACCCGACTAAACATGTATTGATGTAGAAGATGACATTTTAAAAACAGATGATACTGCATATGGAGCTGATGTTAGGGTTGGTTTGTTAATAATGGCTTCGTGGCGTTATTCAACAGTGCCACGTATAGCATCGACGGAAGGAACATTGAATCATACCTGGAAAACAACGGCTGCTCTCTTTTATAGACTCCGGTGTTAAATCAACATTTTCATTGTTGACTATGACCACAGATAGTGTTCAAAGTAACATTAATAGTTTATTCGCATGTGTCTCTGTGCCGCGACATATATTCGTTGTCTTCCAAAATACTGAATGAGTAAACAAACAAACACATAATACAAGATATTTGACAAACTTGGTGCTACTGAAGTTTCAATGAGAATAAATGGACATCAAGAACCATCCGAAGATATATTATTAAATTTCGATAACAAGCATTTAGCACGTGCACATGATCGCTTGATTACATTCAAGGGAAATGATCAAAATATTTATTCTGCTCTACAAATATCACAACTGGATGTTACAACGCTGTATCCGATTTATTACTTTGTGCTGGAATTCTGGATTTATTTAGAAAATCTGTCATTGATATTTCTTATTACAGAGCAATCGCTCTTATGCTTTCAGAGAAAAATAAATGCTTCTTAAAAGAGTTTGTGGACGAATGACAGTCATTGATGTCTTTGGAAAATATATAATTAAATTGTCTATAATATTATAACGTCATGCCATTATGTTAGTGTCAGTGTGACTCATGATCAGATTAAAATGCTACAATCAGGATCACAAAGAAACTGTCGAATACACATATTGCTGAAATCAGAACAGGTCGCAGGTGGTCCAGATAAACAATCACTGACTGAACGTCAGCTCAGGCACTTCAAAGACGCCAAATAATCAAAGACCGGCGTTAGACTTGTTCATTGTGTGTGTGTGCCATTATAGACGTCGCCAGGACGGGATGTATATCTCCACGAATAACGTCTTCCAAAACAAGGTCGATACGTTCACGGATTCGGTCTAAGACTGCCAGGAAACCCTCATTCATGGTGCGGTAAATCTACGGGGAAAGGTATAAGACTTCCTGGGACTCATCGTTGATGCTTCTCATGTTCAATTTTAATTTACCTGTTGCAGCTAAATTAACCATCAAACACTTCAGAGGTGTTTTTATACGTGATCAATTAACAAAACAACCAAACAGTGTTGAAACGGGTATCATTAGTCGTGATGGATATTTTGGTCCAGTTACTCACTCATATGCATATGCGATGGATTCACGTGGAGTTGTTTATTTTGATTTTTATGGACTAGCGTCACCAAAAGAATTTTTAAAAAATATGTTAACAATATCAAAACACTCCAGCCTGGTACTTGCTGTGCTTGACGATGGGTCATGTTCTACGACGCCTGATGATAAAGTCGTGCACGAGTATAACTCGTTGTCCAACGTTTAAAACGGTTCCTACTAAATATACAGTGGTAGGTATTTTATGAAAACCTGCTCGGGTTATGCCCCAAGGTGAGAAAAACAAGCATGCAACCATAGATCAGGACAAGGATGAACTCACTAATCTTTTGCGTCTCGTAGATGTGGACTAAAATGAAATTGCTATTTTTCGAGATTAAGAAGGACGATTAAAGACGAGCAATATCCGGATGACATATATTATTTTGCGAGTTCCAGATGCAACCGAAGATAACTTAGTGGCGTTTGCTAAAAACGGCAAATTTAAAAACTTGGAGGAATCTTTTTCAACAATAATGGTAGAGATTGCTGAACCCATCGGAAGAATTGGAGATATTCTCTATACCGGTCTCAAAAAGAGCAGAAATACAATCGTCCGTGTGAAAGAACCAAACTCAAACAATGATGTGGCAACAAAAAGATACGTGTGCAGCAACAGCATCATGATCGGAACTGAGATCAATGATCGTTTACTCTCCGCTGGTGATACAATAACTGGTTTTATCTATATGGTTAATAATATACTTACTGGTCTTAGAGCACCAGAATGAAACGATGACGCCGCAACGAAGAAATACGTCCGATGATGACCTCATTATTGACAATCATGGAGAAAATTAATACGATTAATTAGAGTCGTTTTCTTCAAATTAATCAGAGTATTAATACTCGTAGTGGTATGTCCATGACAAAGGCATCTAGCTGATATACAATTTAGTTATATGTTTATCTTCCAAGACATTATTGTTTCTCACTTCAGGGACATATCGTTAACAGATTCTCTCTTTCCCCTTAATATTTATTATATAATAAATTCCGTAAATATTAATGCTATTATTTCTGTGATTAAGAAAATTCACGACGATGATATAAAACTTTCTGATGAATTTGATCCTGAAAAAAGCACAAATGATTTTGAAATATTACAAGAACAAATATACGACTTAAAATACACTGTAGCAACTAAATAAAGCTTTAATAAATTACTCCAACAAACGATGAAACAATCGCTACCTTACGGCGATGATGATCAAGACATCCAGAAATGCGTTTCACTCGCACAGGCGATTGAAATACGAAATTAAAAAAAGAGTTCACGAGTACGACATTTGAACAAAATATGTACGATTATCAAAACTCTGCCATTCATGAGGGTTTGTGAAAAATGAAAATGAAAGCAGTAGCGCCGAAAAATAGAGCGTGTGATATATATTTTCTGCTGGTTCTGATTCTCATTAATTTTTATTTTTATCTGATTCAGATTATTTTAGGAGATTTAAAAAAGTCAGTCATGTAAAGATATCACATACAAACATATTATCAAATATTTTTTCTTAAATCAAGCAGGTGTTCACTTTGGTCAGTAAGTCTGAACTGTATCCGTGACAATATTAGAGTATGACATCGTAAATAAACCGGATTAACAGGTACTGTCACAATTAAAAATCCAGGCGAGACTTCATTGTTGAATGAATATAGAAAATATCCTTGCTCTTCCTGCCTATAGTTTTCACTATCTACTTAAAAGCTGACATCGATTGCATCGCATACAAGATTGACTGCGACCGTTGATGCACTATTGACAATACCCGGTGATATATGCCTACGACCGCCATCTGGATCAATTTTATTTTTGAGAATACATGGAGGAGGGGATATTTTTCTTCATAATTCTAGTAACCCTGAATAATACTCGTCGATGATATCACTGACTGTAAAATATGTGCCAACATTCACTGGAGTGGAAGTCTTCTGGTCCATAATAAAGCTAGCTCGCTCCATATGCAAACATGTATGGGCTTTTTTCGGTATCCTGGAAGCGAGAAACATATAATTCCATGTCTCAAACGTAACTGAACCGTTGAGGATTCGGTGGTACTGAATTTGCTGGTGGTGTCACTTCTGGCCATCCTAACACACACAGAATCGAGAACTGATATAAATCTACGGCATAATCTGGTATTTCTATAGCTGTTGATAACTTTGGCTCATGAACCGTGATACCGATTTTAGCGATTCAATCCAGCATTCGAGTTTACGTGAGTGAAATTACAGTTGGAAAGCTAACGCCAAACGCAGGATTGGTTGGACTCGCTGATATCACCCTGGTTGTTGGTGGTGTTGTATAAGCGATCATTTGTTGTAGCAGTTATTGTGACATCATTATTTACTTCCTGATTTAAATTAGGGATCTAATTCTCTGACATTGTCCTTTAATCTGTCGAGTAAGGTTTGGTTTCCAGTTGCTTCATGATAAAGGTTTATCATTTCTAAGAGATCCTGATCTGATATTATTCCATCTGTGAGACGTGATGATATCAGTGAAGATAATTTGACGTATGCGTGTGTTACCACTGATAGCAACGTTGAATAATCGTGCAATTTATTAAGAATATCATCAACACCGGTTATACCTGCAACACCAGCTCCTACTACTGGTGCTATTATATATGTGGCTAATAATTATCCGATTATAGTTGCTGTTCCATCTACTACGGTGGCGGATGCAGAATAAACAATTACGTCTGCGGTATATTTTTTGTTGTTTGTTTTAACGTGTACTCATCAATGATATTTTTCAGTTGTGTCTGTAACAAAAGACACTTGCTCGTATATTTAATGTTGCGTTGCAACAACGTCAGCCAATTGCTTCCTTATATAATTTAAGTAGGTGGTGGTTTAGGTACTAGTTAGAGACACCAACAATAAAACACGCCAACGTCTTTTTCTTCGGGTTTCACCACGAATGTTTCCTCGTCGTTGTCCTGTATTAACACAGATCCCGAAGATGCGTTAACTGGACAACATTGTAAAACTGTGGTAGATATTGTACATTTTGTAACACCGAGTACTGAGAGCCTATATATACCGGTACCCTCAGAGCGATAGTTGATGGATTTATCGGTTGGTGTCCATAATGTTGATCCAGACTCTACTGTATATACTACATTATCGTTAATCATTTTATGTCAGAGACTGTAATGTCCATGACTGCTGGACTTCCAAAATATGTACTATTAGCTTTATTTACGTTTCTACGAAAATTCAAAATCGTGTTTACGCGACTTGTATACTCATATAAAAATGTGGTAATCACATCATTTAAATTAAGGCTATAGTATATATATTTGCCTTAATTATAACAATGGATGAAATTAGGAGATTATTTGCGATTAAACCATGTAAATCTAGATTCGATATTAACAGATTACCCCTCGAATTGCCTAGGCGAGCTCTGATTAATTTGACGGAAAATACTCTAATTAATCGTATCAGTGAAACCGAGAGAAAATTTCGCAACGACGGTCCATTCATGTGCGGTTAACATTAAGAATTATGTTAGACGTCGATGCTACAATAGTACAGTGACAATGAATGACAGCGATCACGGAAAAGTATTAATTATCTCGACGAACAAAGGTATATTTTTACAATAAAATGTATCGTAGCGGTTGATACCGCCACGGTATATGACATCTGGATTATCCTTGATAAACGTGACCCTGTTCGATTACATCACGTTGGACATGTAAAGTTAAGTAAAATTCCAGACCAGGAATACTAACTGGAATTTATAGACCTTATTATGAGCAAGCATATTCTGTGACGGCAGTTGTGAATGCGATATATCCGTTGCATGATAAACCTAGCGTTGATGATATCAGAATAATGAAAGTTTCGACGTTGAGTTGTGTTGCTGAATTAGATACAGAGTTTTAGAAACGCAAAACGAGGAAAAGGCTTAAGGGATGTACGACGTAAAGCAATAAATGAGTAGGTTGAGCGTCTCAAGGAAGTGATGCAGCAATTAAAGACGTTGGTGAGTTGGAAATAAAATTAAGACTTACAGTACGGGTGAAGACACTAAGCGGACTGATTTTGTACGAATCGAAATATAAATTTGGAGATTCGATAGAAATCTTTGATCATAACACACACGCGTGGACTTCGGACTTAACAATATTTCCAGAAAATCGAACTGTTAAATTTTATAAAGGTGATATATCTGAGTTTATCAGAACTATCAGTAAGAGCAACCCTCTATATGTGTGCTTATTTCAAGGATAGGAATCTGTAAATTATAAACAGTTTGTGCGGCCTAATGGCGATATTTATTGTGCAGGATCTCTCCACAAGGAAATAAAATGTCTTGAATTCAAATATACCGATGATGTTGAACAATTATTTGGTAGTTGTTTATCGTTCCCTCAATTTCGGATCACTTTGCTCAGAAGGAAATTGGTGGAGGCCAACACACTTGGAATTTCTTGAAGATGTCCAATACAGTTGTGTGGAATAAGGATACGACGAATTGTGGAATACTAATACGATTATACGGACGTTATCCCAGCTGATATGGGTGCATGCCATCCTGGAAGGTTTTTTGTAATTGGAGAGTTTCCTGAATACATTGATGTATATGGACATCCGACACTCGTGATGACCAGAGTTGCGATAAATTGACTCTAGCCAAATTTTGATTCAACTGGATTTGCATGTATTGGGTCATTCAAGTGTCACCAAAATATCTTCATTCGGTGGTCGCTGTTTGGTTTTGAAACAATTTAGCAAACGCGGTTGGGCTCTAATAGTGTTTCTGCGATATATGCTTGATGTAAAATTATTGATATCGTTGATTGTAAATAACGCAATGATATAATATCGTCCGCTGAAACATGTTTGGTTACCACAACATAAAAAGTTCCCAGATGAAAATCCGGACGATAAAGATCTCGAAAGAAAACTGCTAAAGACCATGGTAGATAAAAAGTTGGTAAATTTACACGAGAGGGATCGTATGATCATAAACGACTCATGCAACATTAATTATCGACGATGCTTATGTCGATTTTATAATTGCTGATGCATCAGAGAAACATATATATGCAAGTTGAAGTAATGCTAACTTATCGGACGGAAATAAATTAGGTACTTTTTTGAGCTAAACTGATGTTGACTCACCCTATTTTACTTATTTAAGATCTTAGATGCTCGCGTACGTTTCGAATAGAATTTGTGTAACCGCAGTTCGACTCGTCACATATTCATTTTATATCAATAAAATATGCAGAAGCGCTGGAACAATTAGATATTTGCGCTGAAAGCATCATGCGGCTGATGGAGAATAAAAAGAGAAAACAATTCCCAATCTGCCGACATTGAATCTAAGGAAACATACATAAAAATAAAAAGATGTTTAAACTTTCATCAAGACAATCGGTATATGTTCCTGTGGTTAGAAATAAAACAGTTTATATAAATGAACCTGATAGTTCTGGTAAAACAACACGTGCGATTGAATTATGTCGCAATCTTGACATGATTGTACTAATTCAGTCTCACCGGCTTGCCAGAGAAAAGAGCGAAAGAGGATAGAAATATTACACTTATCACGGCTTCTTTCGATGGAAAGGAGATGCATGGACTTCTGAGCGAATGGTTGAGAAATATGTTTATAAGATCATTTTCTCGGATGAGGTATGTTCGGTGACGATATAAATATTAAAAATGTTTTTGATAAGTTGCTGACGAGAAATAATGTTCTTATCATGTGTGGTTATCATAGTCAACCACCTCCATTTGTAGAATCAACACAGCATAAATAGCTGAAAAATTTGTAGATATTCATGAGTAAATATTTGATGATCACCAGGGGTTTGATTCAACCCTGAAATAATTTAAATACAGCCAGATAAGATACAATCTGAGATAATGCATGAAGTTATTCCAGAAACTGTGATGAGTGATATTTGGAATTTATGGAGTCTTGCTGATTTCATATTTGCAAGTCGGAAGATAGTTCGTTATACACTTCAATAGCAATTATTTATGTTACATACATAAAGAAACATTTTCAAATTTACCTGTGCCATTTTTGTATCGACCAAAATATACACTAAAACAAAACAGTGAAGTTGAGATTCCTGAAACCAATGAGAAAGAACAACTGATTCTTAATAATATTATTGTTGTTCCTTTGATTGCTGTTGAAAATGCGTTAACGATGGATAAATCTCCATGGACTCTAGGTCACGTTATAATCATTCTTTTGTCAAAAGGATTAACAATTTCTGAATATCTCGGGATTGTCGATCATCGGATCGAATAGTCAAAGTTTGTTTATCTGGCAGTGTCTCGAGTCAGAAGAATGTCTCAGTTATGGATGGTTCTTGCTAGCATTGGCGATGATATGGCAAGGATATTGAATTTATCATGACGCTGAAAAACAGCAAAATAATCACTGTACTTTCTGGAACGCATTATTCTAATGGCACACTACAATTTACCGTGGATAGAAATAATAGTAGCCTCCGCGATACTCGCGAAAACCTGATGCTGACCTTTCTTGAGTGTAATCGACAAAGGGTCGCTGGTGTCCTGCTTTCACAACGGTGAAGGAGGTGGTAATTGTCTATCTTTGCGAATTACTTGTAATTGTTCACGATTAAATCCACGTTGAGCAGCAGTTGAATCTAGTCTGTCAATTGCCATGGATCTGAATATGCTCAAACGTTCATGTGTGGTCACACACCGAATATGATCAGTTGCACTTTATATCCACCTTCAAGTTCACCAGGTTCATATAAATATATTACAGTCACAGTACTGGTTGTTTTGAGAAAGAGACACGTCGTTGTACTGTATTATGTTATTTGTGATCGCATTGATTGGTTTAAGAGACATTTCGTGACTAATTTCATTATTTAACGCAGCTATCACACTTGCTAGTCTTGCAACCTAGGATATCTTTTGTCTTACTGAAATTTATTTTGCGATATTTCCTGGGCATAGTGATATCCTAACAATAGCTCAGCAAGTGTTTGATTAAATCGTACAATGATTGCCTGACCGCCATTAATTGCTGTGTGTCCTCGTCCGAATTTTGATGTTATATTTTTTCATCAGAGATGTTACTGAACCAAGTAATTCTTTGCCAGGATGAACATGTGGCAACTGTGGCAATCGCAAGCGTCTTCGTTGATACATTCGTTCAAACGGAGATGTAACTTCAGTTGCTGTCTTTGCTGATATTAGTTTATGTATGTGCGCAATTGACGTCTACCAGTTGTAATAGTATCATAAGGTAAAAACAACATATCTGCCTGATGAACTTCATTGGGAGTGCTGAAATAAAAATATGCGTGCTGAATATTTTTCGGTGGCGGTATATAAATTTGACAAATTTCCTGTCTTGTTAACCAGTCTGCAGCAACATAACAGGTGACACCTGATACAACAGCAAGTTTACGTATTGATGATTTTTCCATCCAGTACCCTCTTGGGATATAATAACTCGATTCCATTTTAATACTCATCTACAATTAATTACCGGCTCATAGCAATAGTTTACCTTTCATCGCAGATCTTACCAACCATATAGCTAGTGATTCTCGGAGAGATTTATATTTTACAGACTTTAGAGTGTGAAGCAACTTCACGTCTACAATATGTCTTTGTTGTAGATCTGGAGTTTACTATGCGATATCATCAACGTGGCACGCTTGAACAATTTCATGTATTGGATACTCTCCACGTCTCGGTTGATTTTGTTCGTCAAGTCGGATATCAAGTAGGGTTCAAGGACCACATTAACTATATCAAGGACTCTGCTTCTCACTAGGATCCTTAGCCCATGGATACTCTGGTAATTTTCCCAGTGAATCAGCGATATCACCTCCATCGACATTAGTCAAGTTGGAGATATATATGTATTTGCTTGTACAACATTTCACACACGTGCCTTTAAGTGCACTCGTTTTATTTCTCGTCGTTATTGCTTTTAATCCGCATGTAGGGATGAGTGCTCTTCATCGAACACAATATAAATTCATAAAATTATTATATTTCTACAACAGGGAAATCATTAATATTTCAGCGACACGAAACCAAGCATCATCCAGCGCTACCAAGCTGTATCAGAGCAATTATCATATGTCTATATGGGTCTGGTAAGATGAAATTGTTGCTTAACCCGATAATGAGATGGCTTTAGAAGGATAAGTTGTATTTGGTGGTACCATCTGAAGACCATCAATGTGGTGAAACATTTTAATGAAAATGGACAATTGCTGGAAGAGGACAGTATTGATTTTATTGAGTTATTACCGATATTGATGAATTAATGAAGCTCCATCTGTGTATGATATATATATATATATATATATATATATATATATATATATATATATATATATATATACTATTATTTAAGGTGGGTCGTGGGCAGTTTTGTCGTCCTCGGACTGGTATCGTGGGCAGATGAAAGCTTCGTGGGCAGATGGAAATCTGCCCATGAAGCACGTCGTCCTTTTCTGCACTCTTGCCACAAATATAAATAAAATAAATGCATATTTACGCTGCTGAATGTTAAATATTCGATAAATATTCATCTGCAAAATAAATAATTGCCTTTTTACCTATTTATTTCCATTTTTTTCATTAATGAATTGAATTGAATAGCACAACTTGAGTTACCTCCCATTATGTACAAGCATTTCTTACATGTTAAAAATAGATTGACCCGGAAGTAGTATGTTTCAAATTTACTGCCCATGATGACAGGGGGTCGTTACAAAGAAAATCAAGGGATGGGGTTCTAACCTGTAACAATATAATATGTTAATATTGTTACAGGTTAGAACCCACATCTGTTGATTTTCTTTGTAACGAGCCGCTGTGCCCGTGATTATTATTGTAAGAGATCACAACTGCCCGGGAACCAGGATGTGGAGTGGATAATCTGCCAATGTCGCCAAAAAGCACCATACATAATTACATATATACTATTTATTATGATATCTAAGAAGTTTTCAATAATGCTAATTAGTAATGTACATGTACTGTTTAAGGTACAAAACTGTTTTGCATACTTCATAACTTATTTATCTAATAGTGCAAATAATAGGAGACAGAAGACAGTTAGAAAGAATTAATTTGTCAAAATAAGTTAAATATCAAGATTAGTTTAATGGACGTTTGAAAATTTAGTATTAAAGTAAAATTGCCTATTTTTGAGAGAAAAATCCTAATAGTAATACATGTACTTTATTTAAATTAACAGTAATGTAGAGGATGCTGATTTATTTATGAAATATACCATAAACGTGTGTTTCATGTTCATTACTCCAAAGTAAAATATCCAAGAACCACCTCAGAAAATCAGTAATGACATATTCATGTAAAACACAAAACACAATTCTAAAAAAGTGTTGGAGATGCAGTTATCAGCTGTGAGTCACATAGCTAACACATGTTGAGTAGCAGACTGGATGCTTGGTATGGTAGGAATTGTATTTGCCTTGTCAGAATAGTTGGTAAAGATTGTAAGAGGACTTCCTGGTTGGAAAAAAGTGAATTTGAGAAATGTATTATTTTTTTTTCATCGTATGTGTCCTTGTTTCACTTCATTAATAATAATGATATGACTTTTGACAAATCTTTTTGTCTGCGTGACTCAATGCTGATATGTGTAAAACAAATGTCGAGGCTGCGACAGATGTGTCCTCTGTAGAAATGGGTGTTTATTAAACTAGGTCAAAATTAGGTAGTGTAAAAATAGGAAGTGGAACAATACACAATATGGAAAACGCTCGCTTTGGAAGACATTGGGCGGACATACAGACACATCAAGATGTACTTAATAAGATTCATACACATATTATATACTGTTGTATAGCTGTCCTTGTATGCTTCAGATTTATACTATTAACATTGAAGTTTGTGGTACCGAGGCAAACGGCAATGGTAGATGCACGTATCAAGGATATAAAGATCGTTAAATTCACAACCGATACAGAGTCAAAAATACCAAAAATTTCATATTGCATTTTCTTACATTTCTACTATCACAGATCGATTTAGACTGATGCGAAACCTATCAATTTATATCAAATTTGTCAAAATCGGGTTTATTTACTATTGTTATGAGTTATTCACCTGTATGGAAAACGATCGTATAGGAAGACATTAGGCGAAATGACAGACAAAGGAAGACATACTTAATAAGATACATACACATACTATTTACAGTTGTACGGCTTTAATTATATGCTTTAGCTATATAGCAATAGCATCGAAATATGTAGTACGATCGCAAAACGGCAATGGTAGATTCACGTAGCAAGGATATGAAGATCGGTAAAGTCGCACCCGATATTCAGTAAAAAGAACAAAACCTTCTATTTTGCATTTTCACACATGTCTATTGGCACCGATCGATTTAGTATGATTAGAAACATATCAATTAAAATCAAATTTTTCATCTGATATCAAATGTGTCAAAACCTTGTTTTTGCGATTGTTATGACTTATTCGCCCATATGAAAAACTTTCGTATAGATCGGATCTAGGCGCACGGACAGACAAATAAAGACGTGCTTATTAAAATATATACACACATTTTATAATATTGTATAGTTTTAATTCTATACTTCAGATCTCTAATATTAGCATCGAAGTATGTGCTACAATCACAAAACGGGAAGGGTGTATTAAAGTAGCAAGGATATGAAGACCGGTAAAGTCGCACCCGATATTCCGTAAAAAGTGGAACTTTTTTATTTTGTATTTTCACACACGTCTATTGGCACAAATCGATGTAGGTAGATGAGAACCTATATATTAATATGAAATTTGTCAAAAGCTGTGTTTGTTTACTATTGGTATAAATTATTCACCTATATGGAAACCGTTCGGATAGGAAGGCATCGGGTGCACAAACAGACATATGAAACCGTACTTAATAATATACATACACATATTATTTAATGTTGTACATCTTTAGTTATATCATTCAAATCTATAGTATTAGTATCCAAGTATGTGATACTATGGCTAAACGGGAAGGGTAGATGCACATATCAAGGATATGAAGATCGGTAAAGTCGCAAGCCATAATGAGTCATAAATACCAACTTTTTTATTATTAATTTTCTGGACTTTTTGGGGGGACAGATCGATTTAAACTGATGAGAAACCTATACATTGATATTATATATGTCGAAATATATGGTTGTTTAAGATTGGTACAACTAATTTACCTATATGGAAAATGTTTGTGTTGGAAGGCATTTGGCGCACGGAAAGCCAAATGAAGACGTACTTAATAATATATGTAAACATGTTATATGCTGTTGTTTAGCTTAAATTTTATGCTTGAAATCAGTAGTATTAGCATCGAAATATGTTGTAACCCCCCTCCCCTTAGTACGCTACTGCAAGCAGACTTTGTCAAATGCTAAGAGACACTAACTTGCTGGAAAATTATAATTTTAATAATTTTGTGGACTCGTATATTATAACCTTATAATGCGCCTTCATTTTCCATCAGGTAGGTCTCCAGGTCGAGTTGTCATGAAAAACAGGAACCAGTATCGTACATTCTTTTCTAAGCGACTTCTCCGATGGTGCAATGTGTCTATAGAGCGTCCGCCTCGGATGCGAGTGGTCGCGTATTCAAACCCCGGCCGAATCATACTAAAGACATAAAAAATGGTACTAGCAGCTGCCACTTTTGGTGCCGATCATTAAGAGGTTAGTGTTCGGATTAGCCGGCCTGTTGTCAGGATAGTGTGACTGGGTGGGACAAGTTTGTCTTGTGTCCGCTAAAATGCAAAAGCCTACTGAACCAAGTCGAACAGGATACGTATTTTACAACTTATTTTCGACGTTTCAGCGCCCCCCCCCCCCCTTAAATGCGTACATTTATTATCAGCATACCTCCATACGCAAGCCTATGTATTTGGGTTACCCCCCTCCCCCCTCTATGCGTACATACTAAATGGACGGCCCCTAACCATTCATGAGATGGTATTGATTCAAATTTATGAGTGCGATTGTGATGTACGCATTGTCCTACACAAACACGGGATGGTATTATTCAACCGTACATGTCCACAAAACTATATATATTTATAGATATATGTATACAACCATGGTACAACAATTAGGTATCTAATTACATAATGACAGTGTAGTGGTTAGCAAATTTGAGAAATATACTTTTTTATTCAGACACCATGCCAAAAGGAAAGAACTAACAGTTTACTCTAAACTAAATTAAATTTACTATTTTTGTTTCCAGCATGGTCGGAATATGTTTAAATGTTTCATATTATGAAACAATTTGCATTATGGCTAAGTATATCTTAGAAGGAAATAAGATGTTCTTACGAACTCTTATTTTGTTGGTGTATTGGTTACCTCTCAACATATCAACCATTCTTTGCCATCTCACGATTATAATCCGTATGTACTTATGTGTTGTCTCATTTGTAGTATTAATTTTTAAATGTATACTTTGCTTGTAAAATGATCCCACTTTATATAAATGTACAAACACCGCAATCGTGATGTGCTTACAGGAATACATTCTTCTGAGTTCTACTGAAGTCAATTATTCAGTATAATTTGTAAAACGATATGGACTGATTGATAAAAGTGACTGTTTTCTTTACTTTGGTTTGTCGCAATATTTTTCTAACACAATACTAATATACACTGGTCACACATGACGCCCCAAAGAAGCAGTTGTAGTTAATTCTTTTTTCCCTGTAGTAATGGGATTTTTACAATATATGGCAGTGGCAGATGTACGTCGATTATCAGACAATGGTCGGCTTTTGCATTATTCACTTATTTCCCTACTGCGAGTGCGGACTGATTGACCGTTAAGCAAAATCTCAGTTAATCTCTGCGATTTATGTGTTATCATTTTGATGCAACGTACGATATTGTCCCCAGTGTTTATTTAATTCCATCATCGTTTAACAAAACTTCTTTTCTTATCCACTCTAAATCAACTTTTGTTGACCAAAGACAATACATTTTATAAGCAAGGCAGAACGCAAAATCACATTGCCCATTCACGAGTACAATGAAAATATATAAACAAAAATAGTTAATAAAATTCCAAAGTATGTATAATATTGTAATATATTTTGGAGTATGCGCATTTGTTTACAGCTCTCCATTTTAAGGATTCATTATATACTTGCTTGAATATGGGAAGTCGGTGCTGGGATTATAGTCTTTAGACCGAAATAATTAGCCAGTTACTAGGGGCAAACGTTACGGAGTGAAGTGTAAGTGAGTTTCAAGATGACATGGTTTACTTTTGGTGAATTCAGGTCAGAGCCGCATGAGTGTCCCTGTCACTCAGTAGTCCCTATTCAAATCTAGTTGCGTGAATTGATCGTGTGACTCCAGGTGCAGTATTTATGACTGGAGATTGGTAAATTATACAATGGAATCAACAGGAAAGGACTGTTCCGCCGTCGGCAGGCGCCATTTATTGTTGCTATGGTGGTAAATAAATTACAAAGTTACAGGCGTAATTAAGCAAAAAAATCATGATTTAAATGGCCTAAGGTGGCGTAGTAAAAACGGTTCCCTGTATTAGGTTGTTGAGTTGTATAGTTTCACGGCGTGAAATACTGGTGGTAAGTTACGGAAAGTTAACGAAGAGAAGCTTTGCAGTTGTGACCTTGACATTCAATTGGGAAATTGGGATTTGTGGTCATGTATTAATTAGAGTAACATTATTGATAGAATGGACGCGTTGGACTTTCCAGTTTGCAGAAGTAGTTGTACAGGATTCCTTTGAATCAGGGGAAACTTATGACTCGTAGCGGGATTCGCGCAAGGGCTTGACATCGCTCGGTCAAGAAACCCCTTTGGTTGATACAATATTTCTTGCGTGAGCATAATGCAAATATGTATACTGGCTTGCACTGTTTTCAGCTATGATGTACGATGTTGAGATCTCAGTCGGTCAGAATATTCTTTAACAATGGTATCTTTTATCCTAACACGTCTTTCAATACGGTTCCATTTCAATAGGGTACCATTTACCCCTTGCAATAAAGTATATCAGTTGGAGGTTGAGGATGAACTAATCGATATTGAATTTCTCTAAGTACTGTTTGGTCAATGTTCGGATCTCATTATCTTGTTATTGCAAAAAATATATATTGGTTATAATCAATTACACCTTTAGTTTTATGATTATTTAGACATTCTATTTAAATCCAGTATGGTATTAGTTAATATTTCGACGATATTATTATATGTGACCAGTACATTTGAACAGGTATGATTATAAACAGTAAATATAGGCATTTAAACTGTAGGATAAAAAATTCTACTGAAAAATGTTTCATCAGCATAAAAAAATAAGGATTGTCAAATCCGAGACTAGACAACATTTTATAGTACCTATATTTGCTCTTTTCAGGCCAAGTTCTCACATAATGGCTTGTTTTAGTAGATGTTTGCATTCACTTGCTTGTTTTTGTGTGGGGTTTTTTGTGCTCCCACACAAAATGCGCATGCGCGGAATTTAATTTCCGTTGCCATGACGAATAAAAGTTACCGGCCATGCACCAACATTTTTCTTTTTGCATCAGATTTGCATAACATGATTAAAAGTAGTTATACTTGAACAAAAGAACCAAAAAAAAAACTATCAAGTGTACAGAAAAAATAATTTAATTTCTCGAAATAAAAGTATACATCACTGTTACTTAGCTACGATTTTCCACCTATAGAGGACGCCAGCAGGAAATGACGTACATTTATCCCCACAAGACGAAGTACTGGGGTGGGTGGGGGGTGAGGGGCACCAGACAGATCCCCCCCACTTTTCCAAAAAATTATGGTGTTTTATGTGTATTTATTCCCCCCCCCATGTGTTGTATGTTTTATATTATGCAAAAGAATTTAGGTAAAAAACATTTAATTCTAATTTTTAACGGGTATTTTTTTTTAAACTTAGTTTTATCTATAGGGTTGTTTTTCCGAGTAGGTTTCCATCTTTCCATCACCTGACTTGAAATCCCTTCCCTATACTCTTGGTTGACCTTGGCTAGAGGTCGCCTATATCCCGTGTGTGCTATATGTATATATGCTATAGTTTGTGTATGCTATATTTTGCTTCCATGTTGGGATATCCTACATTTTTTTTCCCCAAATCTCCCCAGTAATCTTAGGACCTTATAATCGGATCAAGAAAAGGTTTATTTTTATTCATTTAATATATTTTGGAATTTTGGCGAAGTAACGGTGTATTATAATTTAATTAAGAAAAAAAAAACCTTAATGTGTTCTGTGTGCAAATATATTGTGTCATTATTCACATATTGAATTTGTAAATTGAAATCCGCTGTACTCGAGTTGGAGTCCATACACTTTTTTATTTGCTTGTATTTCTCCCACCTAGAGTTAGGCCGTCTCAAATTATTCATTGGATTTCTGCCAAAATCTCTAAAAATGGTTGTTCTTCCCCCCCCACACACACACACACAGTGGGGATTTACCGTGCAGTGCGAGAGCTGCACATTTAGAGCGAATAGAATTAGAAGAGAGACTTATTAGATCCTTTGTTTTCGTGTTTGTATGTAAAGTTTCCTATATGGGGTGTTTTCCCCGACTCTTTCATAGCCCCATGACGTCATTATCTCGTACTTTTCCCATATAGTTTCTCTGTCCCGATAATTAAGATTTGTGATAGGTTGCGTAATATAATTAAAGTCTATTTAATTATTTAATTTTAATTTTAATGGATAATAAAAAGAAACTGAAGCTTTTTAGGAAAATTTATAAGAAATTAAAAGGGTGGCGGCTACAGCAGATTCCAATCCGGGGTGGGGGTATGGGGGCAAGGGTTCACTTTGTGGTGGTCCCCTTTAAGGGGAGACTATCCATTGCCCCATCTCCCTCCCCTTCTTTTCACCCTTTGCAGCCCCGTCCCTCCCATTCACAAATCTTCCTAGAAGGTCTTTTTTCTAATTAATTTGAAAGGATTACAAAAAAAATTGGCCTATTCATTTTTTTATGTTTATGACTTGGTCACATGCCATCATGGTTTTAGTTATGTAATCTGTTATTTTTCCTATTAAATTTTTGTTAAAGTTGCCGTCTTGATATAAAATTTGGTTTCTTCTGTATTCTTATTTCTTGGATATCTCCATAATAATTGTATCCTGTCTTGTTTCCTAAACTCGCACTGTGCTATCGCATGATATTTTGTGGAGTTCGCACATTTGCACATGAGATATTTTACATGTATGCGTATCATTCTCCTTCGGAGTGCCACTTTACCAGTCAGCCATATGTCGTGTAGATATTTGAATATCAAGCTTTGTATTTTTGGAGAGCCGATGTTGGTCCAGTACCTCCAAGGTCTGTCCCAATTAACCGAGATATTTCCTCCTCTACTTTATTTTTAATTTTAGAGGTTAAGTTTTCCCTTATCCAATTATATGTTTCCTTAGTTTCAATTCCCCAAAGTTCCTCATTTTCCCTATATTTACATAAAAGTTCCTTTATACTTCTAAAGGTCCTTGGTTTTTCTAGTCTTTTTACCAGTTTATTATTTTTGTAGATGTCACTTATGTTTTTCATGCTAAAACCAAACCCGTAAATGTATAAAGCTTCCTAAGGGGTTTTGGGTTGGATATTTACTTCTTTTACATTATAAATGAAATACTAGAGAGGAGGCCTAACTCGAATTGGGAGAAACACAAATAAATAAAGAAAGTGCGGACCCTGACTCGAATACAACCTGCCTCATTTTGAAAATAGACTTTAATGTGAGAAACGCCACACCATAGTCACTCACATAAAACAATAGGTTTTATTTTAATTTCAACTGGTAGTATACCGTTCATCTCGCCGGAATTCTAAATTGAAATTAATTCAAAAGCAACTAAATTTATACCAGAACAAACAAATAAATTTGAAAAGTCCATAGAAAAATATATATTAAGACAACAGGGACAAATTTGACATAGTATTGCTGTCCCTATACACAGACTATGTAGCATACACACACCATAGCATTGATACACATAGCATACACGGAACATAGGAAATCCTTGGCAAAGATCACTAAAAATCAAGGATATGAAATCTGAAAATGGGAATAAGACCCATGTTTCAGACTACTACCCTTTAAAAAACACTGGGACTAATTATAAACTGAACGTTTGATCAAAATTCCTTTTTTAAAACTTTAAACAAGCACACACATCTTGGGGTATACAAGAGTACATGAAAACACTTTATTTTTTGTGGTGGGGGGTGCATCTGTCTGGTGCGTCCCCCCCCCAAAAAAAAAAAAAATAAATAATAATGCTTTCGTAACCCATACTAGCGAAAGATTATCATTTGCAGTCACATTGTATGTTCTTTAAAATAATGATTTTTTTTTTATTTGCGAGATATCGTCGTATAGTTAACCTGGATACAATACAATCTTGGTCCGTTTGCACCTTGTAACTTATCATGCGTGAATGGCAGGCGCCTTCAAGCAATCTGGTGATATTTTTGTTTCTTTTGCGATATTTTTTTTTTATTTGACATTAGCGATACACACACAGTAAGGATGCATACGCATGCCGGCATCCGCTACATTTACGGAGTTCGTTGATATATTTTGTTCTCTAAATTTCGCATGATGAAAAAAGAAGGAATACATTATAACAATGCAAGGTTAGTTTCTTTTATTTTATTTTCAATCAAGTGTTTGTTTATTGTACCGTGCCGGGGTGGGGTGGGGGGTGGGGGCACAAATTCAACACAAAATTAGTTCCTTTCTTATCTGCATGGAATAATGGAGCAAATATGATTGACGATATTGACTAGTAATAACAAGCTTTCAATTTACACACACGAAGACAACTTGAAAAATAGAAACAAACAATAAAATTAACTGGTAACTTCGCACTTGTTCAAGGTTTTGTTGTTACAATGGGGGGGGGGGATTTTCTTTGCTATTCTTTGGTTAGGCATGACTGTTTCGCAGAAATACAAACAAATCTTTTGAGATGAGCATAAAAGACAATTTCTTTTCCTCCATACATTTACGATGCTCTCAAAGGACCCACATATTTAGGTAAAATTATGACCGTTACCAGGCGTTACTGAGTTGAAAAGATGCCGAGTAAACTTACGAATTACGCCACGTACAATGTATAAACAACACTTGGCAACTTTTAATGATAAAAGTTGGTGTTTTTATTTATTTACTTATTTATTTAGTTATCAGAACTCTTTCAGAATAACAATGTAATTGCCGATTATACAGCTCGCCTCTAAGAAGATTTTCGTAGTTTCCAACTGCCATGCATAAAATAAGTTTATGCCAAAGTGATCGTGACCTGCATAATGTTGGCCATTGTCACAGGGCATAACATTCATAAAACAATAAAGAGCATTCCTTTTTGTTCTATCAAAGCAGCGGAACCATAATGAGTTGATAAAACACAAGGATATTTGTTGCTGTTTTGCAAACCATTGCTAATAAAATCAGCTTCAGAAACTATTATTATTGTCCGCCCTAGAGGAAAGATTTTACAAGGTGGAAATCACTGACTGTCAGTATCCCTGGAACGACAACCAGTATGACAACTCTAACTAGTTTGTGCATTAGTAAATAATCTTGAGTAGCCACTGCACCTGAAATGCATGCAGTCCATTCATCGAATACCTCCTATTCATTTATTGTATAATACACATTTTACTTACCAAGAATACCCTATCACAGTATAAATGTTTAGTCATAAATCGGGAAAGTTTACAACTGGATATGCATATTTATTTCTATTTTAACCGTACTGTCATAAAAGTACTTCTGTGGAGGCTAGTGTGTATATGTCATGATGAAAGGTTATGTCATCAATAGTTTTCTTTCTTTGCTCTTTACAAAAAATCAAAATAATAAGACTTTCGTTCATCTTTTGTTAGATTTCATATTTTCTTGAGAAATTTTTTTAAAATGTATCTGGAAAGTAAACATAAAAAAATACGATAATTTAAAAAATGAAATTTGGGTCTCCATCTAAAGAATTTATATATTCTTAGTTACTACTCAGTAATTTTTAATTATTCATAAAGGATTGTAAGAGAAATTAGTTTTACAATGTAAAAGTGCGAGTTTGCTCCGTTTACAGAAGGGTTTACTTGCTTTTCTCTTTGTATAATTCTCCCAGCTTTAAACTGCAGAGACAGAACATTACATAAGACAGCGAATTTCAGTCTTAACCTAAAGCTCGATGCTGGAGAAGAGGTCACTAAATTACCGTTTCCATAGTTACACACTGATCAGATAGAGCAGTCTCCCGCAGGTATCATTCCCTATAGATGAATTAGAGGCCAAGTAAACTGCCTTCATTTCATGAGCTATACTAGTGTAGTATAGATGAAATAAGTTTTAAATTGCAAAAGTTGTCTCTTTTGTAACAAAGTTGTCTCTTTTGTAACAAAGTTGTCTCTTTTGTAACCAAAGTGCAAATCAATAAAGGAATATAATGACATGTAAAATTACATGAACAACAATGAAGGATCTTTTACGAGAGTCGCAAAAGATTGAAACTATTTAATGAATTTCATAAATTTCATTTTAAATAATCTTAAATGTAAGATTATGTTATGTGTATCACATGACAGAAATGATATTCAATAAAAAGCATAAAAATAGGTTACATAATTGACTTTAAATTACATTCGTCATTACACCTTCAATTCATATGTCGTCATGCCGGCATTTGCTGAGTTATTGGGTGTTATTAAACGTATCATATAGTTACGTATGATACTGGAAAATATCATATGGGTATATTAATCTTAAGAGGAGCCACATTGGCTCAGTGGTTTGCGTCTCAGACCTGCGACCGAAAGGATGCAGGTTCAACCCCTGCCATCGGATCAAATCCTCGACCTTATTGGAAAATAATGAGATAACAAGTACATTCTACAAAGACATGGAACCTATTACTTCCACTGAAACGTACGAAATGATCATCTAAATTTGCAAAAAGTGATCAGGAGAAGTGCGATCTGTTGAACTCGCAAGTTTGATATGTTACACGTTTAAAAAATTATGATAAACAGTTACCGCATTTTGAAGTTAGAAATCAAACTTTTATTTCTGCCATCATTATATATAAACAAGAAATTATTGATGTAATAACTAGTCTTGACCTAAACAAAACCGCTGGAACCAATCCAATAAGTAATAAACTTGTACAAGTATAGCTGAAGAAATGTATGTTCCATTGCAAATACTTTTAAATAAATCACTCCCAGCCAGCGTGTTCCTAACATAGTGAAAGCTAGCGTATGACATACCGATGTATAAGAAAGGAGATAAAACACTACCGTCTAAATACAGACTAATTGTTGACTTCGGCTAAATTATATACACTATTCAAAGGTCCAACCTTAGAATATACTTCTGGAGTCTGGGATAATTGCTCCATTGAAGATTCGGAAAGATCAGAATAAAGGGGGGAAATCAGATGGAAGATGCACGGATCGTTCCAGATCTATACCCATTAATTCTTCTAGATAGTCTCTTTATGCGGAAACTTTTTGGTTTGCACAACGAAGGAAAAGGAAGAGATTATGCATTATGTATTCGATTATAAATACTCAAGTACCTAACTATTTAAGCGAACTTCTTCCACAAAGGAGATATGAGGCATCTAATTATCGTCTACGTTACTCTCAAAGTATCACACCAATCTCTACCAAACTTTATATTTTCACACGACCTTTTACCATATACGATTCGTCTTTAGAACTCTCTCCCTGATGCTATCCGAAATCCTCCAAATCTTTCTATTTTTAAGAAACGTTTCTCTAATTTAACTAACGGGTCATCACACAAGCAGAAAGACATCTTATTGTAGCTGGGTAGTCAAGTCACTTTTCAATGATAAATCTAGACTTAACCAAGAAGTGTGTTGAAAGGTAGAGCGAAAGAGCTGGGATCTTTGGCATTAGGTAAGAGGCAATAGATAAAGTGCTCAACTTCTTCATTATCATAAGCACATGCACACGTGAAAGAGTTAACTAAATTCACCATGTAAAGGTCGGAATTCAGGAGACTACCTGCTTATCTAAGTTTAGTATGTAGGATATTAAGATGACATTTGTCAGTAGCATAATTTTAGCGTGATGACCCGTTAGTTGAATTAGAAAAACGTTTCTTAAAAACAGAAAGATTTGGAGGATGAGAAACCTATAAATTGATATCAAATGTGTTAACATCGGTGGTTCTTTACAATTGGCATGACTTATTTGATTATATACAAACCATCAAAAAACGGCAAGGGTAGAAGCGAGTGGCAAAGATATGAAGATCGGTAAGTCTCAAGCAATACCGAGACAAAAAAGGCAACTTTCAAGGTAGCATTTTCACACATTTATATTGACACGGGTCGTTTTAGACTAATGAGAAACCAATAAATGGATATCAAATATGTCCAAATCTTTGGGGTTTTTTTACGATTAACATGACATATTTAGCCTTATAGAAAACGATCATGTTGCAAGGATATAGGCGCACGGACAGAGAAATGAAGATGTACTTAAGATACATACACATAACTTTTACTGTTTTATTGCTTAAGTATATGCTTCATATCATTAGTATCAGCATCGATATATGTGATACCATCGCAAAACATCAATGGTAGAGGCACGTAACAAGAATATAAGATTGGTATAAGATTGGTAATAGTAAAGTCGCAAAGGATAATGGGTAAAATATATTAACTTTTCTAGGTTGCATTTTCACACATTTCTGTAGGCATAGATCAATTTAGACTGATGAGAAACCTATCAAATAATACCAGATTTGTCAAAATCTTTGTGTGCTTACGATTGGTATGACTTATTCGACTCTAAGATAAACGTTCGTGTTGTAAAGATCTAGGAGCACTAACATTCAAATGATTACACTGGACAACAAATTTTTACAAAAGTCATGTTACTGAAATAAAATTAGTCAATTCTTATCAATTTTTATGTGCTGAACACGAATATGACAGTCAAATTGCAAAATTGGCTCTAGTTTTTTTGTAATCTGCAAGAAATTAATGTTTACATAACGAAATGCATTCCAATAGTAAAAGGTCAACTGTAATAGCCTACCTATAAAAAATCAAGTCATTGACTACATCTTAGATTTCTTCGCCTGTCTCTTGTACAGCTGTTCGGGAGCATCTCTGAGGAGTGTCCAGCAGTAGTCAGCCAGCATTGTAGTGGACCATTTTCCCTGGTATCTTTGTTCCATTGTTGCGATATCTTGATGAAAACTTTCGCCGTGTTCATCACTAACAATACCACAGTTGCTAGGAAAGAAATCCAAATGGGAATGAAGGAAGTGAATCTTTAGAGACATATTGCAGCCAAGTTTCTTATACTTCATCAACATGTCTTCTACTAGTTCCTTATAGTTTTCTGCCCTAACATTTCCGAGGAAGTTTGTAGAAACTAGGCGAAAAGCATTCCATGCTTGTTTCGCGTCACCTTCCAGCAAGTTGTTGAACCGGTCATCTTTGAAAAGCTCTCGAATCTGAGGACCCACAAAAACTCCCTCTTTAATCTTTGCTTCGCTGAGTCGAGGGAATTTTTCATGCAGGTATCGGAATGCTGGCAAAGTCCGGTCAATGGCTTTCACGAAGTTCTTCATCAAACCTAGTTTGATGTGAAGGGGTGGTAGCAAGATTTTCTGAGCCTCAACCAGAGCTGGGTGTTGGATATTCTTCTCTCCAATGGCTACATTCTGCCTGTGAGTCCATTCCTTCCTCATGTAGTGCATTTCCCTTGCTCGGCTATCCCACTCGCATAAGAAACACATGTATTTTGTATATCCTTGCTGCAGTCCCATTAAAAGGGCAACTACCTTCAAATCACCACAGAGGTGCCAGCTGTACTTGTTATACTCAATGGAATTCAGTAGCTGCCTTAAGTTATCGTATGTCTCTTTCATGTGGACAGCATACGCTACTGGAATAGATGGAAGAATGTTTCCATTGTGCAAAAGCACAGCCTTGAGACTCAGTTTCGAAGAGTCCACAAATAGTCTCCATTCTTGTGGGTCATGAGTGATTTTTAAAGCATTCATGAGGCCCTCAATATCGGAACAGAATATCAGATTACTTTCCTTTCTGAAGAAAGGCTCCAATTGCTGGTGGCGCTTTCGATATGCAGTAATTGTGACATCTTCTTCTAGAAGATTCCATTGTTGGAGTCTTGATCCTAGCAATTCTGCCTTGTTCTTTGATAAGTCCAAATCACGAATCAGGTCATTTAGTTCTTCCTGTGTTATTCTGTGTGGGGTTGATGATGCACCACAGTGAAAATCTGGATCACTGCATGCTGATGGACCAGGAGAAGAACAGGTCGACTCACCTTTGTCTTCGTCAGATGAATCAAGAGAATATTCTGCTGGAGGTTCTGGAATAGGAAGTCCCTCACCATGTGGAACTGGTCTCAATGCAGACGGAATGTTTGGGTAGACTATTCTCGACTTCTTTCGCTTCGTTATTCCGCCGGAAAGAGGAGGAACCAAGCAGAAGTAACAGTCATTTAGGTGGTTGCTTGGCTCTCTCCACACCATTGGGACTGCAAACGGCATTGATGACCTTTTGCAATTCAACCACTGTGAAAGCTGTGTTGTACATGTAGCACAGCATATATGCGGAGCCCAAGGCTTGTCTTGGTCACCAACCTTGCATCCGAAGTAAAGATGATATGCCTTCTTCACTTGAGAATTGATACTTTTCTTCTGGTTGGCAAATGTCACTTCCCCACAAATATAGCAAAAATTGTCCGCGGTATTAACACACTTTCGAGGCATTACTGTTCTTTATTGTACGTAAATGGATAAAATAATAAGTTTTATGTAACAGTAGCTTGAACTGTCTCGCACAACGTCTAAAATATTTTAAATGCTGAACCTATCTGATTGGGCTTTATATAGTATACTGCTTACGTCAGCTTCAGCAGCCGCGTGGCATTAGTATAATAGGCCTACACATGTATAGTACACTGCTGACGTCAACTTACTTCAGCAGCCGCATGGCATTAGTATTGCATTGCATCAGAAAATGATGCAATCAACTGTGGATGATGTGAGCATGATGGTATTATGAAATGTTACATCATTATTCCGGATGTTGCTGCAGTCCTACTGGAGAAATTTACACAGTGAAACATAGAAAATGAGGTATATGAATATCTTCAAAACGAGAGCCAATACAAATTTTTCACGGTTATATTCGTGTTCGGCACACCAAAATACTACAGATTAGGGCCTTTTCAAGTCAGTAATGATTTCACTGTTGACCAGTGTTATCATCGAACTATATGGTACCATCTCAAAGCGGCAAGGGTAGAGGCACGTAGGTAGAATATGATGATCCGTTGATGATCCGTAATATCGCAAGCGACACCGAGTAAAAAATATCAACTTTTTTACTTGCATTTTCACACATTTATATATTTCACAGATCAATTTAGATTGATGAGAAACTTATCAATTGATATCAAATTCGTCTAAATCGCGTTTTTAAAAAAATTACTAGTGTTGTAACTTATTTGCTTATATGGACAACGCACATTGAGAAAGACATTGAGCTGACATACAGACACATAAAGATGTACTTTATAAGATGCATACACATATTATATACTGTTGTATAGCTTTCCCTATATGCTTCAAATCTATACTATTAACATTGAAGTAGGTGGTACCGTGGCAAGCGGCAATGGTTGATGGACGTATCAAGGATATGAAGATGGTTAAAGTCGCAACCGATACCGAGCCAAAAATATAAACTTTTTTATTTTGCATTTTCGCACATTTATGTTGGCACAAATCGATTTAGACTGATGAGAAAATATCAACTGATATCAGATTTGTCTAAATCCGGGTTTATTTACTATTGTTATGACTTATTCACCTATATGGAAAACGATCGTATAGGAAGAGAGGGCGAAAGGACAGACAAATGAAGACGTACTTAATAAGATACATGCACATATTATTTACTGTTGTACAGCTGTAATTACATGCTTCAAATATATAGTATTAGCAACGAAATATGTGGTACGATCGCAAAACGGCAATGGTAGATTCACGTACCAAGGATATGAAGATCGGTAATGTCGCATCCAATATTCAGTAAAAAGAACAAAACGATTGATTTTGCATTTTCACACATGTCTATTGGCAGATCGACTTAGTCTCATGAGAAACCTATCAATTGATATCAAACTTGTCAACATCGCTGGTTGTTTGCGATTGCTATGACTTATTCGCCTATATGGAAAACGTTCGGATAGGAAGGCACTGTGCGCACGGAGAGACAAATGAAGACTTACTTAATAAGAAACATACACACATATTATTTACTGTTGTACAGCTTTCATTATATGCTTCAAATCTATAGTATTATCATCCAAGCATGCGCTATCATCGCAAAACGGGAAGGGTGGAAGCACGTAGCAAGGACACGAAGACAGGCAAAGTCGAAATCGATATCGAATAAACATATACCAATTTTTTAGTTTGCAATTTTACACATTTCAATTGGCAAATATCGATTTAGACTGATGGACAAAATATTAATTGATATTAAATTTTTCACCATCCGTGGTTGTTTATGATCGGCAGGACTTATTCGCCCATATGGACAATGCATCGTTCGGATCTTGGCGCACGGACAGACACATGAAGACGTACTTAATAAGATACACATAATATTTACTGTTGTATTGCTTTAATTATATGCTTCAAATCATTGGTATAAACATCGAAGTATGCGATGCCTTCGCAAAAGATCAAGGATAGAGGTACGTATCCAGTTTATGAAGATTGGTAACGTCGCAAAGGATACCGGGTAAAATATACCTACTTTTCTAGGTTGCATTTTCACACATTTCTATAGGCATAAGATCGATTTAGACTGATGAGAAACCTATCAATTAATATCAAATTTGTCAAAATCTTTGTTTGCTTACGATTGGTATGACTTATTCGCCTTTAAGGTAAACGTTCGTGTTGTAAAATGCTAGGCGCACAAAACAGACAAATGCTTATCATCGAATTATATGGTACCATCGCAATGCGGCAAGGGTAGAGGGCACGTAGGTAGGATATGATGATCGGTAATGTCGCAAGTGACACCGAGTGAAAAATATCAACCTTTTTACTTTGCATTTTCACACATTTATATTGGCACAGATCCATTTGGACTAAAGAGAAACCTATCAATTGATATCAAATTTGTCAACATCGGTGGTTGTTTATGATTGGTATGACTTTTTTGCCTATATGAAAAATACTCTTTGAGGAAGGCATTGGGCTCACGGACAGACACATGAAGACTTACTTAATAAGATGGATACACGTATTATATACTGTTGTATAGCTTTCCTTATATGCTTCAAATTTATAGTATTAGCGTTGAAGTATGTGGTACCGTGGCAAACGGCAATAGTAGAGCAAGTATCAAGGATATAGATCGGCAAGGTCTAAATCGAAACTGAGTAAAAAATACCAACTTTTTATTTTGCATTTTCACACATTTCTATGGCACAAATCGATTTAGACTGATGCGAAACCTATCAATTGATATCAGATTTGTCAACATCGGAGTTTTAAAACTATTATTATGACTTATTTGCCTGTATGGAAAAAGTTCTTTGAGAAAGACATTGGGCGGACATACAGACACATAAAGATGCACTTTATAAGATGCATACACATATTATATATTGTTGTATAGCTTTCCTTATATGTTTGAGATCTATAATATTAAAATTGAAATATGTGGTACCGTGGCAAACTGCAATGGCAGAGACACGTATCAAGGATATGAAGATCGTTAAAGTCGCAACCGATATCGAGTCAAACATACAAACTATTTTATTTTACATTTTCACACATTTCTGTTGGCACAGATCGATTTAGACTGATGAGAAACCTATCAATTGATATCAAATTTCTCTAAATCGGGGTTTATTTACTATTGTAAGGACTTATTCACCTGTTTGTTAAACGATCGTATAGAAGACATTAGGAGAAAAGTCAGACAAATGAAGACGTACTTAATAAGATTCACGCACATAATATTTACTGATGTACAGCTTTATTTATATTCTTCAAATTTATAGTATTAGCATCGAAATATGTGGTACAATCGCAAAACGGCAATTGTAGTTTCACGTAGCAAAGGATATGAAGATCGGTAATTTTGCACGCGATATTCAGTAAAAAGAACAGTCTTTTTTATTTTGCTTTTTCACACATGTCTGTTGGCAGAGATCGACTTAGTCTCATGAGAAACGTATCAATTGATATCAAACTTGTCAACATCGCTGGTTGTTTGCGATTGGTATGACTTATTCACCTATATGGAAAATATTTGGTTAGGAAGGCACTAAACGCAAGGCCGTACAAATCAAGACGTACTTCATAAGATGCATACACACATATTATTTACCGTTGTGCAGCTTTTATTATATGTTTCAGATTTATAGAATTAGCATCGTAAAAATGTTATACGATCGCAAAACGGGAATGGCAGATGGACGTAGCAAGGAATCGATGATCGGTAACGTTGCAAGCGATACTGAGTGAAAAATATTAACTTTTCTATTTTGCATTTTCACCCATTTATATTGGCACAGATCTATTTAGACTCATGAAAAACTTGTCAACTGATATCAAACGTGTTAAAATCGTTCTTTGTTTGCGATTGGTATGACTTATTCGCCCATATGGAAAACGTTCTTATAGGTCAGATGTAGGCACACGGAAAGGCAGATAAAGACGTGCTTAATAAGATACATACACATATTTTATAATTATGTACAGCTTTAATTCTATGCTTCAGATCTATAGTATTAGCATGGAAGTATGTGCGACCATCGCAGAACGGGAACGCTGTATGAACGTAGCAAGGATATGAAGATCAGTAAAGTCGAACCCAATATTCAATAAAAAGTACACTTTTTTGTATTTTGCACGTTAACACATGTCTATTGGCACAGATAGAGTTAGACTGATGAGAAACCTATATAATAATATGAAATTTGTCAAAATTGTGTTTGTTTACTATTGGTATAACTTATTCGTTTATATCGAAACCGTTCGTATAGGAAGGCATTGGGCGCACGAACATATATATGAAGACTTACTTAATAAGATACATACACATATTATTTACTGTTATACAGCTTTAATTATATGCTTCAAATCTATAGTATTAGCATCCAATTCTGTGCTACCATCCTAAACGGCAAGGATGGAAGCATCAAGGATACGAAGATCGGTAAAGTCGCAAGCGACAATGAGTCACAAATAGCAACTTTTTATTATTCATTTTCGCCATATTTTTTTATTGTGTGTGTGTGTGTGTGTGTGTGTGGCATAGATCGATTTAAACTGATGAGAAACCTATAAATTGATATCAAATATGTCGAAATCGGTGGTCGTTTACGATTGGTACAACTTATTTACCTATGTGGAACATGTTCGTGTAGGAAGGCATTTGGCGCACGGTAAGACAAATGAAGACGTACTTAATAAAATATATTAACATGTTATGCTGTTGTTTAGCTTTAATTTTATGCTTGAAATCAGTAGTGTCAGCATCGAAGTATGTTGTAAACTCCCCCTCCCCTTAGTACGCTACTGCAAGCACACTTTGTCAAATTCTAACAGGCACTAACTTTCTTGAAAATTATAATTATCAAAAAAATTCTGGATTCGTATATTATAACCTTATAATGCGCCTTCATTTTCCCTCAGGTAGGTCTCCAGGTCGAGTTGTCAAGAACAACAGGAACCAATATCGTACATTCTTTGTTAAGAGCGTCCGCCTTGGATGCGAGAGGTCGCGGATTTAAACCCCGGCCGAATCATACTAAAGACTTGTAAAAATGGTACTAGCAGCTGCCTCATTTGGCGCCCATCATTAAGAGGTTAGTGTTCGGATTGGTCGGACAGGTGTCAGGATAATGGGATTGGGTGGGACAAAATGCTGTATGTTTGTGGCATGATGCCACATTGCTACACATCATTATAAACTGTCACAATGCAGACATGGTAGCGATATGATTGCATTTTTTTAAAGCTACGTAAAAAATTACACACACACACACTTTACTAGGGTATTTGCTATTTAAAGAGATGGAATCTTGTTCATATTTCAACCGCTTTTTATTAATGATCATAGCTGTGACCAACATACACGATAATAATAATCCCGATGATGATGATGATGGTTGCTGTTCATGATTTGTTTTATTACTACTGCTCCATGGTTTTATTATATATCGAACTTGAAAACAGAAGCACTACCAGCAATAAAGTAACTTTGAAAACAAATCGCACTTAGTCGATATAAATAATATTGACATCAAAATGAACGTCAAATGCTCTTGTGCAAATGTATCGAAATGAACTATCACAAGCCGGGTTTTTATTTTATTTTTATAATTTTTTTTTTTTTTTTTAATTTACATTTCTAAACCGAAATAAGTAGTACTTCAAGGCTCTGTCTATGGTATAAATATGTTCATGTACACTTTTCCATTGTAACTTTAAGTGTATAGACTGCAAATACGATGAAGCACAAATCGAGGACGTCGAGTGGTAACATTGGAACAATATTACTAATTCGGTCCAGAAGGATAGCGACCTATATATATATTCCATGTAGGATGTATCAAACTGTATATTACTCAAGCGCTCTTTGTCGAGCGTGCTGGTGTGTGTGTAAATATAATAACTTTAACTGAAATATATACAATTAAATTATATTTAAAAGTGATGCGGCACCTGGGAGTAAAGCAAAAATGGAAGAAACAAACTTCCGGATCGCTACTATCAACAGCAAGGGGATATACAAAGCGAAAGCAGACAAAATAGCCAAAGAAACAAACTTTGAGATAATAATGATACAAGAAACACACTATGGAATTAAGCCAGAATTCAAAATTTTAGTAGAAGACAAACTTAACGCAATAAAGATATGCAACAATTTTACAAACAATGATATTAGAGTGGGTTGCAACAATAATATTTTTTAATAAAACAGGCAGTAAGGTAGTAAAGGTTTGAGGTGGGGGAATTTTTTTAAGGGACGGTTGCTACATGTTAAAATGTTGAATTGCCATATTATAAATGTGTACATGCCAGCTAATAAAAATAAGAAACTAATTTTAAAGAAAACTTACATACCTACCTACAACAATATTCGATGGAAAATCTAATCATAGGGGAAGATTTCAACTGGGTAGGGGACGAAATTGACAGAACGGCTGACCTAACAAGTGACAAAATATACCGAACTGAAATGGTAAATTTATTAAATAAACACAATTTACATGACATTCATAGAAAACTGAACATTTTAAGAAGAGAATTTACCTTTAACTATAAATAAAACCAGTCTAGCAGGTTTTATAAATTTTACGGGAATTTTTATGATCCATTAATATATATTAATGCTGCAATAACCAACCAAAAACTATCAGACCATTTCATGTTCACTATTGACCTAAAAATGAAAAAAAAATAATAATAGAAAAATATGGGCCAAATAATAAAATAAAAAAAGAAATTGAAACCTTCAAAAATGAAGAAAATATTAATATAATAATTGATTGGGATGTTTTTGAAAAACATAATGAAAAGAATATATATTCAGTACTCAAACAGAGGGCGGAAAAACAGAAAAAAGACAAACACGAACTCAAATTTGAACTAAGCAAAACAACAAACGACGATGGAGAAAAAAAACGATTGACAGACAAAATTATAATCGTTGAAGAAGACGAAAATCAGGGGAGAATAATAAGGGCGGGAAAATTTATAGAGATCTACAACAAGGCAAAAAACTTATATAAACGAGAAGAATTTAGAAAAGGGGGTGATACAATTTTAAACAAAATCAAAATAAACAATGTAACCCATACTGTAAAAGAAGATATCCTAAATAATATTTCCCAATATTATAAAGAACTATACACCACACAGAACATATACTTCAGCACAATCGACAGCTACTTAAAAAATGTCGACTGTGAGATGACATCAACAGAACATAGAGACCAGTGTGATGACGTCATCTCAGATGAAGAAATCACAAAAAGTATATCTACACTCACAACAATCGCCAGGGAACGATGGACTCACCGTGGAATTCTATCAAAAGTTCCACGGTGAACTGACCCCGATCTTAAACGCTTTGTATAACAATATATTTTTAAGTAAAAATAAAATGACTAAATCTATGAGGGAGGGAGTTATCACACTTATATACAAAGAGAAAGGGGATAGAGACGAGATTAAAAACTGGAGGCCCATATCACTTTTAAACACGGACTATAAGATTTTAAGTAGTATTTTAACAAATAGAGTAACGGGTAGGATAAACAAAATAATTATTGTAAATCAAACTTGTGGGGGAGGGATATACAAAACAAAATTTTAAACATTAAAACTATAATTAACTACATAAATGAAACATGTATGATGAGTGTTATGGTACTCTTCGACCAGGAGAAAGCTTTCGACCGATTTGAACAAAACTATATAAAGAATGTTTTTAAAAAAAATTGGTTTCAGACCCAGTTTCTGAAATGGACCAAAATCCTACAAACTGGGATAATTTCATGTGTACAATTAAACGGGAAATGCACGAAATAATTTGAAATAAAACGATCAGTGAGACAAGGATGTCCACTATCAATGCTACAATACGTAATGGCAATAGAAATCCTAAGTCACACGATAAGAAACAACCCAGAAATACAAGCAGGGGCGTATTAACCATTAGGCAGACTAAGCACTTGCTTAGGGCACCAGGGCCAAAGGAGGCACCACAAAGTTGAGAAAAGGGTGAAAAGAAAAAAAAAAGCGAATGAAGATTTGTAAAAACAAATTGATAAAACTAGTGCCAATTGATCATAATGTTCTGTTTCTTGATCATGGTACACCCTAGGGTTATCTTCCCAGGTGTATGTTGAAAGGAGGGGGTCACCAAGATTTGTCAGTGCTTAGGGCACCAGTGAGCCTTAATCCGCCCCTGAATGCAAGGCATACAAATACCAAACCTAAAAAAGAATAAAAAATGGTCTAACATGCATATGATTGCACCAACTTCATAAGAGAGGGGAAATGCTATATGCATCTAGTAGAAGAATTTGAAAAATTTGGTAAAGCGTCGGGTTCCAAAATAAACCACAACAAGCACGAAATCTTAAAAATAGTTAACTGGAGGGGCAACCACCCTGGATTGCCCCCCCTCCCCAACACACACACCTACTGAGAGACACGGTAAAGGCTCTAAGGGTTTACTTTGGTAAAAAAGAAAAGAAGCTGTAGAAAACTATGAACATATTATCAACAAAATAAGAGAAAATATGAAAATCTGGCCATGGCGCCATTACGTATCATGGAGCGGGCCCAAGTGGCCAAGACTTATTTATACTCAAATATTAACTACATAATTAAATCCATATATATGGATAATACTATTTTAAACAAAACAGACAAGGAAATAATAGATTATATATGGAATCATAAAATGCATTATGTAAAAAAAGAGACATTATATAGGGCCAAAAGTAAAGGGGGCTTGGGGTTGCCGAGCCCCCTACTACTATAATTAACTAACATAATCAATAGATTAAAAAATTGCAATCAGACCCGGCTACAGCGTGGGAAGCACTGTACATCTACTGGTTCGGCTTCACCTTGAGAAACCGACCAGAGATATACAAAAATAACAAATTAATATAAAAAATTGAAGTGCCACGCAAATTCAAATATATAAGAGAACTAATTTTAAAATATAGAGACAAAACAGATTTATGGAAAATAGAAATAAGTAAAAGTGACGCTTGGATTAGAGAGGAGGTAACCAAAAATATAAAATGTAGATTAGAGCAGGACAACTGGGGGGTAAATTGGACAAATTACTTGGAAAAATTGGTGAAAATAAGATCTGTCAAACACAAAGTATAATTTTTTAAATACCTGCACAACACCTGGCTAACAGACGAAGAAGCAATCAAACGTCGTATGCTCAGGATAATGCCGAAATGCCCTTTATGTAAAACAGCGAACTTCACCAAACTACATACGATTGCCCAATGTGAAAAAACTAAACATAATAGGATAAAGTTAATAATGGAAATTTGCAAAAAAAATATAAGTATAACAAAAATAACATTTTATTCATAGATGTAGACTACGAAAACAAAATCGTTCTAAAAATGTATAGACTATATAGTAACTACGATGATATCCTGTGAACAGGTGATAAAGATTTTTAAATAGGATACGCCGTAAAAATAAGAATATTAACCACAATACGAACTCAGTACGTCTTACGACGAACAGATACTTACCGTCAGGCTGATATAACGCAATTTATGTTGGAATTGGGGGAGAGAGGAATAGGAATGACAGACCGAAGGGTCGCGTAGCGCAATTGCGAGCTGATGCCATACCCATACCCCCTCCTCGCACCCCACAACAGCCATATTTTAAAGAAAATTTCAAATTATATTTCAAATATTTCAAAGAAACCCATATAACTTTTTTTTTTAAAAGAGAAAAGGGAAGAAAGGAAGAAAGAAAACAATAAAAGAATTTTGTAATTTATTTTTTTTTTTCTTTCTATGAAAACAAAATTCTAAAGACATATATAGTAAGGGATACAGGGAAAATATAAGGGGGAAGTAAATAGCGATGACATCATGGGGCTAAGTCACATGGCGCTAAGCGAAGTGGACAGGCCCATCAAAAGTCTTTGAAAACACGCCATGTAGAACATAAACAGACAAAACAGAGACACAAATACATACTGTATAACACTTAGTTTAAAACCCTACTAACTTCTTCTATATCTTAAAATCCATACAGCTCCCGCACTGCATGGTTGACCACTGCACAATAATGTGGTCTCATACATACGTTTGGATCTTTCAATAAAGCATAATCAGATAAACTAAATGAAGGAAGCCTAACGCGACCCAGGAGAAACACATAAAGAATAAAGAAGCGTGAACCTTGGATCGAGCGTAACCTACCTATCAACATCTTTAAAACCTATTATGAGGAACGATCATATTATCACTCGAATAATAAAATGAGAAATTATTTTTCTTTTAAACAAAATCTAAATAGTACACCATTCCATCGTCAAAATTAGAAAACCATAAAACAAATTAAAAGATACAATATAACATCATAAAGGAAGAAATACAACTGGGAAAGATAGTTGATCTATACTTGCTGTCTCAAACATAAAGAAAATATAGCATACATACAATATAGCACCATTACATATAGCAAACACTGAGACCTAGGCGACATATAGCAAAGGTCACAAAATATTTCAAGGGAAGGAACTTCGAGCAAGGTGAGGGAAACCAGACTCGGACGAACAACCCTTTAGATAACACTATGGAAACATAAATACCCCATCAAAATATCTACAAACTAAATTTTTTTATATAAAATTTTGTTTTAAATAAAACATACAACACATCTGAGGGGGAAAGACACAAACATAAAATACTTTTTAATTTTTTGGAAATGGGGGGGGGGCATATTTCCGGCGCCCCCCCAAAAAAAATGTGTGTTTGTGTGTGCGTGTGTGTGTTACTATACCCATTACATTACTTGCAAAATATATATGGTGCTGACATTTTCGGCAAGAGGGAGACATACCGATATTCTGCATATAATTATTTTAATGTTTGTCAGAGCGAGAGTATTGGGGCCTGATCTGTTCAATATGTTTCTCAGCTGATATAGCGGGTATAATAGAGCCCCCCCCCCCCGCGAGTTCGCCACAGAGCGCTCGTGTAATATACGGTTTAATACAAAATACATGATCGTGGGCAGGAATATACAAATTTTGGTCGATATACATGATCGTTGTTATCTATTCAAACGAGGGCCATGAAATACATTAGCAAATCCCTACAGTATTTAAGGCAGGCGATTACGAATTATTTAAACCACATTCTTCATCTGTCACAGATTTTATAATCATTTTGAAGTGGCTGCTTTATCTCGAGGAAAACGAGCAGTAAGTGTTATATAAAACAAAATCTTAATAGCAATTTGATCACTTTTGCGTCATTTTACAGTAAGAATAGTAACAAATAGAGGATAATTTCTTTTCCTACGTTAGGCCTAATACCTGGTATGTTTCTTAGTGTGATACACACACACAAAAACCAAAACAACACCAACAACATTTTAAAAAACCCACAAAAACGAGTGGCGCGCCGAAGCCACGGGCTAAAATGTTTTTTTAAAAATATTTATTTATAGTATCAATCACAAATTGAAATATATCCAGTATTAGAGTTGGAAAAGAAAGTTTTATTTTTGATATATTTTTTTAAAATTATCTCATCCTAGCGAAACACTTTCTGCAAATGACCTTAATAAAGGAAAATAATAAATTAACCTAAACCACTTTGAATGTCGACCGTAACTTGTATTTACACGGCATCATGCGCGGAAGAAAATACCAACTGAACCGGGATTTCAGACAGCAGATGAACTTGATTCATTGAACTTCATGAGCACAATCAAACAAATGCAACAGTGAAAAAGTGGAACTATGAAAAATCGAGAATGTTAGATTTGCGGAGGATTTATTCCGAATTATTGTCTGCTAATAAAGGATTCATGTCAGTTGCTGTGTCAGGGATGCCCACACAGCACGCCGTCCAAATGTGAAGTTGCGTCGTGCTGAAAGACATAACACTGTGCCATAATTTATCTTATGTCATGTAAAGAAGCTGCATAAATTATAGTATTTAAAATTTTCTTCATTTTGTAAGAGCTCAAGAAATTAATTCTGGTTTGAAAGACAAGATGACGGTAAAACTCAGAAGACGTAGCTGTACAGTACCGTTGGTGTTTGAGACATCATAAAAAAGGTAACTGCGTTAACTTCGCTTTTTGTTTGGTAATATGTTGGAGATCATCTTTTGCAGACCTTCTTTGAGCTTGGAGTAGCTTTTACATTCTAAACATTTTTATTTGCACTTATCTGCTTAACATGTATTGCTGGGATATCATATAGAATATGACGTCAGTATAATGGTACTATATTTTAAATATTTGAATGATAAATTACTGATAAATGATATAATGATAAACTACAAAATAAATAATTTGCCCATTATCCAAAATATGTTAATTAAAACAAACATTGAATGTAAATTCAGATATAATGAGCAGTTGTAAGAAGTCAGAAATAACATTTTATCAATTGAACCAGTTATGTGTTATCATCATCAATTGTAAAATAAACACATGGAGACAAGTATGCTTAAATTCTAAAATGAACACACACACACACATGTGGTATTTTAATTTAATACAGAAAAGGTGACATTGATATATGCAGACCAATAATTTTTTTCTTTTTCAGATACAAATTAAAAAGCCTAATTCTGAGAGTTTCACCTACAACATTCATGATGGAAAAGGGCCACTAATTAAGAGCTGACATATGTGGAAGAAAAATACCATCCATATTGAAAAGGGCTAGAGGTAATGTGAGAAAACATAATTTATCAATCTGAATTAACATTATTGTTGCTATTTTATCTCAACTGGTCAAAAGGCTAAGTGGGTTTATGTAATGGTCCAGAGTGTGTTATTTATTTCACATCCCTTCTGTCTTTCAACAGTAAGAAATTAGCTACTTTGGAGTCCATAGTTCTGATCAATTTGTTTATATAAAACTTGGTTTTGGGCTTAAATCAACATCTTGGATAAATCTAATATTCAGCAAAATCCAAGTATATACACGAGGTGATCATGTATAAGATTAGTTGAGTTCTTTTAACCAACCTAAAAGCCATACTTCCACAATATAGACTAAAATCATTAAGTTGTCCTCGAAGTTTGATGAGTGTTAACCATTAATAATAATAAAGTGATCTTTCACCTGACTGAGCATGTTACCACCGCATGCAGTATTTATGCATATAGTGCAGTTTTTACTAAATTTAGAATACATGCTTATATAAATGAGATCTAGATTGAAGAAGTGAAGATGCATACAAATACACGAGGTTATAACCACTACTGCTGATTCAAGTTTGATCATACTTGGCCATTGGGCTTCTATAGTCAAGCTTCACAATGATGCTTATTATGAGTGTGATAAAGGTATGTTAATGAAGTGACCTTGCATCTGATTGGCAGAGTTTCTTACGACTTGCACAACAGTGTTTATGGTCAAATTTAGATCTGACTTGTTTAATTATTTGCTTGTATGTCTGAGGCTGTAAGCAAATTCTATGCAAATAATGTGGTGGTTCTACATCTCACTCGCCATTCTTGCTACTGCTCTTAAAACTATTTCTCATTAATTTTATCAGACTTGGTAAATAGATTTATCTCATCAAGATATAGCAAAGGAGCAATTTTGTAAAAAAAAATATTCATTCATATTAAACTCAAATTTTGCATCTGATTGGTTGACCTTGCAAATACTATAAGGGCTCTATTTCTGACAAAAAGATTATTTTGATCTAATGTAGCAGAAATGCTTATATGATCAAAACATCTAACATATTTGATAACAAATAAGAAATAGTTTTTCATGTAAATTTGATAAACATTGATAAATCGGTTCATATCATTAAAAGCTTGGAAGAGTTTGATTACATGCGAGACCTTCACATATTAATCATGCTTTATTTAGAGAATTATTTTTGTCAGGATTTAGTAAAATAGGTAAAATCAATATGGACTGGTTTTGTTATGTACAGCAACACTAGTTGTTTACTGAGTACTGAGGGAATTGGAGTAAGGCAAGGGTACATTGCAGTAGGTAACCTGGTTGACTTGATAACAGGATTGTAACACAAACATTTCTATCAGGAGTCTATCATACATACCATTGATTCACTGCAGATCCTGCCCCCATTAGTTACCTTTTAATACATAAAGCATTTGGGTTTTTTATGTCACAAATCCCATAGGGATTAAAATTAACATCATAGGTCTCACTGGATAATTTTGTATTTTGACATACACCTAATTTTTAAGGTAGAAGGCATGAACCTAATTATCACAAGCCTAGCATTTCTAAATTCACACATAAGCTAAATCTATAATGTGGTTTAGATTTACTTTGAGTTAGGCATGGAAATAGGTTGGCTTGTTAGTGACTGCCTGTCACAGTTAGATGAGCATTGGAGATCAAATGCTTGATCTGCAAATGAGCTGCTGACCTTTATGTGTGTCTGCTACAGAGGCAAATATAAAAAAATCTAGATGGTTGAGGGTTGATGAAAAAAGTATGCTAATTTGTTATAGTACTAGTGAACTTTATTCATGCATAAGCCACATACTGATTCTTTTAGCTGCCTTGTCACAGAAAAATATTGAAAATAGCTATTTCTTGTCAAAAATGAATGTAAAATTTAGGAGATGGTGGCAGTGATGGTTCAGTATAGAAATCAATAGCTGCATCAGGAATTAACCTGATTACTGCAGTCAAAATCTCACATGTATGCTTTCTACAAAAATCATTAGTTTGTTTTTGTTAGTATCTTCAGTGTAAAATTATTCTCATTTTTCTGTAATTGGTCATTGTCGGATGAAAATTCACCAGATAAAATGTCCAGTGAGACCATAAAATACACAATTAGAAAATAAAATAAATTTATTCTAGAAAGAAATATTGCATGCAACTCTGTGACACAAATGAAATTAATGAGAAAACACTTAAACAAATGGCTAACATTACTCATCTGGCTTATATAACTTAACAGTTGGCCATTTCACTGTGGAGTAGTCAGGTATATCTAGTATTGTAAGAACAGAGCCTAAACAGTAATCTCAAAACTTTTATCAGATCAATTGCATACTTAGGTTTGGAAAGTATTACATGGGAATTATGTTAATTTTTAAAGATCAAAATGTACCTGCATGTTTTGACCCTACCAGAACCAAACTAAAAGCTCAAATGTGTGCAGTGCTTTTTGCTCGTCACAACATAATTGGGATTATAACTGCTAACCCTACCCTCTAGCACACATTTAAGATCTTTAGAGTTTTTAAATACAGCCTTCTAATTATATAAGTTTCATTACATTGGTTAATAATTAGTCACATGTGATGACACTTGTAACTAATCAAACCACAGCCACTGAGAGCAGACTAAGCACTGATATTTATGTGGTACAGTGGCAATATACAGTCCGTCTGCTGCACATTTAGTTACCTGCCCATTAAACTGACAACACATGAAACAAACTGGACAATTCTGAAAGCCTTGAATTTGACTTTATTTATCTGTATGGTAGAACAGAACATGAGTTGAAAAGCTTTTAATGAAAGACCTTGATATCAAACCTAATAATAACTGCAGGAGTTATATTATGGATAATTAACCATTCTCTCAGTTTCAAACTGGGCATTCCATCCCATGGGGTTCTAAATGTAAACCAAGTGTAACTGATATCCTAATGAACTGTAAAGACCATAGCAGCACAACAGCAGGGGGCCAGATATGTCCAGATCCAGGAATCATAGACCAGTTTCAAACTGATAATGAGCCACATAAAAATGACACATCTGCTAGAACTTATGTGATGAAGATAACTTAAACTGCATTATTATTAATCCTCCTCCTCCACATCATCATAATTGAGATGCATCATATATGTTTTATTGTAAAATAGTTTATGCAACATAATTCAGTGAAGACCTTTACTGCCAATTTACCAGTGAACCATTTGTTTCAATGAACATATTTTATGTTGTAACAAGGAGCATCATTTAAACATTATGATACACTTATCATGCCTGTATATGAAATCTTAATACTAACACTTATACTTGCAATACTACTACTAATAAAAACACCTGCACTGATAATTTGATTATGTTCAATTGGACTTGTATCTAAATGATCACCAGCTGTATGAAAAGACATATTTTAATATATAGATATTGGATGGAATACTAGTTACCACAATTGAATAGTCATATGATAAATGATATATTATTATTTTAAACAATTTATATTTGCAGTGAAACATACTTTTACATTATCTTCCCATAAATTTCATTTATAGAGCAGTATATTCTGCATTCATTAAATTACTGAAATGGTTAATAATACAACAACAAATACTGCAACTTCCAGAACCACAAAAATCAAAAGATATAAACAAAAACTTCCCTACATGTATCAACAGTTGTCACTTTATAGACAGAACCATGAAGATTTAGGACAGGATGTTAACAAATTAGGTATTCAAGTTAAAAAGAAAAAAATACCAAGTAAGCTTACTACCAAAAAAATCAAACATTAACAGTGAATTTTAGTACATTCCCAGGAAACAGAATATATAATTTTTCTTAACTTGATCTGATACATCTTAAATCTATAGAAAATGATTCATATTGTATGACTAAAATATTATGTAAACAAAAATTCCATCACTTTTTTCAGATGCAACATGCATACCCCAACCCATCCTTCTTGATCATAAAGTATACCAGCATTCCACTATAAGATGGGGAGCTGTAGTTGCTCAGTGGTTAGCTTTCTGGACCTGTGAAATAAGGTAGGTTCAAATTCTACCATCGGACCAACCTGGGTTAGCTACCATGGTGCGTCCTTGGGCAAGGCACTATACTTAAAGTGCCTTGGCACTAAATAACTTACTTGTGTTGCTTTACCATAAAAAGCCAAACCAAACACAAAACAACAACTTTAAAATATGAGTTGTGTCACTACTAAGTAAAGGAAAATCATACTGAAGAAATGTTTTTGTTAATACAATTTAATGGATCTAAAAATCTCTTTCTTCTGCAGGAGTTTAAAATGTTAAATTAAAAAGGTCATGGTACACATTGCTTTGTTCGTACACATCAGGCTCCGTACCCCATATCCATCTAAAATTTTCAGTAGAGTCTGAATAAAAAATATTTTAATCTGGATGATAATATTCTTTCTCCATTCATATATTACACCAGCAAGATTGATCCAGATAAGATTACATTTTACTATAACACTGATGATGAGTATGCCTCATAACAACTGACAAATGTGGAGAGAATGGAGTTAAAATGAACTCTGATTTCTTTTCAGCCATAACACAAGATGATCATTTATTATGAAAAAACCTGAATAAAGTTGGAGTTCATAACCATGACAGTCTTGATATAATATAAATTCAATATATTATTGTTGTCTTGAGGTATAGTTCTGTATATTACAATCTCACACAAGATCAGGGTATATTTTAGTACCACACAGTTAATTCAGGATTGTATTAATACCTATTCTGGTGAATGAAAACTGAATAAGTTTTACTATTTTGGAACCAGTTGCAATAAAGTTCACTACACAAGAGAAAATATGACTTTACTGTAATATCTAAAATGTAAAATCTGCAAACAGAATACTTGCTTGACTTTACACTTCAACTATATCATAATATTTATTTGAAATGAATTTATACAAATGGCATTAAATTGGGTTTCAGGCTGGTAATGACAATGGTCACACTGACTTAGACCCAGGGTGGGCAACCTTGTCACCAATTGCCACAAGTGGCAAATTGGCCATGTAAGTTTGGCTCAGTTGTGGCATCGTATGATGTTTTTCACTTCTCATTCGCCACACCTGTGGCTACATTGAAAAACAGTTTGCCCACCTCAGACTTAGACAACTAGTAAATTATGAAAGAAAAATGTCATTAAATTATGCTTTTCTGGATTGCTAGATTAATAAGTTATTGTTGACTTGAAGTTAGAATATTATGTCAGTGAAGATAACACTCACAGTGACTTTGACATTTTGAGCTTTTTGTGAAGACATTGGAATTATGTGTGTGAAGTGCTAGATTAAGTGTGTGTGTGTGATTTGGATTTGTTACATGATTTGGATTTGTTACATTACAAAAAAATGTAATGTAATTTAAAAAATTACTAGTTTAAAAAAACCTCAATCATATCATGGATTAAGTAATGATTAAATTGTATTGCAAAGATCAAATCAGCAAGGATAACACTCACAATGACTTGGGTATTCTATATCCCTAAGAACATTTTTGGACCTATACTGTATAAGAAATTGAATCATGTATTGCAGCATAAGAAAAATTTCTCAGGCATGGAATTAGAGTCTTAAATACAGAAAATCAGTACATACAAAATAAACGTGTTGGTATGTGAAGATAACACTCACTTGACAATATAGCCAAGTTCTTATAACAAATGATATAACTATATGTAGTTTGCTTGTAAAATAAGTTAGGAATGAATATTAATTATATAATTTAGAATAGAGAAAAGCACATTAAATTCCATCAATAAATATTTTGTGCTTAAATAAAATCTTAAACAAAAATGTACAAGTCCAAAATATTTTGTTTTAGAGCTATGTCTTACTACCCAAATAACGGCCATGTATATGTGTTCCAATGTCAATTGTCATCGGAATGAGTAGTCCAAGTTTCAGGAATAGCTCACACACTTGGCAGCCTATATCGACACTCTTCCACTAATTTATGTGTAATTAATATACTTACAGTGCTGTCTTTATCCTGGTGGAGTGAAAATATGACACTAGCAAATGGACACATTTTCATGTTCCATTGACATACATTTGAATTTGGTGCAATGCAACGGTAGTCGAGGTACGCCAAAGTTTGTTTAAGTAGGTTCATGTGGGGAATATGTTTCTTGAATGAAACAAAACATTGCTTACAGTTCCAATAGGCAAAACATATTTTTATTTGTTTCCTTAAAGAATAATGTTTCAGCTTAACCTGATTTTGGCATTCCTGACTTTCATCGCTTTCCAGCCAACTGAAATGTGGGCCAACAAAACTTGAAAACAGGTCTGGTTCTTTTGTGAGAATTTGAATTTATTAGAGAAAAGACATCAGGATAAGTGAAGTCTGACAAAAACATTATAACTTTACTTTGTAGAAATGCATTGTTATTGGTTACCAGTTGTGTGTGATATTTCAGAAAATTTGACTTTCATTACACTGTTAGTCGACATCAAAACGCTCCACACAGCACCCTTCGTTAGGCAGTAAGACCCATCAGCCCCCCAACAAATATATTGGGTGATGTGTCTTATGTTATCGGACTAGTCCAAAATATTGCTTAAAGTTTCTAAACTATATACAGAACAGTAAGAAACAACTTAAAGAAAATAAATAACTTTTAAAAAAGCTCATAGTAATTGCAATATTAGTTAGAAAGCTGCTGAGCTGTCTTCATACATGCAGCCCACAACACCTTATATACTTATGACATATTGCATAAAAACCCCAGCTTGTTAGAACCTTTAAACAAACATGGGACTTAGTATCGCAAAAGTACATTTAGTAAATCTGCACAATAATTATATTTAAAAAATTACCAACTTAATAGTTTACACATTAGTACCTAATGATTTTATAGCCAAGAAGAAAAAAAGTTGATTTCTAGTGGTACATGCCATGTTTACTGCTGCTGCTCATAGCAAGAGTTCGAAACCTGTGTTAAGCTATGCACTTTTACAGTATGATCGAGATACACCACATGACAAGATTAGTCAGCATGTGTTTGTATCAAGTGAAATAAAACAGAGAAAATCAAAACTTAAACACAGTGACATACAGAAACTTAATATTGGTATAAACACATTGAGAGTAGTGAAGTGGGACGATATAGCGTCAATGGGACTTACCATTAAAAACCACCCTGGGACGATATAGCGTCAATGGGAAATTTAACATTGTGGAAACCCCTGGGATGATATAGCATCAAGGGGAATTTAACATGGGAATATGGGACTGTTTAGCGTCAAGGAGAATTGAACAGGGTGGGACTGTATAGCGTCAAGGGGAATTTAACATGGGCAAAAAAAAAAAAAAAATCTTGGGCCTGTTGAGCATCAAGGGGAAATGGAGCAGGGTCGGGACCCTATTTTAATAAGGTCCTGACCTGATGGGTCTATGGAAATGGAACAGGCGAAAATTGAAACAGGGAGGGGTCTCTATTTTTTATTTTTTTTTAAAAAAAAAAAAAATTAAAAAAAGGGTAGGCAGTGAAAGTCAAGATCTTTTCGAGACCTATGAGTGGCCCTGAAAAGGGCCTTTGGGTTTATGTTAATATGCCCTTAACATAAAGGGCATCTGTGACTTCTTCTTGTCCTTAGGCTTCGCCTGACTGCAGGACCATAGACTAAAACTCTTTTGAGACAACCTTGCCTCTCCACATAGATCCTACGTATCCATAGGCTGGTATCTGTCCTATGGACAACTGTCCACTTGGATCGGACGTACATCGGTATGTCTGTCCTGAACATCATCGAAGACACAAGCGTAGAAGATTGAACGTTGGTCCACATGTTGAGGTGCCGAGAACAGGTGAAGGAATGCAGTGAACTACACTTATTTATAGGGAGAGGAAGGATTGAAACGGAGTTCACTGACCAATCCAAACACGCGTTACAAAATTCAGTCAGCCCACATTCAATCCGAAGAGAGCAGTCTGTGACGTCATGTGGTCTGTATAGATTTGCTAGCACCTGTGTGCAGTCAATTCATGCGACAGTTTTTCAACATGACGGAAACTCAGAAAATGATAAATCGGGGTGCACCAGCTGTGGAGACTACCCAAGGGAAACCGGACTTACTTTCAGAAGAGGTGAATTGGGATTTTGTGGATTTTCTTACCTCGCAAGAATTTGTTCCGGAACCTTCGTCACCTTCTCCTTCATTACCACACGTGGAGAAATTTAGACAGAGACAGAAAGAAGAATTGGAGAAATTTATACAACAGCAAAAGGAAGCGGAACAAGCTTTTCTCCTACAGCAACAGCAGCAAAAAGAAGAGGTAAGAAAAAAACAAGAAGAAGAAGAAGCAGCAGCAAAGAAACAAGGGTGTGAAAATCAAATGGTCACGGTACTCTTAGACATTTTAGCGGAGTTAAGAAGTCTGAAACAAATGTTATCAGACTTCTTTATTACGACCAAAGAGAATACGACCTTCCCGAGCTAAACACTCCAACCCTGTGACTAAGCCTCCCGTGCCACCCTTAGTGATTTCAACCAAATCATCATCATCAACACTACGCAGTCCAGAAGTAGGCCTTGGCCGTGGCAAATCCTTAAGGCAGTTAAAGTTGATTGCTTAAACTCACCCCTACACCAAAAAAGGCCCTTTTCAGGGCCACCCACGTCTGTCGAAAAGAGATAGACTTTCAATTGCCAACATCCATTCAAACTATAAAAAAAAAACATTTTACCTCTGTAGTACGTGTGTATGAGTGTGTGAGTGTAGGTTCTTATTTTAAAATCAAAACCCAAAGACACTTACCTTTTAATACCTAATTTATTCTTTTATAAATATTTACAATCCAATTCACAATTCACAACAGAGCACTTTAAAAAGTTCATAAACTTCTTCTGTCTCATTGTTCACTCTCTGAGTTTTTTGAATTTCTTCACCACCACAGTCTTTTCCTCCTATTCCTCCTCACTTTCTTCTCTTCTTCTTTTCTTCTCCTGTTTCTTTTTCTTCACCTGTTTTCTTCCTCTTCTTCCTCTGAAGAATCCCTCTCTTCTTCTGACTCCTTGTTTCTTTTTTGGGCAATCTGGAGACCAGTGTCCTTTTTCTTGACAATAATAACAGGTATCTTGACTTTTGTCTTTTCTAGCCCCTTTTTTTCTTTTTTGACGGTCTGGACACTCTGAAGACCAATGCCCTTTCTTCTGACAGATATAGCAAGTATCTTGACTTTTATCTTGAAAGGAAGGAGAGTAGTCCCTCGGCTGGTCTGAAGAGAATTTTTGGATGACCCCTCGCAAAGCTCTGATGAAACGTTCGATCTGGGTAGTCTCTTCCATCGTTGTGCTCGGTTTGAGAGTGAAATGAATAGTGAAAGGACAAGACACATACCCTTTTATATACGCTGGTCTGCTATGACTATAAATTAGTCCATGGTGTTTAAACTTTAGTCATTTGACTTTTTGCTATCAAGATGAAACGATCCAATTCATTTGAGAAGAAAGAAGAAGAAAGTAAGAGGCAGAAACGTGCTTTATCGCCTCGTACCAGGGCTGAAGTCTTGGCACAAATTCATGCCAGTGATTTTGAAGAGGACATGAGTGAACCAGAATCCAAACCCTCTAAACAAAGTTCACCACCCTTAGTCAACCGTGAAAAGTACTATTCCATTCAAGAGACGGAAGAGCATCCCTCTAGAAAATTTAGAACTACAGCTTACAAATACACGGTGAAGTTTAAAGATTTCAAGTCCGAAGTACTGTTAGAGAAAGCAGAAGGGTTCATCACCGAGATGTGGATTGAAATGCTCAGCATGTTTGGCCTCTCCACCCTGTCTGAGCGAAGGACAAGAACGAGTGCATTGTTCAACTGGTCTGCGCACGTTTGTCAGCCCTGCCTGTTACCAACAACATTTGAAGATGCAAGGTTCACAGAAGAAATGTGCTTGTCAGCTGCTGAGATTGTGCCCTACCTGTGGACAAGGCATACTTACCAATAATGCCAAGGCACACCTGTGTCGAGGAAAGAAAAAATGTCACATTTGCTGCCACATCGTGGACTTGGAACACGAATGCTATGTGCAAAAATACCAACCCCAACCAGAGAAAGAGATCGGTCACAAGAAGAAAGGCAATTTCATCTTTTTCGATTTTGAATGCATGCAAGAGACTGGTATTCACATTCCTAATTTCTGCGTGGCTCATCGAGCGTGCGAGAAGTGCATTCAAGAACCTATTTTCAGTCATTGCCTTCACTGCAGCAAGATTTCTGGAGGACGTGAAAAAATCTTTCGAGGACCGAACACGCTAGCTGATTTCGCTCGATGGGTCTTACACCCCATCGACAAGACGTGGATCCAAGAGGACATCGAACGTTACGGAGATTGTCATCGTCATGCCACAGTGATGGCTCACAATTTCTCCGGATACGATGGACAGTTTCTTCACAGATACTATACAGAACATGGCACCGAACGTCCTAAAGTCACTTTGAATGGAGCCAAAATCATTTTCATGCAAGTGGGACAAGTACAGTTTAAAGATTCGATGAGTTACTTAGCCATGCCTTTGAGTCGAATGCCTAAAACGTTTGGAATGACAGAAATGGCTAAAGGGTGCTTTCCACACTTTTTCAATACGGAAGCCAATCAACACACCGTTCTACCCCATTTGCCTGAGGCTCACTATTACGACCCTGACAACATGCGTACCGAACAACGAGAAGCTTTCTACGCTTGGTACCAGGCTCACGCCTCTGACCCTTTCGACTTTCAGGAAGAAATGCTAAAGTATTGTCGTTCCGACGTGGACATTTTACGGCGTTGCTGTGGAAAATTTCGAGAACTGTTCATGGAACACGGAGGGGTCGATCCTTTCAAAGAAGCTTGCACCATTGCCAAAGCATGTTCCTTAGTGTACCGGCAATGATTCATGCCTGAAAACACCGTGGCTGTCATCAGTCCTCAAATGACCAACTATGTCAAATGTCAATACTCGGTCAAAGCCCTACGCTGGTTACATTACTTGTGCGACAAGGAAGACAAATGGATTCAGCATGCCCGCAACGGAGGGGGTGAAAAGACCATCAGAATGCATTCGGTCAATGGTTGGGACTTAGAAAACCCCAAGATTGTGTACGAGTTTAAAGGTTGCTTATTTCACTGATGCCCCGTCTGTTACCCTGACCGTGGCACTAAAAATCAGTTTTTACAATGAACCATGGAAGACTTCTACCAGGCCACATGTCAGCAACGCCTAAAGTTAGAACAGGAAGGATACTAAGTGGTGGAAATGTGGGAACACGAGTACCATCACCGTTTGAAAACCGATCCCGAGTTTAAACACCTCGTGGAAAGTTACCAGTTCATGGACCCCCTGAACACGAGGGATAGTTTGTACGGAGGAAGGACCAATGCCACCAGTTTGCTGTACCAAGCCGACGAAGAGAAAGGAGAAGAAATCAAATACTTGGACGTGTGTTCACTGTATCCCTACGTGTGCAAATATTGTCGCTTTCCTGCAGGGCACCCACAATTGTTGACGGAACACATCGATTTGAAAAACATTTGACAATATGAAGGCTTGATCAAATGTAAAGTTTTGCCTCCCACTGACTTGTACCATCCCGTTCTACCTCACCATTGTCAAGACAAACTGATGTTTCCTTTGTGCCGTACTTGTGCTGAAACGTGCAACCAAGACCAGCCTTGTCAGCACACCCAGGCTGAACGGGCCTTGACGGGGACGTGGGTCAGCGTAGAATTGTTCAAAGCTCTGGACATGGGATACCAACTGTTAGAAGTGTATGAAATTTGTCACTTTCCCAAGACAGAACAATACAACAAGGGTGACCCCACTCAGAAAGGCATTTTGGCAGACTACGTGGATGCCTTTTTGAAACTAAAGCAAGAAGCCAGTGGTTATCCGTCCTGGTGTCACACTCCCGAAGACCAAAAGACATTCAAAGAGAAATACTGGGCACAAGAAGGCATTACTTTAGATCACATCGAGAAAAACAAAGGCAGGCGATCGTTTGCCAAAGTGATGTTAAATTGCTTGTGGGGTAAAATGGCACAACGACCGTGTTTACCCAAGACAGAATATTTGACAGAACCTTCCTGCTACTTCCAGATGATTCACAACAAAACTAAATTCATCAAACACGTGGACGTCGTTCGTGAAGATTTGATCTTAGTCAATTATGAAGAAGATCTGGACTTTGTAGAAGCCGATCCTTTTGGAAATGTCATCATTGCAGCTTACGTGACAGCTCATGCTCGCTTAAAACTGTACGAAGCTTTAGAACTGTTAGGGGAACGCGTCCTGTACTTTGACACGGATAGTTGCATCTACATCGATCACCCGAGTCAACAGCACCCTAACATCGAAGGAGACCGTTTAGGAGCCTGGACAGACGAGCATTCTGACGACAAGATTCTAAGTTTCGCCAGTGGCGGTCTTAAAAATTACGGCTACGAATACCGGGACAAACAAGGAGAAGTGCACACGAAGTGTAAAGTGAAAGGATTGACTCTGAATTATCGTACCAGTCGAGTGGTGAACTTTGGCGTATTGAAAGAAGCTTTGCAGTCTAGAGAAGATGAACACTTTAAAGTGACCACCTATCAACCGAACAAGATTGTACGTTTACCCACTCACCACATCGTCATTCGACCCTTGGAAAAAGTCTGTCAAATCGTGTATCAGAAGCGAGTGCGGCTTCCCAATCACTTTATATTGCCATATGGACATGTCGGTATAAAACATTGGTTGTAAGTGGATAGCCACTCACCAGAAGCATGACTACGCCACAGCAAGAATCAAGTGAGAAACCTGATGAGAACTCCAAGTTCAAACCCTACCATTTTCCAGTCTTCTTACCTGACTATTGTGATTGTGCCCGTCGATTGGACACATTTCAGAAATAGTTTACGGATAGGGAAGGATTACCTTCTTCGCATGTTTTAGCTAGAACAGGATTTGTCTACTTGGGACCTGAGTCAGGATTGGGATACGAAGTACAGTGTTTCGCTTGTGGACTGAAGTTACGAATGGATCTATGTATCTATAAAGGTTCAGCTATTCTGGAACACACTCGATGGTCTTTGCACTGCCCTTACCTTTCTATGGCCTTTCCACCCATTACACTACGGTACAATTATGACGGTACCTTAGAGACAGTACCTTCAAAAACTAGATATAAAAAAGGAACGATGTACAAGCTTGAGACTGCATTGTGACTAGTATAAAAAGGGGCTATGGTCAAGATCGATAGTTCATTGTGACTACCAAGACCAAGCGAACAAGACGAATCCTTTCAGAGAAACACAAAACAAGTTCAGAAAGGCACAATTCAAGTTTGGGGCTTCTGAAGTGGAATGTGATTGTGAGCCTTGCGATGGAAACGATGCTGTACGCTGTGACCTTAGCGATGCCGTAAAGCATCATGAGAACTTTGTTCTCACTACCCCTCTCATGGAAAGTGATGCTGTGCGTGTCAAACCTGAGGGATGCGAAAGCGATGCTGCTCGTCCTCTTGGACACTTTACTGGGTTTTATTTTAAATGTGGATGTTCACCTTCACGTCTACCCCCCTACGGATGTCATCCAGACTTGAGCAAACTCCTGTCCATGTCACCCAGCCCTCATCGAAACGAACCTGTGAAAGACGAATATTCGTTCCCTGTGTGTTTGTCGGAATACTGCGACTTTGAAAATCGTCTTCAATCATTCAAAGGAAAATGGCCTAAGTATCTGGGAGGACCGATCCCCAAAGAATTAGCCAGAGCCAGATTTTTCTACTTGCACGAAGGGGATAAAGTCAAGTGCTTCAGTTGCGGTGTGTCACTTCACCACTGGGAACCACAAGATTCGGCCTATCTAGAACATGCTCGTTGGTCACCGAATTGTCATTACTTACCCTTAGTGGGACCAAGACATTGAAGTAACTTACCATGTCGTTAAAGAAGAAACCAGATTGGTTAGGAGTCAAATGTTGGACATCATCGAGACCAGTATTTAAACTTCATTTCAAAAACGATATTGAATCATTACCTAAAGAACTGCAAGAGAAGATTTACAAGGAAGTTTGGCAGGGGCTTGCCAGAGTGAAATCTCAATGGATAACTGTAGAACTTTTATTCCGAGAAATTCACAAGAGATAAGTGAAAAAAGTCAACCAGTGTGTTAGATTTCTCTGGGTCAAGGGTGCATTCATACTATTATATCGCTTTAGACCGTTTACATCAAAAGAGTTCAATGAGATTCTTGAACGTTACCCTGAATGGCAGTGGTCTGAAATTACTCACTATGTGGATTACTTTTGCTCTAGGAGAAGATTGTGAATTGTACGTTTTAAGTGATGATCTTGGTAATATAAGATTTTAGTCTTAGGGGGATGTTTTCCTTCACGTCCGCGCTTTAACTATAAGAACCCACAGTATTCGTCATTCAGACCGTGTGATCGACGAGAGAATCTAATCCGAAACCGGCTAAGCAATGAAATTATCTAAATTACACTAATAAATACTTACATAAAATATATATATATCAAATTTGGACCAATGGCGAAGACAAGGATTCGGTCTCCCCGAACTCTCCATTTATGAGAGGCGAGTGTGATCGACGAGGGAATCTAATCCGAATCTAGCCAAAAGTATTACAAAATAAAGACACTCACAAAACAAGTACCAAATTCTGAACAATAGAAAAACTCGTTTTATCAAAACTAGCCCACTGACTGATAAAACTCTACAAACAAATATCATTAAATTAAAAAACACCTAGTTCAAATACCAGGAAGAAATATACAGGGGGTGGGTGGTGGGAAAAACAAAACAAACCTTCTCCACTTCTCCTAACTTAATACTCACCTAACACCCTAACTAACAGCTCCAAAAGTCTATCTTCTACATAGGTGACAGCTAAGACAAAAACTAGGTATAACCATATAGTCCCAAAATAGAACGTATAAGGTGGTCGCAAGAATAGACCATCAGGGATCCCCCGTATTAAGACCCTAAACTTACACATATAAGGTAGTCAAAAAAACCCAACGACTATCGGGCCCGGCGGCACAATGCTGCAAATATAACAAATATATAGAATACCACCCCAAAAATTACTTATATAAGGTAGCCAAAAAAAAACAGTGACTATAGGGCCAGCAGCACAAGGCTGCAACCAAAATTTACAACTAGATAATTAGGACCCAAAAACAATTACTCAGTAAGATGGAAAAAACACCAACTCCATCCAGGGCCAGCAGCACAAGGCTGCAAAACCAATCGACAAATACTGTCACCTAAAAGCTAACATCGACCTCAATAGACTCTATCTCTCTTAAAAACAGCACAGAGTTTTTATGATTCAAAATTCCAAAGACGGAAATTTAGAACAAAAATACCCTGGATCGGAAAAACCCTGCTAACCTGTGGCAAGACAACTCCGCCTGAGCCTGACCACTTTCGCCCTTTGCGACGGACAGACATCAAAACACATACGTGCAGTGCACGCATCATAAATTAAAAATACGGACTAGATCAGGTCCAATCCCACTAGTCGCTAATCAATGCAAATGAATGACAGAGTGTGTGCTGGGTCCAATCCCACTCAAACAAAACATAGGCCTTACAATCAGATCGATGTGTACACAAAAGTACCTTGACCTGACGGCCCAATCAATTAGTGTTCTGTGAACACAGATATGCCTGGAGGAAGTGGCTCCATTCCTTCCTCCAAGGAGTAATCAGTTAGGTGCCTGTGGCATCATAAACCAGTGGTACATGCTCAATGCGAAGCGCACGCCACTATAATTCAACTCAACAACAACAACAATCGTTCAGACCATTCCACGGAATAAACAAAGAAGATGGAGGTGACAAAATTATTCAATCTATTAAGAGATATCTATTTTTGGATAATGGATGTTGAATATGTTGTAGGAAGAATAGAAAAGGAATGGAGTGATGGAAATAGGCAAGACTTGTTAACTATTCAAGTCAAAGGACTAAAGGTGGCCGGAGATCTCATCGCAGGGATGATAGAAGAAGAAGTCAACAAGTCAAGAGGATTTACTGACCCACCTTATGTCAGAGTGGGAAGTTTGAAGGAAGCACTGGACCATGTCATCCAAGTCGGGTGCTTCCTGGAAAAAGTATTGTATTGGATGGAGTGGTGATACGTAAAATGGGGGTTCGACCAGTTGACAAAAACGGAAGAAGTAATGAGGAAAGTGCTGACGGAAGAGGTAAAGAACATCAAAGAAAAGTGGTCTAAGGAAAGAAAAGAAGAAGAAAATAGAAAGAGAAAAAAAAGCTTTGAGAAACTCAACAATAACTGGATAAGAATACAGGAGAAATTCCGAGTGATAGGTCATCCTGACTGGATGCCTGAGTCAGAAATAAAGAAGAAGATGACAGGAATATTGGTAAAAGTTCGAAGATGGTTGAAGAAGTGGAAGAGTTAGAAGAAGAAACCCAAAGGCCCTTTTCAGGGCCACTCATAGGTCTCGAAAAGATCTTGACTTTCATTGCCTACCTTTTTTTTTTCTTTTTTTTTTTTGTTTTAAAAAAAATAAAAAATAGAGACCCCTCCCTGTTTCAATATTCGCCTGTTCCATTTCCATAGACCCATCAGGTCGGGACCTTATTAAAATAGGGTCCTGACCCTGTTCCATTTCCCCTTGATGCTCAACAGGCCCAAGATTTTTTTTTTTTTTTTTTTGCCCATGTTAAATTCCCCTTGACGCTGTACAGTCCCACCCTGTTCAATTCCCCTTGACGCTAAACAGTCCCATATTCCCATGTTAAATTCCCCTTGACGCTATATCGTCCCAAGGGTTTCCATAATGTTAAATTTCCCATTGACGCTATATCGTCCCAGGGTGGTTTTTAATGGTAAGTCCCATTGACGCTATATCATCCCACTTCACTACTATTGAGTATATATTTATAAATCTGAAATGGTTAATTAAAAATAGTTATTAGTCAAATTAACAAGGATGCCAGTTACTAGCTTTGATACTCTGTTTTTGTTAACTGAAAACATGTAGACTCAAGCCACATCTATAATGATAATTTCTGGCACTTTCAAGGCTGATATAGCCCTTTCATTAAAACCTGCAAACATTTTTGACAATTTTATCTGTACACATTGCTGTACATTTTATACACATCTGACTTGCCAGTATTTCTCCCAGCCATTGAGCTACCATTGGCAGAAGAGATCTTTTTGCGAAAAATATTTCCAAATCAAATCCTGTTTGGTTACTTGTAAATCGACATGGAATAGCACAACCCTAGCACAAATATTACTATCCCTACTTCGTGGAGACATTGAGGCTATGACATTGTAGCTACTCAACCTTCTGTCGTATGACCATTTTGAATTTTGCGCTAGATATGGCTGTTACCAAATACCGGTGTCTAAACAGTACATAGGTGCTTTCTGGAAAGATTTGCATGCAGTAAGATTGCACATCAGATCCACAATATTTCCATCAATATCAACACAGATTGGAGGGGGGCCTTTGAAATTGTTTCTACATATTTAAACAGGTTTTCAATGAATTGTTGCTTTTTGTTTTTATTAGCAGGTATTTATACATTTATAAAATGAGTGTCCTGTATCACAATATGTATCAATCTTCCTGCAAAAAAGTTTCCCTTGTTTTTTTGCTCCCAAGTTACTCCCATTTTATTCTTGATAAAAGTAGCTACCCCTCCCCTTACATCTCCTTATAATCATTCACAATTATAACCCCATTTAATTTTTCCTCATATGAAGTTATTAGTTCTTTAGTCAACTTATTATGTGTTTCTTGTATGAAAATCATATCATAATTTGTCTTGTTGTTTAGTTTAATTATTTTTTCCCTATTTATTCAGTTTAAATTTGCTGAGGCTATATGGAAGTTTTTTATATCCATTTTCGCCTCTCCACCAGGTTGTCGCATTTTTGGTTATACATTAAGTATTATTAGTTTTAATTTAGAATTGAAATATCACCTAGGGGATCAAATAGTAATTTATTAGTCAACATGTAGACCCACTCCATGACCTTCTTGAATCAGTAACCCAGAAATTCCGATTAACTATGCATCTTTTAGAATCATACAATACATTATATAAAATATGGTAATGTATACCTTAAAACAATACTGCATTTTAATCCAAGTTTCCAATTTTGCAAGAAGTTGTCCCGCACATGCAAAATCATCTGCTACCCAATATGTAAACTTGTCGCCAGAACATAAATTCTCAAAAAATTCCCCAGCGTATAGTCTGTTTCTAAATTCTTTAGTAATTTTCCCCCATCAACAAGACGCAAACACATTGCATCCTGTTTCATTGTTGTTTCTCTTCCACATAATAGCTTATTTTTTATAAAATGTTAAACTTTACTAATCTTTTTTCAAGATCACTTTAGTTTGCAAAAATATATCTTGTCATTTATTGGCATTCTACATTGAATTTTGTAAACTAGCTATAAACCTGACCTAATTACTCAACTTAACTGCTGACAGAAACAGTCTACAGTAAATGTATTTCATTTCTATAGCTCGATGGATAAACATTACATCTTTTAAAGCTGTGCACAGAATAGGCCGACATATCACGAGTCAGGAAAACATGGGGGTGGTATCCCCTGTGTCCAAAATTAATATCATTTTGAATAGAATATTCTAGTGATAATTGCCTCTTTTCAAATGGTAAGCATTGCTTTTTTTTATTTTCGTCAATCTGTCAAATTTGGTATGCATTTTGCTTTAATATTTGAGATGGAAACCTTAGGTGCATAGAAATGTCAGACAGCATTGTACATCATGGATGGTGTCCAGCATACTTTTATGATCATAAAACAAAATCCCATTGTTTTAGTTATGGCCACTGATTTAAAAAATATTCATCCAAGCTAAATATAATAATAATAATAATGAGGACTTTGTATAGCGCCTAATCTTTAGAAGCTCTAAGCGCTTTGCAACATTAGACAACATAAAAACATACACAATGATATGATTACAAAAACAAACACCATGAAATTAGAAAACATAAAAAACATGCTGAGAATATTTAAGGTAGTTAACATTATTAAGTCATTAAGTTTGTTTTTGCAGTCAGAATAAGTAGTTTTGAGAGCACTCTTGAATGGGATCACTGCGTCTTTGTGTCTAAGTTCAGTGGGCAATTCATTCCATGTTGCTGGGCCCTGGTATGCAAAAGAATGCTGTCCATGTGACTCTGTTTTCATAGTGAGAATAATGAGTATATGATTGTCGGAAGAGGAGTGTAAGTATCTTGCTTGTGTGTACACATAGGTGAGGTCGGATAGGTATGTTGGACTAGAGTCTGTCAGTGAAACGTAGCACAGAGAACTAATGTTGTGTTTGATTCTGGATCGAATGGATAGCCAGTGTTGGGTACAGAGCAGCGGGGAGGTGTGCTCTGATTGTGGTACTCTAAGTATGATCCAAGCAGCTATGTTTTGAACTTTTTGAAGTCTCTGCAGTAGATATTAAGATGAACCAGACAGAATTGAGTTACCATAGTCCAGTCTTGAAAGTAGTAATGAACACACAAGTGTTTTAGTGGCATCAACTGAAAGATATCTGAGAATGGAGCTGATGCGTCTCAGCTCAAGATATGCAGCCTTGCATATGTTCATGACATGTTGGTGCAGTGTGAGAGTACTGTCCAGAGTAACACCTAGGTTTTGTACTGATTGTGTGAATTTAATGTTGGTGTTGCTGATATTTATTGTGTGAGGTAAAGGACGTGAATGAGAAAGTCTTTGTGTTGTAATCAGAATGGCCTCAGTTTTATCATCATTCATCTGCAGCTTGTTACAAGTCATCCATGATTTCACATCAGAAATGCACATCTCTACACCTTGGATGGTAGCATCAACTTCAGTTGGGTGGCTAGATTTGTATATTTGGGTGTCATCAGTGTACAACTGGTGAGACACTGGATGATGATCTATGACACTTGAGAGCAGCTGAGTGTATAGAGTGTAGAGAACAGGTCCAAGAACAGACCCCTGTGCAACACCACAACATAGATCAACTGGGCTGGAGTGTAATCTATTTGCAGACACAATTTGTGTCCTGTGGCAAGGGCGATATGCAGATTGTACATTGCTAAAAAGAGTGTTTGAATTCAGACAAGATGCAAGCTGGGATTGAACAACCTTTTGTAAGATTTTTTATATGAATTGGAGATTAGAAACCGGGCAGTAGTTCTTTAAATCCTTATGGTGTAGTGTTAGTTTCTTCAGCAGAGGTTTTACAGTGGGAGTTTTGAAAAATGATGGAAATTATGCTGATGAGAGAGAGGTATTAATAACATCAGTTAGTGAAGGCAATACTGGATCTAAGCACTCAAGCAGCAGTAATGTTGGAATTGGATCAAGTTCACATGACTTTGGTGCACTCTAGGATGATTACTTAAAAATGCATTTATTGGTGGTGAGAGACTAAATACATGACTTGATACTTGTGTTTAGCATTAATTGGAAAGCTGAAGATTAGTAATCTTTTGACATACATATCTTAATTGTACCATTTAATTTACAAAATTCAATGTAATTTGCATTGGTAAAATGTGTAGCACAAGAAAAGTCATTATGAATCAGAGATAAATCATATCTTTGTTTTGTCTGGAGCTTGACTAATTTATTGCACATTTCTGTACACTATTTTGTCTTTAATCCAGGATTATTCACTGCATTCGGATGCATTTCATGGTGAAAATTCACCAGCTGGATTTAAAAGTGGTGAATATTGCTAGCGATTGTTCTGCAAACCCTGTATGTCACAAGGAGTCAGTGTATTCAAGGACTCATACAGTATTTACAAGTTCTCATTGACATTTCAGATGAAAATGAAGAACTGAAAAAAGATGAAAATCTCAAGTGGAAACCTTTCTGGTCAGCCATCTCATCCAAAACCTCCTGAAATGGAGAGTATTTTGCAGACTCCAAGATTTCCTCTTATCCTGCTGGTATGTTCTATTTAGTTTATCTGGTCTCTTTTTATTTTTTATCAATTGCTTTTATACCATGCCACAATTGGAAATTCTTTATCAAAAGTATGTATAAATTTCATCATTTTTCTGTCTGTTTAATAAGATGTGTTTAAGAGTACTTACTTACTCATGATGCTGTATATATGAGATTAGATGTTTTGTTAAAAAAGAATGCATTTTGTGATATATTGTATCACTGCTTTATATACAGTGGTCATTGCAACCAGTATGCATTTTGTTTACATGCCAAAAAATCCAGTCTGATTTCTTTCTTTCTTTTTTACTGCAATTAAGGAGTAGTGATAATCTTTATACTCTTAGCTGCATCCAGAAGGACAACACCATCACCATCCCCATCCACTCTGGAGTGGAGAATATAAAGATTTCTCTCTGCCAGTTCCTCTGCAAGTAGTAAGTATTGAGGATGGAAAAAAAATGTACATTATAGAATAATGAAACAAATACTACAGGTGTTGACTTTTATATAATCTCTTATTTCATTTACAGCTCTCTAAATACGAGTAGGTCAATTATACACTGTATTTATGAATTTAATTCTCATCTAAGGTAGTAGAACTGTTTTATGTTTGACAAAATGTTGGGTAATTTGTGGCCATACACTAAAAACACATTTTGTAGCATTTAAAAATGCTTATGTTCAATGCACGTAAAACTCATTGGTTTGTTGTCACTTCAGTTGATAATAGTCTTGTCATCTTGTAGACATTTTGAATGTTAGTGTTCAATGCTAAGGTCATATACATTGATTCAACATCAAAATTTGTTTGCAAAATGGAAGATTATGACATGAAAGCACAAGTTCTTGTAGCTTAGATACTGTTATTTCAGAACATTGTGAGATGTTAATTAAATTATAGGTCATAAAACATACTGTTCAAGACTTATTTGTGCAAATAAACAATGAATTGTTTTTCATTGATGTGTCGACTGTTCATCATTCCATTGGTTTTTTTATTTTTCTTTCTGATGTATACCATTGTCTTGTGTAAGTCAGACGCCTAAACCATCTACATTGAATGCAGACTTTACAGACACCAGCAGTGAAACAACATATCCAGGGAATAAAAAAATAAAGGATTATGGGAAAGTTTTCATATAAACTGTACAAAAACCATGTATTTCATTCCATAAATATATTTCATTGTTAAACCCATGTTCACTGTACAGATCTTTTTAAGGAGTTTATAATAATGATCTTGATCTTTCAAAACTAATTTCATCACAAATCTGTTACAGATTTCCAGTTCAATGTACTTATGAAACTGGACACAAATATTGAGAATTTGTTGGAGCAGCTGGCCCTCCAAGTTCATACACAAGGCCCAGACACAGAATATAGAGAAGAAATTCTTGCAATGCCATGTCATTCAGTGGAGGAACTAGAGGGCCTTTGCCAGAGGTTGGAGGAGAATCCCAAACTCTCCAAGAAGATGGTAAATTGGGGCTTTATTTTCTATTTAAAAAAACTGTTATAACCTTTATTTGCTGTTGTGAACCTCAATATGCATTATGCAAGTTCTGCAGTGCCTGTATAATTATTTTTGGGGGTGGGGTGAACATGTAGTGGTCGGCTGTTTTGTCTTACGGATGTAGGCCAAAACATGTTTAGAGATGAACATGTAACAGGTATTTTACTACATATACACTATTACATATTATGTGGCTACTTTAATTCAATCCTTGAGTGAATGTCATTTATGAAGTTAATAGATTCACGGTGGTTAATTTGGTTTATAATTGCTATTAGTACATTGTGTTGCATAGTTAATGTTATCAAATTTTTTTCAAGTTAGAGAAATTAAATTTGCTTGCAAAACCATGGCAAAAAATAACTATATACAAGCATATTTTGTCACATCGATCATGAAATACTACTACTAATAATAATATCAAAATCAAAAAATAGTAATATTATTATTATTATTATTTTCAGATATGCTACTTGAGCTCCCTTGGCAGGTTTACAATTGGGGATAGTGTCTGCAGGATGATGAAAAAGCTTAAAACAAAAAGACTGGCCAGAGTATAGTCCAAAGGGACGTAAAGGGAAAAAAGCATTTCAAGAGCTTGTCATATGTCAGGTTTTGATAAGTAAGTATGGCTTGATTTAAATTGTGTTTTTCATGTGACTTGCCAGAGATTTTTAAATGAATTGATAAAGTAACTTGAGACCACATTTCAAAGTACATGTTTTAAAAATATTCCATTGATTATTGCTGGCATTTAGAAAAATGCAATGCATCCTTTGTTGTGAAACTTTTTTAAAGAAGCCTGCTTGAAAACTAATGGCAAAGCAAAGGCAAATGGAATGGAAGAGACCATATCAGAGACCCTCAAATATGCACCCAACCAACGCAGAATGATAAAAAACAAGGTAATCCAAATGACTCTTATTTCATCAATATTGGATTCAGTTTCGTCTTTTAAAGCATAGTATTTGCAAAGCGGATGCATTTCTAAACTGATAACAAAATCAGCTTATCCTACTGCCCAGGACTATGAAAGCTAGAGTCCAGCTAACTACAATATGCATATATCTTGTCTGATCGGACAAGTGCCTCCATTTGGAATTTTTATTCACATGAAATATTTGGATGAAATAAATTCATCTTTGTGCAAATTGATTGCACCATCCACTTGCCAGAAATGATAAGTAAGTGCAAAGTTATCTTGTATCATGGCTTAACGATAGTAAGGGAAGCACAAGTGCAGTGAAGAAAATTTCATACATTTTTATAATGCTGATTAACATGACTTCTGCATATGTAACTAGTGCTGAGATGATATGACTTTATTTAAGCATTACAATTTTGTTTTAATTTGCAGGTGCCTGAGCAGAAGAAGTAATAGATAAACTTTACAGTGGAGTTGGAGACTGATTCTGATTCATAATCTTAATTAAATCTAGAAAATAAACATTAAAGTCATATTAAAATATCTGTTGTATTGTTTCCTTCTTTCATTTTTCTCTTAAAAACAAATGTCTGAACCTTTAGTCTGTAAATTCAGTGGATTCCTTATCAGCCCATCTACTTTTACTTTACACCATGCTACTTTAAAAAAAAAATGAATTATCCCCATTGGGGTAGGTCCCCCCAACCCCCCACCCTACTTTGTCAACTTACCTGCCACATTTAAATCTAATGGAAGGCCCTGCTGTAAAGCCTGTTAGTAAAACTACCCAACAAGAGGATTTCATACATTTGCAACTCCTAGGTGGATGGTAATGTTTTCATTTTTGTAATGTAGATTTGGACATTCTTGCCACCAGTATGGAATATGTGTTTCAGAAACACAAGCAGCTTTCATCAGATTTCCATATAGGTTTTATATGTTGTGAGTATGTTGTAGGAAGTTTTTTTAAATAACATCATATGAGATGATGCCAGTGGAAATGGCAGAAAAGTGTCTGTATTGTTCACCAACTACACCTTGTTCTTACAAAATGTGGCTGTTACACATTCCCATGATGATGTCACTGACAGCCATCAGTGAGGAATGCCCCAACAAGCATAATACAAATTGCTTCCATTGTAATTGTTACAATTCCATTCTGACCACTCCGGTGTCCTAGTGGTTAGAGCGTCCGCCTCAGAAGCGGGAGGTCATGGGTTCAAACCCCAGCCAAGTCATACCAAAGACTTACAAAAATGGTATTAACAGCTACCTCGCTAGACGCTCAGCATTAAGAGGTTAGTGTTAGGACTGATCGGCCTGGTGTCAGGATAATGTGACTGGGTGCAACATCATACTACATGTTTGCAGCATGATGCCCCAGTGCTATACATCACTATAAACTGCCACACTGCAGACATCGTAGCAATATGACTGAAAAATTATTCAAGCTACATTAAAAATCCAATCACACACACACAATTCCATTCTACGATCCAGAACCAACACTAATTCCGTACTACAGTTCTTGCATTTCAATCCAATTTTGCTTTTGAAATGTAGTGCCACTCAATTCATAATGAACCCATTCATTTCAAACACTCACAAATACATATTATTCCTGTCTACAACTGAAAAATATCTATATAAAAAAACGTGTAACTGTGTTTTATGCAAGGGCATGGAGATGCACAAAAACTTGCACCTGAAGCTTGAATAAATCCCCGACTGTGGATAAGACTTTACCCATCGATTACCCCAGCTTGGGGATAAATTCCGACCGTGGCGATTTATTATATATCCTATGACTGCTCCAGCTTGAGGGCAAAATCCAAGCACATCCTTAAAAAGATAACAAGTATAGCGGCTCTTTACCTTCTGTAAATGCCACTTGAGCTTCCTGATGCTGTTGTATCTGCCATTTGACAGAATCACGAATGGGGATATATTTCTTAATTGCCTCTAGTTGTTGAGTTAGTTTAGCTGTATGAAATTCCTTTGTGCAGACTCGCTCATTATTAATATTACAACAGTGATTTAATTACACATTACCTGTCAGCACACCGATGATAAGTCAGTTATTTTATAACACACCAACAAGCTTGCCCCTTGCACCCCCCCCTTTTTTTTTATTTGGGCACCTGTGGACATGAATCTGCAAGGCTCAAATTGTCATTTTTAATATAAGATCTCAACATTTTTAAGGCCTTAATTTTAAAGACATCCTTAAAACCCCCAAAAGGTTATCAACTGGATCACCAGCCCTTCGTTTAGAGTAACAGCAAGTATATATATATATTTAGGTCTAAGGAAACACAATAAAAATGTTTGATTTAACAATGACATATTTGCCTCAGGTCTGTGATCCTGAAGTGAATATTAACTGTCCATTTATTTTCTTGGCTTTTCTTTACTAGGAAATTGATTATAGAGATTTCTGCGATGGTGAAGGCAATGTAAAAATTGGTTACTATAACATACTTTTTACGCCATGTTTGAAAAAATAAATCCAATGGAAAGGTTATTGTCTGAACATCTTCATTAAATTAAGTTAATATAGGGGAAAAAACTTTAAGAGTTCATAAATATTTTTCAGTGCTGAATAAAGATATAACATAACACTTTCTGCTGTGATTTTAATAGTTTCTGAGAGCATGAAAAATGTCTAGAACTATAATGTATAAATGTTTTCAAAAGATTATATTAATATGAGGGAAAAATCTGTTATGAAATAAACCGACAAGATCTTGTATGAATTCATGTTATCTTTAAATATGATATTTGTGTGAAAATATCTGGAAGAAAAAACAAGATGGTGCCACTCACACATACAATGTGGTTGCCACAGTAGCCATATTAAGAAACTTTTTATCGCTACTTCTGAATGGATAATTGTGTCAGCATGTCAACATGTGTACAAAATACTTATGTTCATGTCTAGCAGGTCCTGAATGAGAATTATGGTGCTGTACAGACATCCTATAAGGCCACCAATGTGGCCATCCTGAAAATCTTGTTATAACTACTTCTCCTGAATGAATCGTCATATCAGTGAAAGACTTCTTATGTCTAGTTGGACGTAAATGAAAATAGTGCCAATCTAACCTCCAATATGGCTGTTTTAATGGGCATCTGGAAAACCCCTTCCTTGCTACTTCTCCTAGATGGCTGGTCATTTTGACATTGTGCTTTCACTAGATGACCTATTTGATGTCTGGTTGGCCGTAAATGGAACTATGCATATGGTTTTGATGTCTATTTGGTCCTAAATGTGGTTTTTGCTGCTCATAAACTTCTAATGGTATTATAGTTGGTTCCTTAATGAAACTGCTGTACAAAATTAAAAGGCCTTCTGACTTTCTATCAAGTTGGATACAATTATCTTTACTAGCTAGGATTTCTTGATCCTCTTTTTTATACATCAACCCTTCGCATATGTAGTTAGCTAAAACAGTATTTTGAACAATTAATTGCCCTCTTGCAAATAAAATCCCAACTGCATGCTTTTACCAGTGTGAGAGCTCCTTCTATAAGTAGCTAAGTATTCAGTAACTGAATTTCCACATCCACATGCATCAACTCAGAATTAAAAGTTGCAAAACATATACAAATTTGAAAATCTTGAGACGTGTCACTTTGCATGGTGGGTGTTATGATTTAAATGCAACAAGGAAATTGAATTAGGGTTAATTTCTTTAAGCTGTATTCAATCATGGGGCCCTGGATTATAGAATGGTCTAGGCATACACATCACTAATCAACTCTCTCTAGTCCAACCAATGTGTGTATATGGGAAAGCTTGCCAGTAGCGTTATGTGTGTTGATTTCTTCCAATAAATATGTTGGCTGCCATGTAAAGTCTATGATGTCCTGAAAAATGGTGTTAAGCTCCATACAAGCAAGCTAAACAATCAATGATATAATGGAACAGTAGACACCATTTTAGCTAAATATGCCAAGAATTGATTTAGAGACTTGGTTAGTGATGATGACTTAAAATTGGCAAGGGATTAAAAAGATAAAAGAAATGACCTTTCATGGCACTGTAATATAACAAATGAGGAAAAACAAAAGTTTATTGCATTTGAACCTTTTGTTTTTTCACAGTTTCAATTTAAGTCATAAGGCCCCTTATTTTGCCTTACCAAACATATAGCAAGTTATTACCTCAAACCCTAACACTAATAATGCCTCACAAGTAAGCAGTCTTTTATGAAGTCTCAGGTCTGAGTATATGTCTAGCAATACTTATGTCCAGTTTCTTTATAAAATTCTTTCTCACATGGTACAGTTTTCAGAGAGACACGATAAATTCAACAAGTGTGGTAATGAAGGGACAGGCATTCTTTATTTATGCACACATCCCAAAGGGACATTGCTATGTTTGAATCAACACTGAACTGAAGAATGGAGCATCAGTTGCATCAATTAAAATATTGTGGCCCACACAAAATACTGCAAGGACTATAATCAATTTATGAGTGCAATGGGCATGAATTACTGTAGCAGACTGGAGGAAGTAATCCGAATTTATTAATATCTTGAAGCTAAATATAGTAAAGTTTTCATCTATAATCTGTGGAATCGTTTTTGCACACAGTTTGCAGGATTTGTCTTTGGGTCATTGTTTTTCTTTTTCTTCATCTTTCTAGCTTATGGTATCTTGATAAGTCTTATGGTGCCGTGCAACTGCACTTGATGATTACCACAACCAGTGACATTGTATCAAATCTTCTGGGATCAGATGATTCAATGCAAATTCCACATAACCTATCACCATCCTCATGTTTGCCATCTGACTTACTAAGTTATTTTGCCTAAATAATAATAAAAACAATCTGGTCCGATGTATTGATAGCGTTCTGAATGACCATAATATATTCTCTGTATCTACCCTAGAAAATCCTGAGTGGATCACTGTTTGGTTTTAATAAACCAAAGTAATCCAATGAAAGGCATTTTACAGACACAAGTGTCTGTTTCCTGTATGCAGTGATTAAATGATAGTATTATGTCTTTATTTTTTTAAAACTGATGATACATATGATCACCTTCAATGTGCAATATTAGTTATGTTAATTAACGAGTGGGCAATATTTGAATTTCAAAGATAAAAGTGTATGCCATGATCACTTTAGTAGGATGATTTGTCAAGTGAGGTTATCTTTTCTGTTTGAATAAATATTGTTAACTAAACTATTTTCGCAAGTTATGACATAAGAATGATTCAAAGAAAGAAAATTCATTAAATTGAACATATAAAATGTAATACTGCAACAGAGTCTAGATGAACTATTTCTTCAGAGACACAATCCAGACTCTGTGGCAGCAAAATTATCAAATAGGACACAACTAAGAGACAATCACATTTTCAGTCACAATGGTTTGACAATTATCAATGGCTTGAATTCATTGACTGTGAAGGCAAAGTGATTTGCAGTTACTGCAAAAAAAGTTCCCAAACTGTCACAGATTTTAAATTCTACCAGTGGACTTGTAAGTGTAACTGACAAATTCAGGATTTAATCAAGCAAGTCTCATGATAGTATTATACCTAATAAAGCAAAATGTAGCACAGTATATTCATGACACTTAGGCCAGCATGTACAAAATATTCCTTAAGTTACAGTTGCTAGCACTCCACTAAGAAATGTCATTTTATAATGAATAAAAATGTAATGGAAAAAAAAATCGATAAAGTGATTGCACTCTTTAACATAGCCTACTACCTAACTCAATAATGAAAATGATTTGGTTCATTATATCTTTGTGTTTTATGGAATAAATGCATACATCTGATTGAATTTTAGGCAAGAGACTGAACTTTTGGGTTAAGTTAAAATGTATGTGGAACAAATGCATTTTCTAAAACTACATGTATCAGTGTGCATTGTGACTTTTCTTTAAGATAACTCTAAATGGTACTGGGTATATATCATTTTCTTCAACTGCACACTGTTGTCTTCCATTTGATTTGATGACTTACAGCTATACTGTCTACACAGTAGGCCTCAGTATCAGGAAAAATTCTGTATACTTCAGTTACAGCTGAAATAAGTTTTGCATTAGTACCTGAATCAGACAAAAAAGGTTGTGTTCTGGTGTGTGAATAGAAATGGCTAAAAGTAATATAGACAAAAGCCATAAGAGTACACAAGTTACATATGAAAACCACCAATTCACTTGCATGTGTGGCATACAAGTTCAAAGATTTGCTTCATGTTTATTTGTGTACACACATTGTTCAAATCCTAAGATATTTTAAGAGCTATTTCTCTCTATTGTATGCATAATTCATTTACAAATGTGATTAGTGGGCCACACCGAAAGCCATACTATTAGTTCACTTGGCAATATGGTAACGTCAGCTGAAAAGCATAATCATCCATTAAAAGAGCATTATGATATGAACATTAGGTATTTAGAACATATAGATTTTTCTTTTCCAAATGGAGTCCAAGTAATTATTGCCCAATCCAGGTATAATTTTGTACACAAGTAAAGAACAAAATAAGATAAATCTTCATTTATTTGCAATTGACAATACACTTCTTAATGAATATACACTTTTACATTTATTTTGTATCACTTGAATAAACAATATTTCTTTCAGTTCATTTTAAACTTTTATTTTATATCACTTGAGTAAACAATATCTCTTTCGTTTCATTTAACACTTAGAAACAGGTTCTTCAAGTTACAATAATCAACTCTGGAAACAATAAACAAACTGGAACTTTTGACCTAATTATATTACATTTACTAGGGTTAAAACAATAAATTCCTTAACATAATAAATTAACAGTTCCAGTTAATCAAACACAAAATCATCTTTTATACAGGGTGTGAACTGTTAATATTTACAGGATAAAGCTTATAGTTTCCAAATTGATTGAAGCTTACATGTTGCAGTTGCTGGCACATATCTATTTCCAGCATGGTTTGCATACATTCCACCTTTAATAATTTTGTTACTTCCCTACCCCACCCCATTCAGTAACAAGTATCAAAAATCAGGCTCATTCTAAGGCAAAGTCTGTAACTTGAGTACCACAGTCATCAGAGTGACAAAGATGCAAAACTTTATGATGCCTGTCAAAGGAAGAAAACAGTTTGTTGTTTACCCAAGTTTTGAACCAGTTAACTTGAATTCTCAGACCATCAATTGCTACAGCCCCACTAATTACAATTGTTAGGGAATAATGAGAACTCACCTTCAGTTATCTGTGTATATATATATAATTTTAATAACCAAGAATACCGGATGTCTGGGAACATTATAGCATTCAATGGTAACGTCAGAACTGAGATGAGAGAATTAAACAAGCATAGTACATGACATAATATATCCAAAACTATTGACTGGGAAAAATACTACAGAACACCATTTCTGCTGGCAGTAAGATGTTGAACCTATATGTCATAAATATCAGGTTGGACATCTAGGACCAGTAATATTCATAATGGGCAGTACCCACCCCCCACCCCCCAAGTGAGATGGGCCTGATTTGTAATCTAAGCCACCCAACCTATCACAGCCTTTATAGTACTTGAAACAAATATTGAGTAATAGTAAAACAAACTCTGAAAGTTATTAAAACCAATTTGTTATATTTCCATAACTCTGCATAGTTAACTGTGCAAGCAGACTTAAACATATCAGTGTATGACAGTTAAATTGAGCTATAACATCGATTAACAGAAGCTACGAATTCATCAACAAGCAGTGAACAATCATCTTCACAATAAATGTCAAACATTAGCATCCATAAGCTGTCAAGACAAGTTGTTACACTGGATATATAATCATCCATTTATTTCAAACAAGCTGTGAAAAACGAACCTCACGTCCGCTATATGTACGCTGGCCATTGCAAAGGATGCTTTAATAGATTAATGTTTATCGTCGTGTCTTGACAACCATTTTGCGCGCGCACACCGGAAAGTCATGCTATATATTTGTTACTTGTGAACGTATTCGTGGGCAGTACGCTATATATTGTTCCCGGGGCCGTATTCGCGGGCAGAATGCTATATGTTTGTTCTTCGTGAACGTATTTTTGGGCAGTTACTTTGTCATCTTCAACCTAAAGGTCAAAACTGCCCATGAAATTTATATATCTGCCCACGAACCGAAAACATGAATAGGACTATAACATAAGTGTATATACTTATTTTCAACATATACATAATTACTATGTAAGAAATACAACCTATGTATATGTATTTTGATTTGAAATGTAAACTATATCATGTCCTTCCCGTAAACCCACTTTCGGGATGACTGCCCACAACGCACCTAAAACGTGTATATATATATATATATATATATATATATATATATATATATATATATATATATATATATATATATATATATATATATATATATATATATATATATATTTTAATATGGAAGGTTGTAACATAAATATTTATTTTAATGTGATTGGTTTTAAAAACTAATATATTCATGGTGGAGGCAGAGACTTGTACTTATAAAATTTTTAAGCTAAGTTAGTATCTGTTTTTATAAATTTAGTTTTGCTATTTCAGGGCTTTCATGCGGCCCACCAAGTGTTTTCATGCGGCTTAGGAACAAGTGATCATTCGCACTGACTCTGTTTATGTTACTCTGTTTGTCAAATAAATGTGCTTCTTTTGAAGTTTAATGTTAAGTTTTCAAATATTAACAAGATATTAACAGCTGAAAATTAATTAGATGTTATTCAGAAAATCCTTTTGTTTTTGCTATTTCAAATATTAATTATTTCATTTAATGAACTATGCGGCCTGCGACAAGGTGTAAATTGTATATGCAGTACTTGCCCTGGAAAGTTTGCCCACCTTTCTGCTATTTAAATGTCCAAATGGTGTAAATGACAGGGGAGTATAATCACCTAGCCAATTCCGGGGGGGGGGGGGGCACTTTCAGCAAGAGGGGGGAAAGAATTTTCTAGCTGGGTAAATTTTACTACTATATCAGTTCTGTACTTTGAAGTTTTTGTGAAAATGCATAATTTTGACAAATGGATCAAGGTTTCTTTGAGGCAAATTATACAGCACCTTTCGTGAACAGATCAGACATGTAGTATACAAGAGGGGCACACTCTTGATTTAGAGGGAGCCTAGTCATTGTGCTATCAGGTTTCTTTATTTCTTTAAACTCTACATGAATCCTAAATAAATCTTGTGTGACAAGTAAAATCTGCGAAACTTGCAATGCAGTGTTCCATCATGGTACCTGAAGTTTTTCAATTAATGGCTACAAACACAGCTCACACTGCAATATATATTTCTATAACTGCATGCCACAATCCCGTCTAGTGAGTTCAAGCTGTTATAAAAAGATATATACAAACAAAACTTGTATGCATGTACTGTTAATATACACTGACATGCTTAAACTTTGGGCACAGCATATTGCCAGTTACAGAATCATGAAAACATAACTCAGAATGAATTTCATGGCCATAAACTGTTATCATTACAACTTTGCAAGGGATCTGACGCTCCTCCCCCTGGCAACAATATTTTAAACATGTTTAAGAAAAAATCATTATCCTTTAATTTATTTCCAATTTAATTAAAAAACCATTATGACAATTTTCAAATAGTGCAATCTAGATGCATTTTTTAAATATAAATTCATAATTATAAAAAGTATGCAATTACTAGGTTTTATGCAAAGAAAAACGGCACGGCATTATACCAGTATTGTACATCTCTTTTACACCCCAAACAAAGCACTGACTGGTGTTATGACTCTATGGTCTTAAACTAAGTATCAGAATATAGTGAAAACCAACAAGTTTTTCATAAAATTCAACAGATAATTTATTTCCCTACAACACAAAGTGAAAGTTTAACACGAACTTACACTACTGTGAATTACATCCCAAATAGTCCCAACAAATTCTAATTTAAGAACAATGGGTATCAAGTATTTCAAATGAATTCCAGTAGTATTCCAACAGAAATTTGATATTGAATTCACCGATGTGCCAGAGGTCTGGAACAGTGCGGATGTGCTGACAGTCTCGATATAACAAAGCACAATAATCCAAAATATCCTTGAATAAATTCACAATAATTCCAAGATAGTAATTTAGTCTTAAAATCAAAGAGCACTTTGTAATTACAATCAATAATTGAAATAAATAAATTAAATGTTCAAAAAATATAACTGAACACAACTGACTCCACTAGACTGATGTTAAGATATGGAATGAATCATTCTAAATTAAACAAAATATATATATCTAACAAAAGCCAAGACACAATAACATAACTTGGATGAGGGTCAAAAGTTCATTTTCCCATTAAATTCACAATAATAATAATAATAATGAGGACTTTGTATAGCGCCCAATCTTTAGAAGCTCTAAGTGCTCTACAACATTAGATAACACCTATAAGATCAAAAACATATATAATGATATGATTACAAACACAAACACCATGAAATTAGAAAACATAAAACACATGCTGAGAATAATTAAGGTAGGAAACATTATTAGGTCTTTAATTGTCTTCTTGAAGTCGAAATAAGTGAGTTTTAAGAGCAATCTTGAATGGGATCACTGTGTCTTTGTGTCTAGGTTCAGAGGGCAATTCATTTCAAGTTTCTGGGTCCTGGTATGCAAAAAAACGCTGTCCATATGACTTTGTTTTCATAGTGGGAATAATGAGTTTACGATTGTCAGAAGAGGAACATTAGTATCTTGCTGGTGTGTTCACATGGGTGAGGTCAGATATGCATGTTGGACTAGAGTCCGTCAGTGAAACGTAGCACAGAGAACAAATTTTGTGTTTGATTCTGGATCAAATGGATAGCCAGTGTAGGGTACAGAGTAGCGGGGAGGTGTGCTCTGATCGAGCAGCTGTGTTTTGAACTTTTTGATGTTTTTGGAGGAGACATTGAGATGAACCAGACATAATTTTAGTTAAAATAGTCCAGTCTTGAAGGTACCAAAGAACATACAAGTGGTTTAGTGGCATCAACTGAAAGATATTTGCGAACTGAGCTGATGCGTTTCAGCTCAATATATGCAGCCTTGCATATATTTATGACATGTTGGTGCAATGTGAGAGTACTGTCCAGAGTAACACCTAGGTTTCGTACTATTGTGTGAATTTAATGTTGGCGTTGGTGATATTTATTGTTTGAGGTAAAGAATGTGAATGAGAAATTCTCTGTGTTGTAATCAGAAGGGCCTCAGTTTTATCATCATTCATCTGCAGCTTGTTCCATGTCATCCATAATTTCACGTCAGAAATGCACCTCTCTACACCTTGGATGGTAGCATAAACTTCAGTTGGGTGGCTAGATTTGTATTTTTGGGTTGTCATCAGCGTACAGTTGGTGAGTTGTTGTTGTTGTTGTTGTGGGGTTTAAAGCCATTTTTCAGCACACGATAGGCTATGCATTGCGGCCAGTATTAATGGTGGAGGAAGAACCCGGGAAAACCCCGGGAAGAACCACCGACCCACGAGAAGCTACTGGCATGCTTTCTCACATATCCACATTTGCCAAATCCTGGACTCGAAACCCACGCAGACAGAGGTGAGATGGCAGTGATCCGTAACGGAGAGCGCTTTAGACCACTCGGCCACTCGGGGCCCCCAATTGGTGAGACACTGATTGATGATCTATGACACTTGAGAGCGGCCGAGTGTAAAGAAAGAAGAGAACAGGTCCAAGAATAGACCCACGTGGAGCACCACAACATATATCAATTGGGCTTGAGTGCATTCCATTTGCAGACCCAATTTGTGTCCTGTTGACCAAGTAGGACTTGAACCACAATAAGGATGTATGATGAATGCCAAATACATGCTGGAGACGGTGAAATAATATATCATGGTTATTGTGTCAAATGCTGCAGACAAATCAAAGAGGGTGAGGACTGTAATCTTTCCGCTATCCAAAGCAGACAGAATGTCATTAACTACTTTTAGAACAGTAGTTTCAATACTGTGGCACAGGCGGTATGCAGATTGTACATTGCTAAAAAAGGCTGTTTGAATTCAGATGAGATACAAGCTGGAATAGAACAACCTTTTCTAAGATTTTTTATATGAATGGGAGATTAGAAACTGGGCGGTAGCTCTTTAAATCGTTATGGTCGAGTGTTGCTTTCTTCAGCAGAGGCCTTGCAATGGCAGATTTGAAAAATGATGGAAATTCCCCTGATGAGATAGAGGTATTAATAACATCAGTTAGTGAAGGCAATACTGGATCTAAGCACTCAAGCAGCAGTGATGCTGGCATTCGATCAAGTTCAGATGACTTTTGGTGCACTCTTCATCACGATTGTACGTACAAAATTAGGTTCAAATGCTGCTAATGGTTGCTGCTCAAATTCTGTATCCCAACTGTATGGTGACGACAAGTCAATTGAAACTGTGGTGTCAAGCTTGTATCTAATGGTTTGTACTTTGTCACGGAAGAAATTTGTAAACATGTCCGGAAGGTCGACTGGAGAGAAGGTAACTGGAAGTTGTGTAGATCTGTTCCTTGACATTAGCTTGTTAGTAATCTTGAAGAGGCTCTTTGCAGCTGGAACTTTCCATGATCTTAGTAGTGTAGTGGGCTGAATTCGCTACATGGACTATATTTGTGACATTTTTCTTAGCGGCTTCATAGATCTGCTTATGAAAGCCTTTCAGCTTTACGGCAGTCTCTTTTAGCAGTGCGAAGCTGGTCCCGAACATTGCTTTACGATGGAGAACCTTTCTGAATTAATACTCTGCATTTCTTAGCTGGGGCATATTTGTCGAGCAATGAACGCTGGCAGTTACCGAGTTGTTCTGCTGTAGGAGGTAAGCAAGTTGTTAGGTTTGCTTGTCTGCCATGCATTAGTTTGCAAGGTTGCTTCCATAACATTCTTCATTTAAAAAGGAAACAGACCCATAACTCAACATCTGTAAACATGTTTATCTCTAAGTGATAATTATCTTAATATATAAAGTAAAATCGCAAACAAGACTTAGTAATGTAATATGTTGTTTACAACAGCAAAAACACAACAAACATTTCTGGCCAAATTTGAAAACTGTCAGTAATTACTGCATCACCTAAAGTCTGCCAAGCCATTTTATTTGCAGCACGAAGCCTCATTTTCCTTCACCAGACGTTACACTAGGTCTTTGCTCCAACATCCTGATTAGGGAAGATATTGTGCATGCCTTGGTTTCAATTCCATATGATCCTGATATTATGCAAAGTATGTTTCATATGGCAATGTGACAGATGTCCCATGCTATATTTTGTAAATGTTTTCAATAGAAACATCTCTAAATATGGCTGAATTTATACGACTCTACTTTTTTTCATTAGAAATGCAAAACCATTCTTAACTCCTTAAAAGGCAATATCTTGCTTCTGATAAACAATAAAACATGTTGGGTATAAATAATCCACTTGATCAAGTTCTGAGATACATGCTTTAAGTTTTGTTTTGCTATCAACAAATGAGTACCATAAATGGTTCACCAAACACCCATTCCCAAAATTATGAGCAGCATTCAGTGCATTCCCCAAGAATCAGTAGCAGCCCTCGTACCGCCATTATGGTGGGTGGCACCTCAAAAGTCGTTACCTACTACATTATCAAATACCTCATCTTTCTCAACTCAAATGCAATCAAATGACAATTTTGGTCTTGGAAATGAATTAAGTTTTCCTTTTCTACACAGTCAACCCAATTTTCATCATGGAGTAACTGTGCCCATTTGACTCCAATATCAAAACAGTTCTTTGTTTAAAGCATGAAATGCAAGCCAACAAAAAATTCTGACCAGAGTATGGGATGCAGATCGCAACTTTAGAATGTGTCAAGACGGGTAATATATATTCCTTAAGTCAATGTGACCTTGGAGTTTGAGCTCAAAGCAACAAAATAAATAGATATATTCCTTGTCTAAAATGTGAGTTATCCACATAATTTTGTCATATTAGGTAATGTTGTACTTAGAGTAATTTGTTGAAACTGTATTTGGGGATCTATGCCCCCAAATCAATAGGTGTCTTTAGTCCCAAATGCAGGACATCCACAATCTCTGGTTAATAGTAGGTAACAAAGAACAGAAGATATTGTCAGTAAACTATGTTTCCCTAAATGGTCAGTGACCCTGACTACAAAATCAATGTAACAGTATGAATTATGGAAGATGATTATTGTACCATAACTAAGTGGAATCTTGTTGCAGTCAAAGTGACATGTAACAATTAACTTTAGCGTGTAGGCTTGGCCTACAATAAATAACTGCCTGTGAAAGATGGGATGCTCTGCCGCATGGGGTAGGACATAATTAATTTTTAATTAGGACCTGCTGGAATAATTTTTAGAGAAATAGAAGAGGCGATATTAACGTGGGGTTAAGTGGCGGGAAACGCAACGTAGAGACAAACCAGAGACAATTATGTGCCATTTGGATCGTGTGCGTGTGATTTGGAATTTTAATGTAGCTTTCACAATTTTACAGTCATATCGCTACAATTCTGCAGTATGGAAGTTTATAGTCATTTCTAGCACTAGGGTATCATGCCGCAGACATGTAGCATGATGCCCCACCCAGTCACATTATAGTAGGCTTATCAGTCCTAACACTAACCTTTTAATGCTAAGCGCCTAGCAATACAGCTATTAGAAACATTCTTATAAGTCTTTGGTATGACTCTGCTGGGGTTCAAACCCTCAAACTCTTGCATCTGAGGCAGACATTCTAACCCCTAGGCCACTGAAGCAGTCTTGTGTCATTTGGAAACAAGTGTCTAACATTAGTTTTTACTGAGGACTTATTAATAAAGGCGGACCAGAGATAATTATTTTAAATTAAATCAGGAGTGTGCTTCCATGACAAAATTCAATGTTTTAAATATTCTTCTCCAAACTTTTTGGCAGTCCAAGTCTTTTTGAGGAAGTGGATGCCCCATTCCAAGAAAAAGAGCAAGTATCTTTTCTCATTAAAACATTGTCCATGGGATGGGTGTCTGGAAGTGAGGGACACGAAGACATTCAGTCATAGAAAAGAGAGCGTGTTTTGGAAAGCGTAAGTGGAAAAGAGCTCTGTATGTAAACCAGTGGGGAAAGAGAACAGCCAAGCAAGTTATGACAGAAAACCCAAATGAGGCTGGAGAGAAAGAGAAAAGAGGAAAAGGAATACAGCGACTCTGACCTTTCACAACATTGAATTTGGAAGGTGACACAACAGGTTATGCCAGCATGCTGAGCAATGAGCTTCATTGTTCATTAGACTCTATGATCAAATTTGTTTTATCGGTATAACAGAATGGATAACTGCATTTCTTATAAATTTTGAAATTATATTTCTAAGATAAAGTATATCCAATGTCATGTTCAATTTCATATTGTTTATGTAATTGATTAAATTGTTATTTTTTAAGGGGGGGGGCTTGTGCTGTCCTATTCTATATCACTGCTCAGATCTATGTTATTCCATCCATTCATTTCATATTTGACATTGTTATTTACTCAGTCTGGACACTAACACCACAGTCAATCATCTCCTAGATAACAATAACCAACAAACGCCTTTGTAACAAGTGGGGCATTCTCTCTCAATCAATTAGTGTCTTTTTCATCTCCTATGTGGGCCATTTACATGGTTTGGTCAAAGCAGTGAGTATGCATTTTGATAACCATCTTCAGTCTCTTAGTCCTAGTCACTCTGGCTTTTGATACCTAAAATTAATCATACTCTTCCCAAAGGTATGCTGATCAAATAGTTTGGTAACCACAGGCTGTAGGGAGCCTAACTTATTCCTAACAAAATAAAGAACAAACAGACTGACATCTGGAAAACAGGTGCACATATAATATTATTAAATGGTTATTGTATAAAAAATGTAAGAAGAAACATTAAGGTTGCCATGTATTACTAGAAGATACAGCTTACATGTATCTAGTCCACAGGTCTCAGACTGATGGCAGATGGAGTTATTTCCTGCAGCCCGCAACGACATATGGAATTTGTTGTTGCTGTTATAGGATTTAATTCCATTTTTCAACGCAAGATAGGCTATACATGGCAGCCAGTATAAATGGTGGAGGAAGAAGCTGGGAAAAGCCCAGAAAGAACCACCAACTCACGAGAAGCTACCAGCAAGCTTTCTCACATAACCACACTGGCCGAGCCTGAGACTCAAACCCACACAGACAGAGGTGAGATGGCAGAGATCCATAACAGTGAGCGTTTTAGACCACTCTGCCACTTTGTACCCCACGGAATTTGTAAAATAATTAATAATGAAATTTTTTTACAGGCAGCCAGTTTGATACAAATTGGGTTGTTACATCATTTACTTCTTCTTTCCAACATTTCAAGTAGCTACCATTTTTTTTAATATGAACCACTTTTGACATGTCAAAACCTATTAATCTTTGAATTTCAATAAATGTCGTAACTCATTAATCTTTGAATTTCAATGTTGAAACTATCCAAGTTCTATTTATTCCAAACGTCTGACAAAATGTAGTTTTAAGTTCAGCTATGGCAATTATAAAATTGAAATTGTAAAATCAGCTCACTGGTTTAGGTTTTCATGCTCACATTTTTTATTCTAACAAATGAAAGGATGATACCAATTAATGCAGCGATATACTGATTTAAAACTACCAACGCTTAATTATCATGTAAAAAATTCCAATTGCAGCTAGTTTATCACTGGGAACATAATTTAATATAAATTAAGGAACAATCCCTCACTTTTGTGCTTTCAAAACAGGTGAACTGGAAGATCCAAACTGCACCTTTTCCAACTTGGACATGCAAAAGAAAAATTCATAATGCAGCACGCATTTCAGTTATGTTTTTTTGATTAAATATTTCTTTCTCTTGCTGGGAGCATACTGCGCTCAAATAAGAGCAACTCCTGAGTAACATCTAATTTTCATGCACAAAATTCATTGTCATATTCCAGAAAATAACAAAAACAACACTCTCCCAACTATAGCAACAAATGCTACTTTTACTACAATAAAAATAACAAAAGTCCCTAGAATGGATTGATGTTTTTCTGAGAAGAATTTCCAGGAATTTAATACAATACCATTTTTTGGTAAAGACTAAGTAGACTGCTATGTATACTATATTAATTTTTTTAATGATTATACACTGTTATAGGTCATTTTGTTGTTGTTGTTGTTGTTGTGGGGTTTAACGCCATTTTTCAGCTCACGAGAGGCTATATATGGCGGCCAGTATTAATGGCGGAGGAAGAACGCGGGAAACCCTTGAAAGAACCACCGACATTGGCTGAATCCGAGACTCGAACCGGCGCAGACAGAGGTGAGATGGCAGTGATAAGAAACGAAGAGCGCTTTTGACCACTCGTCCACCGGGTCATTTTGTAAAGAACATATTAAATATTAATTTTGTCCGCTATCGTGGGCTTTTACTTCAAGATAATGTAATTTTGTTTGTAAACATGTTAACTTGGAGGTGAATTCAGGACATTGATATTCCCTCTCTGAAAAACATGATCTACCTGCCCTTTTCTTAACAGGTTACTAATATTTAGGTAAACAGACATGACCTTTTTTCCTTTTCTTTTTTTATTACCAATTTGATGGAAATTCTACTACGATGACAGACTACTTCCCAAAAATGGTTTATTGCAACATAGGTCAAGAAAGAAGGTTTATACATGATACATGAAATGTTGTTTAAATCAGAATTACTATTCCTATCGTAACATTTGTAGTGGAATTGGTCTTTTATTAGTGTTCAATTATTATCTGAGGAGATTTATTTATTTTAATTACTAGTATTCATTGGAATTACAAAGTTTTCATTGACTTTAGGATAAAATCACTTTTTAAGGATTATTGTGAATTAATTCAAGGACATATTCTAGGTTACATCAATTTGAAACAGCAAGACTATTTGCAAATTCAAGACCATTCACCTATCAGAACATGCACAATTGGAATTTATTTGGAACACCATTGGAATTCATTTGGAACATTACACTTTTTGAAATGTGATGTAATTTATAGGACTATTTGGGATCTAATTCACAATACTGTTAAGTTTCTTTTATCAAAAGGAAATAAATTATCTGTTGAATTTTACAAGACTTGATGATTTTTTATCTTTTCTTTTCCTTAGTTGAAGACCATAGAGTTGTAACAAGACAACATTAAAAGTATTTTTGTGAAATCCTGATGACAATATAACCATCCATGTTGGGGGGGGGGGATTAGTAGTGACAGCAACATTTTCAAGATAGTCAATGTAACATCAATATTGGATCTACCACCAAAAAACAGGTAGGTATCCTAAGTCTGCTTGTGAAAACCCTATGTTGTTATAAGCATAAAATTAGGAGGAGCAGAGATAACGACACTTTCAACATGGCCAACATAGTGGTCATACTGTGAGTCATATTACATTGTTTTCATTCAGTACTAACTAGATATCAGAAGAACTCTTCTGACAAATACCCATCTCAAAATGACTTTCCATTGAAGAGTAGAGCAAGAATTTCCAAATGACCATTAGGGTCATCAATTTAGCATCATTGTCATTTATGACCAACTAGACATCACAACAAGTCTTTAAGTTAAAACACCATGCTGATATGACCATTAAATTGGTCACTGTGGTGGCCTGAGTGGCACCGTTTTCATTAGACAACTTAAGTTTTTAGTAAAAACCACATGTTAATAAGAAATCCGTTTAGAACAAGAAGTGATGACAAATTTCTCAAAATGACTAATATGATAGCCATATTGGATTTGTGAACAGCATCATTGTCACAAAACTATTTGCTATGGAGGAGTAATGATAAACAGCTTTTAAGATCGAACAAGGCTGTGACAGCTATAATGGAACTCAGATCAGCACCCTTTTCATTTAAGACCAACTATACATCATGAAAAGAGTTTTAGTTAAAGGATTGTATCACCATCTATTGAGAAGTAATGACAAGATTTTCAACTAGACGATACCTGTAAGTTAAGACTTCTGCTGAAAACTGTTTTCATATTGGATTTTAGCAGGAGCGTCTTCATTTAGAACCAACTAGACCATGAGATGAATGCATGTATAAGAAAAGGTTCACTGCCATCCTCAATGTAGTTTAGGAGATTTGATAACAAATTAGCAGTAACAGACATATGGATGCATAACAAATATGCATGATAGACAATCACATAACCTCTTCTGTTCTATGACAAGTAAAGCTAATAACAAGTTTTAATAGTGCCTAAAGTAGTGTAAACCATGCCAACCCACTCCGTATCACCCATATGTAACTAAGCAGATCTAAACAAAAGTTTAGCAACATAGAAAATTTACCACGTGATCCACTGATTTTCACTGAAGTAAATTAAATCTCTCATTAACTACTGAAAACTATCCTTTCTTTCTTATGATATTTTTTAAAGTAATTTCCACTAATTTAGAATCACCAATGTTTGATCATCAATGACAGATCTAGATGGGGCTAGCTGGGTAATTTCATGCTTGTTCTGAAGGTGCAGTGTTCATTTTTCAGAATGATCATTCTTCATTTGTTTAATTTGAAAATAAGTGTCACACGTTAAGAGTTGATAATGGAAATCACTGACACTATGTCAGTGCAAATCCAAACACAAAATTCATGCACCAGAATCAGGTCAAGTCAGGTACAACAGATGCATGTAGTGTCCAAGTGAGCCAGTAATTATCCTGGATTATGTTAATAATCACACATATAAGAAAAGGTGTTGTTGTTGTAGGGTTTAATGCCATTTTTCAGCACACGATGCATGGCGACCAGTATTAATGGTGGAGGAAGAACCCGGGAAATACCCGAAAAGAACCACCGGCCCTCGAGAAGCTACTGGCAAGCTTTCTCACATACACACATTGGCCAAATCCAAGACTCGAACCTACACAGATAGAGGTGAGATTGCAATGATCCGTAACGGAAAGCGCTTTAGACCACTCGGCCACTCGGGGCCCCTATAAAGAAAAGAAAAGAACAGGCGTTATTTGAATGATGGGGTTTTAGTATTTGGTGATAGGGTGTTTAATTAACTGAGTAATTTTTAATGGATGTCAGGAAAAATAAAGTATAACAGTGGTTCTAAGGTGTCACATGGCTAAAATTATAGCACATTAGGAAAGCTATCATAATTTTGGGCCCATTGAGAATACATAATACTTTCAACTGTTAAATATATCAAGCCAATAAGTTTACTGTACTCTTCCAATGATAAGCCCTGCTGTGATGGACATTTTGGTCATCAGATTAGCACAGCTTCCAATTAAGACCAACTGGACATCATACAAAGGCATATGGTGAAAACCCCAATTCATTATTGTTTAAGTAGAGATGCGATAACAAAAGTTTTAAGATGGCTGCCATGGTGGCCATATTGGATGTCAGATCGGAACCATTTTTATTTAAGATCAGCTAGACATCTTAAGTAGTCTTTTGGTGAATACCCCATGTTGACACATCCATCCATTATGGATGATTATAAATAACAATATTTTAAAACAGCCACTGTAGTGGCCTTACTGAACTTATTATCAATACCACTGTCATTTAAGCCCATGATGTTTTCAGTTAAAGCTCCATGATGATATGACCATCCATTCAAAAGTAGCAATGACAAGACTTTCAAGATGTCTAATGTAGTGGCCATACTGGATATCAGATCAGCACCATTTTAGTTAGGACCAAGGAGACATTATACAAAGTCTCTTTGTGAAAACCCCATGTTGATATGGACATACAATCAGAAGAAGTAGCAATAACAAGATTTCCATGATGGCTGTCGTTTGGGCAATACCGGAAGTCAGACTGGCAACATTTTATCAAGAACCAAATTGCCAGCAGCAGAATTATTTTAGTGAATACCAAATGTTGATATGACCATTCATTCAGGATAAGTAACAATAACAATAATTTCAAGATGGTCAGTGGCAGCGATACTGGTGGCACTATTTTCATTAGGGACACATTGCCGTCAAGTGAAAACAGAATGGTGATAAGACCATCCATTTAGGAATAGTGATAACAATATTTTTAAGATGGCCACTGGCCACTGTGGTTGCCATATTGGATGTCAGAGCAGCATCATTTTTTAGACCCTGGGATGAATGTGATTGTAAAGTTTCCGGTCATTCCTATAAGTAGCTTAGGAGAAGCAGCAACAATAAACTTGTGTTAGCACACATACAATAGACTACTGAAGACAGTCAAGAGACCATCCAAAATCACTTCTGGTATATGACCAGCAGAGCTTAAAAAAACAACATAATGCATGTATCTATTAGTTTAAAAACAAATTTAATTATTTTAAAACCAAATTTATCTTGAGTTAAAAGAAAACAAAATATCCTATTGAAAGCACCCTCCCCCACTACTGGCTGGTTCCTTGCTGGACTTTAAAGATGGTCACAAATATTCAACAGCCAAACCAAACCATCTTTTATGTTAACGAACTGAAATTGTTGATCAACATTTTTATAACTAATGCAATCATTACTTTGTAAAGTAAAAGTTCATTTAAAAACAGTAATAATCAAAGGTTAAAAGACTAAAGATATGCATGTAAACAACATAGAAGAAAGGTGGGGGTCAGTCAGTATGTGCATATAGTGGGCATTTTTACATACAAAAATTCACATTGTAACTGCAGGTACTTGTAATTCCTCATGTAAATCCATCATATGTGATATCATCAATTTTGCATTTAAACTGAAATGCCTACTATTATGCAAGTTTAGTTGTGAAATGGGTATCTCAGGTAGATACGATTGTATTTTTGTTATTGACAGAATAAACAAGCAACAGTCACTTTGAGTCAAACTGCATGATCAACCAACATCTTCCATACTTTGGAATATTCTTCCGACTGGCTACACTGCTAGATTCCTGTTACGTCTACGAATCCCTGCATTACATTTGCAATAATTGTTATGTGCTTTCGGTACGGCAATTGCAAACCTGTAATTATTTTTGAAAATATTGAGACGGCTTTCCAGAATCGGATAAGGCCAATATATAAGCATGCGCATCACGCTTAAAGGTATCACTTTGGAGGTTAAACCTATAAGTGGGGAAAATATCTAGCTAGTATGTGGGGCTATGTTATTTCATTATCTATCAATCAGGGAACATGCTACTCAACACTGTCTATTTTGTAAGAAAGGCCCATACAACATCAGTATCAGGGTGTACACATTACAATGTATTATTTAGATTAAGTGTAAGAAATTCCCACTACTTACAACTAAAATTGTAATGCCATTTTTCTGACATGTGAAAAACCTTATCATTCCTGGCACCACAGACACATATTCGTTGCTTACGATATACAGACATATTATATTCAATAACCTATATGTTATTGGGTGTAGGATAAAATCCACACAAAGTAATGAAGAATAGGACATAATCCTCTCTGCCAGAACAAGTTTAAACTTTTTAAATAAATATACTCGTCTATTTTAAAATGAGATAGGGGAAAAAAGAAATCAGAAATATTAATATTTAATTTAATTAAGGAATGTCATGATAATATAATAATATTATGGCTTAGATTTTATGTAATTCACAAAATAATAGACAGATACAGTACAATCAATTCTTAGTCTATCTATATGCTAGGAATGCTCTATTTCCAATGGATATGTTATGCTTTAAAAATACATGTGTTAAAGAACAGCTGAAGGATTTAATGCAATGGATTAAAAGTGTGTCTAATGATGCTTATAAAAGTGAGGTGAAAAACAAAAGTGCGTGCAATAAATCCTTATATCATTAGGCATCTTAATCTCCTTATTATGATCTAACAGCTAATAGGCACACAAAATTTCATTTATCTACTCAAAGGAGGCCTACACTAAGCTTCAGAATCAAATGATCCATGGCGACACAAAAAGATGTATATATACCGCCATGTCGGCCTATTCTGCGCGTCGGGTAATTCTGCGCAACGATACGTCATTTCTATAAACATTGGATCACGTGTTATTTTGGTTCAATAATCCGTTTTTTATCAAGAAAGAATAATCGTACATTAATTAATAAAAGTGACATTAATAAAATGTACAAAAATATCGCACATTTAGACTCGAAATGCACATAAAAATGTGATTTCTAAGTGGCAACGTGAAGACCCACTTTATGACCTTCTTGAACCTGTAACCCATACAATTCGATTTATCATGCATCTTTTAGAATCACACAAATAAATACATTATATAAAAGATGGACATGTGTATTTTAAAACAAAACTGTATTTTAATCCAAGTTTCCAATTTTGCAAGAAGTTGTCCCACACATACAAAATCGTCTGCTACCCAGCGTCTCTACCTGCCGCTAGAACATAAATTATCAACAAATTCCCGGCGTATAGACTGTTTCTAAATTCTGTAGTAACTTTTCCCCATCAACAAGACGTTGTAATCACATTACATCTTATTCAATGTTGTTTCTCTTCCACATAATAGCTTATTTTTCATAAAATGTTGAACGTTACTAACTTTTTTACAAGATCGGTTTAGTTTGTTTAATATCTCATTTATCGGCATTTTTACGTTCAATTTTGTAAAACTAGGTAAAAACCTGACCTAATTACTCGACTGAACTGCTGACAGAAAGAGTCCAAAGAAATATATTTCATTTCTGTAGCCCAATAGATAAAGATTACATCTTTTCAAAGATATGCGCATAATAGGCCGACATATCGCGAGTCAGGAAAACATAGGGGTGGTATCCTCCATGTTCAAAATTAATATTATTTTGAACAGAATATTCTGGTGAAAATTACATCTTTTCAAACGGCAAGCATTGCTGTATTTTACTTTCGTCAATCGCTCGAATTCAGTATGCGTTTTGCTTCAATATTGGAAATGAAAACCTTGGGTGCGCAGAAATGCCCGACATCATTGTATAATGTGTTGGTTAAAAAAAAGGTTCAAAAGGGGATAAACTTGTACTGGGGAGGGAATTATGTCTTGTCTTTTATTTTTAAGAGGTGGGAGGTGGGTGTTGTCATGGGGGTATTTTATTTGTACCCGATATTCTTTATAGGTAATCGTCGTGCATGTCCTGATAGGCGAAAACGACGTTACTCCAAATAGTCAGTCATTTATAGGTAAACTACCCTAAGCAACGATACGAGACACACCCCACCCCGATAATGGTGTGGCATTGTGTAGAATCTCCAGCATCTAAATTGCATGTAGATTAAATCAAAAGCCAATATTTAACATACAGTATACACTATATCGAAGAATGATACAAGTCACTGCGAGGTATTTTGGCCCAGTTTGCAACAGGAGTAATTGACGGAATCAACAAGCAACAGCCACATTCAGTCAAATTGCATGATCAACCAACCTCTTCCATACTTTGGAATATTCTTCCTACTGGCTATACTGCTAGATTCCTGTTACGTCTACAAATCCCTGCATTATATTTGCAGTAATTACAATGCGCTTTCTGTAAGGCAACTGCAAACCCGCGTGGTCGCCTAAAGGTTGTTCCTATGTCTACTAATGGTCGCATTATGACTAATATATATATATATATATATATATATATATATATATATATATATATATATATATATATATATATATATATATATATATATATATATATATATAAGCAAGCACACACACACACACACACACACACACGAATATTGCATGAACCACACCTGCATTCGTGTTTAATCACCAGAAACAAGAACAACTATGATAATCATCAATGTTTGTCAAAAAGTGAGGATCTGGTTTACATTTTAACATTTTAACATAGGACGGTATATAATTCCCTCTGTTAAAGAAACCTAGTAATAAATACTTTTGACATTTAGTACATAATGACGTAGGTGGCTTGGGTGGCTGAAGTGGGGAAATGTTTTGCAAACCAAAATGATGTCTGTTTCATGTAGTTTCATGGCTGGAAACATAAACTTCTATATTTTGTGTGATCGTCCGTTCTCAAAATTAAAGTCATTTACATCGTTGCCAACATTCTTGTCACAAAATGATTACTTCCTGTAATTTTGCATCATTGTTCTGCAAGTAGACGAAAACTAAATAATACGATTGTTTATTTTCATATCGTTGACTTCAACGGCACTTTGAACACATTATTGGTTATACAATGCCGGTAAAATGGGATCTAAGTGCCCATCCCAAGGACGTATTGATGCAACACATTGTGGATATTCTGGGCGGATACCGAACAATACGACCAATTGAACATTTTAACAACCTAGTTACGCGGCTCTTCAAAGCCTGTTAACAACATTATAGTGTTTCATAGTTTTAGGGTCATTTGATTGATTAACAAAAGCGCAAACATTTGCCCTAGATTGGTTAGCCCGCTTGAAGGCACTTTGTCTAAAACTATGTTCTATTCCGTTTCCTCATTTTTTATAAATCATATAGACAAAACGTATATTAATTTATATGCGGTCTAGCATTTGTCGAGGAAACTTTCCCATATTATTATACTTCTGTGAAATTTCGTTTAGAAACAAAGCAGTTTGTGTGTCATTTTTTATTTTATCTGTTAGTTAGCAGGAACATTTAGTGTCGTCAAATACAGACACTAATGAAGTTGATACATATTTTTACATCCGTCACTTTCTTCAATATGCATAATTGTAAATATATGCAAGTTTTCAATGTTAAATTTTTTCAAAGCACCATAGTGCATGCATTTTCATAGAACTCCATGATTGTTATTAAATTTGAATATCTAGAGTAAATGATATATATAATTGTACATTTATACGAAATAAACAAAATTATATAATTTCAAAATTTCAGAACGAATTTCACTGCAACGCTCTGGCAGCCTAAGTTGTTAGAGTGTCCACCTCAGATGTGGGATGTCGCGAGTTCGATTCCGGGCTGATTCATACAAAGTCTTATAACAATGGTATTTGAAACTGTCTCGCATGGCTTTCAGCATTAAGAGCTAAGTGTGAGGACGGGTTGGCATGGAAACAAGATAATGTGACTGGGTGGAACATCATGCTAAATGTCTGCAGCATGATGCACCCGTGCTAGGCATCACTATAAACTGCCACACTGCCGACATCGTAGCGATATGACTGAAAATTTTTTAAGGCTACGTTAGAAATACAAATTACACAGAATATTTTAAGATTAAATATGTTGCCACAGTGTAATGTTTAGATAAATACCGACTAAAAGAAGGATCATGCATAATCAATGCAAAACACTTTGAATAAATGATAAACATTGTAGATGAATATAACCAGATTTTACATAAAGCGTTCGTAAATAAAGTTGTTTTGATATCTCTATCTGTAGTAGGATTATTTATGGACTGTTTTTATGAACTGTTTTAAATAGTTGTACTTACAAGAAAGTGTTTGGATCGAAAAGCCTCGAAAGTAGAGGAATTATTTTCGTGTGAAAATGGGAGTGGCGGTTATTAGAAGGGAACTTTAATTCTAATAACTACGTTGTATATATATATATATATATATATATATATATATATATATATATATATATATATATATATATATATATATATATATATACAACCCTCGAAATAAAATTGTAGCCCAGTTATTACCAGTAGACAAAAAAGTGAGCAATAATTAATAAGTTCAATAAATTTGTGCCCAATGATCATAGCTGGCTGCTTTAAATTCTTTCCTTTTCTTTTGTTTCTTTGTATTTTATGCATTATTTCATTTTATTTAGTCATCACGTTTTGTAACTTGTCCTATATGGTTAGCCCTAGCACCGTTGGGTAGTCACTAGTATACATTCTTTTTTATATGCAGTCGGTTCTAAATGAAATGTTACCATTCTCTCCTTTAAAGCATGACCACAACTGTAGCCATCCTGATTCTTTGAGTCGCTTTTTCTTCTTAATAGATGGTTATTATTGGCAAGGTGTTTTGACTATAAAATATCTACTTAGAAATAAAGAAATGGTGTTGATAGGACTTGCAACACAATGAACGGATAGCCATACCGACCTGTTTTACTAGCCACTTGCTTTGTGCAATACACAAGTGTTCATATATACAACTATTTTGATGTCCATACTCCAAAAACCGATGTCTTTACTGCCATCCTAAAAGTTTTATATGGCCAAATGAAATGAAGGCAACCGCTATTACTTCTAAACAACCTGTTGGCTACCCAGGGTCCCAGCTATTGATGATGGATGACCCGCGTTATTATCTTGAAATACTTTTATTCTTTCACTAACTTTGCCCTTAACCTCTGCCTATGAAACCTGAAAATCAAGCCTAGTCTTCTATGCCTGTATTGTTAGCTATCTGTAACTTGCTGATGGAATTCTGTGTAAAACTTGTCTACTTTCTATATTCAATCACAGTGACCCTGGACATTGACCCCTTGGTGCCCTAATGATTATAATTCTGCCCAAAATTATTTCAAAGCCTTTCGCAAAATTAGATTTATGTACGTGATTGTTAATATGACCAACTATTTTTAAAACGTAAGTAGTGACAAAAAGATCTTCAGGTTGGCCATTGTGTTGATCATGTTAAAAGCTGAGCTAAAATCAGTTTCACTTAAGACTAACTAGAAAGAATTATTGTGAATAGCCCATAATGATATCAACATTGATTCAGATATGTTTTGCTGATCATGAAGGTCATAATAGAAAGTGTATTGAACGTCTGAATAGCACCATAAAGACCAGCTTGATATCATTCAGGTGGAGTAGTAATAGCAATAGTTTCAAGATAGCCACTACTGTGGCCATAAATGATATATCTCGACACCATTTTTAGTATGGCCAACTATAAATTATAAAATGTCGTAAGGACGATTAACAGTAACACGATATTCCTATTGGCCTCTGCCGCGGCCATGTTGGATATCAGATAGGCATCAATTTCATTTAGCAACAGATCATAATAACATATATTCTGGGAAAGATAATATGACAATACTACTTTTATTCATTAGGATCAATAACATGCTTATTTTCAAGATGGCCGCTGTGGCATCCATATTGGAAATATGTTCATACAATTTTCAATTAGGAACAACCTGATAACATATGGTGTCCCAGGTTAACATGAGAAGGAGCAATGCATACAAGATGTTCAAGATTGCCGCTGTTTTGGCCATATTGACTGTCAAATCATTTTCATTTAGCCTACAAGAGATTATAAGTATCATTTCACGAGAAAAAGAAATGTCAGAATGACTTTCAATCCCGTTTGCGTAGCCGCAGCAAGATTTTCAACGTGACCAATGTAGTACTTCTGCTTGAAAATGTTGTTCACCTGACCACAAACATGACACCACAGTAGCAGCTAGAGAGAATTGTTACTACTACACACATTTATTCAATGACAAGGAGTTTTCACTAAAACACTTCTTACAACATGTATTTTATTATACACAAATCAACCAACGTGGTGCAGATGTTCAAACGTTTGTGAAGGAGTTCAAAAAGTTGCTACTCTGATATTAATTTTATGACAAAAGATATTGACTAAGGTTTTTAAGGCTATTTGTTGGTTTGCATGAAAACAAAAGATATATACAAATTTCAGGAAACAAAATTCAGATATGCAAATTGTATAATTATCCACAGGCATTATCTTTTCTTTCTCATTCGTCTTGCTTTAAAATTAATATTAAATCTTTAAAAGTCAATAAATCATGACATATCATTTCAATAAATTTCTACGATTTATGCAAATAATTAATGTGTGTCGTGGCTGTCTAGCTGTTGTTTGAATATCTGAGTGTGTATGTGTGACTTTGATTTTTAACGTAGCTGTAATAATTTTTCAGTCATATCGATACGATATGTGCAGTGTGGCAGTTTACAGAGATGTCTAGCGCTCAGGCATCATGCCGCCGGCATGTAGCATAATGTCACACCCAGTCTCGTTACCCTGACCGCAGGCCAACCAGTCCTAACACTAGTCACTTAATGCTGAGCACCTCGCGAAGCAGCTGTTAGTACCCTTTTTGTAAGTCTTTGGTATGACTCGGCCAGGATTTGAACCAACGACCCAGCATTCAGAGGCGGACGATCTAGCCACTAGGCCACCAGAACAGTTTTCGAATCTCTCTTATTATGGACCAAATATCATCGAGAAATGATGAATGCATAAATACATTGAGTGAAACCTGACTTTTACAGCTTTAAAATAGTGGAAATTAAGCATGCGTGGGAAAACTGATCCTGTCAACATATGTCAATGTATGCCAGCCCAAAAGGATAGTTTTCATCCTTACCGTGATGGATTTGCTTCATCTATCGTATCCAACCGTTGGCAAAAAAAATAAAAACATTTTAATGGTTCTATAAGTGTAAACAGGACCTACAGTAACATGATAGTCAATGAAACAAAAAAGTAGCCCTGACTTCTGACTTTAACAAATTTCTTCCCTGAAAATGTTTTATATAATTCTTTGTGCTTTAATCAGATAGTGAACACATAATGTTTACAGTTTTTTATGTCGGTACATCATACTTTGTATTTAAAGTTCGTTTGTATGTATGTCCACCACACAATTAAAAAATGCACCTAGACTCGAGGTTTCGATGGATCGCCATGAAAATTGGGAAACATCATGGTCATCATTTAAAGAGGTACATATTGGCAAATCGTTCTACTATTTTGTACTCTTATATCCTACAGGTAGATGGAATTAGGTACGTGACAGAATTTTGTGAATGCATATTGTAATGAATTGACGTGAATCTTTGTAATTAAATAATTTTTATACTCAGAGTAATGTAAAAAGAAGTATGTTCTCTTCAACAATAGACTCGTATCCATGGTAATGGGTAGGATGGGTTGTAGGAAAGACAGGACAATACTTATATGATCAACTCTACTAACCATTATTTTAGCATTAAATTTACATTATACCAAACGTAATTATTTTCAGTATTGTAAGCAGTAAGGAATGTATAAAATATTTTACTTGCAATCGAACATGTCAAGCTTTTGTTCTAATACAGTTCCTAATAGTATGAACTTGCATTAATGACTCAGTATTCTTTTCGTACGGAGTGTTCCAATTAAATGAATAATGGGAAGATGAAACATATAAGCGCTAAGTATATATAATAAGATGTTGAAACATGCATATTCAGTTTCACTTACTGATGAAGGTAATTTTAATTAGCTGGCAGATAAATAACTAAAGGTGAGTGTTCGTGAGACAACCACCCCCCCCACCTATTAGTGAATAACTGGAAACAGTTTATACAAGGTCCTGGTCCAATTCCATTTACGTAGTTTTGGTTTGATGTAAAAGCTAAATATAGGTTATGCCGAGCGTGAGGTGGCGGTAGCCTCCAGTGAAAAATCTGGCACCACGCCCACCCCCCAAAAAATAAAATAAACTCACTCTAAAACTTATGACACATATATGTATATAATGGAGATGGTGAGGCATGTTTCACTCAAAGATTCCGACTCAGTAATTAAAGCTGAAATTTTCAAATTGATGAAGGAATTATAACAATATTATTTTCATTGTCATGGTCTGGATTATCCTAGTGCGATTGATATTATACCATCAGCCTCGAACGAGAGGTCTGCCGTGTTTCATTTGTTCGGTAGAGCGCCCGTTCGTTGTGACAGAGAAATCGTAAATATATTGATGCCCGTATGTACGATCATGTATTCTGGTCACACAGCATAACATCACGATCTCTTTCAATTTTACGATGAATGACACCGTCCTGCCGAGCGTCATCTCTGTCCATAACCAGTCACCGGGTATGGGTATATGTGTTGATGACGCACACACGCAGATCCAAAAATATAACAAGCCAACTGATGTTTTGTTTTACAATTGAATATATCAACATATCACACCTATCTATAAAGAGATATATGCTGCAGATCACCAAAACTCGCCCGTGACACGCGACACATATGTTCAACTCACTGTGGTAATCCCACCATGGCCTAAATCCTATTTACAGTTAAAAATGCCATTATGGAAATCGACATCATTATCATCAGAAAAGGAACAATCACAAATTGAACATGTTGTGGCACTAAGTTTGATCTTAATGGATCAATTTCATATGCGAATACAACAGCGGCAGCCGCCAGCCCCATCCGACCCTCGTGGTAAATCTTCGTCCCCTTTTCCCTCTGTTGTAGTTGTGATTTAACAAGTATATGATTATAAACCTGATAAGAATATATTTTGTGTCAGTTTTTATTTTTGAACAGGAAGTATGACTACCAGCTGATTACATTTTGTATTCTATGTAAGTTTATCTAGTCTTTGAATTTTTGTAAAATTCCAACCCTAGTATGCAATATTTTATGCCTATTTACTTTATAACGTGTGCTTTGTTCGTGTTTGATGGTAGAGTATTAGCCTACCTGACATTGGTTATGAACTTCGACAATTCTGGAAGTGACCTCTCATACAGTTTGATAATTCTCTATTTGAAGTGACCACTGTACAAGGCATTTATAAGGCAGGTGACAGTCTATGTAAAACGGATTACGTAAACATATTTCATTCCTGTTTTAGTGTCAGTCCGTAGAATCACGTTCAGTTTAACTTGTGATGACTCATTAATTTAAATTATTCATTGGAACTAAAATGTGCTCTTTTACATTGGACCCCTCTGGTGGCCTAAGTGGTTAGAGCGTCCGCCTTGGATGCGGTAGATGTCGTATTCTAACTTTGGGAGTCATGCTAAAGACTTGTAAAATGGTATTAAAAGATGTTTCGCTTGACACTCAGCATTAAGAAGTTGGTGTTAGGACTGGGTGGCCTGGTGTCGCGATAATGTGGCTCGGTGTGACAAGTTGCCACGTATCTGTGGAATTATGCCCCAGTGCTATCATTCACTATTAACTGCCATACTGCAGACATCGTAGCGATATGACTCAATATGTTAAAGTTAGGTTAAAATCCAAAAACACAAACAAGAACACACACATTTTGGACAAAAACAGTACTTTATAATTATTAAAGACACGTTCGAACACATTCTGAATTATATCATTTGGTACATCAAGACTTTTGTTACATAAGCACTTTCAAGACTAGTGGTACATCAGCACATTTAAGACCATTGGAATTCATACGGAAATTTTATACTTTACAACTTGTGAATTAGCATTTAAGATTAGTTGCATTTCATTCACCATACAGCAGGTTCGTTTTTGAAATTTTCACTTTGTAATCTAGGGAAATAAATTGATTCTTGATTTTTACTAAACAACTTGGCTTTGCATCTATATGTTACATAATTTGAGACCAGAGCATCGCAACAAATACATATTTGTTTGTGTTCTTTTCCAATTACTCTGCTCTATCTACTGTAATTATGTGTTATCAATGGTCCAGGATTTTGTAACCGTTTCATGAAGTGTCTAACACTATATAAATAAATTATTTTTTTATCTGTGAAAAAAATTCCATCCTCGTTGATTCTCATGATAATCTGGCTATGCATTATAGTGTTACAATAATATTTTATTAAAAGCGAAAACAAGAGTGATCGAATATACATCCATGGTCTTGAGCGATCATCCACGATTATTGTTGAATTGCCATTATGTGGTCCAGATCAGTTGTGTACGGATTATTCTTGAACTGATTTTCTACTATGTAAAGCGATTGTCCAAGTTCTTTTTTTGAATTGTCCTTCTATGGTAACGAGCGATAAAACATGTATTCGTGTTAATGAACTTCAACCGTCTAGAGCGATTAATCACAATTTATTATTAAATTGCCCTTTATGGTCTGACTATATTACGCTTTCTTTATTTCTGCATTGCCTTTTAACGTTCTGGACCGATTAGTTATGCTTTATTGTTGAAATGCCTCACTGTATAGTTCAAATTGTCTTACATGGTCTAGATCGATTGCCTAGGCTTTATTATTGCATTGCCTTTCCATGGTCTAGAGCGATTCTAGATTTAGCGTCTAGTTGTTGAATAACCCATTGATGATTTTGAGTCATTATCCACGCTTTGTTTTAATTTGCAATATTATGGTTTGAAATATTCACATCTTGCATGCATGGAACCCTTTGAGGGATGTGGTAGGTGGAGATGTGGTGTCTTGAGAATACCTAATCATTTACAACAGTGTGTTAAAGTAATTGATGTTTCTCAAACTCTAAAAATAGAAGCAACTTGATACTGATATATCTTACTATGACTGTTATAGTATTGACAGTTTATGTCCTCATATCCACGCAGATTAAAATAAGGTCATAATTCCAAATTATTTACCTCCAGGTTTAATGAAGAATATGCAGCAGGTACCCTCCTCGAATATCGTATTTGCAATTACATTATCGCAAAGGCTAGCCAAACTGCGCGCATTGGATCCTAGGTCAGGCTTAGCTGAATACACTAGCTAAATCAGTTCCCCTACTCATAACACGTCTCAGTGTTTTAATACAAAAAAAGCACATGTTATGCATGCTGATTATTTAGGTGAACCATACATACGGGTAAATGCTTTATGTTGTCATATTTTTTATATTCCACCTTCATTTGTTCTGCCTTAATCTGTAACAGTATTGATGTTACTCGTCATCCGAATAATCATCACCATCTGTTATCGTTCAAGCATGGTGTTCCCAGCGATTTTTGCTCCTGATTAGTCATTAAATGCAGTTCCAAATTGCCACCCTCGATCAATAACATAAACGGAAACCATTTTTGAGGGGAATCATTATATCAGGGTACACTCTACATATTTTGATATTTGTCATGATCATGACAGATATTATGCAAAAGAACAAACAACTAAAACCGAATAATGTGGAGACATATGTTAGAAGTACGTGCAATCGCTGGAAGTCGAGACAATAACTGAAACATATCAGTTCGTTCCTACCAACCAACAGAGACAATGATGCACATTTCTTGAAGCTCATCAATATTTTAGTCATACATTTCAAAAATTCCAATATATCTATTACTTTATCACTTTCAAATTTTGCTTTTGACATGCCTAAGGTATTGCGATTGTTAGTGGAGGTATAAATCAGTGTTAAGTCTTTATCAAAAAAATGTACTAAATTGGTTGTATATGCTGATTTATACTTTACATTCCATTTTATGAATAGTCACAAAATTCAATCATAATACTTTCTGACCGCATGACTATAAAGTATTGTCTTTAAGAATTTAGCGTTCATGCGAATACAGCGAAAAGAGCCGATGTCATACACATACTAAATTATGCATATTCATATTGAGTAAATCACATGTAAGTCTCTGAATCATGTCGATGTTGTTGTTGTTGTTGTTGTGTGGTTTCGCGCCATTTTGTAGCACACGATAGGCTATGCATGGCAGCCAGTATTAATGGTGGAGGATGAACCCGGAAAACCCCCGACACACGAGAAGCAACCGGTAAGCTTTCTCACATACCCACATTGGCCGACTCCTAGACTCGAACCCAGTCAGACAGAGGTGAGTAAATCACATGTAAGTCTCCGAATATACAAGGTTTATGTTATAAGCATATAAATTAAATGTATTATCATGAACTTTAGCCTCATCTATATGTCTCTCTCTCTCTCTCTCTCTCTGTGTCTCTGTATATATATATATATATATATATATATATATATATACAGCACGTTCCCCCGGTTGATCATAAAATGTGAGTTTAGATAAAACATTTGGCGGATTGTGAGAAGTCACAAGGTCTGCTACATTGTGTAAGGAAAAAAAGAACTCTATTGGAGGCCGCAGCAAATTTGTTTTATTAGCTGAAAGCAGCACAACACTCCGTATACAAAGTTACATATGAAATCAAGTATGACATTTTACTTTATTATAGCATTAATTAACGCCTGCCAGCTTCATATAACTCCTGTATCTTAATTTTTTTTAAAATTAAATTATCAACAAACTACTTGGGCAAATTAAAGTCACCCTAAAATATTGATGATTTAGTCGAAAACCAAGATTTTAAATTATATTTAAATTGAATTGAAATAAGTTCAAAAGATCGAATGTTAGACTATGAAATCCAAAAAGGTTAGTGTTTATAACTTTTAACTAAAGTCAAATGATTTATAAAAATTATTTTCGGAGATCATGACGTTGGTTGTGAAAAACGTTTATCATAATATATTTCTTATTAGAATCACGTGTTGTGACGAAATAAATAAATGGATCAATTACTATCATTACTACATTGTCCTTGTCAATATGCAGACACTTCTAACATAGGCACATTACTACATTCTCCTTGTCAGACACTTCTAACATAGGCACATTACTACATTCTCCTTGTCAGACACTTCTAACATAGGCACATTACTACATTCTCCTTGTCAGACACTTCTAACATAGGCACATTACTACATTCTCCTTGTCAGACACTTCTAACATAGGCACATTACTACATTCTCCTTGTCAGACACTTCTAACATAGGCACATTGCTACATTCTCCTTGTCAATATACAGACACTTCTAACATAGGCACATTACTACATTCTCCTTGTCAATATGCAGACACTTCTAACATAGGCACATTACTACATTCTCCTTGTCAATGTGCAGACACTTCTAACATAGGCAGAACACTGACTGATATTCTGTATTTTCAATTTCACACCATTCGAACTAACGTTAGTACTGTATGTCATGAAATATTTAAAAAGGCAATATTGAACCTATGAACACAACACTTGCAAACACCTACGCAATACTACTGACAATTTGAATGTGAAACAAAAAACACCCTATGTAAGGAAATAATATTTACAAAAAATAAGATGTTTACATATCTGCATCGGAGGAGATAAGAAATCATGGATGCATATAATATTTGGATTATGTCTCCCTCCCTGAGTCGCTTACATAGTCTCAGAGGTCCAAAAAAATGCATACCCTAAACAGCGGCTTATCTAGGATAGTTGGATAGTTGGGCTTACTGATGGCCCCCTCAATCTTAGTATCGATTTTGTGGGTCAACAATAACGATTTATGATGCGTGGGATATTTCCTATTCCTGGTTTATTTATATGATGTCAACTTTATTTTGATTGGATGTGCTTGTGGGCCCCATGTATTTGTAGGAAGGGTATGTACTGTGTACTCTTTGCACTTGGTAGCTGACCCAAAATCAGATCTTACTTTTCGATTGTTATGACATTGGAAACTACATTTTACAATTATATCTTGTTACTGTTGATGTTTTCACATTTATTTCTTAAATAACGTTAACTGAGTGGAAAGGGCAAGAGGGTATTTTCATATGAACTATGATATTGTTCATGTTCAAATTGGCTTTATATTTCGTTCCACCTAGAATATTTTATAACATCTTCATAACAATGAGTATAAAAAACTTGTATATAAACAAATACTTGCAAAGTAGCATATAAACGTTTTCTATAGCAACTAGTATATAAGCATATTCCATGACAACTAGGATATAAACATATTCCACGATGAATAGTATACAAGGATTTTCCATGACAACTATATATTCACATATTTCATAACAACTATCATAGAAAGGTTTAACATGGCAACAAACGTATTCAGTGACAATTACACACACACACACACACACACACACACACACACACACACACATATATATATATATTCAAAAATGCACTGACAATTATCACATTTTACATAATATTCCATGATAAAATAAAGGTATTACAATGCTGGCTTAACTGCTATTATTTCGACTGATTTAGTTCATATTTTACTAGACAGTAATGTATGTTTGATTTATATTGTGGTTGATAAGACGGCTTATACTTTACACAATAAAATGAAATTAGATTACGACAAGGACGTCATACATAGGAATTTTGAAATGGATTCAAAGTGCTATGAAAATAAATGATTGCTTTTATACACGCCAATACGGCGCTGTTATGTCATCTCTGGATGATTGCATAGTCTATTGCGTAATCTCGCAATATAAAATGTATTTTGGTAAGCTATTACACATTGCTAATTCAAACAATCTATTACATGTTGCATAATGTTATCGTGTATATTATGATTAACTGTGTACGCTTTAATACTCCTGCTTACGAACACCATCACACAATGTGTAGCGTCATCTAGTATATTATACGATTTATTTTCGTAGCTTTTACACTCGAGCTTACTGTCATTTTGTTATGAAGTACACGTTTTTAAGTAATTGACACAACAAGTAAGAAATGAAAACAAACAAAAGACCGCGAAAAGAATATTTTCCCTGTTGGATTAATTGAGGTGCGTATGGAAAGATATGGATGTGCTGGTTAGTTAGGATTCGATTATCCGGTGAAACAAGTCAAGGGGGAAAGGATAGTGTACACTGAGGCGAATATACAGCTATGATGGCATATTATGCAGCGATTGCCTTTCCTATACATAAACCAGACAGGACAGATGTTATTTAAATTTTTCCCAGTATGAAATATTCAAAATAAATAGGTGCATTCCACAAATAGAAATATATTATATGAGTTCTGCTGTATTGGTAATCATTTTATTGAACTCGCTCTCGTCATATAATAGCTTTTAGTGTTTGTCAATTATTTTCACATTTAGTTTTCTTAGCTTGCGATACGTAAAAGTAGAAAGTGAAATAAAATGATAATCTAAAATTTTACTTAAGCAAATACCTATCTGCAAACCAAATACTTCATAAACAGATTACAAATAATTACATATGTCACCAGACAGACATAAGGAAAATTGGTTAAGGGTATAAAGATGCACATATAATGATATAAGCAAACAAGCAGTTACTAATGAAAATTCGCGAGACAACCATACGTAAACAATTTAAACACATTTACAAAAAATAAAATCTAATATAAAACTTACAATTTAATATTTACTTAGCATATTCATTTTGCAGTAGATTGCCTACGAACAAAAAGTCTGAAAAATTACCATACACGCATTAAAACGTCATACGCATCCTTTTTTCGGAAACGAGAACAAAAACTTTTTGTCATCTGTCTTGCTTCATTGCTGCATATTCTATTGTTGTTGAAAAAACTGCCATCATGTGATACTCACTAGTCCACCCGTCTATGCTGTGATGGACCCTCATTGATTGCTTTAAATGACCACTCCTTGCCTCTCCACACTACATTGTGCACTAGACTAAATGAACTGGGACATCATTCATCATTACTTATATGTAAATGGCAGCGATTAAAGAAACCTTTTTTCAAGCTGGCCAGCGTTGAAGAGGAAGATGAATGCCAGCTATCTCCCTTTCGTATTTTCCGGATCAACAATTTACAAATTTATCAGCTAATTTAGATAACCTTATTCAAATCTCTACTAAATCGCCAACCTTTGTGTCAACTGTCTAAGAGATACAACTGCGTATCGCATTATTCAATGCCTAGTTAGTAGGACCACTGGAAAAGCACACATAAATAGTTAATTTCATTAACGATCAGAATATCGACGTCTTTTTCCTGACATAAACTTGGCTAATAACATCAGGCGATGAGCCCAAGTGCGCTGATCTAACATCAACTGGCTACTCCCTCAAATCGTTCCCCAGCCACTCTCGCGGAGGTGGAATTGCTGTCATCGCAAAGAACTCCAGTCCCTTTTTTATGAATCTATTACCTTTCCCCTATTAGAAAAACAAACTGACTGAATTTCTCTTTTTGGAGCAGTTTCCGAATCTTCTGGAGTATGGATAAGTGGAAACCTGATTATTCTTTGAGGTTTCAGCTTTTACTTTGACTGTCCTGGAAACCCGTACACGTCAAATCTGTTAGATTCCAAGCATGTTTTAAACCTCAAGCAGTCAGTTAACCAACCCACCCATAAACATTATCACACGTTAGACTGGATTATTCATAGACATGATGTTAATATTCAACAGTCCTCTCTGGTATCAAACGAAATTGCATCATGTCACCTGTGCATTATATGCCATCAGTATGTAACCTCCACCTTTATTTCCTACTAAGTGAAACCACCGTATGATAAATAGAGCCAAACTAATATATGACATCCAAGCAAACCTAATAACTTGCTTACGTCCAACAGCAGAACAAGTCGATAACGGCATGACACACAATTTAAATTACCTACAATTTCTTCTGGGCCAACTTATCAAGAGTTGATATATAATTGCTAAATATCAGGCAAAATATACAATGATTGATGAATACAAACTATGCGTTCCTTATTTTGACCAGTAGGATAACATGCAATCACAACACACTACTGTGTTCTCTTTCTTATATAGTTTAGGAGAAAATATACCTACAAAACGTGTGTGTTTTCCTGTCTCAACTAGTATAGGAACAAATTTAACAGAGATCACTTTTGTGTTCCTTTCTTGCATAGTAGGATCAATTATAACACAATAAAAAACACTCATTTAAATATAAAACAAATACTGCCTGAGTCAGTCTAGAGAGGGAAAAATTGGGTTTTATACTGTTTCTAAAACCTATTATGATCAAAAGTGGCTCAAGGGTTTTCAAAAGCTAACAGTTTTAAAGTGTTCATTGATAGAGAACGCACGGGAAAATCGTGTGATGGATTCAGATTCATATCCTAAGCATACGCGACTTTAATGCCAAACGAGAACAAAAAGAAAACCACAGAACATAAAAGGAAATATATCACTCATGTTTAAAGTTTAACTCAGTGCTGTCGTGATAACCAGATCCCTTAACCTTTTTATATAAAATAATTTTTGTAGCATAGAATGCTACACTTTTCGTCACATGATATGTCTATAAGGCCGCTTGATTTAAAATTAAGATAAAAAACTTCAGAGTTCTCTTTAGGTCCGCCATTTGCTTCCGCATTTTCCGCAAGTTCTGCATGTTTTGATGGATTTCAGTAGGGCGTGTCATTCCCTCCAAACCAGCTTAGCCAGGTTCCCTCATTAGCTTCATCCGATATACCAGTAAATACCCTGCCTATGTAAATAGTAGATATTTATATGTAACTATTACAGTCACTCTCTTAATTCACATGCATGTTTGTATGTATGTATGTATGTATGTATGTATGTATGTATGTATGTATGTATTTAAGATAGATGAATAAATACAATGTCAGACATAACATTAAGCGATTAAAGGAATTTATTGAGTGATCTAGTTATTTCAAAAAGAAAAGAAACACCCATGAGGTCGCATTCATTCCATTTCCTGAATAAACATGGACAAATGGACATAATCGTAGTTGAATTGTCCCGATAAGTCTGGTGAAAACGCGACTTACGTTAATCCCCAAATCACAATAGGAATGACATTTGTAATGGATGCATAAAGTACTTATTTATGTCTGAATTATTACTACAAATCAACCAGTAAGCCATATATTATCTTGTTGTGTTCCAAGGCCATCACAATGCACACTTTTATAAATCTCCACTGGAAGAATCCATGCTATTAATAAGATATGTCGTATACATGCACAGAATAGTTCGTTTCAGCTAATTATTTGCGAATGTACAGTGCCTCGAAAGGTGTGTACCATGTTTCAAATTAACCGGTTTAGTTAAGAATATAACCACCCACCCAATCTATTACAAGTTATTATTATAAAACAATTACGGATATATATATATATATATATATATATATATATATATATATATATATATATATATATATATATATATATAGAGAGAGAGAGAGAGAGAGAGAGAGAGAGAGAGAGAGAAGGAATGGTCGTCATATTGTTTTCATCATTAGGTTAACAGTCTCATTTGAGCTATTCTAGCCGTCGGGACAAGTGAGCGTACAGGATTTTACGCTGTGCGTCTGTCACAATATTTTCTTTGAGCTTATATTATTTTCTGTTGTGCGTCTGTCACAATATTTTATTTGAAGCTTCCCAAAAATCACTTAATCAGTTATAAACTAAGTTTGTCACAGAACATTCTGGAATGAGGAGCTCTCAAAATTTTGCATACGATGCCAATCCGCATTTAGATATTATCATAATTTGTGAAAATAGTAAAGACATTTAAAAGACTTTTTCTCATCACCCTCTTAAAACAATTTGATCATACCATTGTGAATGTTAGATCGTTCAAGTGTGTACATATCATACTGATGATTCATAAAATATGCCGCTGTTACCAACAGTAGTGAAGACGCTGATACTAAAAGCTGAAATCTGTTTAAAGGAATTCTTTTTAAGAACTCATATAAAGAATTTGACGAGATTTAACAGAAACAACTTTAGAAACAAGTCCTCATGTTTGTGCAAATGATGGTCTTTTATGATTCTGAGTACCCTTTTTCCAATTTCATTTAATTCAATAAATAAATACAAACAAAAGAGAAAAACAATAAATCAAGGAGGAAAGAAAGATCAATTGATCGATTGGTTAAAAAGCCAGAAAGACGGATCAACCGAGCAAGAATTTCAGTGTTATTGAAGGCAATATAAAAATCACATTCAGTAATAATGTAGTATTTCAGATAACGCAAACAGTTTTTGTTTGTGATGGGAATACTGAATAAATACTTATATGTACGTGTTTGAACACTATATGGATATTGCATGGAAGAGAGAAATTGGCAGGTAGGAGACCACCTGGTCGGCGGCACTTATACCTGTGTAAAGCATGCGCTGACGAGAAACAATATCTCCATGCTCCTCTGTGGTCTTCAGTATCGTACGTGTCAAGCAGGCAGTGCAGGGTAGACGGAGAGCAAAAAGGTGTAATCACATAATTATAACGCCCCCCCCCCAGCTTCGTTTCGATGGCTATACACGGCAATCAAATACAGGCGTACACTAGAGGTCATCCTTGTTACCATCAACCTATAACATATGCGCATATGCGCACCTGAAGCCACAAAATCGACCATGACCTGGCTAGTCGGCTATATGATCCGCTCAGAAAACGTCAGGTTTAAGATTGTTGGACACAGTTAAAAATGTGGCAACATCAGTTATGTACTGTATCACTGACTGCACTTATAACGCTCACGTACATATTCAAGACAATTTCCACATATATTAAATACGCAGCAAAAATATTAGTGCACATCATTTATCATTATTTGAACAAAAGTATTACAACGCCTATAGTTTGGGCCAAGACTCACAATTTTAGGAAGACAGTGGCTTCGACATTAACGATAAATGAAAGTAGCGTTAACAGTGTTTACATGTCTACAGACAAATGCGACAACATTAGCAAGCACTTTCTTCGTAACCAAAAGCAAAAGAATAGCATGGCTACAGTGAAAGTGATGGGCCATAAAGAATGTAAAGTTTGTTTTAGACTCTAATTCTTTCTATTAAACATCAAGATGGTTTTAATATTCTCCTCAACGTGACCAGGCTCAACCTTGGCTACAAGAGCATTGTAAAAGACATGAACTCCAACAGCCTCTATGCCTACCTCGAGCACATGAAACTTCAAAGCGGCCTATTGGAGGCAATTGCTAGAATTTGACACAAGCAGTGCTACTAGACCCTCAGGAAGCTATGGAAATTTTTCATCTTCCATCCCTTTTCTGCAATGAAAATATCGTAGTTGGTGACCATCATGTGGTCGAGCTGAAGAAATTAAACCCTCTTTCAGAAATCAAAAACATCAACCTCACTCTTCGAAGATTGCTAGAGAGTTTGAGCACACAAAATTGCGATAGCATCTGCCTGGAATTTTTCCAAATCATCGAGGGGTACAACGGCTTTAGGCACTGGGACATTATAAAATTAGCCGACCAAAAAGACCCTGAAGGCATGGAAGGTATATAATGTGGCTTCTTATGTTGGGACAGGGTCCTAAGCCATAACTAAAGAGAGGTGCAGTGCAGCCGCTACGCCACATACTAAACGTAGCAGGGATTACTAAAATGAGCGCCTCATAGTACTGAATGGTGGTCCCCCAATTGGAAACTTCGTCGGTATATAACTCTTCACCATACAAGAAGTATCTGCGATTTGTTTTGCGAATTAGTAAGCATTACCTGCGCTAGCCAGAGGGGCAGGTTCAATGTGGCACAATTACTGCAGTGTTACAGGAACTGAACTGACGCTAGAATTTAGTGAATAATGGACTGGGAGTATTTCACGCCTCGAATTGGCTCTCCATGACGTTCACGTAACGGCTGCCACTGTTGATATATATATATATATATATATATATATATATATATATATATATATATATATATATATATATATATATATATATATATATATATATATATATACAGAGATAGATTGATATATAGATAGATAGATAGATAGATAGATAGGATTTAGAGTATCTGATTTGTGAATTTCCATACTATTCTATACTTTTTAAAAGATTAAATATATGTTTCATTATGATGAATTTGTGTAAGGAAGATATTTCTTAATCTGCCTAATTAACTAATTACCAGGTATAGCCATACTAATAATACGTCATCAATGGGCTTTGTTGAAGAACGGATTAGTTTCGTACAAATATTCCCGTCAGATTTTTTAATGTTGCTTTATTTGAGATATCCTCATATACGGGCTTAGTAAATAAGATCTTTAAACAATTAAATTTATTTGGCAATGCGGGATATGCACAGATATATCATCATACTTAAGGGAGTAATACAGATATTTTGTTTTGAGACATCTGTTACAGGCCAAGAAGAGGAATGTCTTTAAAACTTCATTATCTTTTGTTTTCTGATATTTTTTTATGTTGGCAAATGACTCAGCGATCCAAACTAACTTTCATAAATATAGGCTCTTCATCAATGTCTTGCTCAAGAAAAAGCTGAATATCTATCCCCGTACAATGTTTATTACTAAACAAAATATGGGAATAAGTCCGCTATTACCAAGTATTCATATAATGCAATATGTGTAAGTGTTTAGATGTTTACAAAAATTGCACAAGTTGAAGAGCAAGAACTCCTCCTACCAAGGAGATGGCATATTTTATGGGTTTTTGAGGAATATTGTTTAGTCGTTTCATATACAAAAATAAAGCGTACTTTAGTTAGTGAGGGTCCAAAAGGTTAGTCTATTATTGTCATGTATATAAAATGTGTATTTATAGTGGTTGTGTTGCCAGAGTGATACAAGTATTGCGATTGCAATGGGTTTATGTATAAGTATACTTGGTTATGAATTCCCAAAGTCTTGTGTATTTATTGCCATGGTTGTCATTTTCGTTCACACGACTGTTATTGCAATTAATACAGTTTCATATCATCTTTGTATCGAATTGTCTGATAAATAGCATAAATCGCATCCATCACGGTCCAATCGCAATCCATACATAAAGCTGCGACAATTACGTAGCATGTAACGTTATAACAATGACATTAGAAGTTTTAATGACCACGTCATTTCTAGCTGCGCCTTAAGACTTGACTTATCAAAAGCAAACATTATTTAAATTTGACTTTACCATAAATGTATTTATTAAGAATACAATTTTATTGTCAAAAATTATGGTTTGGAAATTATACTGAATTTCATTGTTGTTGTTTAAATTATATTCCATACACATGATCTAGTAAAGTTTTACCTTAATATCCTGCAATATGTGGTGTAGGGAATGTCATGTTGGCATGTGGCATTATACGCTGTATCATTAATATGTTTCAAAATGCTTGAGGTCATTATGCGACATTGTTGACAAATGTCATAGTAACTGATATACCAAGGAAACCGACGAGACAAAAGGCATACTCATGTTTAACTAGCTGGCTCTATTCTTTTATAGTTTGCCTGTGTTGGAGCTTGTAGACCATTGGTGTCCGTGCTAATTTACTATCGCTTTGAATATATTGTTAAAAAGCGTTACAAGTGGCATTATTTCCAACAATGGACATTCTATATTTTGAAAAGAATGTGAAATTTGTGTAAAATTATACACGCTGTTCTATATGTGATTTGAACACTAGAGTCTTATCCATAAATACAAGATGTCTTTCTACTCCCCTATAGAAAGTGAAAATACTGGTATCAGTATAATTATTGCGAGTCATAAACCACTTGTTTTTGTATTAGTTACAAGAATATGGAGAGTTATAGATAATTATTTTCCCACCTATTCTTCCTATTTTAAATGTGGAATTCTAGTTTAACACTTACTACCTTTCGTGTCCAGGGAAGGTTCGATTTTAGGTCAACATGCAAGTGACACAAATGTAATAGCACCAAACACATATTAGCTACTAATAAAACTCATAAAGAAAGATTTCCATTTTACAGTAAAAGACATACACACACCAATTATCTAAAGGAATAATGTTAGATTGCGAAATATTCAAAAGTTATGCACCTGAGTCACACTTAAAGATAAAGTCTGAATATTTTTACCTGACGGAACACATGCGCTTCCAGAAGGAGTAAATGGATTACACCTTTGGGTCCAATTACAATTTAAAGTATTGCAATTTCCCATATGAATCTGTGGGATTGAAAAATAGTGTTAAAATACATTTTAAAATCAGGTCATTGATAAGCAATGGAGACTAGCCTACTATTATCATGAGTTTCACCACTAATTTAAACCACAATTGCAATTGCACACGTGGTTTAAATTAGTGGTGAAACTCACCACTTTATATATATTCGCTTGTTTGCGTTATGGGCCATTTAGATGGTTAAATCAGGGCATTTCATTCAATGAGAGCAGAATCTTTATTTTATTGTAACTCCCAGATCACTGAAGGATTTCATTACCTCGTGAAATATCTTTAAAGAAATTACTGAAACTGTGGTCCTCTATTTTCGGGAAAGCCATATTATGTTATCCAGAAGTTATAATACACATTTGTACCTCAAGACATTATGATATATAAAACAAATTGTACACATTTCTAGTATAGGATTATATTTTTACTAAGAGTGTGTTTCATTAAAAACAATAATTTATATATTAGGAATATGTATCATCAGTGAAAGTTGACTTTGACAATACTAAAGTTAATGCGCCTCATTCCAAACCATTTGTACCATTGGTTATATTGACATGTCTACGCTTGAGAAAAATGAAGTTTGTCACCGATGAACACGTAAAGCAAGATTCGTTTCATATCCAATCATATCAGCGAAGACATAACATTCATAGTCGATGTGTAATTGTATTGCGTTACGTGAAAGTTGGAGTACGATGAAGTACAAAAGAGATACATTAGGAAGTGTATAAAACTCACTTTAAACCTTTCAAGAAAAAATTGTTAATAAAAAATTATCAACTTGAATGGTGTAAATTTCATTTCATAATATTACATAACTGTTAATATTTAAACGGCATTCGTTCATTTATGTGAGCAGAATTTTTCTGCACAGCAAAAATTTAACATTCTGCTACGGTACTTTTCAGTAGTAGATATAACATGGAACGATGAATTGCATGAACAGTGGAAGTTAATGTGGATTCCAATTCCACTTTGTCTAGTTTAGGTCAATCGATATGCAATAATTCTTTAATTTCGCAAAAACGAATTTGGTAACACCTCGGGAGAAACAATATGAAATTCGTGAATATTGACCATGGTTTTAATTTAATTTCATTTATTATTGCTTATATTGCAATTCGATTTTAGATGGCAATAAGCAAATATATAAATCAAATGACTCTTTAAAAATATCATACTGTGTTACGGAAAAAATACAAATTACTATAAAATAGAGGAGAAATAACCATGTAACGTCGTTGGTTCTGTATTTATTTGTAGCGCAAGTAAAATTTCAAAATATGGAATAACTACACACGATTTTCCTGGAATATACTGATGTTTATTTGAATGATAATACATTAATTATGGAAATATAGTAAACGTAAATTTGAGCGGTGTTTTTAGCAATGAACCAGGAGTTGATGTGTGGATGTAATGTGTAAATACTAAGGATATTGTGCCATATCTGTTAATTATATAAGATAAGCTATATTCTAAAATGCGCAATTTTAGAGAGCATGGGGTCTGCAATTGGGGCAACATCCGTAAAACGTATTAGGTGACCACTAAAATGTTGCCCCATCCCCATCCCCATCGTATTGCGTGAGAATACCAAGAATGAATTTAAATACATTTAAATGTTCTTGTTGTTGTTCTAGGGTGTAACGCCATTTTTCAGCACAAGATAGGCTATACATGGCGTCCAGTATAACTGGTGGAGGAAGAACCCTGGAAAACCCAGGGAAGAACCACTAACCCACGAGAAGCTACTGGCAGGCTTTCCCACGTACCCACGCTAGCCGAGCCTTGGACTCGAACCAACGCAGACAGAGGTGAGATGGCAGTGATCCGGAACGGTGAGCGCTTTAGACCACTCGGCCACTCGGGGCCCCACATTTATATGTAGTTTCTATCAAATTACGAATATCTTTCTTATTTTATGTTAACTGTAGTCTTCATGTGGGTATGTGTGTGTATGTATGTGTGTGTTTGTGTGTAGGAAGTGTATTTGTAAGTAAAGTATGTTTAATTATTTTTGCAGAGTTAGGCTATCTTACTGTTAATTTATCATTTTATAAATAAAACGCGATATAAAATATTTGTAATTATTGCAGAACACATTATCATAACCTAAAATGATTAATTTATCGATATTTTTGCTATTAAATGCATTCAGTTAAAAGATATTCCTCTGCAAAATAATCGAATGAAACTGTAATGAAGTCAGTTGATGTAAAGGTTTCAGTGATTTTAATAAATCCCTGGTTTTAGTTTGTGAGTGAGCAGTGGAGGGGAGGGGGAATGTGCCAATTTGTTTAGTCGCCTGTTGTACAGATAATCATTTCAGTCCCCCCCCCCCCTCCGTATCTGCAGCATTATACTACCAAACGTTTAACCTTTAACCACTCCCACTTTTTAAAATTCATTATTGCTGAATAAAAACGATTTAGTTGAGGTTTTACTGAGCAATATTCCTCTTCCACATCTATCGTTCGAATGAGCATATTTCATTATCAAAGGGAAAATGATCCAAGAAATATCTGCCTTCATTCTCATAACTGTGGACGCAATTACGTCAATGAACCAATTGACGTATAATTTAAAATCTTTCAATTACGAATATTTTAAGTTGTAAATATAATGTGAATCTGCAAAATAAACTAAATTACAAAGTTCTATTCAGCAACTTTGTAGTCTGCAGGTTATTTGCTCTAACCAGAAATCAATTACAAAGCTCTAGTTTTCCAAAGAACACACTTTATCCAGCACAACTGGAATAATTATTAATATATGGAGCTTCGTATTTGTCCATGCGTTGCTTAGTTTCCCCTTTATCTCCATCAGACTCGTTTTCATTCCACGATGAAATGAACTCAAAATATAATTGATTCCCTTGAAATAATTTACCTGAAGTTATTGATTTAGAGCTTCATTTATTTCAAAAGACACCTGACAATATAGCTGGCTTTGCAATTGCTCATCACTGCCTCCTTATGCGGAATAGTCGTTTGAATATTTCATGACAGAAAGTTCATCATTGTTGTGAAATGCGCAGCTTTGCACCATCATCTAGAAAATATCTTTCACGACCTTTGACTTGAATCACATGACTATACACAGATGCATGCTTCACTGTACTTTTCATCGTTCTATCTAAATGGATTACAAAACCTTACGGATATCAATTAAAATAAAAGATGTTGGTTGATATGTTGGTTGGGTGGTTGGATATTCAGTTGGTTGGTCGATATACTCAATGGCTGGTTGGATGGATGTTTTGTTGATTTCAGATGGTGTTTTTAAGATATTATTGGCTATCGTATGGCGAGGACATGGGCTCTGTTTGAATTTCTCAAGAGAACCAGTCAGCTCATCCTGACAAGGTTACAGCACCTCCTTCGAATAAATGAAACTTGATATATGGAAAGTGAAAATAAATGTAGCATGACTAAAGACGATGGTTTTTTCAGCACGATCTCAGCATATATATATATATATATATATATATATATATATATATATATATATATATATATATATATATATATATGGAAAAGTAAATATAATACAACCATATGTTAATGGTACTGAATATTTTCATTTTTTGTCACCATAATAAATTGTTTTGTTTTAACGATTTTACATGTTCCCCTACCTCACCAACTGAAGATGTATGGACATTACCTTAAGATTATTTTCCATCCTGCACTGAATTTGTGTTCATTTACTTATATACAACACACATAATTTCACACACATACACGTACACTCTCAAACATTACACAATAAAGAACAGCACATGTACAAACCCAATGTGTTTTACGTTGCCTGTTTGTTTCGTCGATGCAAAAGTAAAGACAGATCAAGAAATTGAATCACAAGTTTACAAACGGGTTATGTTACCAGCTACGTTATTTACTTTAGCGACATATTTTCCAGCCTTTTAAATGATAAATCACAAGTTTTATAATATGTGAGATCTGGGATTTTTGATGCAAAACTTGATCTATTTATAGCATAATATGCAAGGAAGAGTGTTGATTTCGTCAGATTATAGGTCAGGTCTTATTCTCATCATGTTTTGCCATTTTATCGCTTGCAGTACCCATGAGAGATGATGCCGAAACATCCGTGTGATATTTGGTGTATTGTATAGTATTGTTAATCGCCACTTCCATCAAGTAGACACCCCTTAATCGGCGAGTTTTTATTTTTCCAAGATAAACAGCCCATTCCGTTATATGTAGGTCATATTTCTTGCCACGTCTGTATGCATAAGAATGGTCATAGTGAATCATGGGATATATATGTAGTTTCCTCAGAGGTGTAAATAATGTTAGCAATAGCCATTACTTTGGCGCGCAAATAAACAAAAAGTGATTAAGAAAAACTCAGTACAATGTATTTCAAAGGAGTAAACCTGGAATAGGGATATTGCTGTCTTATATTTATGTTTTACGGTATTCATATCACTGGTGAATAGTTTTTTTTTAGTGTTTGTGTTATGGTAGTGAATACGGTACACATTTTTGCATATACTATACTTTTCTAGCTAAGACCGATTCCATACGGTTTGAAAGTTAGTTACAAAAATTGGAATATGTAACCTTTACGTTTTCCCTATTTAAAGATTTTACATAGAGCTGGCTACTTACTGCGTATTCCTAAGTTTGTTAGAATCAGTTTCCCTGTTGTTGGAGATTAAATATGTCACATAACAGCGTAAGCACCCCTTAGACTTTATCTCTAAAAAATCTCAAAAAATGTCTTGACTAAACTCGTCTAGAGAAAGCAGATAAGTAAGAGTGCCTATTTCCAGTAATTTGATTGTGAACTCTTTCTATCAAACATCTGCACCAATCGAACCCCTGTTGAGAGGATTTCGTATGCAATGCTTCGAAAATCTCTAGTAGGGACATTTTCAGGAAAATACTATGAGACAATAAATAGGGGGTTAACTAATTGAAAGCGCATTAACTCTTCAAGCCATTTATGGACCCTTCAGTCGACCTCAATAGAACATTTCGACATATATCGTTATTTAATGTTTTCTAGTTAGGGCTACGATTGACCTTCACATATATTTATGGAGGGAGTGGGCCGAGGGCAATTATTGCAGTCGCATCTCAATTTGATAACGAATATACATTAATTGATGATCATTTGCACCTCACCAGGGTTACTGATTATAAAGGTTGTAGTTACCAAACATAATCTCTAAAATATAATTTATAATTATTTTCTTGGAAACAGTCATTCACGTTGATAACTCAGCTTGCTTGTTATGTATATCGAGTTTGAGTTTCAGGTCCATGACGTCAGGGTTCACAGTGGTTAAGGACTTTAGGCAGAGTATATAAATCACACACTGCGGGCATCAGTAAAGTCAGATGCCTGTAGTCAGAATCAGTATTACAGGTACATTCTAATCTATTCTGCGGTCATTGGGTGCGGTAAATTTAGAAAAGGTAATAACACACAAATTAAGCGGTTAGTTTTAGAACGGGCTTTCCTAGTGTTAGCATAATGTGATTGGAGGGGACATGATATATGGCATAATGCCCTTGTGCTAGACATCACTATAAACTGCCACACTACACACATCTTAGCGATATGATTCTTAAAACTACGATAAAAATCCAATATACGCATATATTCGTTATAATATGTTGTAGTTTTTAATACAAATCTTAGAAGCATTATGCTTGTCTACTTATTATTTAACATTCGATTTGTTATTTATGAAAGTACAGTCAATTAACCTTTCTTTATGAAAGTACATACAATTGCCAATTGGTCTTTCTTACAGTTTCCCTCAACCTCCCAATCGTCTATTTTTCCACACGTACTAGACAGCTCTGAAGAGTAGCAAAGGTATAACACGATTAATCCTGACTTATAATGTTATTCTCTAGTATCCGGGTCATTCACATTTAATCTCTCTGCAATTGTTCCGATTCTCTGTAACATCTAATGACTGTAGATAGAGCTCATGTTGCCGACTAAGCAGATATAAACCAAAAGTTAACAGCAGCTATGCAGCTGTATAATTCCCTCCCTCCAAGACATGTTTACGTTTATTAAGGATTTATGTCTTATCTCTCACTGGAATTTACGATACAACATAGGTATTTCTGATTCCACGACCTCTTCCTCGTCCTCCTTTCTTTCTATATTTAAACTGCTTCACACATATACTCATTTCTTTTTGTTGCAGAATTAAGATTTAATTCACTCACTTCATTTCTACAAATTAAAAACGTGACTACCACTTATGCGGAGTCGATTCCGTTTGCTTAGTGGTTAGAGCGTCCGATACGGATGTGCGAGGTCGCGGGTTGGAACCCTTGTCGAATAATACCAAAGGCTTTTAAATATTGTACAAACGGCTGTTTTGCTTGGCGCTCAGCATTAAGAGGTTAGTGTTAGGACTGGTCTGCGCAGTGTCAGGAGAATGTGAGCGGTAGGGAAAAGATGCTACATGTCTGCGGCATGATGCCCCAGTGCTAGACATCAACATAAACTGCCACATTGATGACATAGTAGCGATATGATTAAAAAAAATGAAAAAGCTACGGTTAAAAATCCATATCACACACACACACCTCTTATGCGGATTGTAATAAGCCCAATTGCCCATTCTGTATTTCTCTTTTTAAAGACGCCATTTGGCTTGGATACTGTTTTCGAGTGTCATTATAAAACCAAACATTCCAACCTCTTTCCTCATGTGCGGTTTAAATACTATTCATATCGTGTAAAATTAACATTTGCACGAAGGTTCTCGGTAGTTTTACTAATATTTTCTACTGAATATGGATACCGATACTTAAGGTGTATCTCGCAGTCAACGAGCTAAAGTTAGTACTGATATGATGAAATTATTTAACTATTGAGCACAATAAACAATAACCACCAGTCGTGATTTAAAAGTAACATTTTTGCCCTGCATGATTCACCAATCATAAACAACAATTTATTAGATATGTCACTTGCAACTAATAGTTGTGTGGTAATCAGTGTTTTTGCAGCGACAGTGTCCCAAATGAACCCCTAAGACATGATTTATGTACATGAAGTCAATATGACAAACTATCGAGGGGGAAATAGTGATAAAGCAAGTTTCAAGGTGGCTATTGTAGGACTTATGTTAGAAGTCAGATCGAGAATATTGGCATCTATAACAAACTACATATCTTATGAAAGCTTTTAGCGAATATACCATACTCATATCACAATTCATTCAGTAAATGTATTGATCATAGTGTTTCAAAATGGCTACTGTGGAATTACATTGAATGTCTCAATGGCTCTTTTGGAACCAGCTTGACATCATAAGCAGTTATTTATGTAATATTAAATTTATTTCTGTTTGAAACCCACAACACTCTGAAATGTCATTTAGCACGATTAACAGTTACAAGATATTCCAGACTGTCACTATGGCGGCAATATCTAATATCAAATCGGAATGATTTTTAATTTAGGATCAACTAGATCTTCAAATAAGATATCTTTTGGTGAAGAGACCATGCCATTATTACTTTTATTCAAGAGGATCAGGTATAGTATTAAAATCAAGATGGACACTGTGGTAGCCATATTGGATGTCACCTCAAACGATTTTCATTTTTGACGTCAAACGTTATCTACTGACAACTATATGTTGACGAGACTATATAATCAGGAGTTTTAAGACTGCGCTGTTTTGATTATACTGCCTGTCAAATCAGCGCCACTCTCTTATCTACTAGACTTTAAAAGAAGTGATATGGAGAAAACTCCAAAACAAAATTACTTTCAATTTCGTGTACTTAACCATATCAAGACTGTCAAGCTGGGCACTGTGTCGGTTATACTGAACGTTCGATTGGCATCATGTTCGTATCACCAATCAGAGAAAAGACAATACAGTAAGGCTATTTGTGAAAACCCAATGTTGTTATGACTATCTTTTAGGGAAAATAGTTATAGCAAGAGGTCAAGTCCTGCCTATATGCCATATGTCATATTGATGTTAATTTCATTTATGATCAACTAGATCGACCCATCTTTGAAAGAGGACACCAATAAGGAAATTGAATGTGTAACTGAAATATACCGACACTCTCCAAACAATAAATAAATGAACAGGTAATGAATCAAGCGTATTCATCTAGCATATTCAGAACATGTCAGAATAGAAAAATGGAAGAAGCAGATAATTTGATAGAGCTATTATTTAGTTTACATTTTTTTCTTCTTCTAATCCTGGAAATATGTATTACTATTGTGCAGCGAGCTACATAATAATGTATGTGTATATGTATGTATGTATGTATGTATGTATGTATGTATGTATGTATGTATGTATGTATGTATGTATGTATGTATGCATGTATGTGCATGTATGTACGTATGTATGTATATATGTATGTATGTATGTATGTATGTATGTATGTATGTATGTATGTATATATATATGTATGTATGTACGTATCTATGTGTGTCTGTGTATGTATGTATGTATGTATGTATCTATATGTGTCTGTGTATGTATGTATGTATGTATGCATGCATGCATGCATGCATGCATGCATGTATGTATGTATGTATGTATGTATGTATGTATGTATGTATGTATGTATGTATGTATTCGTTTGCTAAATATACATACATGCATTGACATGCTTCAGATTACCAAATGGGTATCACACGGTAAGAGATAGACCAAAAGTAACCTCAGGTAGATAGAATAAGCTTTTAACATGCACCTCTATTCAGGTATAAAAAGAAACTCAGACTTGTCATCCGAGTTTAATGTAAGAAAACAACATGAATTGTGAGCACTTATTATGTAAATAATAAACCAAAGATTGCTTAGAACAAAATGAGATTATATAAATTGTTCATGGCAGTTAAGTTTAATATCTGACCATATCTACCCAAATAATGTGAAAATAACAAATTATTCAAGATGTATAATTCTGAAACATACAAAAAGTCGCAGTGACTCATCGCGGAATTTATTGAGAAAATTGTTCGAAAGAAATGTGTATAAATGAAACACAAATCTAGACTAAGTAATAGCAGATTGATAAGAAGACCATCGACGAAAAGCCAAGTGCACAGGTGAAAAATTTAATGCATGCATGGGCATTTAATATTTTACACTCACTCACCTACACCACATTATTATGAACGGAAAGGAGGTCCTGTTTAGTAGGGTGATACTGTCATATGCTGGTATGTCACATGTTCATTAAGTGATTAATCTATAATCACATAACCTCCCATTTAAAATGAGAAATATCCGCACAAAGTGCAATGAAATTTAGGCAATATAAGACACAATTAAAAAATAACATACAGAAAGAATTACAAGAAGCCTCTTAGTCTGTATTTGTAAGTAATGACCTGTCAAGATTAAAATTTGTCTTCTCCCCCATTAAAATACAAATATCCCGAATACATACCAATCAACACCATAATAATATGCTGACGAATCATCATGACCTGATTCTGGGGACTTTACTTGGACACATTAAACCGATATCAATGCAGTTTATGACATAATAACGACGTATACAAATTCTGAGTACTCTACTTGGTTTCGTTAAACTGGTTTGAATATTATAATCATATGCTAATGAAGTATGAGGACTTGACATGGTCACATTACACCGGTATGAATACAGTAAAAATATGACAAGATGACCGCTATCACTTAACCGGCTTGTTGCAGCTGTTCTGTTTTTTGTGCCCTGTTCATGATATATTTATTGTTGCATCTCTTTGTCTATATTTGTGTGTTCATTATGTATTGGCTGTTCAGTTCATATGTGTTTCTTCATCTTCTTGTTTTGGAAACGAGAACAATAAGACTTAATCACAGCTGTCTTGCTCCACCGCTACAACTGCCATTTGAACAAACCGCCATCACGTGATACACGACAGAGAACCCGTCTATGATATGATGGACCCTCATTAATTGCTTTAAATGACCACTCCTTGGCTCTCCACACTACAGTGTGATCTAGATTAAACGAACTGGATCAACATTGATCATTACCTAAATGTAATCAGAAGTGAAGAAAGGTTGTTTCAAAGCTGGCCGGAGTAGAACAGGATGGCAAATTCCAATTATCTCCCTTATGACCTTTCCGGCTCGACAATTTATAAACTTGACCGTTAATTAAGGTAAACTAATTCAAATCCCTATTAATTTGTCAACCTTCCTGTCAATTGTCCAAGATATACCTCTACGTATTGCATTATTCAATGCCGAATCAGTAGGACCACCGGAAAAGAGCGCATAAATAATCAGTCCTATAAACGACCAGAATATTCACCTATTTTTCCTGACAGAAATATGGCTAAATACACCAGGAGATGAGCCCAAGTGTGCGGATCTAACACCAAATGGTTACTCTATCAAGTCCTTCCACCGTAACTCTCGTGGAGGTGGAATTGTTGTCAACACAAAGAACTCCATGACCAAACGGCTTAATCACACCACAACATTCAATTTCGACCATACGTCGTTTGAACTAGTTCAAACCACTCTCACACTGGAGCAAAGGTCAGTCCATTTTATCTGCCTATAACCGCCCTCCTCCTAAAAGAATGAACAAGCTAACTGAATCTCTATTTTTGGAGCTGTTTCAGAATCTCTTGGATAATGGAAATTCGATAGGTAGCAATCGGATTATTCTTGTAGATTTCAACTTTCACTGTGACTGTCTCGGAAACCCAAACACATCAAAACTCATAGATTCCATTAATGTTGTCAACTCAAACAGTCAATTAACCATCCCACCCATAAACATGGTCAAATTTTAGACCGGATTCTTCTTAGACCGGATGATAACATTCTACGGTCCTCCGTGGTTTCCCATGAACTTGCACCAGATCACCTAAGCATTATATGTCATCTTGACGTATCAATCACTAACCCTCCAGCTTTATCTGCTACTAAGAAAAACCTTAGTATGATACACATAATCAAATTCATGCATGACATCAAAGAAAACCTAACAACTTGCGTACCTCCTACAGCAGAACAATCGATAACTGCCTGCGTTTATTTCTCGACAAACATGCCCCGGCTACCAGGGCAAAGTGTCAATTCAAACGTGTTCAACATGGTATAGCAGTGTTAGGGAGAAGCTTCGCACTGCTACAAGAGACCGCCGTACAGCTGAAAGGATTTGGCTTTTCACAAGATTCATTATTCATAAGCAAATATATTAAGCCGCTAAGAAGAATGTCACAAATATAATTCCATGTTGTGAAATCAGCCCACTACACTACTAAGATCATGGAAAGTTCCAGCTGCAAAGAGCTTACCGAGATTACTAACAAGCTAATGTCAAGGAACAAATCTACACCACTTCCAACTACTTCTCAAGTCGACCTTCCGGACATGTTTCCAAAGTTCTCCCGTGACAAAGTACAAACTATTAGAGATAAGCCTGACACCACAATTTCAAATGACTCGTCATCACCATACAGTTGGGATATATAATTTTAGCGGCAACCATCAACAACAATTGGACCTGTCTCTATGGATTTCGTACGTACAATCGTGATGAAGTCTGCACCAAAATCGTTTTACTTTGATCCAATTCCAACATCACTGCTCTTTGAGTGTTTAGATTCTGTATTGTCTTCACTAACTGATGTTATTACTACCTCTCTCTCATCTGGGGAATTACGATCATTTTTCAAATCTGCCATTGTAAAGCTTCTGCTGAAGAAAGCAACAAAATGCCGCAACAATTTGAAGAACTACTGCCCCGTTTATAATCTCCCATTCATATAAAAAATCATAGAAACGTTGTTCTATTCCAGCTTGTATATCATCTGGATTCGAACAGTCTATTTAGCAATGCACAATTTGCTTATCGCCCTTGCCAAAATACTGAAACTTCTCTTCTAAAAGTTGTTAATGATATTCTCTCTGCGTTGGATAGCGGAAAGATTAATGTCCTCACCCTCCTTGATTTCCTTGCAGTATTTGACAAAATATACCATGGTATATCACCGCACCGTTTCCAGGAAGTATTTGGCATTTATAATAAAGCCTTACTGTGGTTCAAGTCCTACTTCGTCAACAGAACACAAATTGTGTCCGAAAATGGCATACACTCCAATCCACTGACGGACTCTAATCCAACATACCTATCCGACCTCACCCATGTTACACAAAAGCAAGACACTTACTTTCCTCTTCTGACAATTTTATTTTCATTAGTCCCACTATGAAAACAAAGTAATATTCAAGAGTGCTGTCACAACTCACTTATTTCGACTGCAATAACAAACTTAAATACCTGATAGTGTTTCCTACCTTAATTATTCTCAGCATGTGTTTTTCTGTTTTTTAATGTCATGGTGTTTGTGATTGTAATCATATCATTATATGATTTTATCTTATAGGAGTTGTCTCATGTTGTAAAGCGCTTAGAGTTTCTAAATAGGCGTTATACCAAGTCCTCGTTATAATTATTATTATTATTATTATTATTATTATTATTATTATTATTATCATCATTGTTATTATTATTAGTATTATTATTATAAACAAAATCTGAGGATTTTGTATGATCACCGTACAATGAAGGAGTATGCCCTTATTCTAAATATGCATCCAACATAAAACTAACAGTGTCTTGTTTAATCAATAGAACGGTAATTAAAGGCTCTAGAGCTGTATATCGGTTTTAGTGTCCACTTCTTGCTTCATTAGTAGGCTTTACGAATTAATTTTGCTACTTTCCTAACAAAGATATTAGCAGGCTTGACTGCTGTATAACACACTCACTGCCCAATACGTGACTTTATATGTAAAGGTAATACGATGTTTTACCACTATGTAACACCTTTGTTCTTTCAGAATGATTGTGTTGACAGGCTACATCGCTGTATTCTCGCTTTTCTGGCAAGCTAGGGCATTCTGCGCCTCATTGCATAGGGATCAATATATGTACGAATCAGCCAATAACCTTAATTGTATATACTTAAAAACAAACATCTTACTACTTTTGTTGTTACTGGGATAAACAAGACAAAGTCACATTATTGCTAATTGTTTGAACATATTATGTCGATTATTAGTTACTAATACAACATGTAGAACTACAGGCCAAATTACTCCATACAGGTAATCCTTATTCAACAGTGAAAGGAATTTCATCTGTTAAAAAGGATGGAATTGTATGCAGAAATTGAAACAGAACGAAATAGTATATTCATTAACCAACATTTGCTCAATGCAACAATGAAAATTGAAGATTTCATAATGCAAATATTAGCTAGATAAATTCTGTCTTGATATTTGTAAATTAAATTGACTCTATAGAAGGTTTCAAATTATCATATCGGGTGTCATAGATTTAATGTTCAGACATAATAATCATTGGTTTCACAGTTTGCTCCGATTATGTAGTTGACTGTTTTATGTTCAGGAATATCCTTTTTTGAATGTTGATACTCATTCAGCCTCAAGAATTCTGAAGCAATTTTATCTACTTTACTTTCGTTACACTTGTTTCGTCCCCTTTTTGTCTTTAATGTTTTTTCGTACATAAAACTGCGCTTGTTCAAAGTAGAAACGTATATAATGATATACAGTAAAGAAATGTTTATGTTTAAATGTGCTTAATATGTTTTTTCAACAGGGGTATTCAAGTATTCCATTCTAGGTAACATTTAAATGTATTATAACAAAGCATATCCATCACTTTGGTAATTTTGCTGTTATTATTTGGATACTCATAAGACACCAATCAATTCAGTTCAACTCAAATTGAATGAGCTGAACGTATTTAAATTTGATTAATTCAATTTCTTCCTACAAGACGTCGATGGATTACAATGCATGTAAATTATACACATTACATAAGTCATATCGATATTAAACATCAAATATTAAAACTGGAAACGTATATTACAAAAACGTAATATCTACATAACAAATCTACCGTACGACAATGCAAATAGATATTTTTAGTACATGAGTTGTATTCTTAAGTTGTTGTATTGGAGGCTGTATACTCTATATCATTACCATGTAAAATATGCTTTAGTTTGCAAGCTATTCCGTTCCTGCCTAAGACATAAACTACTCATAAGTTAATGGCGGCATAATCTGGAATATAAGGCAGAGAAATACATTAGAAGCAAGAGACGTTGAGAATTGGACAAGTTACCATCATGTTACTTGTAGAAACTAGAAGTTTATTCGTTAAATGGTAAATATACAGCTCTGTAAAAGGACATAAATGATTAAACGTGGAATGACTGTATTAACAATACGCCTTCCATGGTATCGATGGCCGGAAGTGGGATATTAAGAACTTAAAACGATTATTTTGAACAAGTGGATGATCAAAGTATGGACAATATAGTCCTGATTTGTGCTTCGACAACACCAAACCGAAATAATCACTGATAACATCTAATAACGTTAGTGGAGAAATGAACGATGACATGAACATTACCATAAACCTATCTGCCGCAAACAGATGGAATAATACAGTGGAAAATAGACATACTTCCAGTACTAACAACGAATTTAAGAGAAGATATTGTCCAGAAGATTTAAAGAGAATATATCACTCTCAATTATTTACAAACGATAAGGAAATGTAGCGAATCTTTTCGTTTCTTCAACGGATCACATAGTTAAAATAATGAAACCGACGACATGCTTACGGAAATCATCGTTCAGTGGCTGATGCCCATCCTAAGATTGCTTGTCATCATAAGTGATACAAAATCGTTTGCTCGGGCTGTCAAAGTTGCGAAACGTGAGGAATGTGAAGAAACTCTTTATTGATCATAGTGGGTACATATCTTGAATCATGGTACGCGGAGCCAAGACAAGAGTAAAACCTTACTTAAAGAGCCGGTTATTGGCAAGTGAAGTTGCTTATTTGAGTACTCAGCATACATATCTTTCGAGGTGCAGGAAGGAAATGCACGAATGGCTTTAATAAATGCCGTTATTGCACATATCAATCGACAAAATACGTGAGTATGAGAGTGTAAACCAATATATATATATATATATATATATATATATATATATATATATATATATATATATATATATATATATATTGCCAGCAAGTACGACATGTCGAAATACATGATCGTGGAAAGTATCACCAGGCGCAATCTTTAAACGAAAATGGCCCATCACACACATCAATGTTGTGCTTACTGACCCAGATAATTCAATTTAGAGAAGCAATATTTAGTGGAAGATGCAGTCAAGAGAGGAAAATGAAATGCATCAACATGCGGTACATTCACATGCACATCGACTGATGATAGTTTTTAATGTGGTTGGAGGTGGCTCTTTCTCACGTTTCCTCAGAAATAAGCGAACTATGAAGCAGATGGTGGCGTGATCGTAGACAATACGGTCGGGTCACAAAGGCTGCAAGCAGGAGTGTTTGAATAGATGGCAGGTTAATATGGGGTTAGATTTGCATAGGCATATGTAATGTTGTGTAATAGTAAATAGTGAAATAAGAAGAACCTACACGCTGAGTCACCTATATCACGGGAAATGACATAAGTGAACAATCAAGCATCCTTAACAACTTCCTAATTACACTATTATAAAGTGGAAACATATCTGTGGTGGGTACGTCACTTTATACGGAGATAGGCAGAAAAGGTCGTAGGTACTAGTGTAGATCTGAATCATCCAGGGGTCAAAAGAGCGGGGATGGAGGGTTATTTTAAAATGATGACGCACTTTTACATTTTTACAAATATTATTTTCTTTCAAGTATTCATTTTCATAGGGCCGAAAGAAATCAAGGTGATTTTAACAGGTTTAAATAATACAAGTAAATCGTTGACATAGTTCTTAAATACCACCTAGGTTACATGTTTATGGCTGAAATAAATTTCAGATGCCGCCTGCTCTACAACCTGATTGCCAAGATAATTTTCAAATACCACCTACTTCACAGTAAGATGGCTAGTAAAGGTCTCATATACCACTATCTCTGAAGATAGGTAGCTGAGAAAAAAGTTAGAAAATATAGGGGAATTGGTAATAGTAGTTCAGTATGAATATCACTACAGCAGAACTCAATATACGGAACAGTCGGCAGAAACGGTATGCATCCGGTAGTAGTAATTAGGTAACTGTAGTATTACAGTATCCATAAATATTCGCTTCCCATTGTACCATTATAGTATGAATACTTTATGCAAAGAGCAGATAATCTTACAATAAACTTTGATTCGGAAGGAAGTGGACGTTATATCAGGATGTTAATGTCATCAGCTGATATAATCGGTATGGTAATATAGATTGCCAGATTCAGATTGTTACGTATGTACTGAGCACGTTGCCTATCAATTTCCAAATCTACATTTCGCACACCCAACCATGCAACATGTTCAGATTTCTATATCTATAATGTATATATACGGTAGAGATGAATGTTTTTATCTTCCAGAAAGGTTCAATATCCTGACGTCAATGTCATCGAATAACGAAATTAGCTGCCAAGTCATGGGCATATGGGAATGTTGACGGAATCTGAATTGTATACGTACCAAACATTACACTTTTAGAAGATATACTTTTAAAGAACATATATATAAAATGGAATGTTGACCTGAATTATAACTTTGTTTATATGTATTATAGGACTCCCTATACACATGTCCACAAAGACCAAGTTATAATAAGATAATTTTGGGGAGAAATAAAATCAAAATAATGATTTCTTTATGTTTACCAATTATCTAAACTATATTTAATTAAAGAACTTCAATTTTGTTTGCATGTGTGGTGCTTTCAATTAAATGGTAAATGTGTTTAAGTTAATAATGCATACCACATAATTTCAGTATTCTGCAATTAATTAGTCCACGCACTGCTTTCTGCTCTTTATTGCTCATTAAATAATCTGTAACTTTATTGTTACTACTTTGCGAACATTTATTTTGTATAAATCAGTTGACTGAAGCATAACATTTACAAACTGAAGTAAAAGCCGCATTAATAATTCATGTAAAAAATGATGCGGTTACAAAATATTGTACGTCAGCCCCAATAGGTAATTTGCAAAATCATGTTACATGATTCGCTTTTATCATCCCTCGTGTAACAAGGAGAAAAATAAAACAAATAGCGTCGGCGATTTTGTCCTTATATCCCGAACCCATGTTGGTACCAGAATCATATGAAATCAACATATTAAAATTGACTGCAATATTTGTTTCCAGGGAAATGTTTTATCGAACTTTCTTGTTATCGTTGCGTGATTGGGATGTCTTGCAAAAAGTGTGCATTAATATCGTCTATGTCGTTGCATCACAACTGGTATTTGATCCACTTCTTCGCCCGTCCGTCTTTCCTCCGGTCACAAAATCTATGAATCTATAGTGGATCGGAATGGCACTTGGTGAGATTGTTGGTCATCATCTAAGATCTTACTTACTGACACATTATTTTACTAATGATTTGTGTGTTAGAATGATTTACCGTTTCTTCGTTCATGTTGATGCAATATCATGCATAACAGCCATTTTCTGAATATGCCTGCTCTCGTAGGTTTTAGTGCATTGCAATCAATCCGTGTTCCTCTTATGATCATCGTCAGAAAGTATTGATGGTGACCTTTATGCTCAAACTACCTTTGGAAGAGTTATGCACTGTATCAGCATTACGCTTGTTTCCATCTTATGGGGTAGGGGTGAAGTGCAGAAGAGACTGCTATATTTAAATTTTTAGGTTTAAATTGAAAACATTTGAAACATATATTTCGCCAATTTTGGAATAATAATATAGAACATATACAAAACATAAGCTATTGTTTGATCTGGAATCGAGATTTTTTAAACAGTTGTATTAATATATATCCTGATAAAAGTTACCTTGCATTGAAAACTCGTATCATACAAAGTGTTAATTGAATAACGATGAGATGAAATATGCACAATCAATCCATGCAGAGAGAAGTATTTGCTTAACTGTAAAGGCGACTTAAAATGGTATACATAAATAACAAAGAGCCATAAAACGTAAAGAACATTGCCAGTAAACGAATTACAAGAAGAAATCATTATCATATTATCAGTATTTAAAAGATTTACAACTACTGTGTTATGGTGAACGTACATTATTATGTGAACATTATATATAGCATCTCGTCATTTTGTAGAATCTGCATGTGACCAAAGTCCGAACTAGAGTAAAATGTTAAGAAAGAATACCTGATTTTGCTGCTTAATAAACAATCCGGATAGCAATATCAGTCAATGGCAAATATTGTGCACTTTGTATTTAGCTAAGCCGTTAATGCTGCGATTGATTAAACTAAGTGTAATAAATTCAACTTATATAAGGGGAAACAAAATTTACATTTGTATAAATTTGTCACCAAACTAAAAATATATAAGAAATGTGCCCATTACTCTAATTTTTCACAGAAGACAAATAGAATGAATCATATTTCACTGCTGTAATTTTCACTAGCTAGCCTTACTATGCGTGTCATATTTTACCACTTAATTTTCCTACAAAGAAAAAATACTTTTTAATAATTTTCAACACTCTCAATTTTACGTTTATGTTTGTGGTAATCTGTAAACAGGTGACCTTTTCATACATTTTGTTGTGATAGTAAGAAAGGTAAAACCGTAAAATTGTGTTTAGTATATCTTCCTTATATATCGGCAGAACAACTGTTGAAACTTATTTCCGCGAGGACTTAATATGATATTATCGATATAGTAATATGATATTATAAATATAGTAATAGAATATTATCGATATATTAATAGGATATAATTGATATTATGGGATATTATCTATAAATAAATTATGATTTTATCGTTATAGTAATGGTTGCTGTTGTTGTTGTTGGGTTTAACGCCATTTTTGGAGGCCAGTATTAATGGTAGACGAAGAACCCGGGTAAACCCTGGAAAGAACCACAGAACCACGAGAAGCTACCGGCACGCTTTCTCACATACCCACACTGGCTGAATCCGAGACTCGAACCGACGCAGACAGTGGAGAGGTTTTTCAGTGATCTGTAACGGAGAGCGCTTTAGACCACTCGGCCACTTGGGGCCCCTCGTCATACTAATAGGATATATATATGTATATATATATATATATATATATATATATATATATATATATATATATATATATATATATATATATATATAATATGATATAATATATATAATCGATAAAGTGATAGAATATTATCGATATAGTAATATGATATAATCGATACAATAATGAGATATTAATGAGATATTATCTATGTATTAATAGGATATTATTGTTATAGTAATAAGAGTATATCGGTATAGCAATAGGATATTATCGATATAGTAATAGGATATTATCTATATAGTAATATTATATTTTTTAGGATATTATCGTTATGGTAAAAGGATATTATCGTTATAGTAATATGATGTTATCGTTATAGTAATAGTATATTATCGTTATATCAATATGATAGTATTTATATAGTAATATGATATTATCTATATAGTAAAAGGATATAATCTGTATAGCAAAACCATTTCATGTCCATATCTCCTATTGTGCCACTAAGAACTTCTGTGATAAACCTGAAAACCTATTAATCTGACCAAAAATAAGATCTCTGAGATAACCGATATATGACGCCACCGACAAGAGGTCATATGTAGTCTTGTATAAACTGTTTTGCTTCATTCGAGATTGTATTGAACTTATGTGGACCGGTCTCCAGGATAAAGAGTCATAAACTACTAATTGAACAAACCCGGGTAGGGGGTAGATATTAATATCTGATGTACATTTTGCTAAGAAATACAGAACTAAACTATTTGTGATTGGGGCATTATGTAAGAGTTGAGGATTCTGTCAGGCTTCAACTTAAAGGCTGACTCATTTATCGATATGTGAGACTACGTTAATTCATATACAGAACACATTACAATGTATCTCTTCTGACTTGGTATATATCATACCCCTGTCTAAGTCCAGTAGAGTTATCTCCCTTATAAACGATGAAGTACCTAGCTCTCTACTGATTGAATTGACAATCTAACATTTTGTGACAGGCATGCTAAAGTCGAATTGAAGCTATATTTATTCCACCAAACGTTAAAATTGAGATCCATGCAAAGCTGTTATCGGTGCATGCAGTATCAACTTGTTATAAGCAATACCCGATTCTGATCAGGTTGTGGAAATTCTGTTGACGCCTATGATTCAGTTGTACACAGTAATGAAGTCAACATTTGATATTCTACTTCTTTTCCGAAATATTTCTTGAACGTCTGACATAACTGCTCTGTTTAGTGTTAGCCGTATAATTCAAGCCTAATATACTTTTAAAATAATAAATCGCTTTATCCATTATAATAGTTCCTGATTTAATACCACACGTGTTAATTACTATTTCAACGTTTTAATAAAAATAGATTAAAATAATGTCTCCAAAACATGTCAAGTTCATTCTTTCGTAGCATAGATACATTGTATCAATGTATTGTTTCTATATGATATGTTAGCTGTGTAACGTTGTTGTTTATATATAAGCGGTGTAAATATAACATTAATGTTTCCATGCTAGAAATAAGTTGTGTAAATGTATTGTTTCTACATTATATATAATCCGTGTACATATAATATTTGAATAGGATATACAACGTTTGTAAATACAATGTTCCTTAGTAAATCGAGTAAAGGTAATGATTCCAGAGTAAAGATAAGTTGTGTGAAGGTAATGTTTCCTTTGTATGAATAGGACGTGTAAATATAATGTCTCCGTAGTATAGTACTTGATTTGTAATGTTACTCTCCCGACAGTATACATAAGATATATAACGATAGTGTTTCCCTTCCATAACTGAATTACGTAAATGTAAAGTTTAGGTAAAGGTAAGTTATGCAAATGCTTCCGCAGTATCGATAAGCTTTGTTAATGTGATGTTTCCACAGAATTTACAATCTTTGCGTTTCCTTATTATAGACAGGGTTCGCAAAGGTACTATTTGTATAGTAATGATGCATTGTGAAAATGTATTATATATATATATATATATATATACGCTGTGTAAAGATAATAATGTATTTTCAGGAAAATTCACAAATTCTAGTCCTCTATTTCTTTAGAAAGGAACTAAATGAATAATACTTCACTGCTTGCAGTTTTCGCTCTCTTTCCTTCCCGTGTATGAAATGTTTTACCAATTAACTTTCCGACAAATATATTGTCAATTCGCTAAAATTAAAAGATTACGCTAGCTTTCATATGTAAACAGGTATTCTATTCCTTCTTCCTATGGTGCCGAGAACAAAGCATAAACTGTATAATTAAGTTATATATATACTTTCTGTTAATATCGGCATTATCTCTAAGAAAATCCTTTTTCCTCGATGACATGATTAGATACAATGTAAATATTAAGAATATGTTATGTGATCCACTGGAATAACTATCAATCAGATTAAAACCGAGATCTCAGACATGACGGAGATCTGAAGGACACCGTCATAAGGTCATCTTCCGATAATTATTTGTTTTTGTCATCACTATTTACAGCAATCTGATTTGCCAGGCCCTTTTGAAAGATTTGGTTAATACCTATATAAGCCCATTTCTTTTTATTTTAAGTCATACCCGCCTCAACTAAATTTTAACGCATATACTCAATGAATGAGTACAAGATCACTAAGACTCTGACGTCCTTTGTAAAATTTTAATTATAACCAAATACTGGATCTTTTTCCCCAATAAATAAGATATCTCTGCTAATGCTACAAGTAAAATAAACTATAAAGGGACACATCGACATTGTCTGCTTACATATCTGTATGTGAAGAAATGACAGTTCCATGTCAAGTTCATCACTAATTGCATGTATTCATGAATCATGTGGAGTTGAGATTTTTTCTGTAGACTAAAGTAAAACAAAATGAGAAGAAAAAGGAAACAAAAGTTGTGGTCATAACTTGAATCGAACCTATGTTCTTCGTATTATTAATAGCACGATTCCCTAAGTTACCGAACTTGATAGATGTTTTATTAGATAACGTATTAAAGTCCGTATAGGCACTGTTCTGTATTATTAAACTATTGGACGCAATTACCGACATTGTATTTAACTATTTTTAATGTTGAATTCAAGTATAGCGATAGAGTTCATATTTTTGAAGTTTAACGAAATATGAACCGAGAAAATAGTATGCAAATATTTGTATGATCAGCTCTCTTGGATCATACAGTTTGCATAATGTCTTTTCGGTCCATGCATTGTTGAATTGAGAAAACCGCAGGAAATAGTTACTTGAATTCAAGTCTCCAATCCTATTCAAACTTTAAACTTTATGAATGGGATGAAATATCATTCGAAATATATTGTGTATAATGATCCCTAGCAAGACATTTTTTTATTCGTCTGATAGGTTTGTCGAACAGAAGTGGACCGGAATCCAGAATAAGAGGATGTAACAGTATCAAATGAACACAATCTTAAGGTTGGTGTGTGGAGCGTCATGTATATTGATTAGTTTATTAACAAATAAACAACAACAATGTGATTCGTGCATTTAGTAAGAATTGTAGTTCATGTCATAGTATAAAAAATGTTGATTGACTTGGCAACGTAAGATATTACATTAATTCATATTTAGGTCATATTTTGTATTTTTTCAATTCTAGAAATATTATCCATATCTTTAATAATGGATCTGTTGTGATTGGATAACTCATAAAATTGTCTAGTTCAAGCAAAGTTATCTCTTATATATGATGATGTCGCTGTTTCTGTCCTTATGCAATTGACAATGAAACATTGCTTTACATGACAATTCATGACATGGATGATATAATGGTAAACAAAGGCTAGAAGCAATAGAAGGTGATCACATGTTTATATTTTTAAACACATGCATGCAATATTAACTCACAATGCATTTTGCTGTAAAATTGTAACTTTTCTACAAGGGTAAATAACATTATTAGTGTTGCATCCAATAAAGTTGTATTCATTCCATTTAACCAGATTGTGTCCACAATGTATGATACGTACATAAGTGTTAATATAAACTAATAAGAAAACTCATCAAAGTGGCAGGCTATAGTTTTGTAATTGTCTAAATTCAATGATATAATGTGACATTTTCAGGCAATATAGTTTAATATTTAACGATCTGAACATGTTTCTCAGTACAACGTTTCGAGCTTGTCATGTTTTTGAAATTACTTTAAGGGAATATACACCTCCCATCGTTACTTCACAGTTGATAGACAGTAAAATATCATCAGTTTCCCCGGAACACAGATAGCCACCCTGTAGACAAGTCAGTTCAATGCAAGGTGAATAACTCAAAAAGCAGTATTGATAGCAACTATTTTGGATTGAGTGAAGCTGGTTAGTTAACATTGTTTCGTTCAATTATCACGAATGAAATTTGCTAGTGTTCTTACCGTGAGCATCGTTTTTTGTCAGGGCTATATATAAACGTAAGCTTGGGGTGCTTACACATATTGTGCTTTAAACTTTCATTGACTATCCAGGATCAAATGAATGGTGTTTTTATTATTTGTTTGTTTTGATGTAAGCAGAAATATGAACCGTTTTAAATCTGCTTGCGTGATTTTGTTAGGAATGTTTTATTAAGTTGTTGGAATCGGTATTACAAATATACAGATATCTGCAGCTAGCATATCTACATATATCTTACCAACGTATTAAGACATTTGGGAAGTATGCTATTGACGGTTATGTATATGGAAAATATCGAAACAATTGGCGGAGCTTTCAATGAAGAAGTGCATAGTTTTGCTGCGTATAACTGCTACTTGAAACAGAGTAAACATATATCGAGTCGTGTTAGTGTAATCGATGTGATAATGAGATTCTAAATATCCTTTGTTAGTATACGATCAGAGTGATGCCGAGCTACGATTTACCTTTCATGTATGTCGATTTGATTACAGTATGGCATATATTCCTTACGGTGCTTATTTCTTCCTTTGTACGTTTAGAAACATGCAAGTCAATATTATTCTACATAAAGCCTTAGTGTAATTAATGTTAATCGCATTTATTTAATTTCCTTCTTCTTGTCCGCAGTAATTTACAACAAATTTTATCATATAAGCTCCGCTATACGACTAACACTGTTATTTCATAATAAAATGATTTCCTGTAAAGAATTTTAATGTTGATATTATTTCTATATTTTTGTAATTGCATTTTTAATATTCATGGATAATGGAATCTGTGTACATTTGAGATTGATCATTATAAATAAAACGGGAAGCACTTCGCCATTTGTTGAGAAAGATGTTTCAGCAATAACGGCGACCTTGACGGTGAATAGGTTAAAACATATTCACGTGTAATAAAACATTTGACATTGTCTGGTTGGATTATTGTAAGTTAAATATGAACAAATTTATTTATTCCCTGTCTCCACGCGTGTATTACTGCATCGCATTATTTACGGTAACACATATTCAGATTGGAACAATGCAGATTCAATTCGTATGTTTGGAACTCAATTGCGTTTTATGCTGGCCTCCACCTGTTTCATGGGTATAGTTGCACCAAATTAAAATGATACAAGTCGAAATTGGCTCTAAAAGCCATATATTATGCATAGCCTAAAGGAGAGTATTGGAAAAATGGTGAACAACGTTCTTGTTTTATTCAATATTTACAGCTTTTTGTTTGAACTTCATGTGATGTTTAAGCACATTAAATATATCAATTAGGTGTAACACAAATGGTTCGTTGTGGAATGAATTTTTTGTGAATGTTAATAGTACATATAATGGTATTTAGTTTTAAATGTTTTCTTTCTTTCTTAATTAGTGTGCGCAACACGTCATTCTCCTTTTTGCCCATGCATGTTAAACTTGCTCATAAACTGTAAAGCTCTAATTAAATATAATAGTATAAATATTTAGCCTAATCAAGTCATAACTCATAGGAATAAATTGTATATTTGAAAAAGAAAGCTAGATTGTGGACAGGTTAGGTGTGGATTAAAATTAACATTGGTTAATTTGATTCATTTACCAAACGCCCAAGACGTTGCCAAGGATAAGTCGTTCACCTCTGTATGCAGAAAAAATAAACAAATCATCCGTACGATATAAAACAAGGATTGTTGTATCAATCCGCGCAAAAATACGTGTTATTCTATGTAAAGAAATGGGGGTTTTCCAGGAAGAGAGTAATTATAAATGGTATACTGAATCTTATGTAGAGAAGTTGAGTTTGTGCAAGGCCGTCGTCATTAACTGTTGTAAATGTTGGGGACTTCTTTATATAATCGGTGTAGTAATACAGCCTTTGGCAGGTAATGGGAAGAATAAGTTAAACACAACTTGACACTTTATGTCTTCAATGTATATAGCAAAATGACAATATACCATGCACGTTTTCTCTACAAATAAGGCATTGTTTCAATCACTGTTTTGAACTGTATCGTACTGTTACTTGTCTCTTTAATCACCAGTGTCTCTTGTCTCTTTAATCACCACATGGACATTCACGAATGTACAATGTTTTGGACTCTCATTCATCCACGCGTGAAAGTACAAAGATTCATACTGTCCGTCATGATTTGGTCACTCCTGACAGTGCAATGTTCTGTACTGTCTCTCGGGACTGGCAACTCTTCACAGAGAATTGTTTGGGATTATCACTCGTGACTAGGAAACTCATGACAGTACACTATTTCTGGAGTATTACACGTGACTAGACCACTCGTGACTGCGCATTGTTTTGGATTTTCACTCGTGACTAGGCCACTCATGACAGTGCGGTGTTTTAAATTTTCATTCGTGACTAGGCCACCCATGACAGCGCACTGTTTTGGATTGTTGCTTGTGATTAGGCCACTCATGACTGTACACTGCTTTCGATTGTAAGTCGTGACTAGGCCACACATGGCATTGCATTGTTTTCTACTGTTAATATTCATCTTGAACACTCAAATACTGTACTAATCGTACGAATGTTGCAACTAATGTAATACTGTAATATTGTAATGATGTATTTGATGCTGTGGGTTATCATATGCATTACCCCTTTTTGTTAAGAAACATTGATTAATAATGATAATAAAACAAAGTCCATATCCAAATGTACTGATAGGAGTTTAATTTCCGCTTGAGATAGGTCGTGCACAGCCAGTCCATATTTTTGTCCTACAAGTAAAATGTTAATCAAATACATACATGTAAATATTTTACAAGTACATATATGGTTATGATTATAAATGTATCACACTGAATACATTATTACAGCAGTACCAACTTCGCGCGCAGGAGTACAACCATAACTTGGTCAATGGAATTGTGCCAGTATATCTGAATAATTTGTGTCAGAAATTCTAGCTATGGATATTTAACGCAAACAACAGGCCTCAAATCTCTATATCTGTCTCTCTCTATCTCTGTCTCTCGCTTAAATGTTATGTTGATCAAAAACACAATTATTTATTTATTGTGACTCTATGCGGGAATACATCTTTCCAATACTATTCTTGCAGGTTTGTTTGCTACTTCTTATTTATTTTTCTTTCTGACAATTATTAGAAGTTGTTTTCTTCTTTGACTTTCTGTTTAGTCTCTCTCTCTCTCTCTCTCTCTCTCTCTCTCTCTCTCTCTCTGAAGAGTGTTTATGTTAGTTCCAGGCTTATTAGGGGTCAATTTACAAACTGCCAGGAAGTTACAAGATATTATCTGATCACAAATACTGACCGTTATGATACTTCATCAATGTTATATTCATCATCTCTATAAACACATACCGCCAGATCCTTGTACTACATATGCATTTAGTTACACTTATTTATATTTTCGTATAACCAGAGGATGCAGCACCATATATAACAAAATTGCAAATCATTTTGTAGCGAATTGACGTCACTCAGTAATGATCATTATCACACACACGCTCTTTTTGGCAGAGTTGTCCACTTTCTGACAACAGACTCATCTCGAACATTTCGGGTAAGGATGTTATGTGGGAAAGACGTGGATGTATTTAGGTAAGCAAATTTAATACTACGTAAAAAAATCATATTAATGACAATTACTTTCAACAATCGTATAAAATATAAAATGTGCAGAATATCCGCTTATCGAGAATATTAAGTATGTATATTAAGGTAAGTTCGAATAAATATTATTTTGCGTTAATGTTTCGGTTTTCTTTATATTAAGTTTCCAACAAAGGCAATAAGAAGAGGAAACATGTGCACAATTTGAGTTATATATATATATATATATATATATATATATATATATATATATATATATATATATATATATATATATTTAGTGAATTATCTTGATTGAAGATCATCAAGAGTGTATATTGTATCTCTACATACAATTTCTATAAAACTGAAAGTTATATGAGAATGCAAATTTATGAGTACATAAATCCGTTAGTTCTGTAAAACACAATCTGAACGGTACGGAAACAAAAGAAAAATCAGTAACATGGAACAATCAATCGAACAGGTATATAAAGTATACATATTTTGTATAATCGTGACTGCTATTGCTCTTTGTAGTTGAATGTTTAGAACCATTATTCTATATATAACTTCGGGTGTTTTCAATGATCTTTATTCAAAGATTTAAAGAGTGAAATGAAAATGCATGGATGTGTGGGCGACGATTCGCACATGAATATTGTTCAATGCAAGCAAATGCAACAGTGGTGGTCCAATTTCTTATAAGCATTGAGTGATTGTTGCGAAAGGCCAAATGCACGATTTGATTAGCGTGTGGTGATGGTAATATCTCGCGAAAAAGCTGGCACCTCATTGGCAGGCTCAGAATAGAATATTTTAAAAATATTATTATATAAAAAAGTTAACTACATAGACATTTGAGCGTGGTTGACTGTATGCACGCACGCGGTAATGCCGGATGAACTGTTCATATTGAATTGATTATGGACTTGAATTAATATTATTAGCTTCGTCATGGCCAGATTCATCCTAGCGTGTGTCGCATATGCCATCCAACAAGGAAGAATTTATTGCCTCCGCGACCGTCCGCTGCGACAGAAGGATCGCAGACATATTACTATTCTATTGTAGGATTATATACTTAGGTCATGATGATAAACATCAGTCATCGTAGCACGATCTCGACTGATTTTTATGACTAGAGACACCGTGCTGTCGAGCATCAAAGTTTCCATATCCACGCACTCAAAAGCGTCAACATAACAACACAAACAGGTATTTTGATTATGTAGTTAGGCATGTAAATATATGGCTATATAAGTATATCACACTTTTCCAAATGTAGATACCACAGACCATCGACAACAGTCACTCCTAATAAGAGAAACAGACATTTTTCAGCTAAAATTGGGCCAAGTCAAACAAGTAATCACGAAAACCTAAGAAATCATTAAAATTGATGACTATATACAATTGACGCATACTACAGATTTATTACATTATTTATTTGTGGAAAAAGTAAATAAGTAAATTGGATAATGGTTGTACATGCCCCCACCATGTATTTATGACTCAGTTACTGGATAACTGGGAACATAGGTCAGTTGGTCAGCTACTTCCCCCAATGATACTGAAAGGTTTTGCTTTAGTCAAGTAAGTTCCTGGCAATTCCGGTTTGCGTCGTCTATGTCCAACCGATACTCGTGACATTCTGAAAAGCTCTTGTCACGCCTCAATGAAAAAGCTAGTTACGTATATTATCCACATTTCCCTTAAAAAGGACAGTCAAGTTGATCGTTACAGTGTGAATGTGGTGTTTTAATTTGTTCTAAGGTCTATACGTGCCAATATAATAGCTTTTCCACAGTTAGTTTTTGTTTTCTAGAATGCGATCACTGAATACAATGTCTTGTATTGTGTATTTTCTATCTTTTCGATGCCCTTTTGTGTGCTAAGTGTTGTAAATAACAAAATAGAAGCGTTATCTTCATGGCTGCAGTATGTTTTCTATCTATCTATCTATCTATCTATCTGTCTATCTCATCACGTCGGACAATTATGTGCGTCGGGCAATTCTGACCAACGATATGTCAATTTTTCAAACACTGAATCGAGTGTTTTAGGGGGTTGAAAATCCGTTTTGTGTCAAGAAAAATTATCCCACATTTCGTCTCGAAATGCAAATGAAAATATTATTTCTAAATGTCATCATGAACACCCACTCCATGACCTTCTTGAACCTGTTACACAAACAATCCTATTCAGTATATATTGGAATCATACAAATAGATTACAAATATATACATTATAAAAGGGATCGAAATGTATACCTTAGAATGATTCTGCATCTTAATCCAAGTTACAATTATGCACGAAGTTGTCCCACTCGTACAAAATTGTCTGCTCTCCAACGTGTCAACTTGCCGCTAGAACGGGATTCTCAAGAAATTACCCGGTGTATAGCCTCTTTCTAAATTATGTAGTAATTATGTAGTAATATTTGTTAAACAAGACGTTGTAAGCACATTATATTTATTGCTGTTTCTATTCAACATAATATCTTTATATTACAAAATGTTGAACTTTACATTTTTTCATAACATCGGTCTAGTTTGCTTGATATATCTTGCCATTTATTGGCATTGTTGCGTTAAATTTTCTAAAATTAGCTATAAACCTGACCCATTTACTTGACGGAAGTGTTGACATAAACAGTCCAATATACTGTATTTAATTTGTATAGCCCAATAGATAAGCATTGCATCGTTTTAAAGCTGTGCGTAGAATAGACCGACAAATCGCAATTCATGAAAATGCGGGGGTCTGATCCCGTGCGTCCAAAACTTAATATTATTTTGAACGGAATATTCTGGTGACAATTGTATACATGATTCATACAAACCAGAAATCACTTTAAATTATAGATACTAACAAAGGTGATTTATAATTGCAGTATTGTATATCTTTGTATATTTAAAACACCGTCCATCACATTGATATTAAATTATACACAAAGTCTATTTTATTATTATTATTGTTAGTATTATTACTATTAGTAGTAGTAGCATTAGTAGTAGCAGTAGTAGTAGTAGCTGTAGTAGTATTGTTGTTGTTGTTATGCATTATTATTATTATTATTATTATTATTATTATAGCAATTAATCTACGCAGTTTTGTTGTAATTGCACATGATTATGTTTGTTGTTTTTGTTGTTCTTCTTCTTATTTATATATGACCGTATTATCTGCGTTTACCTTTTGCCTATGATAGGTGACTGGTGAACTGGAAACTATATAATTGTTTTCGTGATACATCGCAGAATTCGGTTTAGATTTGGTATGGTCAGATTTTGAATTATGTGTACGCTATGACTTGACCACGTTTCGGTATTCATAGGTACATTTTGTGACGTTAAAAGAAAAATCATTCATGATTAAACTCACATTACTGTAATCTCATGTTGTGCATTCCTAATTATGTACTTGATAGTGTGAGCATACTTGATTTTATCTGGTTATCTATGTGATTGTTTATGAACACCTCAGAACTGAACCAGATTAAACCAGATTATCGTTTTACAAAGTTGAAATTACCGTATTTTTCGCGAGATCTAGTGCAGAACAAACCACATGTTTCGATATCACTCTCCGATTTGGAATTCTTAAAATCTCGTGTAAAATTCAGGAACATTTTATGCGCTTTGAATTTCAAATCTCTTCAATCTCCTTAATCAATGCTAATTGAATACAAGCATATCTTGTGCAAATCACCGTATAAATTTCCTTTCTTTTTCCACAACATAACAATGCCACAGAGTTATTCAGTAGAACAAAACTTTGTATAATTAAAAAATATAAAAATATATGTTATGATGCTTTACAAAAGATGAATATTAGTCGGCTATTTATAACTGTAATACGTTTTTGGAGAATAATGGGCGATTTCACATTAGATACCAATAATAAGCCAGAAGGACGTCTATAGCATGGATTTTGACTTTGAAAATTATTTTCAAATTCATTCAAACGTATGAATGACTTCAGATTTCCATAAAAAGATGGCATGTAATGTTTCAGGAAATACATGTTTAAAGGTTGTATTCAATACAGACAATACCGAGACAGCAGCGTCAACGCTGATTCTCATATGATCAAGAACGAACAGCATGATGAATGAAGACACGATGATCAAGACAGTGCAGTATGAAGGAAAATGGCAAGATGGTCAGATCAATGCAGAATGAGGAACATAGTGATAAAGACATTACAGTGTAAGTGAGGATATAACGACATTAAGGGAGCGTATTATGAGCATGGATGGAAAAAAGATAAAGGCAGTGCAATATAGGTAAGGATGGCAATAGTATCAAGGCAGTGCAGCATGAGTAAGAATGGCAAGATGATCAAGGTAGAATGAGGAAGGATCACTATGAGATGCAGTATGTTGAAGATTGTGATCCTAGTTGCCTTCACCCTGCAATTCACACTTTGGAATACAAAATAATGTCATAAAATAACTATTAGCTCGGTTTGCTATTGCTGGAAGATATTTACACTGTTGACGATGGATACTTATTAGAACTGTGAACCTTCAGTCAACAGATGTATTTGTGCCTCACATTTTACCATGCAGGCCAGGGGCGGCAATGTGTTTTTAACATAGCTCTCCGTGTCATTTTGATGGGGGAAAATTATAAACTTTGCAGTAAAAGGTGGTCACTAAATTCCAGAATGCATAATTCTTGCAGTACCTTAAGAGTGAATGTACAAAATCGGATTAATAACATTGCAATTAGGCTATAAATGTATCAAATGTTGTGCAACTGACTGATATATTAAGGTATTTTTAGCGCGCACTTGCACTGAATAAATACAAACTAAATGGTATATAACATGTTTGGTTAGTACAGTAATGATATTTCCTCTTTATTGATTTAGTTTTTGTGTGCATTTACTTAAGTTTTCTACAATTCTCGATAATGAAAACCTTCGCCTTAGTAACAAGTTCAGATTTGCCAAAGGTAATTTGCCCAAACTAAGCACTGATTCTGAACATAACATTTACAAAAAGCAAAATAGGTTTCTGGATATGGCTGCAATTGAAATAGAGTATTAATTTATGTCGAGAGGATTAGGGATGGATAATGGTTATTGACGCGCCCTTCATTAGATCAATGTCGTGGGCAGAAAAAAGTTTCGTCCCGTGCCACTGCGAGTGAATGCCTCCATCTAGTCAGTTGACTCGATCAGATTATTAAATATGTTTCCTATGATATCGTATTTCACGCGCTTATGGATCTCGTATTTTTTGCAATAAAATACTAAGGTCATCCAAATAATAACGTAGAAAGGACTTCATCTTTCGTGTTTCGCCTTTACGTCACCCATGACATCCTCTTCTCACACCTTAATTTGCATCTCGTTCCATTCACCTGGCCATCCAAGCTCTTTTAACTTATATCAAGCATTTGACACATTATTGTAATAAGCGGACATTATCTCCGAAGTCATAGTTTCGTATTTAAACCATTTTGTAGTCATATTGAGCCAGTTACCTGCATCATCTTCAACATCTTCAATTCCTAAACAAACCTATTTGTGTCAACAAATAAGGATTCCTGGATTCTATTCTGCATAACAAGTTTTCCAATTCTTCAAACTCGTCTTATTTAGAAATTAACTTTTAAGCAAAATATGAAACTATGAAGTAGAATAGTACGGTCCTCAGTCCATTACCATTTATTGGGTTAGTGACAGCATTCCCATATGTGAGTTACATACGATCTCCGATTGGAGATAATGGCCCCACAGAGGTCAAAAAAGCAACGGTGGTAAAATACATTCAGACGCATTATTACGATACAATGATCCATTTTATACACGTAGGTTAATAAATGGTTTGACAGACAATCTCTGGTAGTGACAGTTTTGCAAACACTTTCGTCAAGTACCATATGACATGGAGTCAAGATGCTGCCTGAGCATTTACACTTTGTTCCCTTGTAATACAAGTTAGTGTTCTTAGAAGGAAATTCATTGTTCTCCTTGCAAATACAGCTTAACTCTAACATATTATTCATGTGACACACTAATTGGCTTCCATGTGAATCCTGTGCGTATGGTACATAATAAAAAGGTTTGAAGAATTCCTGGACACAATGTACACATATTAAGCTTCAATATCCTACTATCACTCATTCACCCAAGCTATGATAGGTTTCAATCATTCGTGATGCATTAAAAGCAAACTGCATTGAAAGCAACGAACATGTACGTTAGGAAGATACAAGGGAATATTCAGTGAAAATAATTCAAAAAACCACTCGTTTGTTTGCGATACTTATGTACACTCCTTGACGCAGTTATAAATTGTTACATAACTTTGATAATGACTATTTGAAGCATAAGTATTGGAATAAGACAATATTTTGTATATTGTAGGTTATTTGTTTCTACCCAAGAACAATTTAAAAGTTTTTTTTTACCAAAGTAAAAATGAATCATATTATAGCTGAGAATCGCTTAGTCCAGGGATCACGTTATTTTTAGTCTCTTGAATATTTAATAGCAGGTAATATGTTATATTTTATCATGCGTTGCATGGTTTCGTAGTTACCTCTGAAATTGTTTCTCACAAATTTTAATTTCATTGCAAGTTTGATGAATTCCACTTGAATGATATAAATTAATTTCCAACTTTCGTTCTCTAAACTATATTTGCAAAATAAAGGTTATTGATTCTAATAAATAGTATAGTTGATTGCTTTTTAACGGCACTTTGAATTAAACATAAATGCTTCTGCAAATCTTTATCATTGTTTCCTGATACCATATTCAAATTAGTCCTGAAAAATAAATTGACAATATGTACATACTTTGGGTATAATTTGGAGAAGTTCAGAAGTTGATTGATTCATTGGTTACTTGTTTCATTTATTGGTTTTGAACATTACGTTTATATTTAATTGGGTATTATATGGTAATTAAAATTGGATGAAATTTCCTTTTCCTAAGACACATTGAAATAGCCATACAATGATGGCATGGACGGGAATTGAACAAAGGATATTTTAATTACAGGGCCAATTCAGTTACAACACCTCCATGGAACATACAAAGCATGGTTAACTGTAACATATGGAATAAAGGAAAGATGATAAAACAGAACATACGGAACACAGAAAGCATTGTCAAACATAAGAAAATTGATTATAAATGGCAGTACAATTAACATATATTTTACTTTTAGAGCAAAAGGTAGGGAAGACAAAAAAAATTGTGCAATTTTGAAACATGCCACATATAAATAGTGTACACTCCCTTATTCATCATATCAGTATATTTAGCATTGAGTAGTTTCTATGAGAAAATATAAATGATACTTTGTCCTATATTAAAGCGACTGGATGTTTTGAGTGATATGTGTCATGAACATCCTCCATGATGCAAATCGCTTGATTCTTGCCATTACAAAAAGTGAAAAATGATGGTTAAATTTGCTACACTTTCTTTAAATCGTAGCCACGTGTTGTCTTCTCTCTAAAGACCAAATTATATAAAATCAGACAATCGCTCTAAATATATACCAACGCTTTGTGCTATGGACCTATGCCTACGTTTTAACTTTCGTCCCGTACCAACGTTTTCAGCTTCGCACCTATACTTACGACTTATTTTCTTGATTTATACCTGCGTCTTCTTCCATTAGAAACAAGTATGTATAATCACCATTGTGGCATTTTGTAACAAAACAGCATTATAATCCACATTAAATGTACAGTCACAACCACTTTTATAGTAGCCGTCACATTTATTTCGTCGTCAAAATTAAAATCAGCGTTACATGTATAGGTACCGTTGTATTTATTGTCATTGCTATATATATATATATAGTCGCTGTTAAATTTATAGTAGTGTACAGTAATTGTAACCGTCACAGATTCACCGTCACATTTATTCTCACTGTTACATTAATAGTCATTGTGACATTTATACTCACTTTTACATGTATAGTCATTGTGACGTTGTTTCAATCACCGTCACATTTACAGTCACCGTCACATTTATAGTTATTGTGACATTTAGAGTCTTAGAGTCACCGCGCCATATGTATAGCCAATAGTACTGTCAAATCTAATGTCACCATTACAATGATAGTCACCGTTTCATTTATAAGCACTCAACATTTAGAACCTCCGCCACATTAACAGTCACCATTACATTTAGTTGTGGTTACATTTATAGTCACCGTTCCATTGATGTCACAAATACATTTTTAGTCAGTCACCTCACCTGACCTCACCTCGCCTTGCCTCACCTGACCTCACCTCACCGTTGCCTACAATACCGTACCATACAGTGAAGTGCCTTACACTACCTTACCGTACCGTATCTTGCCTTACCGTACCTTACCTTACCGTACCTTACCTTACCGTACCTGACCTTGCATTACACTATATTACATTTTATTATATTATGTTATGCCGTTTTATATTACATTTTATTATGTTATATCATATTATGTTATGTTATCTTATGGTATGTTATGTTATGTTATCTTATATTTTGTTATGTTATGTTATGTTATGTCATGTCATATGATATGATATGATATGATATATGAAATATATATTATATTATATTATATTATATTATATTATATTATATTATATTATATTATATTATATTTGAAGTTATGTGATAATAAACAAAAGGTCACAGGTCCAACACTGAATATGCCGTGTTAAGTTCTCATCAGGATATGGAGTTATTCATAATAAACTCAAGGGTGATATTCGTCTCCTTTTTTGCGTTCTCAATCTGTGTTTATTGATTTTTCAGTAATATTATATTTTCAAAAACGAGCCCGTTATTAGTGTGAGTGAATTAACTGAAATGTTGAGCTATTTGAAAGCAGCAACCTTTTGTATCAACTTAGTTTCAGTATTAACAAATGGCGTCGGGTTGAAAACTCTCATTACTTAGAAATTGATTTTCACAAAAATTCGCAGAGACTTTATTCATTGGGAAAATTTTCGTTGGGACTTTAATCTTAGACACACTGTTGAAAAGTGTCCTTTTGTCAAAGTTTAGAACTTCAAATCATGAAGTCCATGTTGAAAAGATCGAAGGGACAGTAGGTATTCTGAAGACAGATGTTGTGATCATTCTTAAAAACATATTTGGGAGTAATAGTATGACTGTATTATTTTTCCAGCAAAGATGTAAGCTTCTAAAACATTTGTATTACTGCAACCCATGATCGTAACCGTTACTCTCCTTATTGGCACTTAACTTCCTAGCCTAAAATGGAGTCGTGCAGATTTGCCTCTACGCTTTCTGTGTGAACGTTTAATTGTTTACCCATTGTATGATCATGGTGGAAATTTTCTTGAAAAGGTAATGATAATAAGCTAGTCCAATCAAAATAACTCTTATCATATTCATCACATTCACACATGATTGGATACGTGTGTGCTTGATTTTGTTGTGTATATGTTGATTCGCGTAATTATTTATGTTGTGACATAATTATATTTAAATAATCTTCTAATGACCCTTTTTTGCATGCTCAGGAATGTTCTATTTAAATATTCTATTATTTAAAATCAAATTATCATTAATCTAAGTATCATCTAAACTAAGATCAATACGGCTCAAGTCATCCACCATACTTTTCATTCAAATGACCTCTAATAACTAGATTGGAATAATAATGATCATCGTTAATTTTAAACATGTTTTATTGTTTGTTATGTGTTTTGTCATGATATATAGTGCTGCCGTATGCAAACGTTACTCTAGAGAGTCTTGCATTAATATGTATTGTATATTTTATTTACAAACCTTTACATATTAACATATATGCAGCAAGCAATGACAGTTAAATTATAACTGTGTAAAATACAAATACTACAGGACGAACAGTATGATATAGCTGTCATTGTGGACTTACTGTCAACTTCTACGGAAATCGTACCAAGGATAATAATTTCAAACATATTCTAACGTACATTTTGGTTTGGAAATACTTCAATGTAATTTTTCCAGATGGCAATGTTATTGAACATGTGGATACTAATAACATAAATAATAAATTGGAAAAATTGCAATTAATGAATTTTTAAAAAATATAAAATCGCCAATTTTCCATTCCTTAGTAACAATACTACTTTTAGTTTGTCACACGACCTTTGAAGCATATATTTACGAAAATAGCCTCAACATATTTTATGATTGAATATGTTTTCCATTTTCAAAATCGTTTTAATTTCAGTAACACAAGTTGGTATTATTATATTTTGGTGATGTTTTCTGTAATAAAAGTTATGGAATGTTTCATGTTAATAGGAATGCTAATCCTTTTCCAAAACTATAAGAAAATCCCAAAAGACCTGGTAGATGAAATCGGGCTGCTCTTCAAATTAAACGAAAAACAAAGTAAAGAACTTATATCATGGTAAAGGTTTGATTAATGCGTTTGTTTTTAACTTTTGTTGACAATCCCTAATATAAGCCGTGTAATGTGTGTTTTAGATCTAATATTGTGTCCAGTGATTGATTTTTGTTTCTGTGAGTCCTTTATTAAGACTTAATGAATGATACACTACAATGAGTTATATGTTCAAGCTTTATCCATTGTACAGAAGTATTTTATGATCCATTCTAAATTAATGTTTTATATTCAGATTTGATGAATGATAAATTAATATAAATTCTATGTTCAGGTTTTCTAAATTGTACACGAGTATTGTTATAACCCATTCTAATATAAAGGTATATATTCAGACTTGACGAATGATAAACTAAAATGAGTTTTATGTTCAGCCTATATACATTGTACATGAGTATTGTTATAACCCATTCTAATATGACGTTCTTTATTCAGACTTGATGAATGCTAAATTACTAAACATTATATGTTCAAACTTTATGCATTGTATGTGAGTATTGTTATAACCCATTCTAATATAGTCTTCTATATTCAGACTTGATGAATAATAAGCTACAATGAGTTCTATGTTCAGACTTTATACATTGTACAGAAGTATTGTTATAACCCATTATAATATGATGTTCTATATTAACACTTGATAAATGATATAGGAACATTTTGATTTTTGCTTAATTAGTAGCCCTGCTAATATTTATGATTTGCAACTTGGTAAATATAACTGTATGAGTGATATTGCATTTAACGTTTTGTAATGGTTACACACGTTAACATCACGCCAGTGATGCAGATAATCTGATAGAGCAGTGTTTCTCAGCCTTTGTCATGTCACCTCACCTTGGTTTATCTCAGAGACCCCTACCTTACCCCGAAAGAGCATTATTCAGCATTAGCTCTCCGCTCGGAAATCCACCCCCACCCCACCCCTATGTGGTTATACTGCCCACTTCCGGAACCACTGTGCTATTTGGATATCCATACTTAAAAAACGTTACTAACCCCCACGTACTCTCAATATGACAGGTACCAACCTAACCCCCATGTACGCTGCATATAACATATACCCACCTAACTCCCATGCAGACTCAGTATCACTTTAGCACATGTAACTCCTTGTAAATGCAATATCTCTTGTACAAAAATAACATTTACGCTTAACATCACTAGTACTAATATCATAGAATTATTTTATATATGATATCTAGACATTTATATTAAATGTTATAACATGTCCATATGGATGGAAAATGGGTATGGTATGAACATAAGGCAATCTACATTTACCCGGTCTGTCCATTTTAAACATATAACCTCAAGAAGAATAATTTACCTTTAACATAATTGTATAATGCATATTCAAACTTACATGCGTATACTTTCTGTAATAATTTCTAAAACAAACAAATCAAAGACAAAAACAATACAGTGTTTACAATCTAGAAAATGTGTAAATTGAGATAAAAACAAAAATGTAATATGAACGAAATTGTAACACATTTTAAAGCATAAATGTGCGGATGATAATCTTTTTAAAATCAGCCAGCATTCATATATTTATTGTGATAGTCTATACAATGTTTCAAAGTCAGTTTGCGTGCCTATCTCTATCTATGCTCAAAGAACTTGACACCTTACATGTAAAAAATGATCTCCATGAATTCGATATGAGATAGTCTTATTACTAACTGCCGAATATTGCAATTTTGAAAACGTCTTCAATAGTCTTGATTTAGAAAACGGCAGCCATATTATTTGAAAGATCAACATTTCTCATTTATGAACCGCTTAATAGTGCATGAAGTTTTGTGATGAAAATCACATATTGATATATATCCATCCATTCAGGGAGAGTATCAGCAAGTTTTAAGATATGCACCGTGGTGACCAAAATTGCAGTTAAGATCAACAACATCATGCCCATTCATTAAGCAGGAGTCATCATAAGAAGACTTTTAAGATCGATGACATTTTAGATAACACATTTGGATCGTTTTCATTCAGTAGAAACTAGCAGAATAATTTGCCTTTTCTTTAGAGCACATGAGACGCGACAGTAACACAGTGCTGTCCATATATTATGTCCGATCCATACCATATTTATCTTGTACCAGCTTGATTAGAAACAAGCCTTTCGGTTATGGAAAATTGGTAATAAATACCTGCACGATAGTTGCCATTTTGGATGACAGACTGGAACAGATTTTGTCGCGGATAAGCGAGACATCGTGAAACGTATTTTTCTTAAAACCTCATGATGTTATGATTGTTCATTCAGAAGTATTAGCGACAAGCGTTTCAAGAACTGCAACCATACCGATGTCTGAATAGTCGGTTATGATAAAGGATACTCTAGACGTGCTGTGTGTAAAATTGCAGGGTGAATCTGCTGGTAGTTCAGAAGTAGCAATAGCAAACTTGTGCGAACAGAAACAAAAGGGCGAAAATAGCCGTAAGCCCTACTCCAAGACCAGAGGACCTCTACATGAGACTTTTTAATTCAGTCACCTGTATGGTATAACGAATACAGATGACATGTGCAACAAAGGAAATCGAGAACGTTCTCCTCACTGGACACTGTTCATCCCTTCCATTTATTATTCGTCAAATACGCTTGCTTTTTTGGCAATATAGCTTATACATATAATTCCACTAACTCGGTTTCCATAAACTGTTATTCATCACAACATTTGAAAAACGAGACTGCAAACGTTTTAGTGACGTATTAAGATAGTTGAAAAAAGCAAACCAGAGGTTTAAGTCTATGCATGCTTTAATAAAACAAATTGGCAGCGATATACAACAATAAGCGAAGATGAAAATTTTCAAGCAAATTTGCATCGAATTTACCGTTCTTAAATCAAACATCAAATCCTTCTTGCATATTGATGCACATGCGCTGCATAACTTTAAATATATATGTTGGCCACAAATGCCGTTACTAGTGGTTCATTGATTTGACTACCTCATAATTATACGTCAAGAGAGAAGCTTACTGGTACATGTACCCAAACTGCACAGTGTTGTGTGCAATAAATATAACACAAGTATCCAAGTGAATCCATGCATGTAGGCCTGTTTGCAAATGTTATAAAAGTTTAGTACACGTCAAAGTCAATATAAATTTTAGCCACTTTGTTATTGTACAATACTAGTATGTGTTGATTTGGTAATTAGTACAATAGGACATTTAAAGGTGTACGAGACCTTTTACAGAATAATACGCATGTGCCTTGAAATCCAGAGAGAATTTATTAACTGTTAAGTCAATCAAGCTTTCTGACCGACTCTTACATGTTATCGGACTTTTGTATTAACTGTTGAGTCATTGAAGCTGTGTGGTCGGCTGTCATCTGACCTTTTTCTACCTCGAAATATCGCAGTTCATCATATATGTCAACATCAGTAACTGATCCAGATATATAATGCAAATTGTATACAAAAAGTCAGAGATGTAAAAATCGACAGTCAAGCCTTTATTAGTTTTATTGATGCCTTGATAGTTCTAAGTATAATCATACAAACTGGACAATGTACCAAACGAAATCCATCACCTTCATCTCGAAGCGTGGGAAACCTGTCACAGATATTTTAAATAACATATCACCTCTTGTTCTTGAATAACAGCTATTTGATGTGACATTATGATCATTTACCTCTGCGACATGAGAGTAGAGTAGGACATCCAAGGTGCTTACACGAGATAATGAGTTAAATGTTGCTCATAAATGTTAATGATGTAAATTCATACAGTATATATGAGAACAAACTGGGGTTGGTATAAACAACCCACGTAAAATACGATTTAACCTTTCATTTATTAAATGTAGATAAAACAAACACTAAAGTTGTAAAGTTTACAAAGTTTCTAATGGTGTGCATTATTTAACAACGGTACGAAGGTTTACAAGAAGAATGATTGAAACAATATGTCATTTAATAGAACTAATTGGAAACTCAAGGTTTCCTTGTATCTTCATGCACGGGTTACAACTGTCAGCCATTGATATGGAAACCATCAACTGATCTTTTGGGCTTTGAAAGCAAGAATCTATCGAGCTTTCCAAACTCAGCAAGAACGAATTTGCCTCAGCGAAAAACTGCCAAGACATTCAAGAGGCATTAATAAATATGCAACTTCACTCAAAATAACAGAAACATAAACCTTTGAAATGCCGAATAGCAAAATATTTTTTTACCCTTGAAAGGGTCAATATTTACTGCAAATTTACATGAAGGTGACGAGAATATGATTCGAGATAATTATGTAATCATTAAAAGCATATTGTTAATGATTACTACTAGGGTGATAGCACCATCGTCATAATAAATTCCATCCCTCTAGATTGGAATGCGGGTTACGTTTCAAGAGGCACGTACTGCTATATTCGTGTGTGGTGGCGTCTGTTTCCAATACTATTGGATACAAATATTAAAATTTATAGAACTGTGTATTTTGTTTGATCCGGAGATGAGTAGATGACACAAAACAAGCTGCTCTGTTGGATTCGACTACACAAATTGATCATAGTGCACCTCTCTTGAAAAGAAAATAGCGACAAGAAAACGTTTAAAATGATGACGACTAGGATTTTTTTTATACTAACACAAATACACAATACTGCATGAAATGTTACTGTAAAGTGATATAAGGTATATATATTTTAAATTGTAAGCAAAGAAGAAAACAACAGATGAAAAACAAGACAAAACAATAAACTTTCTGTACTTTATGGAACACGATTCTATGATATAATGCACAACTGTAAAACATGTTGAATAACATTTTTACAATGTTCTTGAAACAGCTTAATGCAGATTACGCAATAGTCTCTAATCGTACATCTTGGGAAAGCATGTCTACACTAAAGTAGCAATAGTTTATCATCGTACATCATGGGAGACAATGTCAACACTAATGTAGATTGCGCAATAATTTATAACCGAATATTCTGTGAGACCAACTGACAGTCTACACTATTTTAGGTTCTTAGATCGGCAGTATATTCAACCAAGCTAAATCATGTTCGACAATGCCGAAAGTATAACGTGACTTGTCGCGAGTGAATAAAGCTAAAAATATCCCATACAGGGAAAACGAACTGGTCATGATACCGAATCAAAGAATGCAGAAAATCATGCTTGGGTGACGGATATAAAGTTCTTGGCAACGGTATATCAAATGATCCAATCCTTAACACTTTTATGTTTGTGCATTATATGCACTAGAAACTCCAGATCGTTATGAGACGCCAAGCGTCGAAACATGATACATACAATAACAAGTGATATAGCAATCATGATCGAGCTAATATGATAATGACGTACTTGCTATATACCTAGATATTAATACTTAGAAAAACTAATAAATCCTCAAAACGTACCTTTAAGGGACACGTTTCTAAATAATTGAACCTTTATTGAACAAATTGTATCTAAATAGAATGTAATTTTGTTTGACTTTACTGTTGCTACGCTCAAGCATACCAGGTTTATGAAAAGAGGTGTTTAACGCCAGTTGACCACTTGCAACGCTTTGACATTTAATAACACGAATTCATTGATGCACGGGGCAGTATACATGTATAACTTAAACGTGCATTTAAAACTGCCCTTGTCTGTCACTATCAGCATTTTTGAGCTGTGCAAGCAAAGATGGGATTGTGGCCTTTAAACTTTTCACTGGAACACTCTTCACAGGATACGCATTAGTCTTTGCAGTTTATATTCACGAAAATACATGGTTAATTAGATTGGTCGTATTTCCTACATACAATGAACTTAGTTTTTCAGTATTTCAATTTTTTATATATGTTTTATCAATCATTGATCTTCTAGAGTGAGCTAAATGTACATTTACAGTCAAAGAAAGCGGGGTCGTTTAGGTTAATGCAAAGAACTGAATGTGCCTTGCCAGATATTTATTTGGTTGTGAAAAAATATTTAAAAGCTATTTAGTCTACTGATAGAAAAGATACACCATAGCATAACGAGAAATGTAACTGCTTTTGGACTTAGCTTTTTACACCACAAAATCTTTAATTTTGTTTTGTAGTGTACATTTTCTAAAACTGTTCCTGTTTCTTCCTTTTCAGAACTGTTCCTAAGTGTTTATATTATAATTCATATTTCATAAATATGAGCGGAAAATCGCTAACACTAAGTCAATACCACGCCCGTAATCTGTATAACTGACAACCCCAAGAAAAACAAACCCGTTATCCACTAGCCTACTGTTTTAATTACAACTGGATGTATTGAAGATTTAGCACTGATTTCCGATATCGACTTTCATTATCACTTATCCTAATGTCAACCACCAAACATGTCGTCTACTATTATAAGAACCTAAGACAGCTAAATTGGATACACATTTTTTTCTTCTTTAAATTACATCAGCACCATTGCATTTGTGTATCTCTACTATAATCGAGACTTTTGGAGTTACAAAAATAGAGCCATTGGAAGGTGAAGCCCTTTTGCATCAGATTGTAATTCTACACCGTTTTATAAACATGTTTACATACATTTCAACGCTGGTTATTCAGAATCAACGGAAGGTTGGGTGCAGCAGGGGTCACCAATGCAGAGCATTATAGTATGCATTATACCTTTCAGTTAGCTCCCTTACACCCATCATTTATAATAAACACTGTGTTATAAAGCTATATATATGTTGCCTATGCTGTATTAAGCAGCTCATGCAAAAAAAGTGAAAATTACAAGTACGTTCTCCTTTAGTATATCAGTATTGCTATTGTAAAACATAATGCATTATTCTGAACTATTGTGTATATATATATACATATATATATATATATATATATATATATATATATATATATATATATATATATATATATATATATATATATATATATTATATATACAACACTGAGTTATGTTGTTATAGATACTGTGGTTGAAGATTGCATATAAATAAATAAATGCATATATGTAATGTGTGTGCACTTTCAAACAAAGAGTTCAAAGGGCAATATTCAATAAAAGTGTGAAATATTTGTGAACAAATATAAATAAAATAATTATTTTCAAACTGAAATCAGAATACATCTAGTTAACAGGTTCTCTAGAAAAAATAAGTAATCATAAAACAAAAGTGTTCATTAAATTGAAACAATGATCGTTTTTGAGCACAAGCTTGTGAATATGTGCCTGATAAGCACATCAATCAGTTTTACTTTTTTTAGTGAAATGTAGTTTTCTGAAAATTGTAAACGCTTAATTTATATCTGGAAGAAACAATGGAGCTTTTAAATTACCATTGCCTTTCCCCGTGAATTACACACACACACACACACACATTTCCCTTGGAAAATACTTTTAAATTTTCAACAACCTTATTGCTAAGGATCAAATTCCATATAGTCCTAAACTTTGAGCACAATTTCTGAAGTATAGAGTATTCCCAAAAAACGCCACTTTTGATAGGAAGAAATTTTAATCCTGAGTGTACATCTGTTCCATTAGCCACTAATTTGCTATTGTGCCACTTTCTTGATGCGTCAAAGTGATATAATTGAAATTGAAAACCAATTAATTCAAATTAATTACAAATTAGTTATGTAGTTCTATTATCACTGAGCCCTTTGACATGAACACACATACACACACATCTATCTATCTATCTATCTATCTATCTATCTATCTATCTATCTATCTATCTATATGAATATATGTATGGCGCCTTGGAAGGAACTTGTATTGTAATAACCTCACAGTGTGTGACATTTGGTTATATTATACATCACGTTTCATAAACTATTTGGTACGGCATTGTGATATCTTAAACCGGGACAGTAGTTTACATTTAAGTATAATTTATTAGCGACTTTACCGTGAAATGATATCGCGTGATACTATGTTATATAGAATCGGTTATAAAGATTGATAGTTTCATGACGGAGTATAGCATTGCATTCATTTAACTTGATACGATATTCCTCATGTTTATATGTAAACATTAATGTTTTAACCTTCTTTCTTTAGTCTAATATCCAATGTTTAAAATAAATTTCTTTGACGTTTGATTCTCGATGATAATCTATAATTTAAACATGTACACCAGTATTATGTTGTTGTCTTCTTTAAAATGCAAATGAAGATGAAACATAGAAAAGAAAAGTAAGGTCTTAATATTGTCCACATCATGGGAACGTTTTACTTCGGGGTTACAATGAAATATATATAGTTAACCTTATATAATGTGCGATATGATAGTAAGGTATTAAAATGCATGTTTAACAAATGTTTTCGATATTTAATGTTTACCAAATATTTTAAAATTTTGTAATTTGAATCATAGCTAACGTGCTGAATCGAGCTAGTATGAGTGTTTTTGTTGATATAATACATTAAGAGCAAATAGGACATATTATATTGTCACTCAAAAAAATACAGTCTGTTTCCGCTTCACGTGTGAAGTAGTTCTTTATATCCGTTTAAACACATTTTCTGTTCATTATATAGTTGTTTTTTTTTAAATGCAGTTACATAAATTTCCTACTCCATTCTGTTTGAGTGTAACGCCTTCGCTTTTATATTGACAAAATGAAGTACCAAATCGTACAATAATGTTGATATAGCGATATTTTTAAAATGTATATTGTCGCTGTAATGCTTTAAACTGTGTATTATAATTATGATACCTATTATGTATGCGAAAGCATATCGTGATGTATTAACGAAATATAAAATATATTGAGGACCGTCGGAATATTTAATGCAGGAACATCCACACCATGTCGCAAGCAAACACATTAGACACCTGTTGTGGGCACGCATATAACCACTACATTTATTCGAGAAACACTGCATATATCTGAGTAAAAATAATATTTGGAGGAATGTATTATTGTTGCTAGCTATATTTAAATAAAACGTTTATACGATGTTGTATATATTGCTTACTGATTATTTAAATCTTTCTCTTTATGTTCTTGCACACTCTGTGTCTTTGAAACCTCTATTCCGTATTGATACCTTTGGTAAGAATTTTTAGTAGAGTGTATTTATCCAATCACTTTTTCCATGAATAATTGTAATGTTAAGCAATTCAATGACAAAAGGTGCACTAATTATAAACAATAAAACGATCAAACATGAACTCTTCAACGATTCATATAAACAAAATATGTTCTTCCAGCTGATAATACCTTAATCAGTAGTAGTTCTTTTCTTATTGCTACTACGTTATGGTTGCGTAACAAAAGTGTTAGTGAACAAGTTCTTGGTACAGTCAACAATCGACTATGGTGACTATGAGTCACTAATTTGTCTTGATAAATGGTCATCTATATAAATGAAATTAATATAAAAAACAATATTGGCATGCGGGATACAAACTAGATATTAGACCAGAAAATTGATATGTATAACCAATGTTGTAATATAGTAATTTACAAAATGTGACTGCGTATTACTGTTCAATACGACAGACTGCAGTTTGAAAAACAATATTTTGTATTAAAACACCTTTGATCAATGTTTGTTCCCATTCATTTCTATAGCAATGAATCGGTCACCCCCATCCCCACCCCGTTCGTCATTTCACATTGAATGAAGACTTACATTCATGTTTGATCTATCTCCTATATCACTAGACCGAAAATTACACACATGCGGCTTGCTTGTCAGAAAGAATAAGCTGGCCTTAATGTCTATGCCTTTTTAAAAACATTTGCAAGTATGATGGATATATTGTGACCGCACATGACTTTCCTCATCACCCCATCTGCCTGTTTCTTACTGAACAGTTTCCATTTGAAACCAGTATGTTTCACGATCACAAATTGTGTGAAGATGCAATTATTGTTCGATTCTGATGTCACGCATACTAATATGTAGCATTGTTCGTTAATATGTTTATCTTTTTGCAAACACATACAAAATAAACATCAATATAAAAAAGGTCTAACAACATCTGAATAGAATAAAATTATCAGCAAATAAAAATCTGATTGACATGTATAGTCTACCGGTTATAATGTAAACTCCACAGGTACATCTGTTTTCAGAGTCTCAGCGCAATGAACTATTTATTTAACAACATGCTAGATCGGTCATTGCATACATTCATGAGGAAAATTACGATATCGAGACATTCTGATCTCAATAAATCCCTTTGTACGGCACCAGAGTATCCTGTCGTATTGAAGACTCTCTCTGAGGACATGGAAGTTAGAGTAATGCTTAACCTTTCCCTTTTTTCACCAGCGCAAGGAGTGGAAAATTGACACGCTAATCGTTGTATCATTTTAAAGGGTCCTCATCCAGGATTAATCTGGATTTAGTACACAACATGCAAATTTCGTGCTGCACTCTGTCGAGCTTGGAGTCCCTTTCTCTATCCACCCAGACAGATATTGTTGTTGTTGTTGTTGTGGGGTTTAACGCCATTCCTCAGCACACGATAGGCTATACATGGCAGCCAGTATTAATGGGGGAGGAAGAACCCGGGAAAACCCCGGAAAGAACCACCGACCCCCGAGAAGCTACTGGCAAGCTTTCTCACATACCCACATTGGCTGAATCTTAGACTCGAACCGCCGCAGACAGAGGTGAGATGGCAGTGCTAAGGAAGAGCGCTTTAGACCACTCGGTCACTCGGACCCCCCCCCCCCCGCAGACAGATATAACGTCCGCCCAAAAATCGATATAGGTCCCGTTAAATTAGAGCTCGTACTCTCAGTGAGAACTGGCTCATATGATTTAGCCTCATTTGCTGGAGAGAGATTGTCATTAATATTGTCATTAATATTTTCTTGCGTAAGTGCAGGAACCGAATAAAGAGCTTTATCTAATGGAATTTCACACTAAATGTTAGCTAGTGGGAATTGCGTCCGTATCAAGGTAAGATGCATGGATGTGAAAAAGTCATTAAAAATGTCGGTTTTCATTTTTCTGCCAATATCACAGTCATTATCCTGGACTCCCAATGGAATCGACATGAACATTTTTCTGGAATGGAAGTAATAGTGATGTCATAGTTGTTTTCTCCGAGATCAGAGTTTTCGTTAGGTCTCGAAGCGGAACTATGAAATTTATAATGTCTGCCTCAAGAGTAGATATTCATCTGACAGTCAAATGATGTCACTGGCACAGTTCCTCACCTTTCGCATCACAAAATCATCAACACCAGCAGACTGTAATACTTGGAACCTATAAATCATGTTCGCAACCCTAAGCGTGCAGGTTTTTACCAAACAGAAAAATGTTTACTTTTCACCAGCCCTGTCCCCTGTACTGTCGTGTTAGTTGGTTAGTATAATTGCTGTTTCACCCACCATAACGTATGTGAGAACTGCACTTCTTAAATGCTGCAATACCTTATTTAGTCTTCCTTTTCTTTAAACCAAAATATTCTCACACAACCCCTTTTGCTTTTCTGTTGGAAACAATATAAGTACCATTTACAAAATTACATCGGAATATTAATATTCAGGTATACACGCCACCGACGTTAATCAATATTTGGAGACAAAGAAAAAAGTTAACGCAATGTAGCCCATTTGATCATGTATTTCACACGGAAAACATGAGAAACGGCAGCTGTTTCTTTAAATGTTTTGCTCTTTTTTTTTCATTCATTGAAATTAAATTATCAGTCACATCGGCATGATTTGTTGTATAAGCCTAACCTGCATTGGATACAACAAAAACTTAATTTACATTAACTAATAAATGTACGATCACGGACTTAGACTATCGTTCGTTAAGTGTCATTATTAACATGAATACGTGTCTAAGACAAAGAGATTTGTTGCTTGAGTTGTTTTAAGTTTCAAGCCATGTTTTCAGCACACGATAGGCTATTCACAGCGGCCAATATAAATAGATGGCGGAAGAACTAAGGAAAACCCATGTAAGAACCATCGACCCACGAGACGCTATGGCAAGCTTTCTCTCGTACTCATTCTGACCTAGCCTGAAAGGAAAACATAAGCTTAAACCTTATCATTTAACTGGAAATATATCATCTGGTTTTGACTTGCCACCCAACAATTAATCTGTGCCCGAAAATTTGTACCTCGTTTGTCGATTACATTATCTTGCAATCGCGTGTTAAGCTTTTATTTAGGATAAGAAAGAGATAGTTCTTATTTGTTTCTTCCACTCCCCTCCCCGTTAGCAAAATTGAGCGATCATGTGTTTGTATGCTTTTAGGCAATTTTGTACGTCGTGGGATTGAGTGAGTATACAGATTGGACCCATTCATCTTAGTTTCCATTACCATACTACTCCAAGCAATTTTACACCATCATTCATATGTTTAAATCTCTCCAGTTCAAATTGTGCCAATTTGTTTGCCTCTCTATTTATTTCTAAGTCATTCTTCTCTTGTGCACATATTGTCTTGATGAAAATGGTAAGGATTCCTTTTTCTACATTTTTTACATCTTCAAATTTGTTTTTCAAGGATGTAAATGTCAGGACAAAAAATATGATATACCATAAGGAACTTAAAACTACCTGTACTATTCCAACTCGCATTCTTGCACTATATCTGGCTGAATGATATGCAACGTCCTTATGAAAGCTGATTGAATACAATGTTGACTAATTTGGATAAGGGCAATTCTTAGGAATAAATTATACCGGAGAAAAAGAAAGATACTTGAATACAGTATAATCATTTTGCTGTTTTATACAGTCTCTAAAACTGTATGGATACATCATATTAAACACTTTTATGTAGTAAAAATCCCAAATAAACATACGTGCCATGTAATAATATTGTGAATTTGTCGAGTTGTTTGGCTATGTATTGGTACGCTAACTTTGGAAGCAATGACATTTGGTACTATGCCTTGCACACTAACTCTAAATATGGCTGTTTGCGGGCACTCCTAGACTAAACTGTACGATCTGACCCTTAATTACACAGAAAAGTAACTGAAAAGTACCCAAATTGAAATCCAGACAACAAAAGGTCTATGTATTTCTTAGAGGTGGCGACATCGATAAAATTAATATTTTGTAAGATCCTTGGCAATTTTATAATGTAACAATTCAAATGCATAATTATGATTAATAGCGACCATAATTGAAGCATCAGAATAACGTGGTTGTTTTGTATTGCATTAACTTCTAATTGGTTCACATTCTTAATACTTTGTGATATTTACGTCATCAAGCCATCGTTATGAGCATGCCAATTATATAACCTTGTCAGTGTCATAGACCAATCCATCTGTATGACAATGACTTGATAACTGACTGTGTAATTGTCCAATCCATCTGTATGATAATGACTTGATACCTGCCTGTGTAATTGTCAAATCCATCTTCATGACAATGATATGATACCTGCCTGTGTACTAGTCCAATCCATCTGTATGACAATATGATACCTATTACCCCATCAAATTGTACAATCTGACTGATTTTTATTATGATATGTACTATTTACCGAAAATCAGTAATTACAAAAAATATGTTATAATCCCTGATTGAAAATCCCAATGATTTTACATATACATTAATGTTAAGATTTTTTTTTCTTAAATCAAGAATGTGTCAGGTCTGGTCAGTGTGTCTGATATGTATTCATTATAATAACGGATTGTGACAACGTAGATAAACCGAATTAATGGATTTTGTACAATCGAATATCCAGGAGGTACTTGAGGCGTAAACGAATGTAGAATATATCATTTCTGGGCCTGATTAGATTTTTCAATATTGATTAGAGAGCTGCCATAAATTACGTCACATACACAATTAACTGCGATTGTTGAAGTTATCATTACAGTTTCTGGTGAAATCTGACGGACTTCACTTGCTGATTGTTATTATGTTTCAGAATACTTCCCGGTTGATTATTTTCCCCATGCAGCTAATAGTTTTGGGAACTTTTCATTGATAATGATACTGACTGATTTTCGTAGTTCGCGAGTTTCATATTATGGTATTACAAATGTTGACGGAGATGCATTAGCGACAGTAGTCTGAAGTAATTTGTTCGGCATTGTCATGTGTTTGTTTTCTTTTAAATCTTGATTTTCTAAACTAGGCGTTGATTCTATGACAGTCGTTCCTTCTTGTAAATGTTAATCATCTCTATCAACTCACGATCTGATATTTTACCATAACTAAGACTTGATGATAAGAACGAAGTTAGTTGGAGTATGCTAGCGTCCCTGTGTGTAATTTTGTTATATTATCATGCCATTTTTCAATTGTGCATGTACATATGTTTTGACGACAATATTAAAATAAAACAGGAATTGTTGTAGCAGCTGAAACACAAATTGTTGCAACTGCTGTGGATGTCATTGTTATTGTAAATAATACTATTCCCGTTCCAGCAATAACGGGTGACGCCGAATATACACTGATGTCAGCAACAACTATCCGTCTACGATATTTTTTTTTATTTTTTATTTTTTGCCATTAATGTGCCTCATTACATCTAAAACGTTAAACGTTGACCGGAATGATCGTTATATTTTATTAGGTGGGATTGTAGCTACTAACCCAATACACCAGTAATAAATTAGGCCGGTTTTGTTTCTTCGGGTTCCACAGTAAATGTTTCCTTGTCGTTTTGCTCCAACATCAATAACATAAATGCTGGAGATTCACCTGACGGAGTCAATAGTGGATAACGCCGTGAAATTGTGGCAAATGTTGCAAAACCAATTACCGAGAACATATATATATATATATATATATATATATATATATATATATATATATATATATATATATATATATATATATATATATATATATATATATATATATATATATATATATCGGTAACATCGGAGCGTCGTTTGATATATTTAATAAGGGGTGATCGTAATGCTTGTTCAGACGCTGCTGTATACACTGAACTGTTGGTAATTGTTTATATGTCAAGGAGATTAATATCGATGGCTGGTGGACTTCCCAAAAGTCCATTGATGGATATATTTATGTTTCTACGAAAACTCATTAACAATCGTGCATGATTAGAATGCTCATTTCTAGATGAGTTCATTGTAATAGCAACTGAACATAATGAGTTTATCATTATAAGGATGAAATACCTTACATTTGTAAGATTTAATAATTCAGATATTTCATCACTAATCAGTTAACATATTTGCATGAGTTATTGCGTCGGTTGTTTTTGTTTAGAGGAATATCTTCCTTAAATGTATATCATTGCACTTTATTTATGTTTAAAACAAAAACGAATCGACTTGTACAATCTTGCACGACATAATAGGGTGGTAATGTCGGTGAGTGACACAGCGTCGAGTAAAGACATATCTAACTGCCACATATTGGCGGATCAGATATTGTTTTTCTTGGTAATGTCAAATACCAAATTGAAGTTTTTATTGTGTTTACGTCATTTATCAATCAATATGGTGCAGCCAACCCATACGAATGAAAATAAATAATTTCACGTGGATCAGTTACGTATGCAACCCTATGGGTACCTAGACCATACATATTATAGAGATTAATAATACCGGATTCAACATTATTTGGTTGTTCTAGTAACTGATCACGCATAAAACACCTGCAACATTTTTATATTTAATATCTCAACATATTGAAGTAAGCCAAAATTTGACATTATGAAGATTAACGAAGTGCTCCTGGAAGTCTCAGGCCTTTTCCGTGTCGATGAGGTGTTCCTGGTAATATTAGACTGCGACCGCGTCTTTTTTACAAACCATTTACCTGTTATTAGCTTGTTTGCTGCTAATCCACCTGCAGTTCCAGCAGCACCATGTGCAACTGTTTTTCCGTCAGCTGGGACAGCAACCGCCTTTAAACATGACAAGGCTCCAAGCAATGGACATATTAAGCTGGCTTTAATCGAGTCTTTAACTGAGCCAGCTAAAAAACGTACGTCTAACACCGGAATTTGAAAGTTTGGCATTATTGACGTGTTTGAGGTGGCTTTCGCTTAAATGATAATTTATTTAGACCGCCTTTGAGTTGTTCTTTTTTAGTGATATTTTTAATCCACAGTTTGTATTTGCTAATGCTTGGTTATTTTATATTTGATCATGAGTTAGATTGGCACTAACATGATAATATAATATTTTTTATTAGTAATTGATTCATTACAATTGTAAAGCAGTTTACATGTTTTCTGTCGGTGCGTCAGTAACTAAATGGTCAACCAGTGCCTTCAAGCACCATTGCTTTATTGCTGTGTATAACTGTAATTGCTCGGAAATGAGTGCCACCTACTTGGTTCACATAGCTCGAACCTAAATATCAACAACAGTTTGCTTGAATCAATCTATCTGTTCTAATGAAACGTAATAGATTGGATAGAGGCTTGTAAAATCTAACTGTGATATACGTAAACCAGTGTCTATAATTTTGAGCACGTTACATAAACAATCATGAAACTATGATATGCATGTGCTACATGTTTTTGAGCGTCATCTAACAATATATCTTCAGCTGGTTCCTGACGTCAACTTATCTTGAAAGAAACTTCCCTAATTCTGAGGTTTTCAAATATCATATGATTATGTAGTTGTGAATTTATTCGTGTACCATACTGTAAAGCGATACATATATGTATATGTGCATAATCTCCTTGTTATGATGATATATGCCATGTAAATAACCCTACAACAATACTTTGAATTCTATATGTAGTCAGTATCATGCAATATATCTTCGAGATGAAGCATTAAATTAAGTTGCAAATTTTTATTGGTAAATCATTTTCACCAGCAATGAAAGATTAGCTAGAAGAGTACGAAAACCTCAAAAACCACAGCCTGTAAAATTACACAGTACTGATATTATGCCTGCATATAGCAGTAAAATAATAATCAAACTGTGTATCTAGTCAGGTTAATGACTGTTTGAAAGAGGAAAGAGTAGTGTTTATTGTCGTTAATATATTTATTGAGCTGATTAGTTCAGTTGATATTCTTTGGGTCGGGATACTGTGGAATCATACAGCTATTAAGCCAATGATTTTAATGATCATAGGCTTACGTTTAATTTTTTAAACGTTAATTTGATGTATATTTACTCTGTATTGTTTGTTGTCTTTTCTTAATGACTATATGTTAAATATATATACTTTGTACTTGCCGTTGTCCAGAATCAAGTTCAGCGTGGACCTGACCGGACATTTGCTTCATAAAAAAATCACTACGCAGGTAACATTTTCTCGATGATTGTGGTATAAATTTTATATTCAGATTATAACAATGGTAATTATGCTAATAATCTTGTTCTTCCCTTGTAAACTTATATGCTATATGTTACATTACGTTGACAGATTATGTCCATTAAATGCGATCAAGGCTTAGCAAAAGGGTACGTGCTCCTGTTTGCATAAGAATTATACTTTATTGCATTAACATCTGAAGCAGAATCATTCTAAATCGTATGCTGAACCTTTTATTCGCCTGGATTTATTTATTCAAAGCTTTTGTCACTGGAATTTCAAATTGCTTGATACTATTATTGGACTTGAACATTAATTTGGATTTAGGATAAATCCAGACAGGAAGATGTGCTTTAAATTATTGTGAGACGTCAATCGACTGATAACGCATCGCCACACTAGAGCCCACTGGCACATTAACATGTTCATAACTACAGGTATATCAGCATGATCAATATTGGAATCCATTGTGTATACGACTTCAAGCCAATCGGATGATGTCAGCGTTTAGTACAAAACCATCTGTTTACGTGTTGATGACTGCAGTTTAACGTAATGTGAAACATTACACTATTACCTTTATTTAATTAATGATAGGTTAAAAATTTGTAATGACTGTAATGATTGAAAACAGCTCTTAATTGGTCCCACATAATCAACACTATATCCGCTTTTGAACCATAATATCAATGGGTACTTAATAGAATTTGGATATTTTTAATGTTCATGTCTGAATTTGTTTCTGCGAGAGAATACACTTCTCAAATGTGATAAGGTGGATACATACGTTAAGATTTGAACAATAGGTGAAAGTCGAGATCTGTGCTCCGCTAATCAAAAATAACGCAGAGGTATTGTTTATCAAACCCATAGTGATAATGAATTAACGGTTCTTATTTAGAAATCAGCCATATTTTATAATTAGGTTTAACAACTTCAGTATATCTGTTATTATATTACGGTCCATTTTCGTCAAAAAAAGTACTGAGATGTTAAGACTGTCGATGACAGTATTGGCTAGATCAGTGCTAAACTATTGTCAAGTGCTATGACTAAACTGTTTCTATACGCTGATTCATTACCCTTTATGAACAGATACAAAACCATACAGGATAATACTACTTATCATCAAACTCATACAATATATGATTTTAATAATTTATAGATCGCGAGAGTACAGCAAAATTAATCGATGTTGCCAAAATTGATACACAGTATTATTCAATATATATATATATATATATATATATATATATATATATATATATATATATATATATATATATATATATATATATATATATATATATATATATATATATATATAGATAGATGTGTGTGTGTGTGTGTGTGTGTGTTCGATCATGTGTTGGTATGTGTGTAAGTCAATCCTACATACTTCCGTCGATTGATGATAACATTAGTGTTGTTGCATCGAAACCAACGAACATGTATTCGGTGAAATCCTAAAACAGAATATATGCTGGATTGCGAAAGGTGAGAAGATTGTATGCTAATTGTAAAGAGGATAACTCACATCGACACAGGTACAAGTTTATAAAATCAATGAAATACCCCATATACAACATTATATATCACAACAAAAAAAATGGAAGTATTCATCGTCATCATATAATGTATTGCCAGCTTTATATTTTCATAAAATGTCTGTATTTCAGACATCATAAGAATTCCTCCAAATCGTATAATAACCAAATAAATAAATGTGGCCAAAATATACTTGAGTTGAAAGTGGAAATCATGATTTTTAATAATTATAATACTGAACTTGGTGTGATTTAATTCAAAATAAATTCAAACTGTCCATTGCTAAGATATAGATAAGCAGAAAAGTAATTAGTATGAATTCAAATTTGTAAAATTTCACATCTGAAACTAATTTTCGAGTTTTATGAAGCTGCTAATGAAAGTCATTTATAACTAAACGTTTATAACACAATAATATACTATGATGAAATAAATGATGATGAGTAAAATACTGATATTGCCGCATTCAGTTTAATTATATACATACGTTTCAAAGAAAGCCTGGACTATGACTAATATATATCATATATATATATATATATATATATATATATATATATATATATATATATATATATATATATATATATATATATATATATATATATATATACATATGTATATGTATATATAATTTCAAACAGTCAGAAACATACTGAGTAACATCGTTTAAGAATTTCTAGAAGCTTTATAACCAGGATATTTACTTTCAATGACAGTATTACTTGAAAATAAAAATGAAAACGTAAACTTTACAAGGAATACACTTGATTATTACATACCGGCAATGAATAAATGTATGTATGTATGTATGTAGTTAGGTAGGTAGGTAGGTAAGTAGTAAAGTAGGTAGGTAGGTAGGCAGGCAGGTAGGTAGGTAGGTAGTCAGCTAGGTATGTATCTATGTATGCATATATGTAGGTAGGTACGTAGGTAGGTAGATAGGTTTAAAGTTATGCAAAATATGTACCATGAAACGTATAGTGTTATTTTGCATATTACATAATTTCGTTGGTTATCTTCTGCATTCCTGCATGGTGACAATTTATTGTATAGTGTGTATAATGTAATCCTGTGTATTATAAGATTTATTGTCTAACCTCTAAAACTCCTTCATACTGACACTAATATATTGTACTTATGGTCAAGTTGTATCTTAAACGATTTATGTTCTAAGATGTTGCTTCCTGACACAGTATCATATATTGCATAATTCATTGACTTATCAGCTTCCAATTGAAATCTAAACATAAAATACATATTTCTGGTGGATGGGTGAGTAGAGGTGAAGCTGGCTGGAAAGAGCTAAGGAGGCTAGTGTACGCCTTCTTAAAAAGAGAGTAATAACATACATTAGCATACTAGTATAGTACTTACCTATCTCTTTACCAAATTAAATACAGATTTTGCACATCATAGCACACACACACATATATAGAAACACACACACACGCATATATACTGATAGCGAGTAAATCTAGTAGTAGCTCACAAAACTTCACTAAATGCTCTCTTACTAAAATATTTTGCAGTCGATTGCATACGAACTAGCAATGTCTTTCACGTTTACCATGCTGACATTATTAATTATTTTGATATATTTGTAATGCTACGTGTATTTGGTTGAACAGAGGGTTACTACAACAAGAATGGTGATAAAGTTCATTCTGCGGTTAAATGACCAAAAAACACAGACGGTATCTGACTAAAAGATAAAGTGCATTACACAACAATGTTGTCTTACCTATTTTAAGTAGGATCAGGTTCATACAATGTACAAGTTATATGTCGTGAACAGAATAAGGTAAACACTATGCAGAACAGAAACATGACAATTATGTACAAGAAAAGGATTTTTAAGTATCCCCGAAAACTGTACTTACGTAGGATATGCACCTCCGTTGACTGAACATAGTCTATGATCTTAAAAGGTACAGGAATTATCCAAAACTATACGTTCGACCCGTCCCATATGCTATAACTTTAAACAAACAGTTTATAAAACACGAGACTCGAGGGTGCTTGATTTAGTGCATCTCTGAGGCAATAACAAGGCTGAATTAATAAGATGCACACTGCCAGTTTTATTTACAAAATTATCGAACGACAATCTGGATAAGCTAAAAACAATGTTACTCCTAGAAAAACGTAGGTCAAACCAAGCATCATCTAGAAGCTTGTATTTTCAAAATTTACTATATAGTTTCCAAAACCAAATATGAAAAATGTCAAGCAGCAGAACATGCACAGGAAAACCGCATGGTGGACACAACGTGATATTATATAAGCATACACTGATTTAATACGAAATAAGCAGAGATGAAACAATACAACTAAAATAATGATATATGTCGCTCCTGTTTAATGTGTTGTCCGGATAAATTATCTCATAAGTTGACATTGATCACACATTAAGTTTTATTGCATACAAAATGGTGCAGTACAGTGCAGGGTTCGTCGATAATTCCAATCCAATCAGGGGCAACAGCCCCACAGTTTTCATATATGCCGCCGTCTGGTTGAGTTGGACTCCAGATGGGCTCAACGGTTTCTCCATCCCAGCGTATCCATTGCCCCTTTCTTGTTTCATACAATATACCAATAAATGTCCGGGCTATGCAAGTAATACAAACAAAGGATATGCATTAGATGTGCTCACTTTACAAACTCATATGCATGCTTGTATGTATGTATGTATGTATGTATGTATGTATGTATGTATGCATATAACTATCCATATAAGCATGTATGGACATGGCATATAACGGCAAGTTTAATTTGATAAAATAATAAGTTTTATTTCAGGTGACACAACCGCCACCGATTGTTCAAGTAAATAATATGAAACTATTGATGATATAGACAGATATTCATTGAATATAAAGAAATGTTTTCGAATAACAATATCGTAAAATATTTAACGATTGTGTATATAATATCAATTATTATATAAGCTAAGAGTAATATGTAGATCATTTCTTTCCCAAAGTCGCTTTACAATATTAGATAATACTAAAAGAAAAACACCTTGCTGGCTTCAGATATAAACGCAATCCAACAATTAACTCTCGACAAATATTTAATGTGGTTTAACATATGTAGTAGACATCACCATGGGGAACAGTTGTTCAGGTCTTTACAAACTTTACAAACCGTTCCATCTTGCCATAAGATATGGTTGCCGTCAATTAGAAAATAAATCTTTACAATCCCTAAATTAAAGTGACCATCTGTGACAGAACGCATCCTTTTATAATTTTAAGTATTTGTACTGTGTGCTTAACTAGTTTTCATATCTATATTGTGTTGTTAACTGTTATTTATACACTCAGTTCTTATCTATATTATAAATGGGTTAGTTACTGATATTTGAATTTGAGTTGAAGGCATATGCTCAGAATGTTCTAGAAGATAAACTGTGTACAAATTTGACTGGAAAATGACAAACATCATGCTCCTCTTATTGTGTTTTAGGTTTTTATATAACTTTGAAGTAAGCAATTTATTTTTCGTTCTCGTAAATTAGCTTTGTAAAATAAAATATTTTATAATATTAATGTATTTAAGGTTATTCTCAACCATTACGAATAAACTTTTTTACAAATATGTACAAACTCTCCATAAAATAAATTTATCGCGTGTGACAGAATGCTTTCTTATATAGTGGCAATGATCTGTATTGTGTGCTTAATTGGTATTCATATCTATATTGTGTGTTTAACCTTTCTGTATATTGTTTGTTCTTAACTATGATATAAATGGGTTAGTTACTGATATTTAAGTTTAAGGCATAGCCTTATTATGTTCTAAAAGAGAGCTCGTGTAAACATTTCACGGGAAAATGACTCACGTCCTTTTCCTCTTATTGTGTTTTAGGTTTTTGTATTAGCTTGAGGTAAGCAATTTTATTTGTCTTGCTACATAAAAGTTAGTTTTCCACAAATAAACTTTTAAAGTAGTATTTTATTTAAAGGCATTCAGGGCAATTACAAATGTTTAGTTTGACTAAATAACTCTTTTGTGATTATTGTGAATTATTTCAAGGACATTATGGAATATATAATTGTATTACATTCAATAATCGTGTAACATCGGCTCATTCAATGCTAATAGCGAATCATCACATTCAATAATGTCGTTCTGAGCACTATTTTATACACTTGAACTTGTGGTCTTACTCTTTTAACTGATTGTGAATTTACTCACAATGCGGTAAGCTGCTTTAAAACAATCACTTTACATTATCGAAAAATACATTATATGTCTATCTGTAGGTTTCTCTTTTTCTTGTATGTAGTTTACTGCCCTAGAATCTCACCAATACAGACTTTTTACTTTATTCAAATTTTCCTATACGCACATCATATATTGCTATAAATATATTGTTAAAAAAACAACATTCAAACGTTTTATTTTTGAAAACTGTTGTAGAACATAATTGTTGCAAACTTTGTATGAATGAGGGTTTTGCCTTGCAATAAAGGGATATTGAGTGATGTAAATCAATTAATAAACGGAGAAAGAAAAAACAAGCCGAAAATTAAAGGAAAGCAATAATGTAAGATACAAAAACAAACCAAATAACCAAACCTCCGCAGAATTCTTCACTTTTTTTAAATAAACTGCTAATTTCATATTTACTAGGTATGTCCTGGGATAAAAGTACTTCAATGCTGGAAAAATGATGAAGATGTGAAATGAAATTCTGATGAAGACATACAGCTAATTTTTCTAAGCGTTGTTTTGTTACGAGATTTCGAAAAGCTTTCAACCATTTTCCCACTAAATGACATCTTTATTCATCTGCTCTAAGGCAAATAACAGTTTATTGAGCCATCTTTGGTAGAATTGAAGCTTGAGACAAGGGACCTCGCTTGGACCCCGATTATGTGAAGAGCATCAATGTTTTTAATAGTTTACAGTCTAGTTTCAAACTTGATATACCAGTCAATTGTTAGATTTGCATAATCCTCAACACGTGTTGTTTAAACTTACAGCAAATTACTGGAACTAAATGTCACATCTGTTGTATGAAGAGTCATTGCTATACTTGCCAGTGAATTTCCATGACGTGTCACCGTTAGATGTCACTTACTGAAGTTTGTGCCATGTCTTAAATGATCCAAACTTCGTTGTTTCTAATTTCGTTTTACTCCATGTTAGAGAACGTCTTACTGAGCTCAGACTATAATTTTGAGATTTAGTGTTTTTGCTTAAATAGCTTGGATACGATAAATTCAGGTTACTCTTCTCTTTTATAGTTTGCACTTACCGGTTAGAGGAATCGTATTTAAATAATCTCTCTGTAGAACCACGAGTAATTTTGCCTTTTCAGATTCGCATATTCCCATTGACTCGTTGAACGTTTTCCCTATTTGATGTACTTTGACACAGAAGTAAGAACCTCCGAAGCTGACATTCATGTATCCCATATCACACGAACATGATGGCGCTATAAAATGAGAATTCACAATTTGTTTAATGACACAGCATTTGCTTCAGCCGGTATCGTTTAGTAACACATTCCTGAGACAGTGATTTTTATCTTAATCAAATATGGTTACTTTTTTATAATCGGAATCCTTAAACATAACAGTGATGTTATACTTAACAAGATGTTGCATGAAAACAATTTAAATATTCATCATGATTTATTCCTCCTACTTTAAACTCTATCATACCTTTCGAGTACAAGTTATTTTACTACCCCTTACCAGATTTGTTACATGGTATCATCTATTTGCATGACAAACGAATCCCCGTGAAAAAAGAAAGATGAAAAACTAAGCCATTTGCATGTACGACTTGACATTTAATATAACGAAATTTTCTGCAATATATTTGTAGTCTTTAGTGACTGTTACGCAATTGATTGTTTGAGTTTGTATTATTTATGTTATTATTATTATCATTATAATTATTATTAGTAGTAGCAGTATTAGCAAAAGCAACAGCAGTATTGTTTGCAATGCTAGTAATATATGCATTATTAATATTATTAGTAGTAGCAGTATTTTATTATTATTATTATTATTATTATTGTTGTTGTTGTTGTTGTTGGTCGCAAAAGAGCAGCAACTCAAAGGCAAAAGACACAACGTGTATACAAAACAAAATATCACAAGTTATTCTTTAACATTTCCAAATACCAACATATAATTGTATCATATATTGTATATTTATGATAAAATCGTAACGAACTGGCGTATTTGATATTTTGTCATTAGTGCATATCATCATATATACAATACAGGCATATGTAGAATAATCAGATGTAATGTATGGATGATTTAATTTGTTCAACAATATTCTCTATCCTATTTTTAATTTTTAATGTTATTTGGTCTGAAATATTTTTTAAAGTGATCACAAAAGGCGGATTTTCCTGCAATATTGACCAGCTTGAAGTAGGGAATATCTTAGTAATACATTACATTGGAAAAATTAAAGGAGAATACAGGATGATCATTTTGATGGTTTTTACTTTCTCTAATACTATAAGGATAGAACATATTAAACACGATCATGTCGAACATTTCGCAAATAAACATCACTGCCAGGCAATTGAATTGTTAATTTCAAATTGTTATGCAACGTGGAGACAAAAACTTTAGAAGCAGTACAATTATTACTGTCTTACACTCAACTCTGAAAAGGGCGTGTTGCTGAGACTCCTGGACAACACATTATGATTTGTCACTTATTAAATAGAACGGATTATTAAAAAATGACCAGATTAAGTTAGACTGTAGACCAAAAAAGGGCCATATATTTGTAAAGAGAGGACGACTTTGAGAAAATGACAATTTTGTAAGATCCTTGGTAACAACGTTTGGATATGGACCAGCTGCCAAAGATGGAGGTAAAATGAGACCCCATTTAACGTTGATGTTGCAAAGATTCAGTATATAAACATTGATTTTGCTACTTTTGACACTGTACATATTTGCTTTCATTTTATTATAAAGGTCACGAGAAACCTGAGGATTGAAAATATCATAAATTTCGCTACATAAAGTGATATATATTTTCTGACTTTACTTTGGGATGTTTCTTTTATTGTGTAGTTTACACTTTTCGATCATTCACACACACACACATAAACACACACACACACACACACACACACACACACACACACACACATTCTTCTATTTGGTGGATATAGAGGTCTTGTGTATGGAACCGCGCACCGAGTACACTTGTTCTGGCGATGTTAGAGCAAAATCAGATACTATTTGAGGCAGTACATTAATAGGAAATGGTGATGTATCAAGGAGGGAACTGTATTATCAGTTCTAAGGAATATGAAATTTAGCAATGCATGCGAGGACGCACACGTATACACAAATTTTCTGTATAATCCATACAAACTAAGGACGCACACTATTTGACAAAATCACGGAGACCGTGGACATTCGTACATTATGATCAACAAGGACATATTTGCACATCTAATGCAGTCTTAACAATCAGTACGACCGCTCCGGTGGCCTAGTGGTTTGAGCGTCCGCCTCGGATGCGTGAGGTTGCCGGTTAGAACCCAGGCAGAGCCATAACAAAGACGTGACAATAGTACTAACAGCTGCCTCCTAGTCGCTCAGGATTAGGAGGTTAGTGTTATGACTTAGTCGGCCTGGTGTAAAAATAATGTGACTGCGTGTGACATCAGGCTACATGTATGTGGCGTAATGCCCCAATGATAGACATCACTATAAACTGCCACACTGCAGACAACGTAGCGATATGACTGAAAGATTGTTAAAGCTACGTTAAATCAAATCTAAATCACATATTATTATTACGTAACTGTAACCTCTAAAAGGGTTTCGACTACAACTGGCCTTTAGGGCAATTACATTATTTTTTGAATATATATATATATATATATATATATATATATATATATGTATATATATATATATATATATATATATATATATATATATATATATATATATATATATATATATATATATATATATATATATATATATATATATATATATATATTGTTGTTATTGACGGACTGATGAATTTATTGATTTACTGATTGTCTTGCAATTAGACTTTGGTACGAGATAACACGCTTCGGACTAATCCATCGCTTTGGAGATCATCTCGTAATAAATTTGTATTATGCGTATTTGGTTGTAGCGCCCCGTTTTAAGGAATTCTTAGAGTTGTGTGATTACTTGTTTGATTATTGGAACTCGATGCAATGGACACATTCCTTGGCCTAAATTACTAGCCATTGATTAGGAGCAAATGTTAAGGAGTGAAGTATTAGTGAGTTTCCATGATGCCATGGGTCACTTTTATCGAATTCAGGTCAAAACCGCATGGGTGTCCCTGGAGTAATAGAGTCCCTATCAAAACCTAATGGTGCACATTGTTTGTGTGACTGCAGTGGCAGTATGTACGGCAGAAGACAGGAAAATTACAAAAAATAATAAACAAGAAGGGACTCGGCAGATGCCGTTTATGTCACCATGGTGGCAAATGTGACGCAGTTTTACTGGCGAAATGTGCCTTGAAACCGTGAATTGACTGGCCTAAGGTTTCGCAGGAAAAATAGTTCCCTGTGTCAGAGGATAGTTGTAGAGTTTCTACGGAGTGAACTGCTGACGGTACGGAGAGTTGATAAAGAGAAACCATGCAGATGTGCGGTTGATATATATTTGGCAAATTTTTAGAGCTGTGTTCTTGCATTGATTAGCGAAAATTTTATGTATAGAATGGACACGTCGGGCTTTCTAATTTATAACCGAAGTTGTAGAGAAGTCTTTGGAAATTTGGAGTAAACTTATGACTTCTAATATAATCGTGCCAGGGATAGATACTGCTCGGTCAAGCAAATACCCCTGGATTAAAGCAGTACTATTTGGCTGGATTAGATCATGTATGGCTGGAAACTCACCTTATTGGCAATGACTATTCGCTTTTTGACAAAATATGGCAATATCTTTGTTGCATAATACGCGTACGAATCTTCTCTCTTTCTTTCTCTCTTTCTCTCTCTCTCTCTCTCTCTCTCTCTCTCTCTCGGGCATGTGCAGATATAAAGTTGAAAATAAGAACGAATGTTTGTGTTAGCCATATTGTGTATTTCACAGAGACTTTTTATTTTTCAAGTAACTTTGGTTGAATAAATCGATGATACATACAGCATTATTTCTGTTGCAATCTGTATAATGTTTTATCTTAACCTCAAGACAAAGAATAATGATAGACTAAAACATCGACAACAACAACAACAACAACTTATCTATGTTAACTGAATCGAAACCTCTTAAAATGCTTTAAAGTTCAGTAATTGCAGAGGCGAAGAACAAAGTTCTATGAGAGTAGATGTATGCATACATTTAGTGGATGGGGATACTTGATTAATACCTTTTTACAAACAGTTTATTCTGGGTTTTTTGTTTGTTTTGGAGCCATGATTGAACAAAAATATACGTGAATGGTAGAACACTCTCTTGGTTCACCTTCAGAATCATTTAGTTTATAGATTTGCTAATTCAGTGTATCACGTAAAGGTGTTTTGTATCGCTGATTGTAAGTTTTAAACAGTTTTTTTTCCCGCGTTGCCTTCTGTATTAAATATACTGAATAAAAGACTAAATGAGTAAGAATATTACAGTCTAATGCATGCATCTCTAAGTAAATGTCCTGTTAAGTTATAAATACAAGTTCGTCCTGTAGAACATCCTGAGCGGTTTGGCTATTGTTAAAAACCTCTTTAAATTTGGGAAAACAATATAGATGGACGTCTTGTATTTATATGTTGTTTGTTGTTTTAATAAGACTTCGTTTACAACAGAAATAGCGATACAATAATTCATGACATGTTCAGCAAAGTCATCCTATCACCAACGGAAGCAAGTAAATACATTTAAAAGAACATTTAATGCATTCAACAGTGTATTGTTGCGTGCACGTTTAGTCGCAGGTTTTAAGAGCGTGATAATGAAAAACATATTCCTGTAATTAAATGTTTCATTTTGGGACTGATCATCTTGATGATAAATGTTTGACCTCTGTATAAAACATTTATCTTTCTATATATTTACTAAAGTTCTGTGCATGTAACTTCCAAATTCGGTTAGTGATAATTCGATTTCATCGTGACTGGATTTTTTTTTACTTGAATCACACATGTTATATCCTGTTTGAATACTAAATAGGTAAATTATGAAATGGGGAGGATATTATTTATTTAATAATCACAAAATAAATTTTGCATATGAAGGATGCCTTTTCAATATCTTAACGTGTGCAAATTCTCGCCGCACACAGGACGTTTTAACTTTACAGATGGGTCGGATAATTAGCAGTTTCATTCCAACTCTACAATGAATTCATGCTAATTTCTAATAGCATTTTGATGTACTTATTTTGTACATGTCATAGATTTAACGTGTGATGTATGAATGTATCCTGAGTTTCCTAACACTATTGTATCACATGTATGAAATATTATTACAAATACCAGGGACTGTTATATGCACCAGCTTATCTTCTTATAGTTTAGCTTAGTAGTTTGTATTGGATGCTTGGATCTAAAGGGAGATGACACGTTTTTGCAACGTGTAATTTGATAGTGGAGATCTCTCTACAAGTTTTCCACCGGGCAATCGAGAACATGGTTTAGGGCGTGTGTATCACCAACTTAGGAGGATAGATACACTCCAAAATCGCGAGCATGCCGATTATACAATATTTGTCTCTGTTATAGAGCAATGAATATGTTTGATACTGAACATGTCCTTGCCAGCGTAACAGACCAATTCATCTGTATGACGATGATTCAATACCCGTCTGTATAATATACTAAGTTAAAATATAATATATTGCTTTATGTTACATTGTACACAATTTGATCGTTTGAATCTGAAACCTCCTTTAAACCTATGGGTTGCTACACATTCAGGTGATTTACCTAAATAAATCACAATAAATGTGAACAGAGTCGCCAGTAGTTATATTCATAGATTTACGATCTTTACCCGAACATAACGTTGTTACGTGTATGCATACCATATATTTTCATTTGTAAGACAATGATCTGATACCTGCCTATATAATAGACAAATTCATTGGTATGCCAATAGTCTAATACCTGCCTGTATAATATACCCATCCATCAGAAGATTGGACATACTGTGGCAGACCTCGTCGGAATGAAGAGGACAAAACGCAGTGGCTTGTGTTGTTATTATAAAAGAAGGACAAACAGTTGTTCTCTTTATCGTCACATTGTTTCATGCAGGCCAACAGATCAATCCCTGTGACACTACTGATTACTTCAGATTTATGTATGTTGTTTGGATAAATTGTGTCCTGCGTCCAGTTCTGTTTTACTGAATGAGAATAGGTAAAATTCAGTAACTCAATAATGTATTGTTATATACATATAAACGCATAAATAGGTCCAAACTGGTCTTTTTAAATTGTTAACAATAAGTTTGGTTCTCCAGAAAATATGCACACACATATTATTGTTTGAAAAATAATAGTAAGATATAAGTTCAAAACGTAATTCTTATAGTTACATTAGCCAGCGGTGCAAATGTAATTCCTTTTAATTTCTCTGTGCTTCTGATTTTTTGTATCTCCACCACAAATGTTATGACTATGAGTATATTGCTATTCTTTTGGGCGCTTTGTTGTGAAAATTAGCCATTTCAATTGCTATTCTTGTATAGCTGTGTTATGTAAACTGGCCGCTTAAATCGTTACTCTTTTGGCGCTGTGTTGTAAAACTGGCCGATTCATCTCGATTAATTTGGTACTGTTACATTGGCTCTATTGTGCAATCGGGCCATGACAATTCCTTTTCATTATGCTCTCAGTTCATCAAACATGCCATTAAAATTGTTCTACGATGCATGTTTCTACCATTGACAAAATATAAAACGCACATTACGTTCTTTAAGTGTTTCTTTATTAAAATGTATAAAACTGATACAACTCTTTTATAATATTTGATTATCAAGATTGAATATTACGTTATTATTCACTATGGTAACAATGTTATCATAATATCAATAGCCCGTGTCCGAGCCTGGTTCGTTATATTTTGAGCAAGCGCTGAAACTTCTGAAAACAACATGTTAGACAAATTAACCAGTTTACCTCCCTTACAAGTGAATTAGATGAACATAAATGAATAATTACAAATTGGCTAAATAAACTGATCATAAAGTAGAAAATAGCTAGGTCGCAAGGAATCATAACCTTATCGCAATTACTGTTTACACGGATTTTTATATTGGTACAGTATGTCTATCTATATTAAATAATGTATTATAGGTTAACGTATTTGCTTGTGTTAAATAAGACGAAGAACTGTTCCCAGCATACAAAAGAACCATACATGTGATTAGTTTTGCTTTGCTTAAAAAAGTGTTTAAACTCTGTATTACGATTGTTGTAATTATTTATTGTTTTGAATTGAAACAAAGAAAAATTTATATAATGCACGGATAAGCGTGTTCAAATAAAATTCCATTACAAATATGAATTATTTATATAAAGACTCCGGTGTACACAGAAAAGGCAAAGTATGTTTCCACAGTAATATAATGTAATACAATATGATGCACTTCATTGAAATTCTATACTGCATGGCATAGTGCAACATCTATACATTGTTCGATAACTAATCATTTCATATAATTATTCTGGACCGAGGTGAACCTTTTGAAAACACTCTATATTATAATATTAACATATTTAGACGAGTGTTAGGAACTTCAGTTTTCAAAAGTTCAAAATACAATAATATATTGATCACATGAATGAAAACTATTTTTCAACATCATATAATGCAAACCAAAGTCTCCAGCGAAATGGGATTTCGCGAATATTTTACTTTTATATTACAGATACTGTTACGTCATATATGGCGGCAAAAGGCGTTATGTAATACTGTTTATCATGTGGAAAGTAACGCATGGTCTCTTAACATAGTAGTCTATTGATGAAATGTCTTATTACATTACCACATTCGAAATTTTTCGAAGTCCAGCTACCATTTTCCAGACATGTGATTGTCGGTTTCAGATCTCCTTTCTCGAACAGACCATCCAGGCACTGGTAGGTATAGTTCTGGCCGACCTCCACTTCTGCCACCTCAGTTATCGCTCCTGATTTCGAAGGAGGAGGACAAACTGTTCAAACATGGAAATACACATTGAGCACCAACATTCCATAATAAACTTATACATGTAACAAAGCAAACGTATTGAATATATTTATTGCAGAGAACACTTAGAAAAGACAGAATAATATATCTCAGCTCTAGTTGCTGTTGTTGTTGTGGGGTTTAACGCCAATTTTCAGCACACGATCGGTTATAAATGGCGACCAGTATTAATGGTGGAGAAAGAACCCGCGAAAACCCGGGAAAGAACCACCGACCCACGATAAGTTACTGGCAAGCTTTCTCACATACCAACATTGGCGGAATCCAAGACTCGAACTCAGGCAGGCAGAGGTGAGACGGCAGTGATCCGTAACGGAGAGCGCTTTAGACCACTCGGCCACTCGGGCCCCTCTCAGATTTAGTAATTCGGTTCTTAAATCTAAAATGGGACTAGTAAATTTTACTTGTATTGGTCTATTTTCACTCACTACTTTGATCACAGTTGATATTTTAATCATCATCTCTTGAAATGTAAAGAAATGAAGAAATTGAATATAGAAAACACGATTAATGAAAGAATGAACAAACTGAACTTATTGCTCGCTTATATAAATAGACAGCAACTAATATTTTTCAGAATGATCATGCTGCTCCAGTAATAGCAGCCTCGTATATTTTTACACAGAGTGTACACTCTGAAGAGTTTTCTTATAATTAATGTTCTAAAATGTTTCTGTGGCAATGATTAGTATCGTGATTTGGACATAGGAAAACAATTGCATCACGTACAAACACACATCATTCAACGTAATGTAACTACTCACGATCGGACAACATATGAAGAATAATGTATTTATATATGCTGTTGTGAATGTTCAATGCAAACAATGGAACATTCTTGCAAACACTGGTGAGATGGTAAGCTTTTCATCTATAATTGTTTAATATTTAATGCCTTGATCCTATTTGTGAACACGAAGTTTTTTGGATTGTATTGTTCTTGATCTTTTTTCACTTAGCTTCGTTAGTTGACATTTAATTTAGAGAGATATGATATCATAAGTTAGCTTGGATTTAGACTAACCACCATTAACATCAGACGAGTGGGTTCATGGAAGTAGAATAACTCTGGTCTAAATGGTGACTATGTTGAAATGATGGAAACTGTTTATTAATTGTTGCTTTTCCAAACCTTACATCTGTGAAAAAGGGTGTGTTTGAACATTGAACATAACTTGTTTGAGACTGATGACCTTTTGGACGTAAAAATAGCATGTACAAACCTAGCGTTGGATGATCTACTTAATTGTCTGTACACTTAAATTGATTGCCTGGGTCGAGTAAATATAATTATGTCTAGTTTCATTTTAGCTACCCATGAACATTTTTCATTTGCAACTTTTTTAGCAATTCATTTTGTGAATTGTTATATTAGGCAGGACATTATTGCAGGATTACGGGGACCCCGAGTGGCCGAGTGGTCTAAAGCACTCTTCGTTACGGATCACTGCCATCTCACCTCTGTCTGCGGCGGTTCGAGTCTAAGATTCAGCCAATGTGGGCATGTGAGAAAGCTTGCCAGTAGCTTCTCGTGGGTCGGTGGTTCTTTCCGGGGTTTTCCGGGTTCTTCCTCCACCATTAATACTGGCTGCCATGTATAGCCTATCGTGCTGAAAAATGGCGTTAAACCCAACAACAACAACAACAGCAGCAGGATTACGATTCGGGAGAACAAAACTGTCTCTAGCACACTTAGATATATCTTGCCAAACTATTAACACATTTGTCATTGACACTTTTCCTGATATTTGAAAGAATACTTAATGTTTGGTGCTCATATTGGCTGCTTACAAGAAAGCAACTCGACAATGTTCCTGCTCTATGTATATGATGGATAAATTACTGATTAAATATCCTTTGTTATGTAAGAGCCAGTTTAATGCTAGGAGAAGGTTCGCCTATGCAAGCGCTCAACAGAAATACATTTGAATATGTAAATATATATTTATTTTGTCACTCAGCGTTTCCTGCTTACTTATGGAAATATGCAGATCAATAATGGTTTGCGTAAAGATTTAGTGTTATTTTTTCTGAGTAATATTGTTATGTTCAATTGCTACTTTTCAATTTTTGCTCATAAATTTACAATTGGCTTCATATTTATCTCAAACTAAAATGATATCCTGTAGGTAAAGACCTTGTTGCTTTCTGTGTCTATTTTGTTGTCATTTTTGTATAGTCATGACTCGAAATTTAATATTTCTACTATTGATGTTGATATACTGGCCGCCTCGGCATACCTGTTTTAGTATGAATAAATGGTCAGGCACGTCCGAGTCCTGCGGTGCAATTGATGCAGTTGGTTGAACAGCACCAGTAACCGTGACTATGTATTCGTGAGGACATATCCACTTCTAATTCAATTGTCGACCTTATGAGACTGGATTAACATAAAAGTATAAAAGACCAAATGTATGGAACCCATGTCTATACATGGGCTTCCATGCTTTACATAATTTTTAGCAATGGTCAACCTTATCGAAACAATTCAGATGTTCATACTGGCATAGCAATACTGATATTATTGCATAATGTATCGCTTGCTGAAATACACTTTGTGACGGCCGCTTCTCGTGCCGATGGGTAAATGTTCTTGGGATGTACAGGAAGACGTTCCTTCACGAACAGCGATACGATCAAAAATGGTTTGTATTCGCACATTCCTTCTCTACAAAACAATTCAGCTCAAGCAAAATGCTCACTTTGTTTAATAGCATCCTTGTTACCAGTGACCGAATCCAGTAAATTATTGCTATGCTTAAGAAACAATTTGGTCTTCTGCTTCCTGCATTGTCATTTGGGACTCTTGGCTCTAGATCGAAGAAGATACATTCGAATTGCGGCGCTCTACGATGACCTAATGACCCTCCTACCATAATGAAGAATCCTGTACATTTAGAGTATACGTAAGTACCAATCGTTCATGAGTTTCGAACGATAACCGCAGAACCACTGCTGATCCAAACTTACGATAAATAAAGACAAAACCAAAAGCAAAAATATTTTGCTAGAGAGAATAATGTAAATTAGTGTGGACGTTGTTTTTGGACAAGCAGTAGGATTAAAATTAACCATAGTGAAACACTGACACGTGTGAAACTTGTATTACGGTGTTATAAAGAGTGATATATTGAGAGTCGGAGTTCTCTTCTTTGCATGAAGATAGTTTTTGGATTGATCCACGTTCAGACTCGTGGTAGAGGATGGTATCATCCATAAAATGACAGTAGGTTCCTTCAGGTTCTCCGTTGACCTCCGCCGTTATTATCGATCTGCACCACATACAGGATCCTAATTTTTTTAAAATAATTACTTCTATTGCAAGTTAAGATCAACTTGAACTCTGTAGAACATTTGCTAATGTTCCAAAATAAATTTAAGATGAATTCGTTGAAGCAATTCAAGATATTGAGATTGAAAGACTTCGAGGAGCAACTTTAAACAAACTTGAAATTAATAACTTGTGTCCACTTTAACGAGAACCCAAACGTTGCTAACACTAGAATGAATAGTCCGTACCGGCCTTGGTATAAACATTGCTATTTCAGTGCTGTGGTCAAAACCAATCGCTACTAGTTATTCATAACAGGATTGCGAACTACATGGAAACACAGTCTGACCTTAGAAGATGGACAACGTAAAATATATAATTCCATGACACGTAGAAGCAGAGAGTGTGAATCCGACAACGTTTAGAGAAGTCCTTTTTTAAAAATAAAGCTTCCTACGAAAAATGAAAATACAAGGTCAATAACGCTAAAACGCGAACTATAACCGACCGAAGCCTCTCTGACCGGGTTAACTCATGTTTCTTTGACGTTATTTTTGCGTTCTCTCACTTTGTCGCCGCCTTCACTGTTGATGATTCTCAAACAAACATTGTATCGTGAATTATGTGAGATAGTGATCGATGTTAGTGTAAATTTATCCTGATAAATCCATGAGGAATCGCGTGTGCTTTGTGCTTCTGAGAAGAAATTTTTAAACGTGCTAATATCCATGTCACCCGAACACCAAGTATGCTGGATGATTTGCAGAGTATGTGCATCAACACCATTAAAGGCAACTAGAAGATGGCAGTTATCTCTGACCACTTTATGTATGTGGGCATATCGCTGAGTAAATATATAAGATCAGTGTTTTGTGTCTACCTCGGAAACATATCCGAGCTGGCTTTGATAGCTTGTGCAGCATCACGTCATCGTGTACTAAGCTATTATATATCGAGATCATATCAGCAATAAGTCATTAATATCAATGCCGTCCTCTTCCAGCAATTATCCATTTTCATTAAAATATTTAACCACAATGTAACATCGCTGATAGTCTTCAGATGGTGCTACCAAATACAACGTATTCCACCTAAGTCATCTCATTATCGGGTTAAGCAACAATTCCATCTTACCGGACCCAGATAGACATATGATAACTGATCTGATACAGATTAAAAGCGCTGGATGATGCTTGGTTTCCTGTTGCTGAAATATTAATGATTTCCATGTTGTAGAAACATTTTAACTATAGGAATTTATATTGTGTTCGATGCAGAGAACCCACCCTCACGAGTGGATTAAAAGCAATAAAGACGAGGAATAAAAAAGTGCATTTAAAGGCAAGTGTGTGAAATGTTGTACGAACAAATACATATCTATCTCGAAATTGACTAATGACGATGGCGGTGATATCGCTGATTTACTGAGAGAATAAAAACAAAACCAACCGAGACCTGCAGAGTATCCAATAAATGCGATTGTTCACGTTGATGATGTCGCGTAATAAAATTCAGATCTACAACAGCGACATGTTGCAGACGTGAAGTTAATTCACACTCTAAAGTCTACAAAAGATAAACCTCTCAGAGAATCACTAGCTAATTGGTTGGTAAGATCTGCGATCAAAGGTATACTAGTGCTATGGGCCGGTAATTAATTTAGATGACTAGTATAATGGAATCGATTTATTATAAAACATGTCAGTAAGCATACATGCTGCTGTAGCAGGTGTCACATGTTATGTTGCTTCAGACTGGTTAGCAAGACAGGAAATTTGTCAAATTTACATACAATCGTCTAAACATATTCAGTACTCACATTTTTATTTCAACACTCCCAATTAAGTTCATCAGGCAGATATTTTGTTTTTACCTTATGATAATATTAAAACAGGTATACGTCAGTGGCGCACATACAATTACGCGTTGGCTGTCGTTGACGTTGTAAGTAGATAAAAAGAAGCAGGACCAGTATCAAGAAAGACAGCAACTGAAGTTGCATCTACGTTTGAACACATTTACAACGAGGACGCTTGCGATAGCCACAGTTGATAGATGTTGATCCTGGCAAAGAATTACTTGGTGCAGTAACATCTCTGATGAAACAATATAACGTCTAATTCGGACGAGGACACACAGCAATTTATTGCGGCCAGGCAATCATTGAGCGATTTAATCGAACACTTGCTGAGCGATTGTTAGGATAACAATCCCAAAAAAATTTCAGTAAGACAAAAGATATCCTGAATAGTTTGCAAGACTAACAAGCGTGATAGATGCGTTAAAAAATGAAATAACTCATGAACTGTCTATTAAACCAATCAATCACAAAAGACATAAAATAGTACAACGATGTGTCTCTTTCTCAAAACATCCAGTACTAGGTAATGTGAATGTAAGATATTTGTATGAACCTGGTGAGTTTGAAGTTGGTAAAAAGTGCAACTGATCATATTCGGTGTGTGACCACACATAAACGTTTCAGTGTGGTCAGATCCGTGGCAATTTACAGACTGGATTCAACTGCTCCTCTACGTAGATTTGATCGTAAACAATTACAAGCATTTCCTAAGGATAAACAATTACCACCTCCTTTATCTTTGTGAAAGCAGGACACCAGCGACCCTTTGTCGATTACACTCAAAACAGGCCAGCATCACGTTTTCGCGTGTATCACCGAGACTATTATTAATTATATCCACGGTAAAATGTAATGTGTCATTAGAAGAATGTGTTCCAGCAATCACAGTGATTATTTTTGCTGTTTATCAGCGTCAAGATTCATTCAGTATCCTTACCATATCATCACCATTACTAGCATGAACCCTCCATGACTGAGACATTCGTCTGCCTCGAGACACTGCCAGATAAACAAAATTTGACTATTCGATCCGATCATCGACAATGGTCAGAAATATTTAATCCTTGTGCCGAATGAATGGCTAGTACATGACCTTGAGTCCATGGAGATTTATTCATCGTGAAAGCACTTTCAACAGCAATCAATGGAACAGCAATAATATCATTGCAAATCAGTTTTTCTTTCTCACTGGTTCCAGTAATCTCAACTCCAATGTTTTGTTTGTGTGTATCGTCTGGTACAGGTAAATCTGAAAACGTTTTTTTTTTTTTATGTAACTGAAATAATTGCTGTTGAAGTGTGTCACGAACTATCTTCCGACTTGCAACTATCAAATCAGCAGGCCTCCACAAATTCAAAATTTCACTCATCACAGTTTCAGCAACTACTTCATGCATTATTTCACATTGTATCTTCTCTGGGTGCATTTAAATTATTTCAATGTTGAATCAAACCCCCGGTGATCATCAAATATTTTCTCATAAAAATCTACGAATTTATTCAGCCATTCATGCTGAGTTGATCCAAAAAATCGTGGTGGTTGACTATGATCACCAGACATGGTAACAACAGTATTTCTCGTCAGCAACATATCAACAACATTTTTAATACCTCCTCGGATATCGAACATATCTCATCCTAGATAATGATCTTAGAAATATATTCCTCAACCATTCACTCAGGAGTCCATGCATTTCCTTTCCATCGAAAGAAGCTGTGATAAGTATAAGATTTATATCCTCTTTCATTCATTTATATGGCAAGCCGGTTAGACTGGGTTAGTACACTCATGTCAAGATAGCGAAATAATTAAATAGCACCTGTTGTTTTACCAAACCCATCAGGTTCATTTATATAAACTGTTTTATGTCTAGGCACAAGATTATATAATGAAGGCCTTGATGAAAGTTTTGACATCTTTTTATTTTTTTAATGTTTCCTTAGATTCAATGTCGGCAGATTCAGAATTGTTTTCTCTTTTAATTCTCCATCCGCCGCATGATGCATCAGCGGCAATATCTCATTGTTTCAGCGTTTCTGCATATTTTTAATGATATACAGTGAATCTGTTACGACTCTAACTGCGGTTACACAAATTATATTCGAAACGTACGCGAGCATCTAAGATGTTAAATAAGTAAAATATGGTGAGTCAACATGAGTTTAGCTCACAAAAGTACCTAATGTATTTCCGTCCGAGAAGTTAACATTACTTCGACTAACATATATATGTTTCTCTATTGTGGTAACCAAACATGTTTCTGCGTACGTTATGCTATCATTGCATCATTTACAATCAACGATATCAATAATTTTGCATCAAGCCGATATCGTAGAAACATTAATGGAGTCCAACCGCGTTCGCTATAATGTTTCCAAACCGAACAGCGACAACCGAATGAGGATAATTTGATGAAACTTGAACGAATCAATACATGCAAATCCAGTTAAACAAAAATCTGGCAAGAGTCAATTTATCGCACCTCTGGTCATCCAAATCCATCAAAGTATTCAGAAAACTCTCCATTTCCAACATAGCTTCCAGGATAACATGGAGCCATATCGGCTGAGATAACACTCGTATTAGTATTCCACAATTCGTCGTGTCCATATTCCACAACAAGACTTTTCATTTCCTTGTGGAGAGATCCTGCACATTAAATATCGCCATTAGGCCTCACAAACTGATTATAATTTACAAAGTCTGACCACTGAAATAAACACACGGATAGAGGGTCGCTCTTACTGATATTTCTGATAAAATCAAACTCAAACATATCGCCTTTATAAAATTTAGCAGTTCAGTTTCCTGGAAATATTGTGTGTTATGATTAACAATCTATATTGAAGCTCCAAATTTAAATTTCGATTCGTACAAAATCTCTCCGGTTAGTGTCTTCACCCGTACTGGAAGTCTTAATTTTATTTCCAACTAACCAACGTCTTTAATCGCTGCACCATGTTCCTTGACAAGCTCGACCTACTCATTTATTGTTTAACGTCGAAAATCCGTTAAACCGTTTTCTTTTTTTTGCGTTTCTAAAGGGTTCTATATCTAATTCAGGAATACAAATCAACGTCGAAACTTGTATTGGTCTGATATCATCAACGCTAGGTTTATCATTCAACGGATATATCGCATGAACATCTGCCGTCACAGGATATGCTCGCTCATAATAAGATCTCCCAATGCCAGTTAGTATTCCTAGTCTGGAATGTTTACTTAACTTTAAAACATCTCCAGCGTTATGTATCGCGGGGGCATCAACCGTTACGATACATTTTATTTTTAAAAATATACCTTTGTTCGTCGAGATAATTATTAATTGTCCTTGCTCGCTTGTCATTGTCATTCATTGTCATTATGCTATTGTAGCATTGACGTCTAGCATAATTCTGAATGTTGAGTGCACATGAGACGCAACATCGTTGCGAATTCTCTCTCGGTTTCACTGATACGATTAATTAGAGTATTTTTCGTCCAATTAATCAGAGCCCGCCTAGGCAATTCGAGGGGTAACCTGTTAATATCGAATCAAAATTTAAAGGGTTTAATACAATAATCTCTTAAATTCATCCAATGTTATAATTAAGGCAAATATATACTATATAACCTTAATTTAAATGATGTAATGAGCACATTTATATCTGATTATTAAACTCACGTAAACAAGATTTCGAAATTTCGTAGGAGCGTAAATAAAGCCAACATTATATTTTGGAAGTCCAGCAATAAAGCCAATAATATATCTTTTGAAGTCCAGCAGTCATCGATATGACGTTCTCTGACATAAAAATGATTACTGATAATGTGGTATATATAGTATAGTCTGGATCAACAATATGGACACCACTCAATAAATCCATCAAATATCGCTATGAGGGTACAGGTATATATAGGCTCTCAGTACTCGGAGTTACAAAATGTACAATATCTACCACAGTTTCACAATGTTTTCCAGTTAACGCATCTTCGGGATCTGCGTTAACAAAGGAAAACGACGAGGAAACGTTTGTGGTGGAACCGGAAGAAAAAGACCTAGGCGTGTTTCATTGTTGGTGTCTCTAATTAGTAGCTAAACCACCACCTACTTAAATTATACGAGAAATCAATTGAATGACGTTGTTGCAAAGCAACATTACAGATAGGAACAAGTGTTTTTGTTGCAGACCCAGTTGAAAAATATCATTGATGTGTACACAGTAAAACAAACAACAAAAATTATACCGCAGACGTATCGTTGCTACTGACATAATTGAATATTCTGCATCCGCCACCGTAGTCGCTGGAACAGCAACTATAATCGGATAATTATCAGCCACATACATAATAGCACCATAAGTAGGGTCATTTAAGTTTCATCAAAATATCTTCATACGGTTGTCGCTGTTTGGTTTGGAAACATTTTAGCGAACGCGGTCGGACGTATTTCTTCATCGCGGCGTCATCTTTTCATTCTGGTTCTCTAAGACCAGTAAGTATTTTATTAGCAATATTGATAGAACCAGCTATTATATCACCAGCGGATAGTAAACGATTATTTATCTCAGTTCCAATCATGCTGTAGTTGCTGTCCACGTATCGTTTTGTTGCCACATCATCGTCTGAGTTTGGTTCTCTCATATTGACGATTGTATTTCTGCTCTTGTTGAGACCGCTATACATAATATCCCCAATCTTCGGATTGTTCAGCAATCTATACAATTATTTTTAATATTGATTCCTCCAAGTTTTTCGTTTTGCCGTTTTTAGCAAACGCCACTAAGTTATCTTCGGTTGCATCTGGAACTCGCAGAATAATATCTGTCAACGAGATATATCTCGTCTTTAATCTTCCTTCTTGATCACGGAAAACAGCAATTTCGTTTTAGTCCACATCTACGAGACGCAAAAGATTAGTAAGTTCATCCTTGACCTGATCAGTTATTGCATACTTGGATTTTTCACCTTGGGTTTTAACCCGAGCAGATCTACATAAAATATATACCATTGTATATTCACTAGGACCCGTTTCAAACGTTGGACAACGTATTATACTCCTGCACATCGTCAAGCACAGGATGTACTTCACTTTGATAATGTTGAGTACCAGACGGAGTGTTTTGATGTCTCTCAACATATTTTAAAAAATTCTTTTTAGTGGCGCTAGTTCATGAAAATCAAAATAAACAACTTCACCGGGATCCATCGCATATGCAAAGGAGTGAGTAGCTGGACCAAAACTTCCATCACGACTAATGATACCCGTTTCAACACTGCTTGGTTGTTTTGGTTGTTGATCACGCATAAAAACACCTCTGACGTTTTTGATGGTTAATTTTAGCAGCAACAGGTACATTAAAATGGAACATGAGAAGCATCAACGATGAGTCCCGGGCAGTTTTATACCTTTCCCCGCACCGTGAATGAGGGTTTCCTGGCAGTCTTAGACAGTATCAGTGAACTTATCGACCTTGTTTTGGAAGATGTTATTCGTGACATGTTGCTTATTTTAATGCCATCCCAGCGGCAGTTCAAACATCAATAAGTGCAGCTCATTTTCCAACAGCTGGGTCTACAGAGGATATCAACGCTGGTATAGCTGCAATAATTGAGGATATACATTCCGTCCTGGCGATGTCTTTAATGCATACTCAGAATGGTTAAGTCTAACTCTGGTCTTTGATCATGTGTCGTCATTGATGTGCCGGAGCTGACGTTCAGTCACTGATTGTTTATCTGGACCACCTGCGATCTGTTCTGATTAAAATCAATATGTTTATTCCACAGTTCATTGTTGTCCTGATTGCAGCTTTTTAATCTAATCATGATTCAAACTGACACTAACATGATGGTTTGACATTATGCCATTATAGAAAATTTAATTACATATTTTCCAGAGGGGCATCTATGACTCTCATTCGTCCCCAAACTCCTTAAAGTAGCATTTATTTTTGTCTGAAAGCATAACAGCGATTGCTTTGTTATTAGAAATAGCTCGTCTTGCCACACGAGATCGAAAATATTTATCAACGACATACTGTTTAAATAAATCCAGAAATGCAGCGAAAAGTAATAAATCAGACTGAGCGTTGTACAATCTAGTTGTGATATATTTGACGACCAGAATACATATTTTGATCATTTCCCATGAATGTAATCAAGCGATCGTGTACACGTGCTAAATGATTGTTATCGAAATTTAATAATATATCTTCGGATGGTTCTTGATGTCCATTTATTCTCATTGAAACTTCAGTAGCACCAAGTTTGTCAAATATCTTATACTGTGTGTTTGCTTGTTTTGTCATTCAGTACTTTGGAAAACAACGAATATATGTCGTGGAACAGAGACACGTGCGAATAAATTATTAATGTTACTTTGAACACTATCTGTGGTCATAGTCATCAATGAAAATGTTGATTTAACACCAGAGTCTATTAAAGAGAGCAGCTGTTGTTTTCCGGGTATGATTCAATGATTCTTCCGTCAATGCTATACGTGGCACTGTTGAAAAACACCATGAAGCCATTATTAACAAACCAACCCTAAGATCAGCTCCATATTCAGTATCATCTGTTTTTAAAATTTCACCTTCTACGTCAATAAATGCTTTATCAGGTATATGAATAATACTTATAATTACGTATCGATTCATCATTTAGGACTGGCATATCCATGTCAATTACAGCATCAGATAAACGCTTGAATATTTGTATTATACTTGTTATAGTCGAAAATGCAGATCATTTCATGCTATGAGACTAGCAGATATATCTTTTTCCTTTTCGGATAGGGGTATGCCAGTCAACTCAGCTAAAGTTTTATTTGCAGCTTGATTTATTATTTTACTAACATTCGCTTGCATAAATTCGGTGCTTGCGAGTTTGATCGGCTGAGGTCGGACCGGTGGAGGTCGGCGTATTAATCTTGCTAGTCTATCCCTGATTCCCGAGAATGCTTTACTAGCAACATGAATAAAACCACCAACAGCTTTATCACGAATAACGTCGCTTGCTTTCAATGACAATTATTTTGTAATCGGTATTGCCTTTGGGGCTATCTTTATGAATAGACCCTAAACAGCATCACCGAGTCAATCTCCGTAGATCGCTTAATAGGTTGGTAATCTTGAATGTATCACCCTGTCCATTATAAGTCCACGTTGAGCATTATGTATGCTCATTTTATTTTCTTGTCACTGATCAAATTACATCTACCATCAACGATTTTGATTGTCGCTGAAGTCATCAACGATTTCATCGATCAGAGACTGATAAGCATTAATGTCCATAATACAGCCTGTAAATGCTCTCTGATAAGTAGCAGTTGCTTCATGGATGATTTCTGGGTAATAATTGCCTACTATTGTTTCTCCAATCATAATTTTTAGTCGTTCAACTTCGGTGAGAACGTTACTGGGGCAAAGATTCCAAGGACACTTCAAAGAGTAACCCAATCGCTAGCGCTTGGTATACCACTTTCAGTTGCTCCTTCCTCCTTTTTTGAGGTTAATTCCCTTTCTTCTCTTGGGTTTTCAAGCTGCTGCTTTATTTTTTCTTCCTTTTGTTTACTTGTTTAATATACTTTTTCAAATTCTTTAATATCGTACTTAGATCTAATCTGCGAAATATCAAAGAAATACGATATACATCCTGAATCCAATGGGTAATTTCACATATTCTGGTTTACATATGTATTTATTTCATGGTGTCCAAACGCAGCAATATTAAAATTTCAGTCTGGGACTTTGATAGCGGCAATACGTTCCGGCGTAAATGTATATGTTTTATTGATTCTAGCTTTTGGCGCTTCAGGTTGTGGTTGAGGAAGTTAGTGGGGTGGTGGTCAAGCTGCTTTTTCATCTCTTGAGGCTTTTTCTGTTTTTGTCTCCCTTCTCATGAGGTTGATTTCCGTTCTGCTTTCGCTTAAGTTGTGCTTCATTTCTTCTTCATTTTGTTTTCTGTATAGCTTTGCTAATTAAATATTATCTTTCAGAGAACTTTTTGTGCTGTATCAGTTGCTGTAACAAATTTGTTTTGTTTGTTCGGAAACTGGTCTAGCAACTGTTCTGTACCTTCTGTAAATTAAACTTAAGACTCCTGACACGCTGGTATTTGTTGCTTGACAGAATCACGAACGTGGAGATATTTATTAATTGCCTATATTCGCTGTCGAGTTAGTTTTGCTGTATGATATCTCAGGGTTAGCATTATTATGATATGATATACTAATGATTTAATTACACCACTGAGCGGCAGGGATGGTGAAGACAAACGGTGAGTGTGCGGGTAGGTGAACGAGAACGCAAATACGAACGTCAAAGAAAAATAAGCCAAGCAGGTTAGAGAGGCCTCGACCGGTTTGAGTTATTGACCTTCTAATTTCATTTTTCAAAAGGAAGATTTATTTTCAAACAAAGACTTCTCTAAAAGAAGTAGGATTCACCCTCCGTGCTGCTAACGCTGAAGAACGTCAGTGATTCAATGAGCAGGTTCAACTTTGCATAGTATGAAAGGCATGTAATCGCATCTTTAGGGAAATAATTCATTCAGTTCAAGGTACAATTACATTATATATGATAATGAACTTAGTAAATCCCCCATAGAACATTCAGTAAGTACTTCGAGTGTGTCGAACAGTCTTTTATCTTTCTGACAACATATATGTGTCTAGTAGGTAGATGGCCGTAGATATATCTAACATAATTGTACAATGAAGCACTAGTTAACATATACAAAAACGTTGCTACCATGATTTAAAAAGTTCATTGGTGATTTTTGCTAAAATATTACAGCGTACCAGTGGCCGAGAGCACCTTTTATCGGAAGAAAATATAACTATTGTGCGAAAGACGTTCTATCACTGTCTAAAATTATAATTTGATATTATACAGTTAATAATAAACACGTCCCAGCAATGTGATTATATATTAAATTATGCAAGGTCAGACGCACCAGTTGTGTCCTAATTTACACTGTACACGAGCAAGTTGCAGACTACGAAAGGAATAAAAATGATGTTCTATTGCTTTGTTTTGAGGAAACCCATGGAAAATTTCAAAATTATTTTCTATACCATGTTTGTTTTCGATTGTATAGAGATCATTAAAATAGTATACAAAATGTTTCATTGAAAATGATTAGTTTAAGTTTAATAATGTAAGAATAGTCATATAGAACAGACGCTGACGGGAAAGATACCAATGATGCAACAAAGAGTTTTCATTGAACTGCGGACGCCTAGGAAAGTTGTCAGTTTGCCTTATATGACATTATAACGTCATATGTGATAGTGTGATTGTGACGTTTGCACGCATTGGGATGGGGTTCTTCCAATATATTTTAATTAAATTATGATGGAAGTTCCACCCTGGCTCGTGAGGTTAGAAAGTTAAATTAGTGACGAGGTAGATTTACAGCTCTGAGCCCCCAGTCAGCAATGCCGACGGTTAAATTATAGAGAAAACGGAGATGAAATTCAATCAATAACAATTTAATAAATTCGATAATTTAAAAACGATAACTTTCAATCACACGTCTTTCCGTCGACCAAGTGACAATCTAATTCATCTCGTAATTTACAATGAGTTCGATTTTTGCCCTGTCCTTGCATCAACTCATCTCTTTCTTTTCCGCTAATTCCTTCCTTCTTTCTTTTCCTCTAACACCTCCTTCGACTCCGTTTCCCTCTCTACTATCTCCTCCTCCAATTTCTCTCCCAGACTTCAACTTCTCTTGACTTATCTCCTTTCTTCTCATTTCCTCCGTCTCTCTATCTGAGACTACGGGACCAGACTGTAACTGGTCTGTCCCTCAAAGCTTCATGTGAAAAACCACAAGCCGTTAACATATGCTTTATCGAATCTCACCTCACACTAGATCAACAATTAATCATCAGATAAGGAAATCACGGTTTCTGTCACGCATGCGTACATATCGAAATTCCCACACACTTCTTGCAGGGTAAACAATGGCGTAATAACACGGTATCAGTGAATTGTCATACAGACATCAATACATTGCGTCACTTCAGTATATACAGATATATATTTAATCTCATTGTACTACAATCTGACAACAATCAGAGGCATGTCTGTACATTACACAAATATTCAACAATGGCAAAATCTATAATCACATGAACACGTGTGTTAGTCTACTATAAAATACCCACATCGCGAATTACAATATTAACTCTTGCGACGGCTAGCAAGCTATATAATTCTTTACAAATATCAACTCATTTCTTCAAAATATGCAAACATATTAACAAAACAAAGTAATTCTTCGTACTACGATTCTAGTAACAAAGTATATATACGACCTACAATTAAAATGCAGTCGCATCCCACAAAGACCGAACAAAAAGCTCACTCACATTATTTGAAGCTGTCTGTACTTAGAATTTCCTGTTCTAAGATTTTCCCGCCAATAACGAATGGCTATTAGGAGTTACGCTAACCTCTCCTCTGGGAAATTTCTCTTAGCGAACTAATTCTTGCCGAAAGACGCGGAGATGTCATTCTACCCAAATCACGTTCTCTCCCCTATCTCGATTCTGATTGGGTGGCACTGTGACCCTGTCCAATCGTCTTAGTGGCCAGTTCAACCTGTCTGTCTGTCTGCAGGGAAAAGAAGTTAAGACACTCCCCTTTCGTCAGGCAACTTCTTTTGATCTGGACAAACGTTTCCAAACTAGGTGATAATTGGCTATCTGTTGGCTTCGCACTCCTAGGTCCGGCTCTCCACTTGTAGCCACGGCAATCTTACGTAATGGATTAGTAGTAGCCTACGGCAATGTTTAACATCAAACAATGGCTTGTCAGAATTACTTTGATTATACATGTTTCAAACTGGGGCTACTCTGGGTCGGGGTAAACATGACAGTGATATTAAACATATGTTGATATATTGCATATGAAAATTAATATTACGGCAAGGGGTTTCGAATGTGAATAACGCTCTAGTCAAGTATTTAAATGCATTTTAAACAAACCAGAAGTAAAGAAATTAGAGGTGCAGTTACCATGTGGTAGACACGTAACTTTCGGATTTTATGTCCGTCACAATAAAAAGGATTTAAAATTTCAAAATACTTTACATTTGTACAAGTAATGACGATGTGCTTGAAACTAATATCTCAAAATGAAGTACTATGCAGTTTTTAAACTGCCTTAGCATGTATTCTAACATACCACAAGTAAAATTTGTCGACGTCCAGCTACCATCGGGTAGACACGTGACTATTGGATTCTGTCCTGCCTTTGCGACTAGACCAGCCTGGCATTTGTAAGTATAGTTCTGTCCGACCTCAATTTCTGTTCTGCCATTTATTGTTCTTGATCTTGCCGGAGGAGGTGTACACACTGTTGAAACATGAAGATACACATTGGACACTAAACGTCTCTAAAAATCATATGAATATTTCGACATATGTGTGTGCGTGTGTGTGTGTGTGTGTAATTAGGATTTTTAACGTAACTTTAAAAAGATGTTCAGTCATATCGCTACAATGTCTGCAGTGACAGTTTATATTGATGTCTAGCACTGGGGCATCATGCCACAGACATGTAACATGATGTCCCACTCAGTCACAGTATCCTGACCCCAGGCTAACAAGCCCACATACTAGCAGCTGTTAGTACCATTTTGGGAAGTGTTTGGTATGACTCGGCCGGGGATCGAACCCAAGATCTCCTGCTTCCGGGTCCGACGCTCTAACCACTAGGCCACCGGAGCGGTCATCAACCGTCGTAATAAATTAGAAAATCATTCACGTATTCATTAAATAATATTGGACATGAAAATCGTCTTTGCTAAATTCTACAACTTGTTTACTTTAAGGCTACATGTTGAAAAGGTCTTTTATAAACTCTTCACTGTTCAGATTACAATATTGCAAAATTGATATAAAATATATATGACAATTACTGTCTCAATCCCTTTTTGTTGTTTAGCAAAGAAGTCATATACATATTTTTATTTACACAAACATTTTAAATCATTAGACGTGAGTAGAAACATATGATGAGATGATTTCTAATTACATATTAAACCAAACTGAGTAAGGTTTTAATATATCTAGATATTAAACCCCTTGTTCTGTATATATAATATATTAAATGCGTTCTCGTGCAAATCTTGCATTCCCATTGTGATCATTTGAAACATTATGTCTGCTTATTAAAGTAACTAAACCCGATGGTAATGTGATATGCTTTCGCATATTTCTTTGCTTTGAAGACATTTTTTTGACATAAAGTCATGGGGAAGTATTACGCTCTATTACGAAAAGTATTAAGCTTCGTCCGACTACGTCTGCCCACAAGGGCCAGCGGAGAAGCAGCATAGGCAACCAATGGGATGCCAAATGCATTACAAGACTGCCAGTCGCTTAGGCCAAATAGAAGTGGACCACAAAGTTTGATGGCATCCTGGCAGAGGTCATGGGGAAAGAGATCATAGGAAAGTCATCGTATGAGAGCGTTCTGTGTGCAAATGTTATCGGATGAATGGGACAAACCGGTTCTAATTTTTCGGAAGCTATTCTGAAGACAGGCACAAAATATTGACATTGACTGAGCCCACGCGTTAACGAAAGATAACGGCTCAAATGCTTATTTTGGTCGGATCCTGGAATTCAATTTGTGACGTTTTGCCGGGAAGAAAGTGTAAGATATGTTAGTGGGTTCGATGCCTTTGTGCTAACAGTAAGGATAATTTGAAACGTCGTTCAAGACAGAGGCACGCAGGAAAATGTGTGACCTTCTCGACCAGACGGTGTAAAGAATTATGGTGTGTTATACTATCAATCGTAAGGCTCTCATTATAATACTTTGCTCCTGACATTGATTCAGATTATGAAGCAATTTAGTTCAACACATTGCAATTGCACGGAATGTACTATCAAATCTAGCGCTGTAATAAGAATTGTGTCAACCCTTGATGACAAATGTAAAGGAATATATACCTGGAATCAAAGAACAGTGCAGTCGTGGTATAAACGTACTATGTTTTGATGATTTGTTACAAGAACGGATCACTTTCATTGAGTTATAACGGAATTATAGTCTACATGAAAGAACTAGTTACTAAGAAAGTGAGAAGCTTATTAACATGGAAGAACAAGACACATGAGAAACTAAGGAACGCTAAGGAACGGAATGACCCCACTATGCTGGCACAATTCATTTATTACACAGGCACGTCATCACACTTTAAGAGAGAAATTTACTTAGTTCAAATTGACATAAAGCTTTATATGATACTGACCTTCGCAATGCACCACAAAACGCACAGTAAAGGGGTTAAGTATGTGAAACTATTTCATCGGACCCTACCCTCCTATGTGTATGGCAAGCTTGTGCCCTTAGATGTAAAATACATAACTTGGTAGTGAATCATCGTTGGCTCAAATTTATCGACGATGGTTCAGAAGGGTGATTAGTGATATTTAAGAGTATTGTTTGTGGAGCAGTCGGTTATATTATCATTAAAGGCTAATATTTGAGCCTTTGAATGCATGTATTTACATAAGAAGAATTAACTTGGGTGGAATTAACGTTAACTAAATATTGGTGATTTATATTAATCGAGGCTCTGGTTGCGTCCCTATTTAAAGCGTACAAGAGTATGCTTCATCCTTAGACAGAACAGTATGGACGTTCCATTACTTTGTTTTGAGTTGCCCTTATGTTTTATATGTTTGTTTTTAATTAGTCACATTCCATTGGGTAAAAAATCATTAAAAACGTATGCCCGAAAAGAAACAGAGCTTACAAATTACAATAATTAGTTTCAGATTAAGGTACTACTAATGAAACAATATATCGATCAGCTGAAGAAACTACTTACGTAATGAATACAGGTAAAATTATCCTCACTGTACTGGCGCTGACTTGGGTATTTGTGCCTTTGATTCATATGATGTTAAACTGTATTTTGAATCAATGATTATGACGAAAATGTATGGCTTGGACTTTTGCATCAGGATTGCACTGTCTTCACGTGATGAAATTAATTCATAATATACCACAAATACAATTTGTCGAGGTCCAGCCACCATATGGTAGGCACGTGAATGTCGCATCCTGTACCTCTTGTGCGACTCCACGAGCCTGGTATATGTACATGTAGTTGTCTCCGACCTTCACTTCTGTCGTGCTAATAATTGTTCCTGATCTTGCCGGAGGAGTTGGACACATTCTTGAAACATGATGATACACATTGAACACTTGAACACTAATCTTCTTTAATGACGTTTTAGTGCTTTCGAAAATATATAAGGCCTTATATACATATATCCATATTCTATTATAATTTATTTTTTTTCCTTCTCCGCCATTAGCACGACTAGGTTTTAAAATATATGACCAATGCACAATTAGGAGAGAATATGATATCTCAAAATGAGACTTCTGCAACAAATAGCTTATTTAAAACAACTTTCTGCTGGGAATGAGCGCATTATCATTGACGTATCTTCTGTTCAAAGCCGCTATCGTCCGTAACAAACTATTATGATAGGTCAACCAGTCAGAAAGTAAAGTAACGACAAATTGACTTCCGTCGCCCAATGTGGATGCATGTTTTTATATCATTTCTTGCTGAGAGAGTTGGTAGTTGTGGTGCTCGTAAATTGCCACTGTTGGTTATAATGCTTTATTCTAATTATAACTTGTTTTCATACATTTATACCTTTGCACATTTCCATATGTTTGTTCCTAAATACATACTAGAGTTCAATACCAAAAGTTGTTTTATTTAAATTGTATGTTAAGTTCGTAAGGAGCGTGAAGTATTCCAGTTTGTAAAATTTGTTTTCCGAAGCACTTTGACTAGTTGAGAGTAATACAGTAGTGTTTGCATAACCAATATAGGTTTTTTAGGCATGGTGATGAGTACTAACATATAATTGATCACATGATCTATTGGAACTGATTAGTAAGTCATTGACATATTTGTTGAATTGATTTGTAACCGAAAACCATCCTTCCTAAGGTTCTACAATTGTTTGGAATGTATTATTCCATTTTGAGGCTTTATATCACTCGTCTACATTTTTATAGACTTAGGGTAGGGCTTATGAAACTGTCCAATGTTCAGAATATAATCCAAAATGATCATATATGAGAAGGGTGTGTGCTTGCACTTATAGCATCCTTTGTTTTAGACGGATAACCTCTTGGAAGTGACAAATGGAGGTATAAACGTAGCGTTGGATGCATCTACTTAATATTCAGTGAACTTAAATTGATTTCCCCCCGTCGAGTGAATATGCTCAAGTCTTTCTTCACTCTAGCTATGCAACAATATTTTTTCATTTTTAACTTACTGAGTAATTTAATTTTTATTAATTGTTATATTAGCAAGGAGAATGCATGATTTCGATTCGGGATAATACAAACTGTCTCTTACACAGTTATTTCTTTCTTACCATGTTATTAACGCATTTGTTATTAACGCTGTTTCCTGATATTTGAAATTATGCTTTATGGAACATATCAATACATTTCGCTAACATGTACAGGAAAACCTAAACAAGTTTTGGTGCTTATATTGGCTGCTTACAATGGAGCAATCCGACAACATTTATGTTCCATATATGATTGATAAATAGATGATCAAACATGCTTTGTTATGTCAGAACCAGTTTGATGCCAGGACAAGGTCTGCGTATCCAAAACACACTGCATAAATACATTTGAACATGTAAACTTATATTTCCCTGTCGATCAGCGTTTCCTGCTTAATTAAAGGAATATGCAAATCAAATATTTCTTACGTAAAGACTTAGTGCTAATTTCTCTCAGTAATATTGCTTTCTTCCTTTGTTACTTTTCAAAATGTGTATGCCCATACATTTATTTATTTGAAACAATAATAATTTCCTGTTGCTCTTCTGTTTCTATATATTATCAATTTGTATAGTCTTAACTCGAAATTTAATATTCTACTATTGATGCTGATATATTGGATGAATAAACATACCTTTTTCATTATGAATAAAATATGACCCACGTGCATGTCTGGGGTGCAAATGATACAGTTCGTGGACTGTATCGACAATCGTGACATATAAGACCTAATTTATAGAACCCATGTATATGCATGTGCTTCCTTGTTGCATGTAATTTACAGTAATGCTCAATCTTATCGAAACACTCAGATGTTCTCACTGACATTGGAATGCTGATATTCTTACGTCATGTATCATTTCCTGAAATCCGTTTGTGACGGCCGCTTCTCGTGCAGTTGGGTCGATGTTCCGATGATGCAAAGGAATACATTAATTTCACGCCCAGCGCGATTAGCAACAACAATAGGTTTTTGCGCATTATTTGTCTGCAAGACAACTCAATTCAAGTAACATGGTTACTTTTCTTTGAAGCACAATGAAGGCTCGTTGTCCATGTTTTCAATGACGACATCCATAAAAAACTCGTCGAGTAGATGAATGATGGAGGAAATTATTAGTAAGCTGATGAATTTGGTATGCTGCTTCTTCCGTTTATCATTGGAAAGCTTCAAGACTGCATATTTCAAAGACATTTTATCACACCTTTAGGAAAAGTTTCATCCAGTTCAACGTATGGTTAAATGATTTATGATAATGCCCTTAGGAAGTAATTACAAAAAAGATGTAAGGGAGACAAGCGTGTAAACAGTCTTGTATCATTATCACAACATATGTATGTGTTTGGTACGCAAGTGGCCTTAGCGATAACTAGCATAATTGTATGATGAAGTGACAGATAACATATAAGAAAACGCAGCTACGATGGCTCCAAATGGCGATGTTTAGCATATTCATGTATGAATCCGTTCGCTAAATGTTTACAGCAAATCAATGGCCGAGAGCACATCTCATCAGAAGAGAATATAACTATTGTACGAATGGCCTTCTATCATGTCTAAAATTTAAATTTGATATTATAAAGTTAAAATTCAATACGTCCAGCAAAGTGATTAATCATTAAATTATGAAAGGTGCGACGCACTCGATGTGTCCCAGTTTACAAGTACACGAGCACGTTTCAGCCTTATAAATGATAATAATAAAGTTACATAGCTTTGTTTTGAGGATATCCTTGGCAATGAAACTTTCAAAATTATTGTATATATCATGCTTGTTTGCGATTGTAGAGAAGATCATTATAATAGGTATGAGCTCAACGAAACCAAACGTGTCAATGAGAATAATTCGTTTCAGTATAAGTGAGCAAAACTGCAAGAATATACTTTTCACATCAGGAAAATAAAGACGCAAAAAAGTGTAATGATGCAGCGATTAGTCATCAATGAATTTCAGATTCCCAGGATATTTGTGCATTAACGTCACATGTGAGCATTACGTATACACACACGACTGGGGCGACAAAATTGCAATCGCCATCTGGAATTCAGTTTGTGATGTCTTGCCGGGAAGAGAGTATAAGCTCTATCACTGTAGCCGATGTTTATGTAGTAGCAGTACTGATAGGTTGAAACATAGTGCTACAGATACACATGGATGAAGCTTTGAACATGATCGCTGCATCACCATTGGCTTAATATTCAAAGGTCACTGTCATCCATGCAAAACCAGACTAATGTGTCAAACATACAAATATCAGAATAGTATTAAAAAAAACACGAAACATAATGTTATCGCGCAATGCGGAGGTATGTTTGTTGTATTTGTATGTGTTTTATTTCTTTATATTTGCACTGTGTGGGTGGATTGTCAGGATGGTCTTAAATCGTAGGAGGGCTGAAAAACGCACAAGCCATTGTTGACAAAAATTGGTGCTTGGACAATGGATATTTGCATCCTAACCACTGAGCCACCGCAGCTCCAGACTGATGATAAATGAAGAAAGGACCAAAAGCAAACGTATAATGATAGAGAGGGTTAAGCATCTGTGGCGGATGGGACTAATAGTAAGGATATAATGATCTTTATTACAACACATTTATATACAAGAAAGATTGGATATTCTACATCTGAAAATAGCATGCATACTACTGAGGCATAATGACAGTGGCAAAGGCTCTCACTTCGCATGAATACAGTTCATTGATTGACCTAAGTTCTGACATTTTCTTGTCAACAGTGTAACCTTCAAATAACAGTAGTGTCCTCCCAATTATCCCTACACTAAATTGTTAAGATCAAATTGCTAAAAAAGAACGGATCCTAGTTTTTCTCGAAACGCCACATTGACTGCAAATTAATATCAACTTAAAATTTTCCGAACGCTTGTTATTGTTTTAAATTAAATTTAAGTGAAAATCGTTGAAACAATTCAAGACATTGAAATTGCATGGCACGGAAGAACAAATTTAACAGCAATTGTAAATTAATAGCATCATGTGTCCACAATTCCGGCAAGAAATGACATTAGTGAGACCTCAAATGGTGCTAACACTGAAATGATAGGTTCGTGGACGCAATGGTACAAACAATGCAGTTTATGTGTTCTGTTCCCAACATATCACTTCCATATAGACATAAAGGAATTGTGGATAACATGCTAAAACTATGTGATGCCAATAGATCGAAAACGTGAAACATCTACCCGAATATTACGCTGATGAAGGTAAGGGCTTGAACACTCTTGTTAAACTAAACGTATTATAAAGGCATTTTATCTGACCTTTAGGAAAAACGTTCATTTTGTTCAATTTCAACTTAAGCCATAAATGATACTGACCCGAACACGTCATCGCAAAACAGACCGTACTGGTGCAATTGTGTGGAACTTTCTTTGATCTGACTTAATACATACATATCTGTCCGGTAAGGGACTGGCATTAGAGGTAAAATACATAACTACATAATGAAGTGACATATTACATAGCCGAAAACTCAGCGACGATGGTTTAAAATGTTCATTGGTGATACTTAGTAACTTCATATATGTAGCAGTTTGCTAACTGATTACATCATCCCAGTATCCGTATCCTTGAGAGGATATGTTTACATAGGACAAGATAACTATGGTGCGATTGACGTTCTATCACTTTTTAAACTTTAAATTTGATATCATGCAGATGACATTAAACACGGCCCAGTGCTTTTCCTTTTAGACTAAATTATGAAAGGTCAACAGCACTGGTTGTGACCTTTATCAGAATGTACACGAGAATGTTTCAGCCATGGAATAGATAATAAACCTTTTGAAAGTTATGTTCAAAATAACTTTTTTATTATATGCTTGAGTTCGATTGTAGAGAGATCAAGCAAAACGTTTGAATGTGAATGATTAGTTTCCCGTTAATTATGCAAGAACGCTCACATAGAAAAGATAGAGTCTTCATTGAATTTCACATGCCTAGGAAAATTGACAAATCTTCACTTATACGACCTTATAACGTCATATGTGACGTCAAACTATGTTTTGAAATATTGTTTCTGAAAACGTAATGGGAAGGAGTTTTGAATGTGAATAACTATGTAGTCAAGTAGTGAAATGCATGGATACCATACTAAAAGTAAATATTTTCGAGATCCAACTACCAAGTGGTAGATAGGTGACAGTAGGATGTTGTGTCCATCAGCACAAAAAGGTCTTACAATTTCAAAATAATTTACATTTAAGCAAGCAAGGAAGATCCGCCTGAAAATAATATCTATATATGAAGCAATATGAACTTATTTAACTGCCTTATCTTCAATTCTAACATACCACAAGTAAAATTTGTCGAGGTCCAGCTACCATCTGAGAGACACGTGACTGTTGGATTCTGTCCTGCCTTTGGGACTAAACCAGCCTGGCATTTGTAGGTGTAGTTCTGTCCGACTTCCAATTCTGTCATGTCATGTATTGTTCCTGATCTTGCCGGGGGATTTGCACACACTGTTGAGACATGAAGATACACATAGGACACCATAATTCTCTAATATGAATAGTTTAAAAATGTACAATACCTTCATGTTATTCTAGAATAAGACAATCGGGATGATATCTTACTGATCTGTTGAATTGGTATTTACTAGAAAAACTGAAGCATTGATGCTTAGAGAGGGAGATTACATTTGAGTCTAAACTGCGTGCAAATGTTTAGCACCTGAGTTTAGGATAAGTCCTAATGTATATGTCAATATGCAAGCCTGAGTCACTGTTTTCTTCTATCAGTACATCAGCATGAATATATCTTTAAAATTGTTACCGCTGCACATTTATACAATCAAATAATATGTCAAAAAGAGCCTCTCTAAAACAATATGTGAATTTCGAGCATTAGCCTATTTAAAACAGATTTCCACATTAATCGTGTTCATTCGCATTGCCTTTATGTTCGCAGCCTCTGTCATTTATCCCAGACGAGTCGAATGTGTCGACAATGCAACATTCAACAATTTTTAAAAAAAGCGAAATCGACCACCGTTGCTCAGTGTGTGGATGTGTTTTTTTTCCTTGTTTTGCTGTGAGGGTGAATAGCTGGGGAGCTGATAAAATCGTGTGACGTTTGCAAAGCCCTCACATATAGATTTAAAAAGAATAACACAAGTATTTATTGGTAACAATGTTATTGTCTAATTTACACTTGCTTTGTATATTTTTATTAATTTGCCTATCTCCATATATTCGTGCCCCAATCTGAACTGGAGTAAATACGAAAACTTGTTTATTTTAATTTTTTTAAATTTAAAATTAAAGGCCATCAGAATGTATATTATTTTTTTAATAATTTGAAGTTGTCTGCGAACCGCTTTGACTACTCGAAAGTAACAAAGTAGTGTTTGCATACCCAATATAAATTAAGTAGATTTAGTCAAGAGTACATATATATAAGACGAACTGGAAATCATTGAACACTCATCGACATATTTATTGAAGAGTTGTGAACTCAAACGCATCCGTATATATATTGAAACGGTCTTTTTCAAATTGTCCACTGTTCAAAATACAATACTTGCAAAGTGTATATAAAATAATGTTAATATGTACTGTACCAATTGCGTGTTAAATTTGTTATAGATTACTAAAGAAGACACATACTTTTTCAAGTTAAATAACTATTGTATTTTGTTGGACGTCAATATAAACGTATGATCATGTACTTTACATTTACGTTTGACCCCGATTGCTTCTTGAAGTTACTTAGGTTCTTATTTTGGATATTAAGGCATATGCTATATATACAATCTTGCAAAATCATTATTTTGCCCTTGGTGTTCATCATTGTTGACATTTGTGCCGTTATGTATATCATATAAGGTCTCTCAATAACAACAGTCATATGACAGTAGTTTCCTCGAAGTTCTCCATTTCTCCAGCCTAATGATCATAATTCTCTATATATCTCATCCTCGTGTTTCTCGACACACCACTCCGACTTCAAGTTAATATTAACCTGAAACTTGCAGAACGGATGTTTGTGTTTCTAATAAAAATTGAGAGAAATTCTCAGAAGCAATTTAATACATTTAAATTTCAAGGCTTGAAAAAGCACTTTTAGCATTAATGTCACATAAACACCAATTTATTTCCCATTCTTGAGAATAAATGACTCTTAGGACAACTCAAATGGTTCTAACACTGGATCAAACACTGGTACAAACACTGCACATTACGTGCTTTGTTTAAACACAATGACTTCTATTTAGGCATAACGGAATTGCGGATTACATTCTACAAACGTCTTGACCTCATGAACTTGAAAACATGCATTGAATACCCTCATAGAAAGCTAAAGAATGCATGTGCTTCACTAATCAGATCAATTTGATGTATTAGTAAGGCATGTAACCACTATTTAAGGAAAATATTTATTTAGCTCCAAATTACATTTAAAAACCTATGTGACACTGACCTGAGCATAGAATATCATCATACAACAAGCAGTAAAAGGGTGACTGTGGTTCAAAATGTTCATGGGTGATGTTATCTTATCATTCTATCACCATTCGAAATTTAAATTTAATATTAAACATGGTCGAGTACTATGATTCCGTATTATAAAATGAAACGTCATCAGGGGTAGCCGTGTCATTATGTACAATGTACACATGCTCGTTTGTGCCTTATACAGGATAAAAAGAAAGTATCTTTGCTTAGTTTTGAGTAAACCTTTCGAAATGAAATTTTCATGATTACTTTCCTATACTATTTTTAGCAATGTTACAGAGAAGATCATTAAAACATGTATGGGCGTGCAGAAACAGAACGTTTACAAGATAATGATTAATTTGATTTTAAGATAACACACAACAAAAACATACTGCTGACAAGAATATAAAGAGGCAAAACATAGTGTAGTGATGTAGTTGTGTCGTCACGGAACTTCGGATACATAGTCCATGTGCGCATTTCCAATATGTGACGTTTCAATGTCACATGACAAAATGTGTTTTGAAATAATGTCATTGACTCAACATTATTTCATGGGCTTTTAATGAAAATATATCTGCAGTCAAGTAGTGAAAAGCATTGGTAACATTCCACATTTAAAATTTGTCGAGGTCCAGCTACCATATAGTAGACATGTGACAGTTAAATTTTGTCCTGCCCTTGCGACTAGACCAGCCTTGTATTTGTTGGTGTAGATATATCCGACTTTCACTTCTGTCGTGGTATTAATTGTTACAGATCTAGCCAGAGGAGTTGTACACACTATTGAAACATGAGGATACGCATTGAACACTAGATATGCATTGAACACTACAGTTTGTTAATACTCATATAACTAATACCGACATAGGCAATACGTTAATAGTTTTCTGAAACGAGAAAAAATATCTTACAACTATATTATTGCGGTTGTTGGAACCAAACATGAAACAAAACTGAGACTGAGATTACCTAGACGCTTGTGCTTGTGAAATATTAATCCTTATCTATATGTCCTTTTTTAGGTATACATCACGTTTTCATATTTCTTTCGATCAACACGAATATATCTTAAACGTAGTACCAAATATAATATTCATGTATGCAAGTAATGATGATGTACCAGAAACTAGTATCCAAGTGGGTTCCATGTTTTAGATATTTAAAATAGCTTTTCAACTGAATTGTTCATATTATCATTGACATAGTTTCTAAAATTCGCTGCCAGCCATACAACATGAATCGTATGTTTCGATCATACAAACAAGAAGTAAAGTTGCCTTAGTCGATCAGTGTGGTTATATATTTGTATACGTTTTTAAGGTAAATATGAACTGATTGAATAACAAACTTCGTTTATTAAATTTAATGATAAGTGCCAAATAAATGTACGCTTTTCAGTTTGACGACATTTATTTTGCTAAATTCTTTGTGTATTTAAAAGTAAGGTATTGTGTTTGCATATAAATGTACGTTTATTTAGTCATGAATAGTATGATATAAATGATTACATCACAATTCGCAATAAATTAGCAAATCTTTACCATTTTTATTCAGCCATTTTAGACATGAAAATCATTTTTGCTAAAGTCATACAATTGCTGTGAACGTATTTGTTGCTACATGTTAAGGGGGTCTTTTATAATTTCTCAACTGTTCAGAACACAATATTGCATATTGACAGAAAATGTATCTGACACTTACTGCGTCAACGGCTATTTTCTAGTTTAGCGAAGAAGTCATATACATATATAAATGTACACAAATATCTCAAATCATTAGAAGTAGCAAGAAAACAAGTATATTCACGTCCAAAACCAAACTAACCACGGTTTATGATACATTAGTAATGTATGTAGATATAGAACGTTGCTTTATATTTGTAGTCTTCAAATCCGTTCTCGTGCAAATGTTGCATCCGCATTGTGACCACTTGCAAAAATATGTCTTTTTAGTAAGTTAACTAATGCTGATTTTAAAGTGACATGATTTCGCATATTTCTTTGCTTTGAAAACCTTTTAGAAATACAGACATGGGGAAGTATATCTCTATTACGAAGAGGATTAGGCATGTCCGACTAAGTCTGCCCAAGCGAACCTGGATAGGCTACAGATCGGACCTAAATAAGTTGCAATACTTATAGAAGCTTAAACACCGTTGAAGTGGACCACAAAGCCTAATGACATCCTGGCGGAGGTCGTGGATGAAAGGATGGAATGGAATCCATTGTATTAGAACTTTCTGTCCGAAAATGTCATCGCACGTATGGGTCGATCCAATTCTAATTTGTCGGAGTCTATTCTGAGGGCAGGCCAAATAGCTTTGGCATTGACTTAGCCCACGCATCAGATTTATTTCAGTCGCCTCCTGAAATTCAATTTGGATCGTATGTCCTGAACGAAAGGGTAAGGTATATCAGTGTAGCCGATACGTTTATACTAGCAGTAATGATAATTTGAAACCTAGTGCTACGCAGAGAGATGTGTACAGTCGTGTGGCCTTCTTCATCAGACAATGTCATGTATTGTGTTGTATTGAAATATCATTTGTAAGACTCACATTTTGATACTTAAGTCCTACATTATTTCAGTTTATGACATTCAGATATATTAGCTGAAGCAAATTCAGTTAAAGACATTGGAATTTCAAGGTATCTATGTGAAAATCAAGCAGTGTAATAAGAACGTGTTCAATCATTGATAATAACTGAAAATTAAAATATACCCGAAATCAAAAGACAGTGCAGCCTTGGAGGTAACATCACGTGTGTCGATGATTGTTTTGTCCGGAACCGATTACTTCCTTTATTGGATGACGGAATTGGGGTTTACATGCGAGATATATTTTATTCGAAAGTGAAGAGCTTAACAACACGGAAGAGCAACACATATGCGAAGATTAGAAACGGAATTACACGAATAAGCAGGAGCCATTCATGTATTACACTGGCACGTTATCTCACACGTTAAGGAAGAAGATTGCTTAGTTATAACATGATAATAATCTTAGCAATACACCATAAAACACGCAGTAAAGTGGTACAGTATGTGGAACTATTTTATTGAACCCCCAATCTAACTATGCGTTCGGCAAGCAGGTGCCAATAGAGGTAATATACATAAATTGGTAGAGAATCATCGTCAGATATTACACCACTTACCTTGAAAGTAACATAGCTTTTAATGTGTTGGTATAAAGTAATACTGATAAATGAAATTGTGAACCGTCCATGGCGCAATAATACGTATATATTTATATGTGAAGTTGGCCTCTATAGTTTAACTTTTCTCCTTATACGCTTTCCCCCTAATAGAAAAAACAAACTAACTCAATATTTTTGAAGTAGTTTTCGAATCTCTTGGATCATGGAAATTCGATAGGTGGCAACCTGATTATTCTTAAAGATTTCAATTTTCACTTCGACTGTCCCGGAAACCTAAACACATAAAAACTCCTATATTCCATTAGTGTATTCAACCTTACACAATCAGTTAAACATCCCACCAAACAACATGGTCACATTTTAGACTGGGCTCATTACAGACCTGATAATAACATTATACGGTCCTCCCTGGTATCCCACAAACCTGAATCATATCACCTCTGCATTATATGCCATTTTGACGTATCAGTCCCTATCCCTCTGCCTTTATCTGCTACTAAGAGAAGCCTATGTATGATAAATATAACCAAAGAAATGCATGACGTCCAAATAAACAAAACAACTTGCTTACCTACTACAGCAGGACAACTCGATAACTGCCTGCGTTCATTGCTCGACAAACATGCCATCTCAACCAAGTGCACAGTATTAATGCGTAAGTGTTCGCCATGGTAATGCAGTGTTAAGGACCAACTTCGCACTGCTAAAAGACTGAGAGGCTTTGGCTTTCCACCAGACTCAGTATTCATATGCAAATATATGAAACCGCTAAGAAGAATGTCAAAAACATAACCCATGCAGATAAATCAGCCCACTACACTCCTAAAATCATGGTAAGTTCCAGCTGCAAAGAGCTTTCGATATTACTAATAAGCTAATGTCAAGGAACAAATCAACACAACTTCCAACTACCTTCTCTCCAGTCGACCTTCCGGGCATGTTTGCAAATGTCTTCTGTGACAAAGTACAAACCATTAGAGATAAGCTTGACACCACAATTTCAGTTGACTCATCGTCACCACACAGTTGGGATACATAATTTGAGCGGCAGCCAATAGCAGCATTTGAACCCGTCTCTATGATTTCGTTCGTACAATCCTGACGAAGAATGCACTAAAGTTATGCGAACTTGTTCCAATTCCAATATCACTGCTGCTTGAATGCTTAGATTCAGTATTGCCTTTATTAACTGACGTTATTAATTTATCTCTCTCTTCAGGAGAATTCCTATTATTTTTCAAAACTGCCATTGTAAATACACTGCTAAAGAAACGAACACTATACCATAATTTAAAGAACTACCGACCAGCTTCTAATCTCCCATTCATATAAAAATCTTAGAAAAGGTTATTCTATCCCAGCTTTTATATAATCTTAATTTATACAGCCTTTTTAGCACGCTGCATATCGCGTTTGCCACTGTACTGAAAATACACTTCTAAAAGTAGTTACTGACATTTTATCTGCTTTGGATAGCGGAAAGATTACAGTCCTAACCCTCTTTGATTGTCTGCAGCATCTGACACAATGACCATGATTTATTACTTCGCCGTCTCCAGCATGTATTTTGGCATTCATGATACAGCCCTACTGTGGTCCAAATCCTACTTGGTCAATATGACACAAATTGTGTCTGCAAATGGAATACACTCAAGCCCACTTGATCTATGGTGTGGTGTTCCACAGGGGTCTGTTCTTGGATCTGTTTTCTTCATTATATACACTCAGCCGCTCTCAAGTGTCATAGATCATCATCCAGTGTCTCACGAAACTATACAAATCTAGCAACCCAAATGAAGTTGATGCTACCATCCAAGGTGTAGAGAGGTGCATTTCTGATGTGAAATCATGAATAGCATGTAAAAACTGCATATGAATGATGATACAACTGAGGACATTCTGATCACTGCAAAAAGACTTTCACATTCACATCCTTTATATCAAACAACGAATATCAGTAACACCAACATTAAATTCACACAGTCAGTACGAACCCTAGTTATTACTCTGGACAGTACTTTCCCATTGCACCCACATGTCATGAACATATGCAAGGCTGCAAATCTTGGGCTGAGACGCATTAGCTCCATTCGCAAATATCTTTCAGTTGATGCCACTAAAACACGTGTGTGTTCATTAGTACTTTCAAGACAGGACTATTGTAACTCAGTTACATCCGGTTCATCTCAATATATACTCAAAAAACTTCAAAACGTTCAAAACACAGTTGATCGGATCGTATGTAGAGTATAAAGACCAGAGCAGACCTTCCCGCTACTCTCTACTCTACAATGGCTATCCATTCGATCCACAATCAAACACAAAATTTGTTCTTCGTGCTACGTTTCATTGACGGACTATAGTCCAATAAACCTATCCGACCTCACGCATATGTACACGCCAGCAAAGTACTTACTGTTCTCATCTGGCAATAATATCCTTATTACTTCCACTATGAAAACGAAGTCATATGGACAACGTTCGTTCGCATACCAGGGCCCAGCAACATGGAATGAATTGATCACAAAGCTTAGACAAAAAGGCACAGTGATCCCATTCATTAGTGCTCTTAAAACTCACTTATTTCGACTGCAAGAACAAACGTAAAGACCAATATTTACTGGTAATTTATTGTGTCGGTAGATGTATGGGTGATATATATCAATTTGTAATTGGTTAATATAGATGGATAGGATGAGAGATATTGCACTCCTTGCATTCCTAGATATATGAATGATTGCTTGTGTGCTTAGAAAGGTAACATTCAGCAGCATTCGTCGTTTTGTTGCGTATATATCATCCCATTGGCAAATTTTCTTGTAGCAAGGGTCATTTTCAGTGGATTCCTGCAGCAAAGCGATTACTCATATCAGTCAATTTTAAAAGCACAATAACATACACTGTATGGTATGTGTTGTTATAATCTTTCTTTACAAATCCGCTTTATCAGATCATTTTCAGTTGTTTATTATTATCATTGCATTCATTTGTTTTTTTGTTCCATTAATGCATCATGGATTGCTTTTATCACAGGACAAGTCTTACCTGTTCTCATTATCATATGTGTTTATAATAATTTTGATAAAGAGACAGGTAAACGCCATGAGTTTTGATATATATGAAATAATGGTTTAAATTTATAGAAGACAAGCATGCGTTTGTTAATTACATTGTTCCCGAGAGTGTGTTAGAAGTACGTATTTTCGTCAAATAAATTGCTTAATAGCATGAGATAAGCAATTATTTAACATGTATATCCATGATAGACAGATAGACGGATCAATAATATTTTATAAATAAGTATATGTCTGAAGTTAATCGATGTATCATTCATATATATATATATATATATATATATATATATATATATATATATATATATATATATATATATATGAGAGAGAGAGATAAAGAGAAAGAGAGAGAGAGATGAACCCTTTGAAGAGATTCAGTCATGGAATATGTTTTGAAATACTGAATATATTTTCTGTATTTGAACATTGTACTACCTTAAATTTCTATACTGATTGGTCCATTCATTGTCATCAAGTGATGATGAATTTAGTTTCGAAATCGGTTATTTATACGACAGAATATAATACATTAAGAACTTCTAAAATCATTTGAAGCGTCTTATTTCTTTCTTTCAATCGATGATTTAACAATGTTATTACACATTTGATGCTATCCTAATTACTTCAAATGTTTGCCGTGGTTTGATTCAACGTCAGCTGTTTTAAGTTTTCCATGATTGAAATTGGAAGCTAGTGTATTCTACTAAATAGAGGAATCAGCTTACAACGGAAGCACATTGTTGCATTATGAAATACTGCATTTTTGGACGTAATTAGCACATTTGAAAAGCGTGATAATCGATTAAAATATAATACATGGTAATGTATTGCCAAACATGTGGACATTGTGTTCATTTAAAGTTTATTTTCTTAACTGTTAGGTTTTTCATTTTTTAAAACCGATCATGTTGGAATTTCTGCTGACTGAAAGCTATTGACAGTCATATTGTCATTGTAATATGCCGTTGTCATAACAATGATATACATTATTTACTTACTGAGAGTAATACTTTACCTTCACAGTCAATTTAAAGTTTATCACACGATGTCGCTCGAAGTCAAGCTCGTGCCAAATAGTACGCATATACCACTGACAAATGCCATCGTCAGTACAAGTGCTAGGCATTGAAAGTCATAATGGTATGTTTGGGTGACATTCAAAACTAATATTCTCTAATTGAATAGCTGTTTCATACTTTGCAATGAGCCAGGTCTTGTATCACTTGAGTTGATCATTTTGGCTGATTAATAAGCAATAACGCTGACATACCTTTACGTGGTTCCATTTATATACACGTACAGCTGCATACTGCACACAGATTTAAGAACATGTGTTAGGTCTACAATGCAAAAAATCTGCTTGTACACAATGTAAAGCTAAATTATGCGAACACTAACCTGAGTCAGGCAAGCAAGTCTAATGTCATATGTTGCATCTTGGCATAAAATATAATACAGGAAAGGCGGTCTTTTAATCGAAATCATGGAAACATAAAACTCATGAGTTTGGTATTATAGAACAAGGTGTCGTTAACCCTGAAGATTGTTATTGGCTGAAATACTGTGGGAACACAGTTTGATGGTCTAGACAGAGTTGTATGTTCTCCAGACTTATTTCTAATCAATATTCATAGCATATATAAAGCTGTAAGAGTTTAGTATAATTAAAAATGTCCTCTCTTGCGTCATTGGGTTAAGCAGTTTCATTTCATTTGGTGAACATTACGTAAACAATATTCAGTTTACCTTTTGAGCACTCTAAGACAACTGCTAAAACAAGAATTCTTTAAGCGAATATTATTCTTAATCGCAGTAGCAAATATTTATTAAACGCGTAAAATTATTATGATCTCAGAAGTTGCTCTCTCTATACTAACTTATACAGAAATAATAATTTGTAAATATTTACCTGCGGAAGATTTCTGACAGCCTTATAAAAGCATTTTGTCGCCTTGATTAGTTTGGATTATATCATAGTCTCATTTAGAAGTTGGCCAGTAACGTTCATTCTGAACTAATTAAGAGCACAGCACGTATTTATGTGTTCACATACTTCTACAGACCCCTCGGCTGTAATGCGCGTGAATTTCGCCATAACACCTTCACGTTGGCGTTTCTCACAATCAATTCATTACAATCGGCATCTGAGCTACCAAAGAGAAAGCACCCTAAATTAATATATCTTGATATGACGTTATTAATATACCACAGTGAGAATTGTAGCGATATGACAAATTTTCGTTTTGCGGTCAATAAATATACACAACAATATACATTTTAATGCAGATTAAAAGTGTTAAGCTTCATAATGTCTACTGACAAGCCCCTTTCCACGCATGTAATGCCTAAAGTCAAGAAGGTGGATAGTAAATAACTGATTTGCATTAAAGTTAATTTGTTTTATAGCCGATTTATTTCTATGAAACCCATTTTGTCAAGTTTAATAAACTTATGTAAGCAAGCGAAGATTCTTATAGTCTTTACACTTGGCTAGTGTAATACAGTTTTCTTTAGGCGTAAGACAGATTCTTTAAACTTAAGACGTAAGCGTAAGACGGTTTGCGTAAGATATTCGTCCCTAGACATTCATTCATTCAAACGTGTCAATTCGATATATCTACTTACTTTATCAAATTAGTTAATGTGTATGTATTTCGTATGCATTAATGGTCTTATTTTAAGGGCGTAAACTCGTAAATATATATATATATATATATAGTATAGAGAGAGAGAGAGAGAGAGAGAGAGAGAAAGAGAGAGAGAGGTAGAGAGAGAGAGAGAGAGAGAGGCAGAGAGAGATATAGACAGAGAGTGAGCGCGGAAGAGAAATGGCTGAGAACAGGAATCACATTTTGAACAGTATATTTATTGCTTTAATATATCACATTGCTTATCAATTTTCGAATTCACTGGTCAAATATTAAACAAACACGCGTCACTTATTGTTTCTTAATAGACCAACCTTGCTTATTATGTGGAGGTTAAATTGCTTGCTCCATATAAATTTTTCATGCATTAAAATACGTGATTGTCGTTGGAGATGTTTTTAATTATCTTGCGCAATTTACAATTATATATGACAAGAGCATTTATGTATGTATATCCTTGACGCATCTATGTGAGATCAGTTTGGTAAATTCATTACAGAAATATAGATCTTGGTCAGTCTGGAGAATGCTAAATTCAGATATAAAAATATATCAACATAATATATCAAAAAAGACATACACTGTTTTTACGAAAAATTCGATTATACCGGCGCCGAACACAACATGTCTCTTTCTATCTGTATATCTATATATCAATTTATCTATCTGCATAATATATGTAGATAGATAGATAGATAGATAGATAGTTAGATAGTTAAATAGAGAGAGAGAGACAGAGAAAGACAGAAACGGAGAGAGACAGAGAGGCAAGCAGAGAGACAGACGGAGAAAAGAGCAGAGTGTGCAACATATACAGAGATATAGAGAGACAGATAGACAGAGGGTTGCAAATATATCATAAATAGAAGGAAAATATATATTCAGAATTATATCGGAGAATGTTAGATGACGCTAAAACAAAATCATAACTGTTATCAATACGAATACATGACATTATAATACAAGCTAATCAATTTGTACTCTTAGAAGATTCCAACGCGGGTCCATAGGGAAAGTGGTGAGCTAGGCATATTGACGTAGCAGACACTCCTATATGTTAACTTAGTTGCATACAGTTGTTGTTCTTATTTTTTTAGACTGTAAGTCCATTGCTCAGTACACGATAGGCCATACACGGCGGCCAGTATTAATGGTGGAAGAATAACTGGTGAAAAACTCGAAAAAACTACGATCCAACTAGAAGCTACTAGCAAACTTTATCACTTACCCACGTTGGCCGAACACTATATATGAGATGGTAGTGATCCGTAAAGTAATTACAGTATATATATATATATATATATATATATATATATATATATATATATATATATATATATATATATATATATATATATATATATATCGCTTTTAAACTTGCGGCATAACACTTATTATATTTTACCTGGAATATAACAGTAACCTGTGTAAATCAAGCAGCTTCACCACTTTCATTTCGTAGTTAATATAAATCGTTTCTTGTACTCTCTGTGCATGTAAATGATTAACAACGCATGAAAGTCATGATTACAAATTTTGATGTTTATTCATTTGATTTTGAACTGGTTTACCCATATGAAACATTTGATCATTAGATGTAAATGTATGACGTTGTTTATTCTTCAAATGCACATTCACTTTCATCCATAAACTTTCACCCATAATTTAAGATGCCGACAATTTACACTAAATTCAGTTTTGTCAAATATCCATTTATTTTCTTCAGACATGTTCGTTAGGAATATGTTAGAGTTAGTTATTTGCAACTCTATTTATTTATATTTCGTTGGTGTATGTCAATATCTTTAATTTACAAACTAAAGTTGTATTCATCTTGGTCCTGTTGTAAATATGGTCAATTTTATTACCGCCACACCAGCAAGATTTAACATCGTGTAATCGCTATACGTCCGGAATGGATGTTATATCAACATGACATTTTAACATAAACACATATTCTAATGATTTCTTTGTCTGAAATACAAACGATACCAATACAACTGATGCAAATATAACAATAAATACAGCCGTGACATGGGCAAGCTTGAAAATATTGCTTTACCTATGCAACCCGAGTGGAAAATCATTATGACATTTTTTCCTCGAAATTAAATCTTATAATGTCTTGCAATGTTAAATGAAAATGATGCTGGGTTCACTGTTGCTATGTCCAAAACAGCGGATTTCTTGAAAATTTTGTTTATATACATCATTGTCATGTCAGCCAGGGTTTTCAACAAATAACGTAATATGGTAAAAATTCTAAATGGTTTTGTGTCATTAGATATTCAATATATCTGTCAAAGTGGCCATCTTGAAAAAAGGTTATTATTGATCCTAAGGAATAAAAAGCATCATTTTGTATAGTGTCTACACCAGAGAACATTTTATTACGACAAAGTTGTTCCTAAATATAAAAGATACTAATCTGGTATCCAGCATGGCAACCACAGAAAAAAATCCCAAATATCTTGTTATTCTTAATCGACCAGAAAAACTAGTATGGTACATAGTAGGCACGTACTATTGTGTCGATATATATATATATATATATATATATATATATATATATATATATATATATATATATATATATATATATATATATATATATATATATATATATATATATATATATATGTGTGTGTGTGTGTGTGTGTGTGTGTGTGTGTGTGTGTGTTCATCACGGCCAGTGGCTCTATTCTATTACAACTCCTATTAAATGGTGTCTTATTGGTCCCTATAATGCCATTTAATCAAAACATTTTCTGAATCAATGTCGATATCAGCATGGGGTATAGACAAAACGTCTTCCGGTGATTTCAAATTCGTCTTAGATGCCAGTGGCCAATCTTCTACTTCTAATATAACTGAAAGAACGGCCAGCCTGAAAATCTTTGAATCACTACCTATTTGTTAAGATAGCTGGTAATAACACTAGATACATTGTCATTGCTGGTCACATTATCAATCACGTACACAGGTCACACTTTGTGGGTGGTTTTGAAGTAATGTTATGCACAATTATATTAATTTGGTGGAGGTCAAGGTCTATGGTAAATGTAACTGGAAGTTTACCAATGGATTCCACAAAATATCATTAGTTGTGTGTCACTGACCAAGACCAAACTTTGTGATATATCACATGCGGGTTATGGAAAACTGATGTTGATTTTAGGGTCTCATGGTCAACGGTTACAGGCAATGTTACTCAAGTAAATAGAATGGTTTCATCACATTAAAATGCATCCTTTATCATAAATAGTTGGGGACCTGGAGAACCACGTGACTATCTAAAAGTAATAGCAATAGCCTTAGTTTATGATTTTAAACTTTCTTTAATTGATAGTTTACCAAGGTTTTCTTTAAAAATGAAACAATCATTTAACATAGTCATATCACTATGACGAGATGGCAATGATAGGTAAAGGCTAGCGCTTTATACCACTCAGACAAGCTTGGCAACTCCGTAGGTTGATGATGTAAGGTTTTAAGCACTTTGGTACCTTAAGCTTCACCTCATTTCTTCTTTGACCTGTGAATAATATAGAGCTATAAATTATCTAAACGCACTATCAATTATAATGGTAATTAGATTTTTCTTAGCAGCAAAGAACATTTTAAATTTTAATTTTTACATTTTAAAAAAAATAATTTGAACAATAATTTCTCTGTCACCTTCTAGAATGGTCGCAACTAATTTGAATTGTGTCCTACCGTCGGATTTAAATAAAAGAGAACTCTTAGTTGAGATAAAATCTACTTACCGGGTCTGCCACCACACAGGTACACACACACACACACACAAGCATGGACATATATTTACTTGTAAAAACTATTAAAATAATGATTTATTTATACCTGTTATACAATTAGACACATTAGCTTAAATTTGAGAATGCCAATTTAGTTTGTAATTCGTAGTACCTTCAAATTAAGATTAAATTTGTTAAAGTCAATAAGGCATGACACATGGTTTCAGTATTTTGAGTACGTTTCAGGCTATTAATCTCCTGCACGTCTTTCTCTCTCTTTATTGATTATATTTATACCGAACAAAACATCGTGAATAAATAAAGGTTAGGGGTTATTGTGACTACAATGTGTAGCTTTTGTGTTATTTTATTGACTGAATCATTACTTTTAGAATGTTGCAGTAAGCAAAATTAAGTATTCATTTGAAAAATGATTTAATTTAAATAAATAAATATTCTTCAAACAGAATAGATAATTTACACTTTCAAGCTTACTTGCATTCTTAACCGTCATCCCTGAAGTAAAATACAATACAAAATGTACGAGAATTATACGCTGACATTAAAACACAAAGCAAACCTGACTATATCATTAGTCTCCATGGAAAGGTTTCATTGAATGTTCAGTGATATAAATGACCTGCATAATATGTGTATCAATATAGACTCTTTATTGTCACCGCGTCGTATCTAATATTTAGTTCGCTTGTTCGTCTGTCCGTCTCTCCTCACGTGACAAATTTAAGAACACTACTAGACACGTGATTTTCAGTGGATCGCAATGACACTTTATAATGATGATGGTCATAATCTAAAATCTTACACTATGTTCTATATATTTTAGTTTAGTGTCGGCTTTACCTCTGAGAAAATATAGGAAAACATGAATCATACTTCATTGTTCCATGGCTTACAACGCGTGCAATATTTTAACATTTACATTTCCTACAAATAAATACTTTTAATAATTGTGAACTCTCTAAATGGAAAGGTTATGCTAGCGTTACTATGTAAATTTATATTCTATTCCTACCTTATATTGTGCAGGGAAGAAAAAAAAAACATTGTACTTCAGTTAAATATACTTTCGTTTAATTGTCGATGAAAAAAAAATTGCCAGAACTCTTTCCTCGATGACTTAATAAGATCAAATGTAGACATTAAGGACATTTTCTGTAATACACTGGAATAACTGTCAGTGTGATTGAAATCAAGATCTCTGACACTTGGAAGATCTGATAATTATTTTTTTCTTTCGTCATATTATTTACAGCAATCTGATTGACCAGGTCCTTTTGAATCGTTTGGGTTCAGACCCGTATAAACCCAATGATTTTCTTTTCAAGCCACACCCACCTGCACTAATCTACTGTACATATACTCAATGAATGAGTATATGATCACTCAAAGTCTGACGTCTTACGTAATATTTAATTATGAACCAAATACTGGTCCTTTGATTCAGACAAATAAGATCCCTTAACTAAAGCTCCAAGTAAAATACAATTTCAAGGAATACATAAACATCGTCTAATTACACTTCTTGATGTCATAATATGACAGTACCAATACAAATTAATCAGTATGTGTATTATGTATTAATGTATGTTAAGGAATTTCTACACCGTTATAATCTGGAAATTTGACATTACTTTTGTAGACTAAAATATAATAAAAGGAAAAGGAAAGAGAAAACAACATACTATGAATATAACGCGTGACCTATGCATTATTAGCGCGATTCTCTAAGTAATCAAGCTATGGAGGCATTTGACAGATGATGCATTAGATAATGTACAAACCCCAGTCACTGTTCTGTAGTACTGACCTGACTGAATTAAATTCAAAACATGGTTTAAACACATTGTTATTAAACTGTGGGTTTATTTAGCTATTGACTTCTTAAGATGTTGATTCCGAAAAACATAAAGAATATATATGTCGGGGAAAGCTGCGCAAAGATTCATGTAAACATTGAATTTTGATCGAATATCCAATTTGTAACAAAACGATCGTCCTTTCATTAAGGAAGTGATATTCATAACGTGTACAAAATATTCCACATCTCTACCATAATTGCATATGAAAATGTGATTTCTAAATGTCAACATGAAGACCCACTCCATGACTTTACTAAACAAAATTGACATGATCAGTTTACTTTGCTTGATATCTCTCGCCATTTATTCGAATTGTTTCGTTGAATTTTGTAAATCTAGCTATACTATTGACATAATTGCTCGACCTAAATGCTGACGGAAACAGTCAAAAATGATGTATTTCATTTCCATACCCCGATTGATATTCATTATATCTTTTCAAAGCTATGTGCAAAATAGGTCGATATATCGCGAGTCACGAAAACACAGGGGTGGTATACGGTGTATCCAAAATTAATTGTATATTGAACACAATTTTCGGATGACAAATGCCTCTTTTTCAAATTGCAAGCAATGCACACAAAAAATCGTCAATCAGTCGAATTCGGTATCCGTTTTGCTTCTCTATTGGTGACGGAAACCTTAGGTGCGTAGAAATGCCCGACAACGTTATATAAATATATATATATATATATAAGCTTATGAATACTTAATAATGTATTACTATTAACATTATTATTATCATTATTAAAAATTAACCAGTCTGAGTAAAACTAAGTATTATGAATTTGCTATTTAATTTTGATGGATAGGATCAATGTCGGAATGTTGTCAGTTTTGGTCCGTATTGCCTACCATATAATGATCTTAATTGCACAGCCTTGCTAGGGTTTTCAAGTCACCACCGGTATGTTTCATATAACCATCAAACTGAAGACGACACACTGAGTGTACTAAAGACCAATGCATATATGATAACTTCGTCATAAGTTTTGTATTATAGAGATCAATTAAATTTAAAGTGTATGCACTCTACCAGAGCAAGAAGTTCAGGGTATTTCAATGTATACTTACCAAAATTATTGACATCAGATTTTTGATAAAATTGTGCTCTGACAGATATGTGTGCCTCTTTGCTGCAACTTTGGAAGGTGAACAACCGCTAGGTTTCGCGTGTTAAAATCTCCTCGGGAAACCCCATTTGGCGCGATAATATAGACCCCACGCTAATACAGACTTGAAGTATATCTGGTAATGAAAAGCCATCCAGTCGTGAAGTTTGTGATTACTAACGTTCAGCCGCATTTCTACAATGAGAACCCATATGAGGGTAACTACTGGTGAGAAATTATTCAAGTGTAATTTATTCACTAAAATGTTCAATAGGAGTTCAGACTAGGGTGCCCACGTGATACTACATACCGGATAAAACTCATTCATTTGTGATGTTGTGATATACTGTTTAGGGATAAGTCGTCATTGAAGAAGCAGAGGAGAATACTTTTTGGAAGAAAATCATTAAAATATGAGGTCATCGATAACGTGTTTAGTGCAAGTGATACGTTATTGGGTGCACTTGAAGATACATACTGAAGAAGAAGAAACATTCAATTGTGAAGTTTGTAATACACTGTTTAGTAGGCATTCGGAGTTGAAGGAACACTTAAGGATACATACCAGAGAAAGGCTAGTCAAATGTGAGGTTTGATATAAAATGTTCAGCTATTTTTCTAACGTGGAACTTACAATATCAAACCATTTATTATACACCAATGGAAAGGTCTGTTCAAGACAAACACTGGTGCATAGTTAAGCCTATGAACAAGTTATTAGAGAATGAACATGCCTACCGTCATGAAAACAACGTGTCAAAGATTTCATGCATTACCTTCATTTGTTTCATTACTGTATATGTACATATAGAGAAACTTACCTGCCTCAGATAATGACTTCTAGACAATTCTGCCTACAATCATCATGAGTTGGTATCTATACACCACGTAATTAGTATATATTTCATATGGCATGTTAAGCCAGGATTTGTATCATGGCACGTAAAAATGAAACGTATGAAATTGAGAAACGAGAAACAACAATGTGGTACATGTAAATAATGAATAGTTAAAGTCATGTCAGTTTAAATAGTAATTTGAACACAACATGTTCTCTGAATAATATCACAGCATGTTATTATTTGAACTGCTTAATACAGTTTTGAACACGTGATATGCTAAGCATAAACTACTTTGGTAAACTGGTAATCAATTATTGAATCATTTGCAGTCAAAGACCTCTAAATCTATGAAACAACCTTGCATACACTATGTGACTTTGGTTATTTTTCCATATTATGATTCTAATGACTTGGGTGTCAATATTCAAACATTTCGACTGTAGGAGTCCCTTAGTCTAAATTATATCTCACGCAGTATAAGGTCGCCTCACTTGTAACATCACATGCATGGCTACCAGGCACAGCAATATAGAGAGGGACAAATGTATACGTGTGTGTCTCTCTCTTTATCTCTCTCTCTCCCTCCCTCTCTCTCTCTCTCTCTCTCTCTCTCTCTCTCTCTCTCTCTCTCTCTCTATATATATATATATATATATATATATATATATATATATATATCAGGACATAACTCTAGGTAAAAGTATTGCGATTGAAATTTTTTCTAAATGGTATTAAAAGTAATTTTCATTAATTTATATTGAAAATAATTTTCCACTAATATATATGGAGATAACATTTATATATTTGTGAAATATAACTGTATGCCATTTTATAAAGATCGTACTTTACAAGCAGGTGCAGAAACCCCTACAGTAATACCATACATTTCGCTTGTAACTAAATATCGGCAAATTGTCAGCACAAATTATGTAATACATTTCGCTCGTAACTTAATGCCAACATTTATCAGCACAAAGTACATTTTGCTCGTAACTAAAAATCAACAATTGTCAGAACATAATACATTTCGCTCGTATCAAATGTCATCAATTTATATTTTGAGGAAAGTTGCAGAATTATTAATATATCAATATTGGATGCGTTTCGCAGATGGTGCACACGATCGCCATGGAAAGGTTCAAATGGCATGTTCTCACTAACATTGAGCAAACGAAAAACTGTATGCATAGCGAATCAGGCTTACGAAGAAATAATTTCGTCGCTCCAGTCAGAACAGATCTGTCTTTTTCTTACAGCGGTTCCGTACCTAATTCCCCAAATATGTTGTCTTATCTTCACGGTTATTGGCGACACCCTTGATAGAGAGTCTGAATCCCCTTTCTCTCTCTCTCTCTCTTTGAACATGGGCAACGACATTACTCAACGTATGAGTAATCCCATCTCATAGCAAGATATGAGAAGGTTATGATACAATCTATGTCCTAACAGTTGGTGGAGAACAAACAAAGGAATTGTGAAGATTATCATGAATAAGGGTGACACTCCTCATAATTATGATCTACGGAACATACTCGCATCGAAACTCTTTAGACCGTCGGACTTAACGCCGCCCAGCTTTATCAACTCCACAAATGATAACGCCATCATATTCACAAAACCGATCCTTGAGTCATACAACTTCACGCCTACTGGATGGTGCTGCAGCCATCTACACAACGCCAGTGACAATCCACCAACCACTAACCACTTTGCAGACCATTTAAACAAGTTCAACAGGTACATTGTCCACACCTAGGTCCGCACCTGCTTTTAGCCTCCATTTGACCACTTTTCAACTAAAATAACACGACAAACGCCCAGTCTCACACCAGTGATCCAGCACCCATTTGACGTAACCACAGCAGCGTTCGAAATTTCCAGCCAGTTACAGCCAATCTTTTCAACAAATTCGCCAGTGCTTGTGGCTCCAAAACGTACTCGTTTCACGCAAACCCACTGAACATTGCACAAAGTTTGCCTGCTGTGTCAGAAACTAGAAAATTACGGTTCAGCCGTCTAATTCAGTACCAGACCATCTTTTTAGGAGTGCTAACATTTTTGGAAACAACCGATTCTCGCTAACAGGTATGTATTCTGCTACTAAATTAGATGTTTTTAATGGTGATCAATCGCATAATCCTGTTAAATGGTAGATCATTATATACAATTTTAAGAATTGACAGAAGTTAAAATTTTAAGTGCGTTTCCTTTTTATCCTCAGGGGCGTGTTAAAATCTTGTACGATACCGTACCAGATAATGTTACAAACAATTGGCACATTCTAGCTAGAGCTTTTAAATCTAGATTTCACAATGACTATATCATTTTAGATCTGTCAATTTTGCAACCTCAGCAAAGGTCTCCTGAATCAGTTTTGGAATATCTAAGTCGCCTTTTGCAACTCGCAACTAACAAAGCTATCCCAGAACAAGTTATATTAGCGGTGGCATTGAATGGATTGAAACCTTCTGTAAAAGGGATCGTAATGAACAAAAATCCAACCAATATGGCAGATTTACGCCAAGCAGCAGTGCTAGCAGAAAAATCCATTGCCACTACTCATACTCTCTGACCTGTCTGCCCTTAACACAATTTAAGATGAAGTAAAATAACTCAAAAATGAAGTTAATGTTGCAAACTCAAAGAAAAACCCATACATTGATTTGTGTTCTCAAACACATGCACATATTAATGCCACTCAACAACAATTTCGCTCTCAACGTTCAAACTACTATCAGTACGGTATGTATTACAAACAAAATACATATTTTCAAGCACATCCACCAGCATTTCCAAACAATTATAATAGTCATAACTACTCACGTATGCGCTACCAGCCACAACCACAAAGTCGTCCTCCCACTCGTCGTTCCGGGTGTGGCGGCAAATGTACATCATGTTCAGTCTGTCGTGCTCGCAATATACAATGTCATTTTTGTCTCAAGATAGGTGACTTATCGCGTGTGTATGCTGGACAAGCCAAAAACAACAGAGATTCGCATCTCACGAGAGGACACAAACCTGTCGTGAGTATGATCAACAGCAAACAATTACCTTAGTCACACTCATTCACAAAAATTTAGTTCCAATTTATGTTAGAGACAAACCTACACATGCATTAGCAGACACGGGCGCGACTATTTCAGCCATTCATTTAACTTTCCTTCGTCGTGCAGGTTTAAATTCACGCCAGTTTCAGAAATCAAATATTTCCCAAATTGTAGGAGCCAGTGGTGAACATCATTGTGTTTCAGGTCTAGTTCAACTTAATTTGAAAATAGCAGGCATACGTTTCTATCATTCATTCTATGTTGTACGTAATTTACAACATTCAGTAATTATGGGTATAGATGTTTTGACTAAATACAAAGCTGTCGTGAATCTAGATACACAAACACTCACCATGCTAGACGATTCAGTACCTATACATTTAATCCAAAATCAGTCTGGTCAAGTACGCACCACGAAATTCGTGATCATTTAGGCTAACTCAGTATGCACAATGGCAGTCAGGATAAGTAAGATCCCAAAACGAACATCTGTTTTACTTGAAACGATTTATAACATGCCAAGCTCTAAAATACTTCCAGCTAGAACAATTTTGACAGTTGCCAAACAGAACTTTGTACAAATAGTTAACTCTAGTCCAATGGCTATACATGTACGTGCCAATACTGTTATGGCATGTGTTGACGTACTAAACCCACAAACAATATTTGCCATCAATGAGAACACTCTTGACAAGAAAGACTTACCTGACGTCAGGAATAAAAAATCTAGTCAACCACAATAACCAATTAATTTTGATTTAAACTCTTCAGATTTGACAGAAAACCAAAAAACATGAACTTTACTCATTTTTGAATCAACATAGGGATGTTTCTGTTGTTAAATTAGAGGAATTGGGAAGAACCAATTTATTCACACACCGAATAGAAACAGGTGATTCCATTCCGACTCGTTGACCACCTTACCCTGTGGCACCGCACATTAATAAGAAAATTGATAAACAGGTAGAGGACTTATTAGAACTTCAACTAATTGAACCCAGTTCATCTATTTATGCATCCCCAGTCGTATTGGTAAAAACAAATGATGACTATCGTTTTGCTATTGACTATATGAAACTTAATCAGGTGACACAACCGATGGCCTTCCCACTGCCACGATTATAAGATGTCATTGATGCAGTTGGACAAACTAAGCCATGTCTTTTCAGTACTTCATATTTGAATTCAGCATTTTGGCTAATTATGTTAGACCCACACATACTACATAAGAGATCATTTATAACATCACGTGGTCTTTATCAATGGAATGTAATGCCGTATGGACTTAGAAATGCACCCGCCACTTATTGTGTTATTTTAAGCCATGTTCTTAAGGGTATACCATGGTCAACGTGTCTAGCATACATAGATGACATCATTTTCCAATTCATTTGAAGACCACATTTAACACCTTGCACTCATTTTTCTCGTTTACGTCAAGACCAAACTGGACACTCAAACCTTCAAAATGTGTATTGCAGCATCTGAAGTTGTTTATCTTGGTCATAAATTCTCAATAGAAGGAATTAAAGTAGGTGAATCTAAAATACATACAGTTACACAATTTCCTGTTCTAAAACACAGAAATATGTTTAGAGTTTTCAAGGTTTGTTCAATTATTACAGTAAATTTGTTCACGGTTATTCTACGACAGCAACGCCATTAAATAAATTGTTGCACAAAGACAGTTCATTCCGTTGGCCAGATAAGTGTCATGAGGCATATGACACTCTTAAGACAGCGTTGACCTCATCACCTATTATGGCTTATCCTGATTTTAACAAAACATTTAGGTTCACATGTGATGCTAGTGGTACAGCTCTAGGGTATATTCTGTCTCAAACAGGGACAGATGACAAGGAACATATTGCTTATGATTGACGACCTTTAACAAACAATGAAAAGCATTGGTCAGTTACTGAACAAGAATGTTTAGCTGTTTTGGAGGGTATCTGAACATATGTTTACCTATCACATCAGAATCTCACCGTCATTACAGATCACAAAGCACTAGTGTGGCTTAAGACAGTTAGACACACTTTAACTGGATCAATTCGTTGGTCACTTCGTTTGCAAAAATACGATTTCGACATTGTATACACTCCAGGACATAAAAACAGAAATGCAGATACACGTTCACGTCGACACTAAAAACAAACTGATTGCACCCACAGTGAAGCGAAGAAATTTCCAGATTACATAGACACACATACCACTTAATCAGAGTCATCTGTTCAGTCTATAGATAAAAAAATAACAGAAATTACATTATACTACGTTAATGAAGATGTCTAAATCATATCTGCAGTAGACACTAATGATATCACATTAATTTACCCTTCTTTATAACTACCAGATATCGTCCAATATCAGCGCGAGTGCCTTGATTTCAAGGACATGTATGCCTACTTAGAGCAAGGAGAATTACCAAAAAATACTCTCCGCGCAGAAGCTATTCCGTTTAAAGTCAGTATGAACTAATCAATGGTGTCTTACATCATGTTTTTCAGCCTCGGACAAAACACAAAACTTCCTCAGATCAACTCATAAAACAGGTGCGCTACCAACAAACTTAAGACACGATGTCCTTCTGTCTTATCACGATTTAAAGGCAGGATGTTGTCATTTAGGTGTCCAAAGAACCTATTAAGCTATCAAGCAAAAATACTTTTGGCCTAAAATGTATCAAAAATGGGTATTACTACATTACATCATGCTCTCAATGTCAACTCATTAAACGAGACACAAATGCTCGAAAGGCCCCATTGCACCCATAACTTCCGGAAGATGTATTTTCTCGGTGGCACATGGACTCTTTGTGCATGCCAAAAAGTAAGGAAGGTTTTTCACATTGGTGTGAAGCCTTTCCTTTGCGTTCACAGACAGCAATGGAAAAAGCCAGTGTTTTCTAAAACGCGAACGCTTGTCAGTGATCATGGACTAAATTGTATGTCTCAGATTGTCCTAGCACTCTGTGAACTATTCCAAGTAACACGTCACCATACCAGTTCATACCACCCTCAAACAAATGTTGCGTGTGAGCGTATGAATAGAACAATCAGACAAGCCCTAAGAGCCTACTGCGGCAAACACCAAGATGATATACCGTCGCTTTTCCCCAGCATAATGATGGCATTCCGAATGAGCCCAGCAGTTAACTCAACTGGCTACTCACCTTATTACATAGTCTTTGAGAAAGAAATGACTTTACCTCTAGATGTGTCTCTTACATCTCGATAGACTGTCCAAAAGCAAACACAACAATACATAGATCAGTTAATTCAAAAATTACAAATAGCTCAAGAACTAGCTAAAGCAAACACCCGCGAAGCGCAAAACACAAAAAAGGTTCGATCAGAAAGCATAGGAGCCGTCATTCCGCGTTGAAGATTATGTCCACCTACACATCTCTCATATACCCGTAGGGTTAACACAAAAGCCTTACCCCGGATGAGAGGGTCCGTATTACATTACTCATTTAGGTCCGAATAACACCTACAGATTACGCCGTTGTTCCGACAATAAAGAAATAAAATCAGTTGTACACGACAACAGACTTATGCATTATAAAGACCCTAGGGATTATCGACCTCCAACACCGAATGTAGACGACATAGTCCCTCAATCGACTCAGGCACCACATGATCAAGCGAGCAATGAAGTCGTACCAACTGACAATATTGCAGAATTGCACTCAGTTGATAAACTTATGAAATCCAAATGGATTTCGGGGAAAAAACATTATATGGTTAAGTGGCCCGATGAATCCACGCCATCATGGCAACCAACGGAGAATGTCTCTAGGCATTAAAAGAAGCATTTCACAGAACACGCAAACAATCGAATACACGTCGCAAACGACTAGTTCGAATATTTCGACATTGATTTCAATACAAAATTCAGAAGGGAATTTTTTCGTAATTGGAAGAAATAATTCTGGTCCTCTCAGACAATCCGTTAATTCCTCATGGCTTCTATTTATTTTTTCTTCTTCTTTTGCAGGCAAATTTCCCAAATCTCTCTTTTTTTCTTTATGGTATTGGTGGAATGTGGATTTGGGTCGTTGGGATGCTTTTCCTGACTCTGAATCCAGGGTCTGCAGCGGAAGAGCAAAGATTGAACTATGGAGTTATCTTCCAGTCTCTCCCACCAGTATAGTGTTCAGGTGAAAAGTGGATCAACACTTTTCAAATACAGCTTCCAGAGAATATTTCAGTCGAACCTATAAAGTATTGTGTTAAAGATGTAAAATGTAGCTACAATAATTCCCTTCTTCAGCAATTAAATGCAATACGTCTTACATTGAATGCACATTTTAACACAACAATCTCATTAATTAACGAGGTAATTCGAAAAAGTGTTTTTCAACCTTCAAACATGTCAAAAAGGGCAATGTTGCCTTTCATTGGTGAAATCGATACAAACCTATTTGGGTTGGCCACAACGGGAGACGTTGCCACATTAGCAAGTCACATACCTATACTGACGAGACAGCATAATACAATTCTAGGTGCTCTTGCTCGACATGGAGGTGACTTTTCCTCATATAACTCACAAATCGATACTCGATTTAATAATATGTTAATAGCGATTGCTCGAAACCGACTTTTCCGCGTTGCATACCTCTCATAAGACATGAGCAGCTATTGGCCTACATGCAGGCCAACATCTAAGTCAAATTTGTTTGAAACGACATTCGTCTACATATCAGAGTGCTATCGTGACCTAAGGGTGACGATATTTACACGTAAAAACACCACGTTACAGAATGCAGTACCATGCATTAATAAACCAAAGGATTGTTTCTATTATAATGAGGTTAAGTACACCAACAAATACACGCTGGTTTTAGTCCCCGTTGTATTTGTTTCGCAAACACTGACCCAGGTAAGAAGAGAAAATTCATGACTATTATTCAGCATATTCGCATATGTCTATTCAAGAGGTTTTGCATGAAGACAATAAAGGTCGTTTCGGAAATCAGAAAGGCAGAAAATTAGTACAGTGCCATTTCCTAAGAAAGCACAAACACTAGCAATATTCCTCCATGTAAATCTTCTATATCACTGTATTACAGTTGTACTAGCAACTATAATAGTTGGTTAGAAGTGCGAATGAGTACAGCACATGAAGGCCACTAACAATTGTGCTTCACGATCACATTTATTTGCAGAAGAATATATGACAACCCTTTAATGTTACGAGGGGTACACATATTTCAAGAAGTAAAACAGATGCTAGACGAGAGAAACAAGGTAATCGTAAAATGCAAAAGAATGTTTGTAGTCGTTAATGTTGTATGTAGAATAGCCGAATCGGAATGTTTGCTTGAGGAATGTCCGTTGTAACCGGCGTGACAGATGGTGCTGCTAAAATAATCTCATTACACCGACTTTGCGAATATGTGAAATTAAATGACTACATAAAACAGTCTTGGTCAAGAAACGGTTACATGGACCCAACCGCACAAGGTAAGGAGGAAAGTGGAACTTTTATGGATGAGATATGCGACGAGATTTAAAAGAGTGTAGTGCCTAATTACAAATGAGAAGATTATAGAAAGTACGCTCTTTGAAAACAAGTGCAAGAACATCACTGCATCGAAAGTGATGGACCATAAAGACACAATAGACTTTTGGACCCGATAAAAAATATCAAGGCAGCATTATTTGCTTTGTCGAGCTGAGCAGACTCAACCACGGCTGCAAAACAGCATCCTCTAAGAAAATGCCTAGAGCAGCATCAATGCCTTCCAAGTGCCCCTGAAAAGCCAGAGCGGCAATGGCTGGAGTTCTACTCAAGCAGTGGAATGTGTTCCCTTCATTAAACTATGGGCAGAGAGCAGGAATGAGTTAATCTTCAACACATAAAGACAAAGTGAGTGGCCACCACGTGGTCAAGCAGAAGAACCTCGTCACTCCTGCACATGTCAGTCACTCCCACTCCACTCTACGAAACATTCTCCCGAGTTTCTTCCTACGCAATGCCAGTATCAATGGCTTGGATGTTTTCCCCAAATCATCGAGGGGTATAACGGTAAAAGATCTATAGGCACTGAGTCATCACAGAGGCGCCGAAAAAATGATCCCCCAAAAATGTATGCCATGGAACAGATATAATTGTAAGAATGAAATTGTGCAGTGCATGTACGTGGCTTCTGGCGTAGGCAGTTATTCCTAAACCCCATCTAATGACACCCCACGTTCGAACTTTGAGTAAAGGTTACTTGCGGAAGTAAGTTCACGTGAACCGAATAAAAAATATATCGGTATAAAAACCTTAATATTAAAATATGTAATCCGTAACAAACAAGTCTGCAATGCAGGATCAGTTGTCTGGTGCAAGAACAAAGCAGGCGCAGAGTAAGCAAAACATAGACTGGAAGGGATTTTCTACCTCAAGAAACTTCTCCATGATGTTAGCGCAGCGGTGCCCAATGATAGATCTAATTGCATTTGACCTGGAGATAGTTGTTCTGCCCTCCCTGTTATATTTTTATATTGCAAGCGATCTACTCAATGCTTAACGTTTATTAAAGCGAATCATTCCTGTCACAGGACTGCTAGCGTTGCCTCGAGTGTTTGAACAACCTGATAATATATATGTTCACAGAGATGTTTTTAATTAGTGCCGTGCCATGACCCAAGAAGTCACAAATTCCAGAACTATTTTCCCAAGCAAATACTGTATATGATGGCATGGAATAGCATATACAATATTTGGCTAGAAGTGTAAATGTTTATTGCACATGACAGCCGCCATGTCAGCAACTGTAAATAAGGATTACGTTTTTTGCAGAACACTGATAGACCCTCAAAGCTACAGAGGAGAAAAAATATCCGAAGAGGAAAAACAGCTGCAAGATGAAGTCACCAAGAGAACCGAGGTACTTGCAAAATGAACACTCATGTGTGTAGTCGTTAATGCTGCTTGTGGAATTGGTGGAGTGATTACTGTTGGCCTTAGTGTGTAGCCTGGCGCGAATCACGACTGCGTTACCTAATAAAGGCACATAATTCATAACACTTGCTGGAGGCATATCTTTTGTAACGGATGCCACAGACGACGCTGATAAAAAAATATCGTAAACATGTTTTGCGAATACGTGTATCTTTCACAATTTCTGGCTTCACAAAACAGTCTCAGTACAATTACTAATTACAAAGAAATATTCGATGGATATTGACGATTCAGCGACTATATATAGTAGTCTTGGTCCTGAAACGCATACCTGTGAATTCCAAAATTTGCTGGGAACATACAAAACCTTTATTTTTCATGCAAATTTCGTGAAGAATTTTGGGCTAGAAATACGTGTTTACTCAGCTCCTAAACTGTGATCAGAAGTCATATATTGTTTATCCTTGAAGTTTTATAATACAGGTTTGCTTTGTCATGCATATTCATGATGATTTTGTAACAGTATCTTGTCTAGGTTAGCGATGAGAGCCGAAACAACGAAGACTTTCCCGTACGCCTTAAGCTCTGCCCTCGACAACTGACTTGTGATGTGTTCTCAACATGATGGGAAGCTACCATTCTCCCTGACAGAGTTCACGAACGATAGAGATGACACGCGTGAACGTGTGGCGCAGGACATTCGACACATAACAGATGAATTGCTAATAGGGACCGCCTTGTCGGACGCACCTTTGCCTGATTGATGCGGTAGAGAAAACCTAATTCGAGGGCTGATTATACTGTGAACGAGGTCCACCTCAACATCGACGGACATGACCGTGCCAACCAAACATTTACGAAAAACACTTATTATAAGCTCCTATGTCATCTACAGTGTCACACTTGCCAGGAATTACAGTACAGATCATCTGCAATAGGCCATACTTCACACGAAAGCATAAAGCGCCTTGCTACGTCTAGATTTCTCCATAACGCATTCACCCAGTATCATACAATAGATGTCATCTTCATCACACATCAACACCATTCGCTGATAAAACATTAGTGCAAACTATTTATCATCCTGCGAACTAAAAAATATTCTAGTACCGGTGGTCTGGGGGTATTAGGGCCATAGGTACTAAGGCATCACAGAGGCTCCGGAAAATATGATCACAAAGGCATGGTACAAATATAATTGGACGACCGAAAACGTGCAGTGCATGCATGTGTTTTTTTACGTACCAGTTCTGTATAAGCGTCATCTAATAAGGTGCGCAACGATCTTTTACCGATACGCCACAAGCGAGGATTGAATAGAACCTACTAAAGGAAGATCATTGAATGAGCGTCTTCCGATGGAAAACTATGTCTGTATATAAACCTTTGTTAAATATAAATGCCGAACAAATAATTATTTTGAACCCATAGACCAGTCTACTAATCGGTGAATATATAACATAGTTTCAGATGCAAATAATGGCAAGTAAATGAATTTATTTTGTGTCTATTAACAGTTCAATATATATATATATATATATATATATATATATACACGTTTTAGGTGCGTTGTGGGCAGTCATCCCGAAAGTGGGTTTACGGGAAGGACATGATATAGTTTACATTTCAAATCAAAATACATATACATAGGTTGTATTTCTTACATAGTAATTATGTATATGTTGAAAATAAGTATATACACTTATGTTATAGTCCTATTCATGTTTTCGGTTCGTGGGCAGATATATATATTTCATGGGCAGTTTTGACCTTTAGGTTGAAGATGACAAAGTAACTGCCCAAAAATACGTTCACGAAGAACAAACATATAGCATTCTGCCCGTGAATACGGCCATAGGAACAATATATAGCGTACTGCCCACGAATACGTTCACAAGTAACAAATATATAGCACGACTTTCCGGTGTGCGCGCGCAAAATGGTTGTCAAGACACGACGATAAACATTAATCTATTAAGGCATCCTTTGCAATGGCCAGCGTACATATAGCGGACGTGAGGTTCGTTTTTCACAGCTTGTTTGAAATAAATGGATGATTATATATCCAGTGTAACAACTTGTCTTGACAGCTTATGGATGCTAATGTTTGACATTTATTGTGAAGATGATTGTTCACTGCTTGTTGATGAATTCGTAGCTTCTGTTAATCGATGCTATAGCTCAATTTAACTGTCATACACTGATATGTTTAAGTCTGCTTGCACAGTTAACTATGCAGAGTTATGGAAATATAACAAATTGGTTTTAATAACTTTCAGAGTTTGTTTTACTATTACTCAATATTTGTTTCAAGTACTATAAAGGCTGTGATAGGTTGGGTGGCTTAGATTACAAATCAGGCCCTTCTCACTTGGGGGTGGGGGGTGGGTACTGCCCATTATGAATATTACTGGTCCTAGATGTCCAACCTGATATTTATGACATATAGGTTCAACATCTTACTGCCAGCAGAAATGGTGTTCTGTAGTATTTTTCCCAGTCAATAGTTTATGGATATATTATGTCATGTACTATGCTTGTTTAATTCTCTCATCTCAGTTCTGACGTTACCATTGAATGCTATAATGTTCCCAGACATCCGGTATTCTTGGTTATTAAAATTATATATATACACAGATAACTGAAGGTGAGTTCTCATTATTCCCTAACAATTGTAATTAGTGGGGCTGTAGCAATTGATGGTCTGAGAATTCAAGTTAACTGGTTCAAAACTTGGGTAAACAACAAACTGTTTTCTTCCTTTGACAGGCATCATAAAGTTTTGCATCTTTGTCTCTCTGATGACTGTGGTACACAAGTTACAGACTTTGCCTTAGAATGAGCCTGATTTTTGATACTTGTTAATGAATGGGGTGGGGTAGGGAAGTAACAAAATTATTAAAGGTGGAATGTATGCAAACCATGCTGGAAATAGATATGTGCCAGCAACTGCAACATGTAAGCTTCAATCAATTTGGAAACTATAAGCTTTATCCTGTAAATATTAACAGTTCACACCCTGTATAAAAGGTGATTTTGTGTTTGATTAACTGGAACTGTTAATTTATTATGTTAAGGAATTTATTGTTTTAACCCTAGTAAATGTAATATAATTAGGTCAAAAGTTCCAGTTTGTTTATTGTTTCCAGAGTTGATTATTGTAACTGGAAGAACCTGTTTCTAAGTGTTAAATGAAACGAAAGAGATATTGTTTACTCAAGTGATATAAAATAAAAGTTTAAAATGAACTGAAAGAAATATTGTTTATTCAAGTGATACAAAATAAATGCAAAAGTGTATATTTATTAAGAAGTGTATTGTCAATTGCAAATAAATGAAGATTTATCTTATTTTGTTCTTTACTTGTGTACAAAATTATACCTGGATTGGGCAATAATTACTTGGACTCCATTTGGAAAAGAAAAATCTATATGTCCTAAATACCTAATGTTCATATCATAATGCTCTTTTAATGGATGATTATGCTTTTCAGCTGACGTTACCATATTGCCAAGTGAACTAATAGTATGGCCTTCGGTGTGGCCCACTAATCACATTTGTAAATGAATTATGCATACAATAGAGAAATAGCTCTTAAAATATCTTATGAGTTGAACAATCTGTGTACACAAATAAACTTGAAGCAAATCTTTGAACTTGTATGCCACACATGCAAGTGAATTGGTGGTTTTCATATGTAACTTGTGTACTCTTATGGCTTTTGTCTATATTACTTTTAGCCATTTCTATTCACACACCAGAACACAACCTTTTTTGTCTGATTCAGGTACTAATGCAAAACTTATTTCAGCTGTAACTGAAGTATACAGAATTTTTCCTGACGTTGAGGCCTACTGTGTAGACAGTATAGCTGTAAGTCATCAAATCAAATGGAAGACAACAGTGTGCAGTTGAAGAAAATGATATATACCCAGTACCATTTAGAGTTATCTTAAAGAAAAGTCACAATGCACACTGATACAAGTAGTTTTAGAAAATGCATTTGTTCCACATACATTTTAACTTAACCCAAAAGTTCAGTCTCTTGCCTAAAATTCAATCAGATGTATGCATTTATTCCATAAAACACAAAGATATAATGAACCAAATCATTTTCATTATTGAGTTAGGTAGTAGGCTATGTTAAAGAGTGCAATCACTTTATCGATTTTTTTTTCCATTACATTTTTATTTATTATAAAATGACATTTCTTAGTGGAGTGCTAGCAACTGTAACTTGAGGAATATTTTGTACATGCTGGCCTAAGTGTCATGAATATACTGTGCTACATTTTGCTTTATTAGGTATAATACTATCATGAGACTTGCTTGATTAAATCCTGAATTTGTCAGTTACACTTACAAGTCCACTGGTAGAATTTAAAATCTGTGACAGTTTGGGAACTTTTTTTGCAGTAACTGCAAATCACTTTGCCTTCACAGTCAATGAATTCAAGCCATTGATAATTGTCAAACCATTGTGACTGAAAATGTGATTGTCTCTTAGTTGTGTCCTATTTGATAATTTTGCTGCCACAGAGTCTGGATTGTGTCTCTGAAGAAATAGTTCATCTAGACTCTGTTGCAGTATTACATTTTATATGTCCAATTTAATGAATTTTCTTTCTTTGAATCATTCTTATGTCATAACTTGCGAAAATAGTTTAGTTAACAATATTTATTCAAACAGAAAAGATAACCTCACTTGACAAATCATCCTACTAAAGTGATCATGGCATACACTTTTATCTTTGAAATTCAAATATTGCCCACTCGTTAATTAACATAACTAATATTGCACATTGAAGGTGATCATATGTATCATCAGTTTTAAAAAAATAAAGACATAATACTATCATTTAATCACTGCATACAGGAAACAGACACTTGTGTCTGTAAAATGCCTTTCACTGGATTACTTTGGTTTATTAAAACCAAACAGCAATCCACTCAGGATTTTCTAGGATAGATACAGAGAATATATTATGGTCATTCAGAACGCTATCAATACATCAGACCAGATTGTTTTTATTATTATTTAGGCAAAATAACTTAGTAAGTCAGATGGCAAACATGAGGATGGTGATAGGTTATGTGGAATTTGCACTGAATCATCTGATCCCAGAAGATTTGATACAATGTCACTGGCTGTGGTAATCATCAAGTGCAGTTGCACGGCACCATAAGACTTATCAAGATACCATAAGCTAGAAAGATGAAGAAAAAGAAAAACGATGACCCAAAGACAAATCCTGCAAACTGTGTGCAAAAATGATTCCACAGATTATAGATGAAAACTTTACTATATTTAGCTTCAAGATATTAATAAATTCGGATTACTTCCTCCAGTCTGCTACAGTAATTCATGCCCATTGCACTCATAAATTGATTATAGTCCTTGCAGTATTTTGTGTGGGCCACAATATTTTAATTGATGCAGCTGATGCTCCATTCTTCAGTTCAGTGTTGATTCAAACATAGCAATGTCCCTTTGGGATGTGTGCATAAATAAAGAATGCCTGTCCCTTCATTACCACACTTGTTGAATTTATCGTGTCTCTCTGAAAACTGTACCATGTGAGAAAGAATTTTATAAACAAACTGGACATAAGTATTGCTAGACATATACTCAGACCTGAGACTTCATAAAAGACTGCTTACTTGTGAGGCATTATTAGTGCTAGGGCTTGAGGTAATAACTTGCTATATGTTTGGTAAGGCAAAATAAGGGGCCTTATGACTTAAATTGAAACTGTGAAAAAACAAAAGGTTCAAATGCAATAAACTTTTGTTTTTCCTCATTTGTTATATTACAGTGCCATGAAAGGTCATTTCTTTTATCTTTTTAATCCCTTGCCAATTTTAAGTCATCATCACTAACCAAGTCTCTAAATCAATTCTTGGCATATTTAGCTAAAATGGTGTCTACTGTTCCATTATATCATTGATTGTTTAGCTTGCTTGTATGGAGCTTAACACAATTTTTCAGGACATCATAGACTTTACATGGCAGCCAACATATTTATTGGAAGAAATCAACACACATAACGCTACTGGCAAGCTTTCTCATATACACACATTGGTTGGACTAGAGAGAGTTGATTAGTGATGTGTATGCCTAGACCATTCTATAATCCAGGGCCCCATGATTGAATACAGCTTAAAGAAATTAACCCTAATTCAATTTCCTTGTTGCATTTAAATCATAACACCCACCATGCAAAGTGACACATGTCTCAAGATTTTCAAATTTGTATATGTTTTGCAACTTTTAATTCTGAGTTGATGCATGTGGATGTGGAAATTCAGTTACTGAATACTTAGCTACTTATATAAGGAGCTCTCACACTGGTAAAAGCATGCAATTGGGATTGTATTTGCAAGAGGGCAATTAATTGTTCAAAATACTGTTTTAGCTAACTACATATGCGAAGGGTTGATGTATAAAAAAGAGGATCAAGAAATCCTAGCTGGTAAAGATAGTTGTATCCAACTTGACAGAAAGTGAGAAGGCCTTTTAATTTTGTACAGCAGTTTCATTAAGGAACCAACTATAATACCATTAGAAGTTTATGAGCAGCAAAAACCACATTTAGGACCAACTAGACATCAAAACCATATGCATAGTTCCATTTACGGCCAACCAGACATCAAATAGGTCATCTAGTGAAAGCACAATGTCAAAATGACCAACCATCTAGGAGAAGTAGCAAGGAAGGGGTTTTCCAGATGCCCATTAAAACAGCCATATTGGAGGTTAGATTGGCACTATTTTCATTTACGTCCAACTAGACATAAGAAGTCTTTCACTGATATGACGATTCATTCAGGAGAAGTAGTTATACCAAGATTTTCAGGATGGCCACATTGGTGGCCTTATAGGATGTCTGTACAGCACCATAATTCTCATTCAGGACCTGCTAGACATCAACATAAGTATTTTGTACACATGCTGACACGCTGACACAATTATCCATTCAGAAGTAGCGATAAAAAGTTTCTTAATATGGCTACTGTGGCAACCACATTGTATGTGTGAGTGGCACCATCTTGTTTTTTCTTCCAGATATTTTCACACAAATATCATATTTAAAGATAACATGAATTCATACAAGATCTTGTCAGTTTATTTCATAACAGACTTTTCCCTCATATTAATATAATCTTTTGAAAACATTTATACATTATAGTTTTAGAAATTTTTCATGCTCTCAGAAACTATTAAAATCACAGCAGAAAGTGTTATGTTATATCTTTATTCAGCACTGAAAAATATTTATGAACTCTTAAAGTTTTTTCCCCTATATTAACTTAATTTAATGAAGATTTTCAGACTATAACCTTTCCATTGGATTTATTTTTTCAAACATGGCGTAAAAAGTATGTTATAGTAACCAATTTTTACATTGCCTTCACCATTGCAGAAATCTCTATAATCAATTTCCTAGTAAAGAAAAGCCAAGAAAATAAATGGACAGTTAATATTCACTTCAGGATCACAGACCTGAGGCAAATATGTCATTGTTAAATCAAACATTTTTATTGTGTTTCCTTATACCTAAATATATATATATACTTGCTGTTACTCTAAACGAAGGCTGGTGATCCAGTTGATAACCTTTTGGGGGTTTTAAGGATGTCTTTAAAATTAAGGCCTTAAAAATGTTGAGATCTTATATTAAAAATGACAATTTGAGCCTTGCAGATTCATGTCCACAGGTGCCCAAATAAAATAAAAAGGGGGGGGGGTGCAAGGGGCAAGCTTGTTGGTGTGTTATAAAATAACTGACTTATCATCGGTGTGCTGACAGGTGATGTGTAATTAAATCACTGTTGTAATATTAATAATGAGTGAGTCTGCACAAAGGAATTTCATACAGCTAAACTAGCTCAACAACTAGAGGCAATTAAGAAATATATCCACATTCGTGATTCTGTCAAATGGCAGATACAACAGCATCAGGAAGCTCAAGTAGCATTTACAGAAGGTAAAGAGCCGCTATACTTGTTATCTTTTTAGGGATGTGCTTGGATTTTGCCCTCAAGCTGGAGCAGTCATAGGATATATAATAAATCGCCACGGTCGGAATTTATCCCCAAGCTGGGGTAATCGATGGGTAAAGTCTTATCCACAGTCGGGGTTTTATTCAAGCTTCAGGTGCAAGTTTTTGTGCATCTCCATGCCCTTGCATAAAACACAGTTACACGTTTTTTTATATAGATATTTTTCAGTTGTAGACAGGAATAATAAGTATTTGCGAGTGTTTGAAATGAATGGGTTCATTATGAATTGAGTGGCACTACATTTCAAAAGCAAAATTGGATTGAAATGCAAGAACTGTAGTACGGAATTAGTGTTGGTTCTGGATCGTAGAATGGAATTGTGTGTGTGTGATTGGATTTTTAACGTAGCTTGAATAATTTTTCAGTCATATTGCTACGATGTCTGCAGTGTGGCAGTTTATAGTGATGTATAGCACTGGGGCATCATGCTGCAAACATGTAGTATGATGTTGCACCCAGTCACATTATCCTGACACCAGGCCGATCAGTCCTAACACTAACCTCTTAATGCTGAGCGTCTAGCGAGGTAGCTGTTAATACCATTTTTGTAAGTCTTTGGTATGACTTGGCTGGGGTTTGAACCCATGACCTCCCGCTTCTGAGGCGGACGCTCTAACCACTAGGACACCGGAGTGGTCAGAATGGAATTGTAACAATTACAATGGAAGCAATTTGTATTATGCTTGTTGGGGCATTCCTCACTGATGGCTGTCAGTGACATCATCATGGGAATGTGTAACAGCCACATTTTGTAAGAACAAGGTGTAGTTGGTGAACAATACAGACACTTTTCTGCCATTTCCACTGGCATCATCTCATATGATGTTATTTAAAAAAACTTCCTACAACATACTCACAACATATAAAACCTATATGCAAATCTGATGAAAGCTGCTTGTGTTTCTGAAACACATATTCCATACTGGTGGCAAGAATGTCCAAATCTACATTACAAAAATGAAAACATTACCATCCATCTAGGAGTTGCAAATGTATGAAATCCTCTTGTTGGGTAGTTTTACTAACAGGCTTTACAGCAGGGCCTTCCATTAGATTTAAATGTGGCAGGTAAGTTGACAAAGTAGGGTGGGGGGTTGGGGGGACCTACCCCAATGGGGATAATTCATTTTTTTTTTTAAAGTAGCATGGTGTAAAGTAAAAGTAGATGGGCTGATAAGGAATCCACTGAATTTACAGACTAAAGGTTCAGACATTTGTTTTTAAGAGAAAAATGAAAGAAGGAAACAATACAACATATATTTTAATATGACTTTAATGTTTATTTTCTAGATTTAATTAAGATTATGAATCAGAATCAGTCTCCAACTCCACTGTAAAGTTTATCTATTACTTCTTCTGCTCAGGCACCTGCAAATTAAAACAAAATTGTAATGCTTAAATAAAGTCATATCATCTCAGCACTAGTTACATATGCAGAAGTCATGTTAATCAGCATTATAAAAATGTATGAAATTTTCTTCACTGCACTTGTGCTTCCCTTACTATCGTTAAGCCATGATACAAGATAACTTTGCACTTACTTGTCATTTCTGGCAAGTGGATGGTGCAATCAATTTGCACAAAGATGAATTTATTTCATCCAAATATTTCATGTGAATAAAAATTCCAAATGGAGGCACTTGTCCGATCAGACAAGATATATGCATATTGTAGTTAGCTGGACTCTAGCTCTGATAGTCCTGGGCAATAGGATAAGCTGATTTTGTTATCAGTTTAGAAATGCATCCGCTTTGCAAATACTATGCTTTAAAAGACGAAACTGAATCCAATATTGATGAAATAAGAGTCATTTGGATTACCTTGTTTTTTATCATTCTGCGTTGGTTGGGTGCATATTTGAGGGTCTCTGATATGGTCTCTTCCATTCCATTTGCCTTTGCTTTGCCATTAGTTTTCAAGCAGGCTTCTGCGTGAGTAATACAATGTTTTAAAATAAGTTTCACAACAAAGGATGCATTGCATTTTTCTAAATGCCAGCAATAATCAATGGAATATTTTTAAAACATGTACTTTGAAATGTGTCTCAAGTTACTTTATCAATTCATTTAAAAATCTCTGGCAAGTCACATGAAAAACACAATTTAAATCAAGCCATACTTACTTATCAAAGACTTTCTCATTCACATCCTTTACCTCACACAATAAATATCAGCAACACCAACATTAAATTCACACAATCAGTACAAAACCTAGGTGTTACTCTGGACAGTACTCTCACATTGCACCAACATGTCATGAACATATGCAAGGCTGCGTATCTTGAGCTGAGACGCATCAGCTCCATTCTCAGATATCTTTCAGTTGATGCCACTAAAACACTTGTGTGTTCATTACTGCTTTCAAGACTGGACTATGGTAACTCAATTCTGTCTGGTTCATCTTAATATCTACTGCAGAGACTTCAAAAAGTTCAAAACATAGCTGCTTGGATCATACTTAGAGTACCACAATCAGAGCACACCTCCCCGCTGCTCTGTACCCAACACTGGCTATCCATTCGATCCAGAATCAAACACAACATTAGTTCTCTGTGCTACGTTTCATTGACAGACTCTAGTCCAACATACCTATCCGACCTCACCTATGTGTACACACAAGCAAGATACTTACACTCCTCTTCCGACAATCATATACTCATTATTCTCACTATGAAAACAAAGTCACATGGACAGCATTCTTTTGCATACCAGGGCCCAGCAACATGGAATGAATTGCCCACTGAACTTAGACACAAAGACGCAGTGATCCCATTCAAGAGTGCTCTCAAAACTACTTATTCTGACTACAAAAACAAACTTAATGACTTAATAATGTTAACTACCTTAAATATTCTCAGCATGTTTTTTATGTTTTCTAATTTCATGGTGTTTGTTTTTGTAATCATATCATTGTGTATGTTTTTATGTTGTCTAATGTTGCAAAGCGCTTAGAGCTTCTAAAGATTAGGCGCTATACAAAGTCCTCATTATTATTATTATTATATTTAGCTTGGATGAATATTTTTTAAATCAGTGGCCATAACTAAAAGATGGGATTTTGTTTTATGATCATAAAAGTATGTTGGACACCATCCATGATGTACAATGCTGTCTGACATTTCTATGCACCTAAGGTTTCCATCTCAAATATTAAAGCAAAATGCATACCGAATTTGACAGATTGATGAAAATAAAAAAAAGCAATGCTTACCATTTGAAAAGAGGCAATTGTCACTAGAATATTCTATTCAAAATGATATTAATTTTGGACACAGGGGATACCACCCCCATGTTTTCCTGACTCGTGATATGTCGGCCTATTCTGTGCACAGCTTTAAAAGATGTAATGTTTATCCATCGAGCTATAGAAATGAAATACATTTACTGTAGACTGTTTCTGTCAGCAGTTAAGTTGAGTAATTAGGTCAGGTTTATAGCTAGTTTACAAAATTCAATGTAGAATGCCAATAAATGACAAGATATATTTTTGCAAACTAAAGTGATCTTGAAAAAAGATTAGTAAAGTTTAACATTTTATAAAAAATAAGCTATTATGTGGAAAAGAAACAACAATGAAATAGGATGCAATGTGTTTACGTCTAGTTTTGGAAGGTACCGTCATAATTGTACCGTAGTTTAATGGGTGGAAAGGCCATTGAAAGGTAAGGGCAGTGCGGAGACCAGCGAGTATGTTCCAGAATAGCTGAATCTTTGTAGATACATAGATCCATTCGTAACTTCAGTCCGCAAGCGAAACACTGTACTTCGTATCCCAATCCTGACTCGGGTCCGAAGTAGACAAATCCTGTTCTAGCTAAAACATACGAAGAAGGTAATCCTTCCCTATCCGTAGGCCATTTTTGAAACGTGTCCAATCGACGGGCACAATCACAATAGTCAGGTAAGAAGACTGGAAAATGGTAGGGTTTGAACTTGGAGTTCTCACTGGATTTCTCACTCGATTCTTGCTGCGGCGAAGTCATCCTTCTGGTGGGTGGTTATCCTCTTACAACCAATGTTTTATACCGACATGTCCATACGGCAAAGTAAAGTGGGTGGGAAGCCGCACTCGCTTCTGCTACACGATTTGATAGACTTTTTCCAAGGGTCGACTGACGATGTGGTGTGTGGGTAAACGTACAATCTTGTTGGGTTGATAGGTGGTCACTTTCTCTAGACTGCAAGGCTTCTTTCAATATGCCAAAGTTGACCACTCGACTGGTACGATAATTCAGAGTAAGTCCTTTCACTTTACACTTCGTGTGCACTTCTCCTTGTTTGTCCCAGTATTCGTAGCCGTAATTTTTGGGACCACCACTAACGAAACTTAGAATCTTGTCATCGGGGTGCTTGTCTGTCCAGGCTCCTAAACGGTCTCCTTCGATGTCAGGGTGCTGTTGACTCGGGTGATCGATATAAATGCAACTGTCCATGTCAAAGTACAAGACACGTTCCCCTAACAGTTCTAAAGCTTCGTACAATTTTAAGCGAGCATGAGCTGTCATGTAAGCTGCAATGATGACATTTCCAAAGGGGTCATCTTCTACAAAGTTCAGATCTTCTTCGTAATTCACCAAGATCAAATCCTCACGAACGACGTCCACGTGTTTCATGAATTTGGCTTTGTCGTGAATCATCTGAAAGTAGCGGGAAGGTTCGGTCAAATACTCCGTCTTGGGTAAACACGGTCATTGTGCCATTTTACCCCACAAGCAATTTAACATCACTTTGGCAAACGATCGCCTGCCTTCGTTTTTCTCAATGTGATTTAAAGTAATGCCTTCTTGTGCCCAGAATTTCTCTCTGAATGTCTTTTGGTCTTCGGGAGTGTGACACCAGGACAGATAGCCACTGGCTTCTTGCTCAGTTTCAAAAAGGCATCCACGTAGTCTGCGAAAATGCCTTTCTGTGTGGGGTCACCCTTGTGGAATTATTGTGTCTTGGGAAAGTGGCAAATTTCGTACACTTCTAACAGTTGGTATCCCATGTTCAGAGCTTTGAACAATTCTACGCTGACCCATGTCCCCGTCAAGGCCCGTTCTTCCTGGGTGTGATGACAAGGTTGATCTTGGTTGCACGTTTCAGCACAAGTACGGCACAAAGGAAACACAAGTTTGCCTTGGCAATGGCGAGGTAAGACGGGATGGTATAGGTTCGTGGGAGGCAAAACTTTGCACTTGATCAAGCCTTCGTATTGTCGAATGTTTTTTAGGTCGATGTGTTCGGTGAACAATTGTGGGTGCCCTGCAGGAAAGCAACAATATTTGCACACATAGGGATACAGTGAACACACGTCCAAGTATTTGATTTCTTCTCCTTTCTCTTCGTCAGCTTGGTACAGCAAACAGGTGGCATTGGTCCTTCCTCCGTACAAACTATTACTTGGGTTCAGGGGGTCCATGAACTGGTAACTTTCCATGAGGCGTTTAAACTCAGGATCGGTGTTCAAACGGTGATTGTATTTGTGTTCCCACATTTCCACCACTTGCTATCCTTCCTGTTCTAACTTTAGGCGTGGCTGACAAATGGCCTGGTACAAGTCTTCCATGGTTCGTTGTAAGAACTGATTTTTAGTGCCGCGGTCAGGGTAACAGACGGGACATCCGTGAAATAAGCAACCGTTAAACTCGTACATGATCTTGGGGTTTTCTAAGTCCCAGCCATTGACCGAATGCATTCCGATGATCTTTCGCCCTGTCCGTTGCGGGCATGCTGAATCCATTTGTCTTCCTTGTCGCACAAGTAATGCAACCAGCATGGGGCTTTGACCGAGTATTGACGTTTGACATAGTTGGTCGTTTGAGGACTGATGACAGCCACAGTGTTTTCAAGCATGAATCGTTGTCGGTAGACTAAGGAACACGCTTTGGCAATGGTGCAAGCCTCTTTTAAATGATCAACCCCTCCGTGTTCCATGAACAGTTCTCGAAATTTTCCACAGCATCGCCGTAAAATGTCCATGTCGGAACGACGATACTTTAGCATTTCTTCCTGAAAGTCGAAAGGGTCGTGAGCCTGGTACCAAGCGTAGAAAGTTTCTCGTTCAGTACGCATGTTGTCAGGGTCGTAATAGTGAGCCTGAGGCAAATGGGGTAGAACGGCGTGTTGATTGGCTTCTGTATTGAAAAAGTGTGGAAAGTACCCTTTAGCCATTTCTGTCATTCCAAACATTTTAGGCATTCGACTCAAAGGCATGGCTAAGTAGCTCATCGAATCTTTAAACTGCACTTGTCCCACTTGCATGAAAATGATTTTGGCTCCGTTCAAAGTGATTTTAGGACGCTCGATGCCACGTTCCGTATAACATCTTAAAAGAAACTGTCCATCGTATCCGGAGAAATTGTGAGCCATCACCGTGGCATGGTGATGACAATCTCCATAATAATGTTCGATGTCCTCTTGGCTCCACGTCTTGTCGATGGGGTCTAAGACCCATTGTGTGAAATCGGCTAGTGTGTTCAGTCCTTGAAAGATTTTTTCACGCCCTCCAGGAATCTTACTGCAGTGAGGGCAATAACTCAAGATAGGTTCTTGAATCACTTCTCGCACGCTCGATGAGCCACGCAGAAATTAGGAATGTGAATACTGGTCTCTTGCATGCATTCGAAATCGAAAAAGATGAAATTGCCTTTCTTCTTCTTGTGACCATCCTCTTTCTCTGGTTGGGATTGGTATTTTTGTATGTAGCATTGGTGTTCCAAGTCCACAATGCAGTGACAAATGTGACATTTTTTCTTTCCTGAACATACGTGTGCCTTGGTACTGTTGATACATAGACCTTGTCCACACATTGGGCACAATCTCAGGAGTTGACAAGCACATTTCTTCTGTGAACCTTGCATCTTCAGATGTTGTTGGTAACAGGCAGGGCTGACAAATGTGCGCAGACAAGCAGGACAATGCACTGGTTCTTGCCCTTCGCTCAGACAGGGTTGAGAGGCCAAACATCCTGAGCATTTCGATCCACAATGTTTGTGTTGCTCTCGATTATTATAACCATCATAAGTCACATTTCTCACAGTAATATTTGTATCCCAGGAATCCAGTGATAGTGGTAATGGTATCGAAATGGTCATCGTGATGATAGAGGTGAATGTATTTTCCATCCTTAAAGTCTTTCCCTCGAAACAACAGAGACCCGCGCACTTCTTGAGGGTGCACTTTCAAGGTGTATCGTGGAGCTAGGGCATCTTGCAATTTTTGCATCTCAGGAATGCCACAGGATGTGTCTTTGGACAGGCATGCTTGTTGTAACAGAAGTTCTGCTTCATTTCGTTGTTTGGCTCGGTTCGATTTTCGAATGTTCTCCCAGGCTCTTTTCCATTCTACCGTGTCGTTCTTGTCGGCATAGGTTCATCCCACCACGATGGCTCGGGCTAAACACATGTGGTCTTGAAAATTGTTAATTTGGACAAGACTTGTTTTGGTAATGCGAAGGTTGTTGACCAATAAGGTCTTTCTGCATTGTCCGGTCCCTTGAGGAGGAGAGACGTGGGTCATGTCCAGTGTGGCTTTTCCATCGGTGATGTCAAACTGGTCATTAGATTGTTGCACGTGTTGAATCTTGTCCATGACTTTGGAAGTGGTCAATTCTGCAGGGCTGCTAAACTCGATCCAAACAGGGGATTTCAAGCCATCATGTTGTATGGAAAGTCTCAAGCGATCATCTTCTTTGGGTTGACATTGTCGCTTGAGTGTGGTGAGCAAAGAATCCCACATGTCGGTGATGAACCCTTTTGCTTTCTCTAACAGTACTTCAGACTTGAAATCTTTAAACTTCACTGTGTATTTGTAAGCCGTAGTTCTAAATTTTCTAGAGGGACGCTTTTCCGTCTCTCGAATGTCATAGTACTTTTCAGGGTTGACTAAGGGTGGTAAACTTTGTTTACAGGGTTTGGATTCTGGTTCACTCATGTCCTCTTCAAAATCACTGGCATGAATTTGTGCCAAGACTTCAGCCCTAGTACGAGGCGATAGATCACGTTTCTGCCTCTTACTTTCTTCTTCTTTCTTCTCAAATGAATTGGATCATTTCATCTCGATAGCAAAAAGTCAAATGACTAAAGTTTAAACACCATGGATTAATTTATAGTCATAGCAGACCAGCGTATATAAAGGGTATGTGTCTTGTCCTTTCACTATTCATTTCACTCTCAAACTGAGCACAACAATGGAAGAGACTACCAAGATCGAACGTTTCATCAGAGCTTTGCGAGGGGTCATTAGAAAATTCTCTTCAGACCAGCCGAGGGACTACTCTCCTTCCTTTCAAGATAAAAGTCAAGATACTTGCTATATCTGTCAGAAGAAAGGGCATTGGTCTTCAGAGTGTCCAGACCGTCAAAAAAGAAAAATAAGGGGTTAGAAGAGACAAAAGTCAAGATACCTGTTATTATTGTCAGGAAAAAGGACATTGGTCACCAGACTGCCCAAAAAAGAAACAAGAGGAGTCAGAAGAAGAGAGGGATTCTTCAGAGGAAGAGGAAGAAGAAGAGGAAGAAAACAGACAGGTGAAGAAAAAGAAACAGGAGAAGAAAAGAAGGGAAGAAAGTGAAGAGGAAGAGGAGGAAAGGACTATGACGGTGAAGAAATTAAAAAAACAGAGAGTGAACAATGAGACAGAATAAGTCTATGAACTTTTTAAAGTGCTCTGTTGTGAATTGTGAATTGTAAATATTTATAAAAGAATAAATTAATTATAAAAGGTAAGTGTCTTTGGGTTTTGATTTTAAAATAAGAACCTACACTCACGCACACTCATACACAGACAGGTACTATTGGGTAAAATGGTTTTTATTAGTTATTGGCAATTGAAAGCCTATCTCTTTTCGAGAGACGTGGATGGCCCTGAAAAGGGCCTTTTTTGGTGTAAGGGGTGAGTTTAAACAATCAACTTTAACTGTCTTAAGCCTTTGCCATGGCCAAGGCCTACTTCTGGACTGCGTACTGTTGATGATGATTTCGTTGAAATCACTAAGGATGGTGCAGTAGGCGTAGTCACAGGGTTGGAGTGTTTAGCTTGGGAAGGTCGTATTCTCTTCGGCCGTAATAAAGAAGTCTGATACATCTGTTTCAGACTTCTTAACTAAAATGTCTAACAGTACCGTGACCGTTTGATTTTGACACCCTTGTTTCTTTGCTGCTGCGTCTTCTTCTTGTTGTTTTTTTCTTACCTCTTCTTCTTGCTGCTGTTGCTGTAGGAGAAAAGCTTGTTCCACTTCCTTTTGCTGTTGTATAAATTTCTCCAATTCTTCTTTCTGTCTCTGTCTAAAATTTTCCATGTGCGGTAATGAAGGAGAAGGTGACGAAGGTTCAGGAACAAATTCTTGCAAGGTAAAAAAATCCACAAAATCCCAATTCACCTCTTCTGAAAGTAAGTCTGGGTTCCCTTGGGTAGTCTCCACCATCAGTGCACCCAAACTGATCGTTTTCTGAGTTTCCGTCATGTTGAAAAACTGTCGCTTAGATTGACTACGCACAGGCGCTAGCGAATCTATATAGACTATGTGACGTCACAGACTGCTCTCTTCGGATTGGACGTGGGCTGACTGAATTTTGTAACGCGTGTTTGGATTGGTCAACAAACTCAATCCGTTTCAATCCTTCCTCCCCCTATAAATAAGTACAGTTCACTGCATTCCTTCACCTGTTACTCAGCACCCCAACATGTGGACCGATGTACAATCTTCAACGCTTGTGTCTTCGATGATGTTCCGGACGGACATATCAATGTATGTCCGATCCAACTGGACAGTTATCCACAGGACAGACACCAGCCTGTGGATGCGAAGAATCTTATGTGGAGCATCAAGGATGCCTCAAAAGAGTCTTAATCTATGGTCCTGCAGTCAGGCACAGCCTAAGGTCAAGAAGAAGATGTCACAGATGCCCTTTATGTTAAGGGTATATTAACATAAAACCAAAGGCCCTTTTCAGGGCCATTCCTATCTCTCGAAAAGATCTTGACTTTCAATTGCCTACCCCTTTTTTTATTTTTTTGTTTAAAAAAATAATAAAAAAATAGAGACCCCTCCCTGTTTCAATTTTCGCCTGTTCCATTTTCATAGACCCATCAGGTCGGGACCTTATTAAAATAGGGTCCCGACCCTGTTCCATTTCCCCTAGTCCCAAGACAGTCCCACGATTTATTCCCCATGTTCAATTTCCCTTGTCCCTAGAGTGAATAGTTTTTTTTCTTTCTCCCATGTTAAATTCCCCTTGTCCCTAGAATGGATATTTTTTTTTTTCTCCCATGTTAAATTACATAGTCCCCAGAGTGGATATACCCTTTTTAACATGGAAGTTCCCTAGTCCCTAGACCGTCCCTATTCACTACTACCATTGTCATTACCAGCCTGAAACCCAATTTAATGCCATTTGTATAAATTCATTTCAAATAAATATTATGATATAGTTGAAGTGTAAAGTCAAGCAAGTATTCTGTTTGCAGATTTTACATTTTAGATATTATAGTAAAGTCATATTTTCTCTTGTTTAGTAAACTTTATTGCAACTGGTTCCAAAATAGTAAATCTTATTTAATGTTCATTCACCAGAATAGGTATTAATACAATCCCGAATTAACTGTATGGTACTAAAATATACCCTGATCTTGTGTGAGATTGTAATATACAGAACTATACCTCAAGACAACAATAATATATTGAATTTATATTGTATCAAGACTGTCATGGTTATGAACTCCAACTTTATTCAGGTTTTTTCATAATAAATGATCATCTTGTGCTATGGTTGAAAAGAAATCAAAGTTCAGTTTAACTCCATTCTCTCCACATTTGTAAGTTGTTAAGAGGCATACTCATCCTCAGTGTTATAGTAAAATGTAATCTTATTTGGATCAATCTTGGTGGTGTAATATATGAATGGAGAAAGAATATTATCATCCAGATTAAAATATGTTTTATTCAAATTTTTAGTTGGATATGGGTTACGGAGCCTGATGTGTACGAACAAGGCAATGTGTACCATGACCTTTTTAATTTAACATTTTAAACTCCTGCAGAAGAAAGAGATTTTTTAGATCCATTAATCTGTATTAACAAAAACATTTCTTCAGTATGATTTTCAATTACTTAGTATTGACAAAACTCATATTTTAAAGTTGTTGTTTTTTTGTGTTTGGTTTGGCCTTTTATGGTAAACCAACACAAGTAAGTTATTTAGTGCCAAGGCACTTTAAGTATAGTGCCTTGCCCAAGGACACACCATGGTAGCTAACCCAGGTTGGTCTGATGGTAGAATTTGAACCTACCTTATTTCACAGGTCCAGAAAGCTAACCACTGAGCCACTACAGCTCCCCATCTTATAGTGGAATGCTGGTATACTTTATGATCAAGAAGGATGGTTTGGGGTATGCATGTTGCATCTGAAAAAAGTGATGGAATTTTTGTTTACATAATATTTTAGTCATACAATATGAATCATTTTCTATAGATTTAAGATGTATCAGATCAAGTTAAGAAAAATCATATATTCTGTTTCCTGGGAATGTACTAAAATTCACTGTTATTGTTTGATTTTTTGGTAGTAAGCTTACTTGGTATTTTTTTCTTTTTAACTTGAATACCTAATTTGTTAACATCCTATTCTAAATCTTCAGAGTTCTGTCTATTAAGTGACAACTGTTGATACATGTAGGGAAGTTTTTGTTTATATCTTTTGATTTTTGTGATTCTGGAAGTTGCAGTATTTGTTGTTGTATTATAACCATTTCAGTAATTTAATGAATGCAGAGTATACTGCTCTATAAATGAAATTTAAGTGAAAATAATGTAAAAGTATGTTTCACTGCAAATATAAATTGTTTAAAATAATATATCATTTATCATATGACTATTCAATTGTGGTAACTAGTATTCCATCCAATATCTATATATTAAAATATGTCTTTTCATACAGCTGGTGATCATTTAGATACAAGTCCAATTGAACATAATCAAATTATCAATGCAGGTGTTTTTATTAGTAGTAGTATTGCAAGTATAAGTGTTAGTATTAAGATTTCATATACAGGTATGATAAGTGTATCATAATGTTTAAATGATGCTCCTTGTTACAACATAAAATATGTTCATTGAAACAAATGGTTCACTGGTAAATTGGCAGCAAAGGTCTTCACTGAATTATGTTGCATAAACTATTTTACAATAAAACATATATGATGCATCTCAATTATGATGAATGTGAGGAGGAGGATTAATAATAATGCAATTTAAGTTATCTTCATAACATAAGTTCTAGCAGATGTGTAATTTTTATGTGGTTCATCATCAGTTTGAAACTGGTCTGTGATTTCTGGATCTGGACATACCTGGTCCCCTGCTGTTGTGCTGCTATGGTCTTTACAGTTCATTAGGATATCAGTTACACTTGGTTTACATTTAGAACCCCATGGGATGGAATGCCCAGTTTGAAACTGAGAGAATGGTTAATTATCCATAATATAACTCCTGCAGTTATTATTAGGTTTGATATCAAGGTCTTTCTTTAAAAGCTTTTCAACTCAGGTTCTGTTCTACCATACAGATAAATAAAGTCAAATTCAAGACTTTCAGATTTGTCCAGTTTGTTTCATGTGTTGCAGCAGACAGACTGTATATTGCCACTGTACCATATAAATATCAGTGCTTAGTCTGCTCTCAGTTGCTGTGGTTTGATTAGTTACAAGTGTCATCACATGTGACTAATTATTGACCAATGTAATGAAACTTGTATAATTAGAAGGCTGTATTTAAAAACTCTAAAGATCTTAAAAAGAAAATTGGATCGGGGTAAGTAAAACCTTTTACTTTGACCATTTGGCTAGAAAATAATTTTCAATAAGTTTAAATTGGATAATAGTAATATAATAATTAATTACACAAATCAGAATAAAAGCTATTTGCATATCCCCTTACAGCTGTTGCTTTTTCATAGTACTAAGTAGAATAAAGTATAGTTAAGACAGATAAAGAAATATCCCGTCATATATACCTTACATCAAATAAAGAAACTCAAGATGGATAACAACAAAATTAATGTCACATCATCAAATAGTTATCTCAGCTGCCTGGTCAACCTAAAGGCAGATAAACTAAGGCAAACTTACTCCGAAGCAGTCTCATCCCCCCTAAGAGAAAAACGACAGATACAGTTCTTAACGCCAATTTTCAACTCGACCCCAACTGACTCGATGAGTAGACTCTACCTGTCACCAAGCGTAAACGAGAATGTGGACAATCTACCGAGTAACCGCAAAACTACATCCGACATGAGTACCCAAACTGAGGAACAATACTCAACAAGCACAAAAACAACCCAGACCACGCTGGTTAAAAACACTAGCAGCCAGGGGACTCAAACTGAGAACCTACTAGATGAAACAGAACGCCCTCACCCTACCACAAATAAAGCAGTCACACACGACTCAACAAAAGGTAAGAATAATAGGAAAACCAAATCCCAAATACCAGTTAGAAAGAATAAGGAACACACTAACTGTCAATACAAGACCCAGCAAGCCGGTTATGGACAACGAAACAAAGTCAGCTAAAGAGACAAACACCAGGGGAAAAAAGACCAGTCTGCAAAATATCCAAAACAAGAAACACCCCGCTGAACTGACTCTCTTCGTCAAGGGAGTAAATTCCAAAATAACGAAGTTAGCCTTTAAAACCATAGCATGGCAATTGAACAAATATCACCAAGGAGAATTCACGCTTAAAAGCACTAGAGACGACTTGCTGATAATCAAATGCACCACTGAACAACAGATTGCCAAATATATGGAAATTGAAAGAATAGGCCAAATAAATGTTCAGGTCACTAGACACAACAGAACAAAACAACACATAAACCCAAACCCCCCAAAAACACACAACAAAGGAGTCATATACGTATCAACTCAAAATAAAACCAATGAAATAGTAGACTACATAAGGAGTAAAGGACAGGAAGTAGAGAAAGCAATCCGCCTAAAAACAAGAAGGGGAAAGGATAGCACTGCAGTGGTACTCTTTTTTAAGGGCGCCACCCCAGAAACTATCAAAATAGCCGAAAAACTCGAGGCTAAAAAAATTTTTGCTTTCAAAAACAAACCACGGTTCTGTGGCAACTGCAAAAATTGGGGGCATTACTCTAAGAGTTGCGGAAACCTATTCCGGTGCAATCAATGTGGTCTTCACCACCCAGACCGGAAAACATGTAGCGCCACCAATCAGCACTGCGCTAACTGTAGTGGTAACCACAAACCAAACCACGCAGAATGCCCCAGGGCTCTTAGAGAAGCCCTAATAGTCGAATATATGATCTCCCATGGGGTAAACTATAAGCAGGCCAAAACAAAAATCAGGATACCAAAAACAAAATAAATAGGTAGCACCCTCACTGGTAGGAAACACGCATAAAATGAAAACAACAGTAAATTAAACAAACTATTAAGACTTTTTGCACTAGAGATGGATTCCAGAGCAGAAATCAAAATATGGCAATGGAACGCACGCGGCCTTAGGGCCCACGCTGACCAACTAAATAACAAAATACTTGAACAGGAAAGAAAACCAGATGTTATATGCATACAGGACACCCACCTAAATGATACCTCACGTATCCCAAACATCATAGGCTACAACACCAAATACCTAAAGCATCGATCCCCCACAGCAAGAGGAGGGGGGTTAGCAACCTTTGTTAGAGATGGAATTACATCGGAAATGCATAAATTAACAGATAGTAGACCGCCCAATGACTTCGAAATACAGATAGTCAAAATAACCGCTCAAACTAAGCAGGTACTAATCGTTAACCTCTATGAAACAAATGAGCAGCGCAATTTAAGTGCAGACGAAACAATCAAAATGATTAAAGACTGTGGAGAATGGGTGGTAATATGCGGGGACTTCAATGCGCACAATGAACTATGGGGGAGTCAAAAGACGGACATTAAAGGAAAAATTGTAGAAAAATGGGCACAAAAATGCAACTTAGTTTTTCTAAACAACGGAATGCACACCCGGATAGATGACAGAACAGGCCACACATCAGCAATAGACCTATCTCTATGCACACCAAGATTAGCAGGCATTTCTGATTGGCAAGTTGATGAAAGCGACCCTATGGGAAGTGACCATTACCTTATAAATATAGAAATACAAATTAGAATACCTCAAAATAAAGCGTCCTTCACACCAAGATGGAAATACGAACAAGCCAACTGGATTAGGTTCAAACAGATAGGTGACTCAATCAACCCAGAAACCATATATCACCGGGACATTGACACCTTTAATGACAAATTAATAGAAACCATTAACACAATGGCCCAAGAAACAATTCCTAAAACTAAAGGAGTAGCACCCAAACCCACGGTGCCCTGGTGGAATAATGAATGTAAAATAGCAATTAAAGAGAAAAAAAGAGCTCTAAACAAATTCAAAAGAACTAAAAATAATAGGGACTTTAACTACTACAAGGAAAAGGAAAAAACTGCCAAACAAACTATTATGATAGCTAAACAAAACTCATGGAGAGAATTCTGCTCAAAACTAGATATTAACACAAAATCGAAGGAGGTGTGGCAAAGAATTAAAAAAATGAGAGGCAAAACTAAATCAATAACCCCCAACATACCTGGACAAAACAACAAACATAAGGCAGAATTATTCGCAAACTATTTCGCCAACATGTGTAGCAATACCAACTTAGAGGATAAGTTTAAAAATCATAAAAGGCAATTTGAGGAAAGCAACTCTGACAACATAAAGGAAGCAGGAAATAATGACGGCCCACTAAACCTTCCGTTTACAGAAGCCGAATGGAGAGAGGCCCTCGCCGGCAAAAAGACCACATCCCCCGGGGAGGACACTTTGGGGTATGAAATGTACAAGAACCTACCCAAAAAACTTGTCACAATTGCACTTAACCTCATTAATAAAATATGGGAAACCGGTACCATACCTATAAGATGGAAAAAGGCAGTAGTGGTCCCGATTCTTAAGCCTGGAAAACCCTCAAGCGATATAAAATCATACAGGCCCATATCACTAACAGACAATATATGTAAAATAATGGAAATTATGGTAAACAACAGGCTGAAATACCATTTAGAAAGCAAAGGACTACTAGCTAATACACAGAGCGGGTTTCGCAACTACCGAAGCACAATAGACCAACTCATGAGACTAGAAACCGCTGTCAAATTAGCATCTAGAGAAAAATTTTAAAAATCCAGATATGTTACAGCCATCTTCTTAGACATGGAAAAAGCATATGATCTAATGTGGACTAAGGGACTGATAAGTAAACTTAAACCATACGGAATAACTGGCAATATATACAAATTTATTGCTAACTTCCTAACCGATAGAAAGATACAAGTCAGACTAGGACAAGACTACTCCGAACGATACAAACTGGAAAATGGCACGCCACAATGAAGCGTAATCAGCCCAACTTTATTTAATATAATGATAAACGACCTGGAAACAGCGGTAAAACCCAACCACCTTGACTTATCCCAATTCGCCGATGACAGCGCCGTATGGAAAACTGGCAACCTGGCCAGCAGAGAAACGACCAAGCACTTACAAAAAGGACTAAACGATATAGGAAATTGGACAGATAAATGGGGATTTAAATTGTCACCTCTAAAAACAGTAGGCATAGTTTCCAATCCGGGAGGTGGCCACCCCCCACCCACTCCAAACTTAACCCTAAAGGGGGTACCCATCAAATTCGAAAAACAAGCGACACTCCTAGGTATGGTATTCGACCACGAACTCACGTGGGCAGCTCATATCCAAGAACTCGTAACGAAGTGCAAACGAGACATCAACCTCCACAGAAACCTCAGAGGGGTGAATTGGGGGGGTTGATCAAAAAACACTCGTTACCCTATATAGAGCACTTATAAGAGCAAAATTGGACTACGGTTGCCAGGTATATGGAGCGGCGAACGCCACGTTACTAAAGAAACTAGACACAGTCCAATCAAAAGCGCTAAGGGTATGCACCGGCGTCCTAAATGGTACCCCCACACAAGATATCTTAATAATAGTAGGAGAACCCCCGCTAGACCTAAGGCGGAAGGAATTGATGCTGCGATACTCGACTCGAATATCAATACACCAACCCAACCACCTCACGCTACAAGCCCTCTTAGCATGCGACAAACCATTCGATACAAAAGGAAAAAATAAAAAATACCTAGTGGGAAAATAATTATAGAATTAAAAAGGAAATTTCAAATCGCAAATATCAACCCAGAAAAAATAAGGTACTACCCAGACCCCCCGTGGACCTGTCCCACACCACAAATAGATCTTAGCTTACGTAAACTAGGACAAAAACAAAATGACCCGATAGGACTAAGAGCATCAATACTAACGTACATTGACAACAAATATGAGACATACACGCAAATCTTCGCAGATGGATCAAAAACCAAAAATCCAAATAAAACTGCAGCAGGGATAGTGATCCCAAAATTAGATGTCACCGTTGGAAAAAGACTCCCAGACCAATGCGCTATATACACGGTAGAATTCATGGCAATACTAATGGCATTAACATACGTCAAAACATACCCCACAACTAAGGCAGTCATTCTAAGCGACTCTTACAGTGTACTACAATCGTTAGCAACGGACCAATCCAAGAGCAGACCTAATATGATTAATCATGCAAGATCGCTACTTAAAGAGATTGAAAAAAACAACAAACACGTTGAATTCGTATGGATACCCTCTCACATCCATAATCCCAGGCAATGACAAAGCAGATGCAGAAGCAAAAAACGCCACAAACGAACCAAAAGCCCAAAATATAGCATACAGCGTCACTGAAATCAATAACATGGGACAAGATCAATGACATGTGGCAAGAGCTATGGGAAAAATCGGATGCAAACAGTCTAATACACACGATGATGAAAAAAGTAAGTAGAAAAGTCGAAAGTCCGACCTTCAAAAATCCATACGATATAACAATAATAAATAGAATAAGAACAGGTAAAACACTATTGGCAGGATGCGCAGGGAAACACATAAAAAGGGGACCAACCGAAAACTGCCCCTACTGCCCAACTCCAGAAACAATCGCACACTTAATAAATATATGCCCCAAATACAACCAGGAAAGGGCCGAACTAAAATCTCAACAGGAACAAATAGGAGAACGGTGGACATACCCGGAGTTACTTGTGGCAAAAAACAATAACATAGGAATGACCTATAATAACATCATGACATTCATTAACAAAATAGGCAAAAGGGGACAAATCTAAACCGAATGAAGGGTTGGGTATAAAGAGAGACCATGTAAAGAAATTAAAACCAATAAACCTAAAAGATCGAACCAAAAAAGAAAAAAACCAATCAAAATATTACAAATCACTGTTTGGGAATTGTGACGGCCGGCTCGGGCTAGTGGGTTCACAGACTGACACCGCCGCTCATAACCCGAACAATAAAAACCAGATAAGGACGAATATTACAAAATCACTGTTTTGGAATTATAATGGCATGCTAGGCCCCGTAGGTTCAAAAAAAAAAAAAAAATATAAAAAAATAAAAATAAAAAAAATATACATTAAAATAAATCACAAATAGCTAAGCTAAACAAAAATAACAGGTAAATAGCCAAGTGGTCAAAGCGAAGGGAAACAAAGGCAATCAAACCACCTCCCTCGAAGAAAACATCTCACGGCGAACATGGCAGTATCAAAAGGACGAGAAGACCAAAACAGAAACGGACACGGGATAAGGCAGAAAGAGCTGAAATAAAGAAGAGCAGGAAAAGGCACAGAATGAAGTTAAACGTCCTAAGGCAGTAAAAGAAGAAAGAACAGGACACTTGCAGACCTTGGGGAATGAAGGCAGAAACAATGAAAAGAGTATGCCTCAAATAATCAAACCACCCCCACCCCCCAGTATGAAAAGAATTGCCTTCCCGAAATCAAACAAAATAAATAAGGCCACCCCACCCCACATCTACTTATAAGTGTGAATGAGAAAGTGAGCGTGAATGTGTGTTGTCGGGATATGTGGGAAAAGCAGAAAAACGAACAAAAATGTCTATAGCCATCACACAAATATAGCATACACACTCCCTACCCACCTTTTTTTTCTTTTCTTTTCTTTTTTTTTTTCTTTTTTACAAACAAATTTTACCACATAGGGCTTTCATTCTGACCCACGAAAGCCCTCTTTTGACCAACAACTTACTGGCCCTGAAACACACTGATTGGTTTAAAGCCACACGTACGAAATACTTAACCAAATTGAGATCTCCAAAACAAAATAAAGGGCTACTAAAAGCCTACTAGATGTGAAAAAATTTCCGGAAAATTCAAGTACGCAAAGTACACAAAATTTAATAGACCTTACAAAAGATAGGAAAATTCACAACTCAGGAATATCTGAAGCGTATGTGACAATCACATGTTTGGCAAGATAGTACAGGAATAGCCCAATAAATATAGGGAACTGGGCATTGATTGCAACGAAAATTTAATAATACTGCTGCTGGTGTGCTTCGGTTACTGCCTGAAATGAGAGAGGAAGGAGATGCAGGATGCAGAAACAGACCACCAACGGAGTACAACGATGGAGAAGGTTGCAGCGACGAGAGCCTGGGCGGGACCTTTTGGGGCACCTGGGCTTCGGCTTGCTTGCTTGGGGGCATTGTATAAGTTAATCGCTAAATTCAAAAAGTACACAAACGTGTACAAACTAAACAGTCGCACATACCGAAAGGTGCACGTGACTTTAATCCAATGAATGAATGAAATGTGTGCTAGAGGGTAGGGTTAGCAGTTATACTCCCAATTATGTTTGTGATGAGCAAAAGCAGCTGCACAAATTTGAGCTTTTAGTTTGGTTCTGGTAGGGTCAAAGGATGCAGGTACATTTTACATTAATTTTTTACTAGAAATAGCTATTTTCAATATTTTTCTGTGACAAGGCAACTAAAAGAATCAGTATGTGCCTTATGCATGAATAAAGTTCACTAGTACTATAACAAATTAGCATACTTTTCATCACCCCTCTACCATCAAGATTTTTTTATATTTACCTCTGTAGCAGACACAAATAAAAGTCGGCAGCTCATTTGCAGACTAAGTTACGCATATGATCTCCAATGCTCATCTAACTGTGACAGGCAGTCACCAACAAGCCAACCTATTTCCATGCCTAACTCGAAGTAAATCTGAACCACATTATAGATTTAGCTTATGTGTAAATTTATAAATGCTAGGCTTGTGATAATTAGGTTCATGCCTTCTACCTTAAAAATTAGAGGGATGTCAAAATACGAAACTATCCAGTGAGACCTATGATGTTAATTTTAATCCCTATGGGATTTGTGACATAAAAAACCCAAATGATTTATGTATTAAAAGGTAACTAATGGGGGCAGGATCTGCAGTGAATCAATGGTTAGTATGCTAGACTCCTGATAAAAATGTTTGTGTTAAAATCCTGTTATCAAGTCAACCAGGTTACCTACTGCAATGTACCCTTGCCTTACTCCAATTCCCTCAGTACTCAGTAAACAACTAGTGTTGCTGTACATAACAAAACCAGTCCATATTGATTTTACATATTTTACTAAATCCTGACAAAAATAATTCTCTAAATAAAGAATGATTAATATGTGATGGTCTCGCATGTAATCAAACTCTTCCAAGCTTTTAATGATATGAACCGATTTATCAATGTTTATCAAATTTGCATGAAAAACTATTTCTTATTTGTCATCAAATATGTTCAATGTTTTGATCATATAAGCATTTCTGCTACATTAAATCAAAATAATCTTTTTGTCAGAAATAGAGCCCTTATAGTATTTGCAAGGTCAACCAATCAGATGCAGAATTTGAGTTTAATATGAATGAATATTTTTTTTACAAAATTGCTCTTTTGCTATATCTTGATGAGATAAATCTATTCACCAAGTCTGATGAAATTAATGAGAAATAGTTTTAAGAGCAGTAGCAAGAATGGCTAGTGAGATGTAGAACCACCACATTATATGCATAGATTTTGCTTATAGCCTCAGACATACAAGCAAATAATTAAACAAGTCAGATCTAAATTGGATCATAAACACTGTTGTGCAAATCATAAGAAACTCTGCCAATCAGATGCAAGGTCACTTCACTACCATACCTTTATCACACTCATAATAAGCATCATTGTGAAACTTGACTCTATAAGCCCAATGGCCAAGCATGATCAAACTTGAATCAGCAGTAGTGGTTATAACCTCATGTATTTGTATGCATCTTCACTTCTTCAATCTAGATCTCATTTATATAAGCATGTATTCTACGTTTAGTAAAAACTGCACTACATGTATAAATATTGCATGCGGTGGTAACATACTCAGATGAAAGATCACCTTATTATTATTAATGGTTAACACTCATCAAACTTCAAGGACAACTTAATGATTTTAGCCTATATTGTGGAAGTATGGCTTTTAGGCTGGTTAAAAAACTCAACTAATCTTATACATGATCACATGTATATACTTGGATTTTCCTCATTATTAGATTTATCCAAGATGTTGATTTAAGCCCAAAACCAAGTTTTATATAAACAAATTGATCAGAACTATGGACTCCAAAGTAGCTAATTTCTTACTGTTGAAAGACAGAAGGGGATGTGAAATAAATAACACACTCTGGACCATTACATAAACCCACTTAGCCTTTTGACCAGTTGAGATAAAATATCAACAATAATGTTAAATAAGATTGATAAATTATGTTTTCTCACATTACCTCTAGCCCTTTTCAACATGGATGGTATTTTTCTTCCACATATGTCAGCTCTTAATTAGTGGCCCTTTCCCATCATGAATGTTGTAGGTGAAACTCTCAGAATTAGGCTTTTTAATTTATATCTGTAGAAGAAAAAAACTATTGGTCTGCATATATCAATGTCACCATTTCTGTATTAGATTAAAATACCATATGTGTGTGTGTGTGTGTGTGTGTGTTAATTTTAGAATTTAAGCAAACTTGTCTCCATGTGTTTATTTTAAAACTGATGATGATAACACATAACAGGTTCAATGGATAAAATGTTATTTCTTACTTCTTACAACTGCTCATTATATCTGAATTTACATTCAATGTTTGTTTTAATTAACATATTTGGGATATTGGGCAAATTATTTATTTTGTAGTTTATCATTATATCATTTACCAGTCTTTTATCATTCAAATATGTAATATAGTACCATTATACTGACTTCATATTCTATATGATATCCCAGCAATACATATTAAGCAGATAAGTGCAAATAAAAATGTTCAGAATGTAAAATTTACTCCAAGCTCAAAGAAGATCAGCAAAAGATAATATCCAACAAATTACCAAACAAAAAGCGAAGTTAACGCAGTTACCTTTATTATGATGTCTCCAACACCAACGGTACTGTACAGCTACGTCTTCCGAGTTTTACCGTCATCTTGTCTTTCAAACCAGAATTAATTTCTTGAGCTCTTACAAAATGAAGAAACTTTTAAATACTATAATTTAAGCAGATTCTTTACATGCCATCAGATAAATTATGGCACAGTGTTATGTCTGTCAGCAAAACGCAACTTCACATTTGGACGGCGCGCTGTGTGGGCATCGCGGACACAGCAACTGACATGAATTCTCTATTAGCAGACAATGATTCGGAATAAATCCTTCGCAAATCTAACATTCTCGATTTTTCATAGTTCCACTTTTCATTGTTGCATCTGTTTGATTGTACAATTGCTAATGATGTTCAATGAATCAACTTCAATTCATCTGCTGTCTGAAATCCCGGTTCAGTTGGTATTTTCTTCCGCGCATGATGCCGTGTAAATAAAAGATACGGTCGACATTCAAAGTGGTTTAGGTTAATTTATTATTTTTCTTTATTAAGGTCATTTGCAGAAAGTGTTTCGCTAGGGTGAGAAAAAAAAATATAACAAAAAGAAAACTTTCTTTTCCAACGCTAATACTGTATATATTTCAATTTGTGATTGATGCTATAAATAAAAAAAAATGATAATAAAGCATTTTAGCCCGTGGCTTCGGCACGGCACTCGTTTTTGTGGGTTTTTTAAAATGTTGTTAGTGTTGTTTTGGGGTTGTTTTTTGTGTGTGTACCACACTAAAAAACATACCAGGTATTAGGCCTAACGTAGGAAAAGAAATTATCCTCTATTTATTACTATTCTTACTGTCAAATGACGCAAAAGTGATCAAATTGCTATTAAGATTTTGTTTTGTATAACACTTACCGCTCGTTTTCCTCGAGATAAAGCAGCCACTTCAAAATGATTATAAAATCTGTGACAGATGAAAAACGTGGTTTAAATAATTCGTAATCGCCTGCCTTAAAATACTGTAGGAATTTGCTAATGTATTTCATGGCCCTCGTTTGAATAGATACCAACGATCATGTATATCGACCAAATTTTGTATATTCCTGCCCACAATCATGTATTTTGTATTAAACCGTATATTACACGAGCGCTCTGTGGCAAACTCGGGGAGGGGGGGGGGGCGGGTCTCTATTATACCCAGAGGCGTAGCTATGATATTTTGCGCCCGGGGACGAACTATAAAATTGGCGCCCCAGCCCCCTCCCCGTTTAATCACATTTTTGAATATTACCCTTGTTTACTTATTATAATGTAACGTTGTAAGCCTCATTTTGGCGCCCCTGTACCTTGGCGCCCGGGGACATATGTACTCCCCTCCCCCCAGCTACGCCTCTGATTATACCTGCTGTATCAGTTGAGAAATATATTGAACAGATCAGGCCCCAATACTCTCGCTCTGAAAAACATTAAAATAATTATATGCAGAATATCGGTAGGTCTCCCTCTTGCCAAAAATGTCAGCACCATATATATTTTGCAAGTAATGTAATGGGTATAATAACACACACACACACACACACACACACACTTTTTTTTTGGGGGGGGGGGCAACGGACAGATGCCCCCATTTCCCAAAAAAAATAAAAAGTATTTTATATTTGTGTATTTCCCCCTCAGATGTGTTCTACGTTTTATTAAAACAAAATTTTATATAAAAAATTTAGTTTTTAGAATTTTTGATGGGGTATTTATGTTTCCATAGTGTTATCTAAAGGGTTGTTCGTCCGAGTCTGGTTTCCCTCACCTTGCTCGAAGTTCATTCCCTTGAAATGTTTTGTAACCTTTGCTATATGTCGCCTAGGTCTCAGTGTTTGCTATATGTAATGGTGTTATATTGTGTGTATGCTATATTTTCTTTATGTTTGAGACAGCAAGTATAGATCAAATATCTTTCCCAGTTGTATTTCTTCCTTTATGATGTTATATTGTATCTTTTAATTTGTTTTATGGTTTTCTAATTTTGACGATGGAATGGTGTACTATTTAGATTTTGTTTAAAAAAATAATTTCCTATTTTATTATTCGAGTGATAATATGTGTCGTTCCTCATAATAGTCTTTAAAGATGTTGATAGGTAGGTTACGCTCGATCCAAGGTTCACGCTTCTTTATTCTCTATGTGTTTTTCCTGGGTCGCGTTAGGCCTCCTTTATTTAGTTTATCTGATTATGCTTTATTGAAAGATCCAAACGTATTTATGAGACCACATTATTCTATAGTGGTCAACCATGCAGTGCGGGAGAAGTTAGTAGGGTTTTAAACTAAGTGTTATACAGTATGTATTTGTGTCTTTATTTTGTCTGTTTATGTTCTACATTGGGTGTTTTCAAAGACTCATGATGGGCCTATGCACTTCACTGAGCCCTGTGACTTAGCCCCATGATGTCATCGCCATTTACTCCCCCCTTATATTTTCCCTGTATCCCTTCCTATATATGTCTTTAGAATTTTCTTTCAGAGAAAGAAGAAAAAAAATTAAATTACAAAATTCTTTTATTTTTTTCTTTCTTCCTTTCTTCCCTTTTCTCTTTTAAAAAAAAAAGTTATATGGGTTTCTTTGAAATATTTGAAATAGAATTTGAAATTTTCTTTGAAATATGGCTGTTGTGGGGTGCGAGGAGGGGGTATGGGTATGGCATCAGCTCGCAATTGCGCTACGCGACCCTTCGGTCTGTAATACCTATTCCTCCCTCCCCCTCTCTCCCCCAATTCCAACATCAATTGCGTTATATCAACCTGACGGTAAGTATCTATTCGTCGTAAGACGTACTGAGTTCTTGTTGTGGTTAATATTCTTATTTTTACCACGTATCTTATTTAAAAATCTTTATCACCTGTCCACAGGATATCATCGTAGTTACTATATAGTCTATACATTTTAGAACGATTTTGTTTTCGTAGTCTAAATCTATGAATAAAATGTTATTTTTGTTATACTTATATTTTTTGCAAATTTTCATTATTAACTTTATCCTATTATGTTTAGTTTTATCACATTGGACAATCGTATGTAGTTTGGTGAAGTTCGCTGTTTTACATAAAGGGCATTTCGGCATTATCCTCAGCATACGATGTTTGATTGTTTCTTCGCCTGTTAGCCAGGTGTTGTGCAGGTATTTAAAAATTATACTTTGTGTTTTGACAGATCTTATTTTCCCCAATTTTTCCAATTTTTTTGTCCAATTTACACCCTCAGTTGTCCTGCTCTACTCTACATTTTATATTTTTGGTTACCTCCTCCCTAATCCAAGCGTGACTTTTACTTATTAAATTTTGCATAAATCTGTTTTGTCTCTATATTTTAAAATTAGTTCTCATATGTTTGCGTGGCACTTCGATTTTTTTATATTAATTTGTTATTTTTGTATATCTCTGGTCGGTTTCTCAAGGTGAAGCCGAACCAGTAGATGTACGGTGCTTCTCACGCTGTAGCCGGGTCTGAGTGCATTTTTTTTTTTAATCTATTGATTATGTTAGTTAATTATAGTAGTAGAGGGCTCGGCAACCCCAAGCCCCCTCTACTTTTGGCCCTATATAATGTCTCTTTTTTTACATGATGCATTTTATGATTCCATATATAATCTATTATTTCGTTGTCTGTTTTGTTTAAAATTGTATTATCCATATCTATGGATTTAATTATGTAGTTAATATTTGAGTATAAATAAGTCTTGGCCACTTGGGCCCGCTTCATGATAGGTAATGGCGCCATGGCCAGATTTTCACATTTTCTCTTATTTTATTGATAATATGTTCATAATTTTCTACAGCTTCTTTTTTTTATTACCAAAGTAAACCCCTAGAGCCTTTACAGTGTCTCTCAGTAAGTGTGTGTGTGGGGGGGGGGGGGGCGACAATCCAGGGTGGTTGCCCCTCCAGTTAACTATTTTTAAGATTTCGTGCTTGTTGTGGTTTATTTTGGAACCCGACGCTTATAGCATTTCCCCTCTCTTCTAAAGATGTTGCAATCATATGCATGTTAGAGCATTTTTTAATTCTTTTTTAGGTTTGGTATTTGTATGCCTTGTATAATCAGGGGCGGATTAAGGCTCACTGGTGCCCTAAGCACTGACAAATCTTGGCGCGCCCCTCTTTTCCACGTACACCTGAGAAGATAACCCTAGGGTGTACCATGATCAAGAAACAGAACATCATGATCAATTTGCACTAGTTGTATCAGTTTTTTTTACAAATCTTCATTCTTTTTTCTTTCTTTCTTTTCACCCTTTTCTCAACTTTGTGGTGCCCCCTTTGGCCCTGGTGTCCTATGCACGTGCTTAGTCTGCTTAATGGTTAATACGCCCCTGCTTGCACATCTGGGTTGTTTCTTATCGTGTGACGTAGGTTTTATATTGCCATTACGTATTCTAGCATTGATAGTGGACATCCTTGTATCACTGATCGTTGTATTTCAAATTCTTTCGTGCATTTCCCGTTTAATTATCCCAGTGTGTAGGATTTTGGTCCATTTTGGAAATTGGGTCCGAAACCAAATTTTTTAAAAACATTCTTTATACAGTTTTGTTCAAATCAGTCGAAAGCTTTCTCCTGGTCGAAGAGTACCATAGCACTCATCATACCAGTTTCATTTATGTAGTTAATTATAGTTTTAATGTTTAAAATATTGTTTTGTATATCCCTCCCCCACAAGTTTGATTTACATTAATTATCTTGTTTATCCTACCCTTTACTGTATTTGTTAAAATCCTACTTAAAATCTTATAGTCCGTGTTTAAAAGTGATATAGGCCTCCAGTTTTTAATCTCGTCTCTATTCCCTTTCCCTTTGTATATAATTGTGATAACTCCCTCCCTCATAGATTTAGTCATTTTATTTTTACTTAAAACTATATTATTATACAAAGCGTTTAAGATCGGCGTCAGTTCACCGTGGAACTTTTGGTAGAATTCCACGATGAGTCCATCTTTCCCTGGTGACTTTTGTGAGTGTTGATATACTTTTTGTGATTTCTTCATCTGAGATGACATCATCACATTGGTCTCTATGTACTGCTGATGTCATCTCACAGTCGACATTTTTTAAGTAGCTGTCGATTGTGCTGAAGTATATGTTCTGTGTGGTGTGTGGTGTATAGTTCTTTATAATATTTGGAAATATTATTTAGGATATCTTCTTTTACAGTATGGGTTACATTGTTTATTTTGATATTGTTTAAAATTGTATCGCCCCCTTTTCTAAATTCTTCTCGCTTATATACGTTTTTTGCCTCGTTGTAGATCTTTGTAAATTTTCCCGCCCTTATTATTCTCCCCTGATTTTCGTCTTCTTCAACGATTTTAATTTTGTCTGTCAATCGTTTTTTTTTTCCTTTCTCCATCGTCGTTTGTTGTTTTGCTTAGTTCTAATTTGAGTTCGTGTTTGTCTTTTTTTTCTGGGGTTTTTCCGCCCTCTATTTGAGTACTGAATATTTATTCCTTTTATTTTGTTTTTTAAAACATCCCAATCAATTATTATATTAATATTTTCTTCATTTTTGACGGTTTCAATTTCTTTTTTTAATTATTATTTCGACATATTCTTTGTCATTTAAAATCTTATTATTTAGTTTCCATAGTCCTGACCCACATTTTTCTATTTTTTTCATTTTTAGGTCAATAGTGAGCATGAAATGGTCTGATAGCTTTTGGTTGGTTATTGCAGTATTAATATATATTAATGGATCATAAAAATTTCCGTAAAATTTATCAATCCTGCTAGACTGGTTTAATTTATAGTTACCCAGTTGAAATCTCCCCCTATGATTAGATTTTCCATCGAATATTGTTGTAGGTAGGTGTATAAGTTTTCTTTAAAATTAGTTTCTTATTTCTATTAGCTGGCATGTACACATTTATAATATGCCAATTAAACATTTTAACACGTAGCAACCGTCCCTTAAAAAATTCCCCCCTCCTCAAACCTTTCCCAGCTTTTTAAAAATATTATTGTTGCAACCAACTCTAATATCATTATTTGCAAAATTGTTGCATATCTTTATTGCGTTAAGTTTGTCTTCTACTAAAATTTCGAACTCTGGCTTAATTCTATAGTGTGTTTCTTGTATCATTATTACACCAAAGTTTGTTTCTTTGGCTACTTTGTCTGCTTTCGCTTTGTCTATCCCATTGCTGTTGATAGTAGCGATCCGGAAATTTGTTTCTTCCATTTTTGCTTTACTCCCAGGTGCCGCATCACTTTTATATAGAATTTAATTGTATATATTTCAGTTAAAGTTATTATATTCCATTTGTTTTTGTACACACACACCAGCACGCTCGACAAAGAGCGCTTCAGTAATATACAGTTTGATACATCCTACATGGTAGTGGGCAGGAATACATATATTGGTCGTTATCCTTCTCGACCGAAGTAGTAACATTGTTCCAATGCTAACACTCGACGTCCTCGATTTGTGCTTCATCGTATTTGCAGTCTATACACTTAAAGTTACAATGGAAAAGTGTACATGAACATATTTATACCATAGACAGAGCCTTGAAGTACTACTTTTTTCGGTCTAAAACTGTCCCAAAAAAAAAAGAAAAAAAACCCAGCATGTAATAGTTCATTTCGATACAGTTGCACAGAGCATTTGACGTTCATTTTGATGTCAATATATATTGATATCGATTAAGTGCGATTTGTTTTCAAAGCTGCTTTATTGCTGGTAGTGCTTCTGTTTTCAAGTTCGATATATAATATACCCATGGAGCAGTAGTAATACAGAAATCAGAACAACAACCATCATCATCATCATCGGGAGTATTATTATCGTATATGTTGGTCACATCGATGATCATTAATAAAAAGCGGTTGAAATATGAACAATATTCCATCTCTTCAAATAGCAAATAACTAAGCAAAGTGTGTGTGTGTGTGTGTGTGTGTGTGTGTGTGTGTAATTTTTAACGTAGCTTTAAAAAAAAATGCAATCATATCGCTACCATGTCTGCATTGTGACAGTTTATAATGATGTCTAGCAATGTGGCATCATGCCACAAACATACAGCATTTTGTCCCACCCAATCACATTATCCTCACACCAATATCTTAATGATGGGCGCCAAAAGAGGCAGCTGCTAGTACCATTTTTATGTCTTTAGTGTGATTCGGCAGGGGTTTGAATCCGCGACCTCTCGCATCCAAGGCGGACGCTCTGTACAGACACTGCACCACCTGAGCGATCGCTTAGCAAAGAATGTACGATACTGTTTCCTGTTGTTCATAACAACTCGACCTGGAGACCCACCTGACGGAAAATGAAAGCGCATTATAACGTTATAATATACGAATCCGGAATTTTTTTTTGATTATTATAATTTTCAAGAAAGTTAGTGCCTTTTAGCATTTGACAAAGTGTGCTTGCAGTTGCATACTAAGGGGAGGGGGAGTTTACAACATACTTCGATGCTGACTAATGATTTGAAGCATAAAATTAAAACTAAACAACAGCATAACATGTTTATATATCTTATTAAATACGTCTTCATTTGTCTTTCCGTGCGCCAAAATGCCTTCCTACACGAACATGTTCCATATAGGTAAATAAGTTGTACCAATCGTAAACAACCACCGATTTCGACATATATGATATCAATTTATAGGTTTCTCATCAGTTTAAATCGATCTGTGCAAAAAAAAAAAAAAAAAAAAAATAATTAAAAAAAATGTGTGAAAATGAATAATAAAAAAGTTGCTATTTGCGACTCATTGTCGCTTGCGATTTTACCCATCTTCGTATCCTTGATGCTTCCATCCTTCCCGTTTAGGGATGGTAGCACCTACTTGGATGCTAATACTATAGATTTGAAGCATATAATTAAAGCTGTACAACAGTAAATAATATGTTTATGTATCTTCTTATTAAGTACGTCTTCATAATGTATGTTCGTGCGCCCAATGCCTTCCTCTACGAACGGTTTCGATATACACGAATAAGTCATACCAATAGTAAATAAACACCGATTTTGACAAATTTCATATTAATATATAGGTTTCTCATCTGTCAAACTCGATCTGTGCCAACAGACATGTGTGAACATGCAGAATACAAAAAAGTGTACTTTTTACTGAATATTGGGTTCGACTTTACTGATCTTCATATCCTTGCTACGTTCATATACCGTTCCCGTTCTGCGATGGTAGCACATACGTCCATGCTAATACTATAGATCTGAAGCATAGAATTAAAGCTGTACATAATTATAAAATATGTGTATGTATCTTATTAAGCACGTCTTTATCTGTCTTTCCGTGTGCCTACATCTGACCTATACGAAAGTTTTCCATATGGGCGAATAAGTCATACCAATCGCAAAGAACGATTTTGACACGTTTGATATCAGTTGATAAATTTTTATCAGTCTAAATAGATCTGTGCCAATATAAATGGGTGAAAATGCAAAATAGAAAAGTTGGTATTTTTCACTCAGTATCGCTTGCAACGTTACCGGTCATCGTATCCTTGCTACGTCCATCTGCCATTCCCGTTTTGCGATCGTATCACATTTTTTCGATGCTAATTCTATAAACCTGACACATATAATAAAAGCTGTTCAACGGTAAATAATGTGTATGCGTCTTATGAAGTACGTCTTCATTTGTACGTCCTTGCGTTTAGTGCCTTCCTAACCGAATATTTTCCATATAGGCGAATAAGTCATACCAATCGCAAACAACCAACGATGTTGACAAGTTTGATATCAATTGATACGTTTCTCATGATTCTGAGTCGATCTCTGCCAATAGACATGTGTGAAAATGCAAAATAAAAAAGATTGTTCTTTTTACTGAATATCGGGTGCGACATTACCGATCTTCATATCCTTGGTACGTGAAACTACCATTGCCGTTTTGCGATTGTACCACATATTTCGATACTAATACTATAAATTTGAAGAATATAATTAAAGCTGTACAACAGTAAATAATATGTGTGTGTATCTTATTAAGTACGTCTTCATTTGTCTGTCTTTTCTCCTAATGTCTTCTATACGATCGTTTAACAAACAGGTGAATAAGTCATTACAATAGTAATAAACACCGATTTAGCAAAATTTGATATCAATTGTTAGGTTTCTCGTCAGTCTAAATCGATATGTGCCAACAGAAATGTGTGAAAATGAAAATAAAATAGTTTGTATTTTTGACTCGATATCGGTTGCGACTTATACGTGCCTCTACCATTGCAGTTTGCCACGGTACCACATATTTCAATTTTAATGTTATAGATCTCAAACATATAAGGAAAGCTATACAACAATATATAATATGTGTATGCATCTTATAAAGTACATCTTTGTGTGTCTGTATGTCCGCTCAATGTCTTCCTCAATGAGCGTTTTCCATATAGGCAAATAAGTTATAACATTAGTAATTTTTTAAAAACGCGATTTAGACGAATTTGATATCAATTGATAGGTTTCTCATCAGTCTAAATTGATCTGTGAAATATATAAATGTGTGAAAATGCAAGTAAAAAAGTTGATATTTTTTACTTGGTGTCGCTTGCGATATTACGGATCATCAACGGATCATCATATTCTATATTCTACCTACGTGCCTCTACCCTTGCCGCTTTGAGATGGTACCATCTAATTCGATGATAATCATTTGAATGTTAGTGCTCCTAGATCTTTACAACACGAACGTTTATCTTAGAGTCGAATAAGTCATACCAATCGTAAGCACACACAGATTTTGACAAATCTGGTATTATTTGGTAGGTTTCTCATCAGTCTAAATTGATCTATGCCTACAGAAATGTGTGAAAATGCAACCTAGAAAAGTTTATATATTTTACCCAGTATCCTTTGCGACTTTACCATTACCAGTCTTCATATCCTTGTTACGTGCCTCTAGTATTGCTGTTTTGCGATGGTATCACATACCTCGATGCTGATACTAGTGATATGAAGCATATACTTAAGCAATAAAACAGTAAAAATTATGTGTATGTATCTTATTAAGTACATCTTCATTTCTCTGTCCGTGCGCCTATATCCGTGCAACATGATCGTTTTCTATAAGGCTAAATATGTCATGTTAATCGTAAAAAAAGCTACAAAGATTTGGACCTATTTGATATCCAGTCATTGGTTTCTCATTAGTCTAAAACGACCCGTGTCAATATAAATGTGTGAAAATGCTACCTTGAAAGTTGCCTTTTTTGTCTCGGTATTGCTTGCGACTTACCGATCTTCATATCTTTGCTACCCGCTTCTACCCTTGCCGTTTTTTGATGGTTTGTATATAACCAAATAAGTCATGCCAATTGTAAAGAACCACCGATGTTAACACATTTGATATTAGTTTATAGGTTTCTCATCCTCCAAATCTTTCTGTTTTTAAGAAACGTTTTTCTAATTCAACTAACGGGTCATCACGCTAAAATTACGCTACTGACAAATGTCACCTTAATATCCTACATACTAAACTTAGACAAGCAGGTAGTCTCCTGAAATCCGACCTTTACATGGTGAATTTAGTTAACTCTTTCACGTGTGCATGTGCTTATGATAATGAAGAAGTTGAACACTTTGTCTATTGCCCCTTACCTAATGCCAAAGATCCCAGCTCTTTCGCTCTACCTTTCAATACACTTCTTGGTTAAGTCTAGATTTATCATTGAAAAGTGACGTGACTACTCACCTACAATAAGATGTCTTTCTGCTTGTGTGATGACCCGTTAGTTAAATTAGAGAAACGTTTCTTAAAAATAGAAAGATTTGGAGGATTTCGGATATCATCAGGCAGAGAGTTCTAAAGACGAATCGTATATGGTAAAAGGTCGTGTGAAAATATAAAGTTTGGTTGAGATTGGTGTGATACTTTGAGAGTAACGTAGACGATAATTAGATGCCTCATATCTCCTTTGTGGAAGAAGTTCGTTTAAATAGTTAGGTACTTGAGTATTTATAATCTAATACATAATGCATAATCTCTTCCTTTTCCTTCGTTGTGCAAACCAAGCAGTTTCCGCATAAAGAGACTATCTAGAAGAATTAATGGGTATAGATCTGGAACGATCCGTGCATCTTCCATCTGATTTTCCCCTCTTTATTCTGATCTTTCCGAATCTTCAATAGAACAATTATCCCAGACTCCAGAAGTATATTCTAAGGTTGGACTTATGAATAGTGTATATAATTTAGCTGAAGTCAACAATTAGTCTGCATTTAGACGGTAGTGTTTTATCTCCTTTCTTATACATCGGTATGTCATATGCTAGCTTGCACTGTGTTAGGAACACGCTGGCTGGGAGTGATTTATTTAAATGTATTTGCAATGGAACATACATTTCTTCAACTATACTTGTACAAGTTTATTACTTATTGGATTGGTTCCAGCGGTTTTGTTTAGGTCAAGACTAGTTACTACATCTATAATTTCTTGTTTATATATAATGATGGCAGAAATAAAAGTTTCATTTCTAACTTCAAAATGCGGTAACTGTTTATCATAATTTTTTAAACGTGTAACATATCAAACTTCCGAGTTCAACAGGTCGCACTTCTCCTGATCACTTGTTGCAAATTTAGATGATCATTTCGTACGTTTCAGTGGAGGTAATAGGTTCCATGTCTTTGTAGAATGTACTTGTTATCTCATTATTTTCCAATAAGGTCGAGGATTTGATCCGATGGCAGGGGTTGAACCTGCATCCTTTCGGTCGCAGGTCTGAGACGCTAACCACTGAGCCAATGTTGCTCCTCTTAAGATTAATATACCCATATGATATTTTCCAGTATCATACGTAACTATATGATACGTTTAATAACACCCAGTAACTCAGCAAATGCCGGCATGACGACATATGAATTGAAGGTGTAATGACGAATGTAATTTAAAGTCAATTATGTAACCTATTTTTATGCTTTTTATTGAATATCATTTCTGTCATGTGATACACATAACATAATCTTACATTTAAGTTTATTTAAAATGAAATTTATGAAATTCGTTAAATAGTTTCAATCTTTTGCGACTCTCGTGAAAAGATCCTTCATTGCTGTTCATATAATTTTACATGTCATTATATTTCTTTATTGATTTGCACTTTGGTTACAAAAGAGACAACTTTTGCAATTTAAAACTTATTTCATCTATACTACACTAGTATAGCTCATGAAATGAAGGCAGTTTACTTGGCCTCTAATTCATCTATAGGGAATGATACCTGCGGGAGACTGCTCTATCTGACCAGTGTGTAACTATGGAAACGGTAATTTAGTGACCTCTTCTCCAGCCTCGAGCTTTAGGTTAAGACTGAAATTCGCTGTCTTATGTAATGTTCTGTATCTGTAGTTTAAAGCTGGGAGAATTATACAAAGAGAATAGCAAGTAAACCCTTCTGTAAATGGAGCAAACTCGCACTTTTACACTGTAAAACTAATTTATCTTACAATCATTTATGAATAATTAAAAATTACTGAGTAGTAACTAAGAATATATAAATTCTTTAGATGGAGACCCAAATTTCATTTTTTAAATTATCGTATTTTTTATGTTTACTTTCCAGATACATTTTTAAAAAAATTCTCAAGAAAATATGAAATCTGACAAAAGATAACGAAAGTCTTATTATTTTGATTTTTTGTAAAGAGCAAAGAAAGAAAACTATTAATGACATAAGCTTTCATCATGACATATACACACTAGCCTCCACAGAAGTACCTTTATGACAGTACGGTTAAAATAGAAATAAATATGCATATACAGTTGTAAACTTTCCCGATTTATGACTAAACATTTATACTGTGATAGGGTATTCTTAGTAAGTAAAATGTGTATTATACAATGAATGAATAGGAGGTATTCGATGAATGGACTGCACGCATTTCAGGTGCAGTGGCTACTCAAGATTATTTACTGATGCACAAACTAGTTATAGTTGTCATACTGGTTGTCATTCCAGGGATACTGACAGTCAGTGATTTCCACCTTGTAAAATCTTTCCTCTAGGGCGGACAATAATAATAGTTTCTGAAGCTGATTTTATTAGCAATGGTTTGCAAAATAACAACAAATATCCTTGTGTTTTATCAACTCATTATGGTTCCGCTGCTTTGGTAGAACAAAAAGGAATGTTCTTTATTGTTTTATGAATTTTATGCCCTGTGACAATGGCCAACATTTTGTAGGTCACGATCACTTTGGCATAAACTTATTTTATGCATGGCAGTTGGAAACTACGAAAATCTTCTTAGAGGCGAGCTGTATAATCGGCAGTTACATTGTTATTCTGAAAGAGTTCTGATAACTAAATAAATAAGTAAATAAATAAAAACACCATCTTTTATCATTAAAAGTTGCCAAGTGTTGTTTATACATTGTACGTGGCGTAATTCGTAAGTTTACTCGGCATATTTTCAACTCGGTAACGCCTGGTAACGGTCATACTTTTACCTAAATATGTGGGTCCTTTGAGAGCATCGTAAATGTATGGAGGAAAAGAAATAATTGTATTTTATGCTCATCTCAAAAGATTTGTTTGTATTTCTGCGAAATAGTCATGCCTAACCAGATAATAGCACAGACCCCCCCCCACTGTAACTACAAAGCCTTGAGCAAGTGCGAAGTTACCAGTTCATTTTATTGTTTGTTTCTATTTTTCAAGTTGTCTTCGTGTGTGCGCGCGTAAATTGAAAGCTTGTTATTACCAGTCAATATCGTCAATCATATTTGCTCCATTATTCCATGCAGATAAGAAAGGAACTAATTTTGTGTTGAATTTGTGCCCCCCCCCCCCCATCCCACCCCGCCCCGGCACGGTACAATAAACAAACACTTGATTGAAAATAAAATAAAAGAAACTAACCTTGCATTGTTATAATGTATTCCTTCTTTTTTCATCATGCGAAATTTACAGAACAAAATATATCAACGAACTCCGTAAATGTAGCGGATGCCGGCATGCGTATGCATCCTTACTGTGTGTGTATCGCTAATGTCAGAAAAAAAAATATCGCAAAAGAGACGAAAATATCACCAGATTGCTTGAAGGCGCCTGCCATTCACGCATGATAAGTTTCAAGGTGCAAACGGACCAAGATTATATTGTATCCAGGTTAACTATACGACGATATCTCGCAAATAAAAAAAAAAATCATTATTTTAAAGAACATACAATGTGAGTGCAAATGATAATCTTTCGCAGGTATGAGTTACGAAAGTATCATGGGGGGGGGGGGGGCACCAGACAGATGACCCCCACCACACAAAAAATAAAGTGTTTTCATGTACTCTTGTATACCCCAAGATGTGTGTGCTTGTTTAAAGTTTAAAAAAGGAATTTTGATCAAACTTTTAGTTTATAATTAGTCCTAGTGTTTTCTAAAGGGTAGTAGTCTGAAACATGGGTCTTATTCCCATTTTCAGATTTCATATCCTTGATTTTTAGTGATCTTTGTCAAGAATTTTCTATGTTCCGTGTATGCTATGTGTATCAATGCTATGGTGTGTGTATGCTATATAGTCTGTGTGTAGGGACAGCAATACTATGTCAAATTTGTCTCTGTTGTCTTAATATATATTTTTCTATGGACTTTTCAAATTTATTTGTTTGTCCTGGTATAAATTTAGTTGCTTTTGAATTAATTTGCAATTTAGAATTCCGGCGAGATGAACGGTATACTACCATTTGAAATTAAAATAAAACCTTTTGTTTTATGTGATTGACTATGGTGTGGTGTTTCTCACATTAAAGTCTATTTTCAAAATGAGGTAGGCTGTATTCGAGTCAGGGTCCGCACTTTCTTTCTTTATTTATTTGTGTTTCTCCCGATTCGAGTTAGGCCTCCTCTCTAGTATTTAATTTATAATGTAAAAGAAGTAAATATCCAACCCAAAACCCCTTAGGAAGCTTTATACATTTACTGGTTTGGTTTTAGCATGAAAAACATAAGTGACATCTACAAAAATAATAAACTGGTAAAAAGACTAGAAACAACAAGGACCTTTAGAAGTATAAAGGAACTTTTATGTAAATATAGGGAAAATGAGAAACTTTGGGGAATTGAAACTAAGGAAACATATAATTGGATAAGGGAAAATTTAACCTCTAAAATTAAAAATAAAGTAGAGGAGGAAATATCTCGGTTAATTGGGACAGACCTTAGAGGTACTGGACCAACATCGGCTCTCCAAAAATACAAAGCTTGATATTCAGATATCTACACGACATATGCATACATGTAAATTATCTCATGTGCAAATGTGCGAACTTCACAAAATATCATGCGATGGCACAGTGCGAGTTTAGGAAACAAGACAGGATACAATTAATTATGGAGATATCCAAGAAATAAAAATACAGAGGAAACCAAGTTTTATATCAAGACGGCAACTTTAACAAAACTTTAATAGGAAAAATAACAGATAACATAACTAAAACCATGATGGCGTGTGACCAAGTCATAAACATAAAAAAAATGAATAGGCAAATTTTTTTGTAATCCTTTCAAATTAATTAGAAAAAAGAACTTCTAGGAAGATTTGTGACTGGGAGGGACGGGGCTGCAAAGGGTGAAAAGAAGGGGAGGGAGATGGGGCAATGGATAATCTCCCCTTAAATGGGACCATCACAAAGTGAACCCTTGCCCTCATACCCCCACCCCGGATTGGAATCTGCTGTAGCCGCCACCCTTTTAGATTCTTATAAATTTTCCTAAACAGCTTCAGTTTCTTTTTATTATCCATTACAATTAAAATTAAACAATTAAATAGACTTTAATTATATTACGTAAACTATCACAAATCCTAATTATCGGGACAGAGAAACTATATGGGAAAAAAACGAGATAATGACGTCATGGGGCTATGAAAGAGTCGGGAAAAACACCACATATAGGAAACTTTACATACATACACGAAAACAAAGGATCTAATAAGTCTCTCTTCTAATTCTATTTGCTCAAAATGTGCAGCTCTCGCACTGCACGGTAAATCCCCACTGTGTGTGTGTATGTGTGTGTGTGTGTGTGTGTGTGGGAAGAACAACCATTTTTAGAGATTTTGGCAGAAATCCAATAAATAATTTGAGACGGCCTAACTCTAGGTGGGAGAAATACAAGCAAATAAAAAAGTGTATGGACTCCAACTCGAGTACAGCGGATTTCAATTTACAAATCCAATATGTGAATAATGACACAATATATTTGCACACAGAACACATTAAGTTTTTTTTTCTTAATTAAATTATAATACACCGTTACTTAGCCAAAATTCAAAAATATATTAAATAAATAAAAATAAACCTTTTCTTGATCCGATTATAAGGTCCTAAGATTACTGGGGAGATTTGGGAAAAAATAAAGGCTATCCCAACATGGAAGCAAAATATAGCATACACAAACTATAGCATATATATATATAGCACACACAGGATATAGGCAACCTCTAGCCAAGGTCAACCAAGAGTATAGCGAAGGGATTTCAAGTCAGGTGATGGAAAGATAGAAACCTATTCGGACAAACAACCCTATAGATAAAACTAGGTTTTAAAAGAAATACCCCGTTAAAAAGGAGAATTAAATTTTTTTGACCTAAATTCTTTTGCATAATATAAAACATACAACACATGGGGGGGGGGGATAAATACACATAAAACACTATAATGTTTTGGAAAAGTGGGGTGGGGGGTCTGTCTGGTGCCGGCCCCCCCCCCCCCAGTACTTCGTCTTGTGGGGATAAATGTACGTCATTTCCTGCTGGCGTCCTCTATAGGTGGAAAATCGTATCTAAGTAACAGTGATGTATACTTTTATTTCGAGAAATTAAATTATTTTTTCTGTACACTTTATAGGTTTTTTTTTGGTTCTTTTTGTTAAAGTATAACTACTTTTAATCATGTTATGCAAATCTGATGTATAAAGAAAAATGTTGGTGCATGGCCGGTAACTTTTATACGTCATGGCAACGGAAAATAAATTCCGCGCATGCGCATTTTGTGTGGGAGCACCAAAAAAAACCCCACACAAAAACAAGCAATCTACTAAAACAAGCCATTACGTGAGAACTTGGCCTGAAAAGAGCAAATATAGGTACTATAAAATATTGCTAGTCTCGGATTTGACAAGCCTTAGTTTTTTATGCTGATGAAACATTTTTCAGTAGAATTTTTTTTCCTACAGTTTAAATGCCTAATTTTACTGTTTATAATCATACATGTTCAAATGTACTGGTCACATATAACAATATCGTCGAAATATTAACTGATACCATGCTGGATTTATATAGAATGTCTAAATAATCATAAAACTAAAGGTGTAATTGATTATAACCAATATATATTTTTTGCAATAACAAGATAATGAGATCCGAACATTGACCAAACAGTACTTAGAGAAATTCAGTATCGATTAGTTCATCCTCAACCTCCAACTGATATACTTTATTGCAAGGGGTAAATGGTACCGTATTGAAAGACGTGTTAGGAAAAAGATACCGTTGTTAAAGAATATCCTGACCGACTGAGATCTTAACATCGTACATCATAGCTGCAAACAGTGCAAGCCAATATACACATTTGCATTATGCTCACGCAAGAAATATTGTATCAACCAAATGGGTTTCTTGACCGAGCGATGTCAAGCCCTTGCGCGAATCCCGCTACGAGTCATAGGTTTCCCCGATTCAAAGGAATCCTGTACAACTACTTCTGCAAACTGGAAAGTCCAACGCGTCCAATCTATCAGTAATGTTACTCTAATTAATACATGACCACAAATCCCAACTTCCCAATTGTATGTCAATGTCACAACTGCAAAGCTTCTCTTCGTTAACTTTCCGTAACTTACCGCCAGTATTTCACGCCGTGAAACTACACAACTCAACAACCTAATACAGGGAACCGTTTTTACTACGCCACCTTAGGCCTTTTAAATCATGATTTTTAGCTTCATTTCGCCTGTAACTTTGTAACATATTTACCACCACAGCAACAATAAATGGCGCCCGCCGACGGCGGAACAGTCCTTTTCTGTTGATTCCATTGTATAATTTACCAATCTCCAGTCATAAATACTGCACCTGGAGTCACACGATCAATTCACGCAATTAGATTTGAATAGGGACTACTGAGTGACAGGGATACTCATGCGGCTCTTACCTGAATTCACCAAAAGTAAACCATGTCATCTTGAAACTCACTTACACTTCACTCCGTAACGTTTGCCCCTAGTAATTGGCTAATTATTTTGGTCTAAAGACTATAATCCCAGCACCGACTTCCCATATTCAAGCAAGTATATAAGGAATCCTTAAAATGGAGAGCGGTAAACAAATGCGCATACTCCAAAATATATTACAATATTATACATACCTTGGAATTTTATTAACTATTTTTGTTTACATATTTTCATTGTACTCGTGGATGGGTAATGTGATTTTGCGTTCTGCCTTGCTTATAAAATGTATTGTCTTTGGTCAACAAAAGTTGATTTAGAGAGGATAAGAAAAGAAGTTTTGTTAAACGATGATGGAATTAAATAAACACTGGGGACAATATCGTACTTTGCACATAAATCGCAGAGATTAATTGAGATTTTGCTTAACGGTCAATCAGTCCGCACTCGAAGTAGGGAAATAAGCGAATAGTGCAAAAGCCGACCATTGTCTGATAATCGACGTACATCTGCCACAGCCATATATTGTAAAAATCCCATTACTACAGGTAAAAAAGAATTAACTACAACTGCTTCTTTGGGGCGTCATGTGTGACCAGTGTATATTAGTACTGTGTTAGAAAAATATTGCGACAAACCAAAGTAAAGAAAACAGTCACTTTTATCAATCAGTCCATATCGTTTTACAAATTATACTGAATAACTGACTTCAGTAGAACTCAGAAGAATGTATTCCTGTAAGCACATCACGATTGCGGTGTTTGTACATTTATATAAAGTGGGATCATTTTACAAGCAAAGTATACATTTAAAAATTAACACTACAAATGAGACAACGCTTAAGTACATACGGATTATAATCGTGAGATGGCAAAGAATGGTTCATATGTTGAGAGGTAACCAATACACCAACAAAATAAGAGTTTGTAAGAACATCTTATTTCCTTCTTAGATATACTTAGCCATAATGCAAATTGTTTCCTAATATGAAACATGTAAACATATTCCGACCATGCTGGAAACAAAAATAGTAAATTTAATTTAGTTCAGCGTAAACTGTAAGTTAGTTCTTTCCTTTTGGCATGGTGTCTGAATAAAAAAGTATATTTCTCAAATTTGCTAACCACTACACTGTCATTACGTAATTAGATACCTAATTGATGTACCATGGTTGTATACATATATCTATAAATATATATAGTTTTGTGGACATGTACGGTTGAATAATACCATCCCGTGTTTGTGTAGGGAAATGCGTACATCACAATCGCACTCGTAAATTTGAATCAATACCATCTCATGAATGGTTAGGGGCCGTCCATTTAGTATGTACGCATAGAAGGGTGGGGTGGGGGTAACCCAAATGCATAGGCTTGAGCATGGAGGTATACTGATAATATATGTACGCATTTAAAGGGGGGGGGGGGCGCTGAAACCTCGAAAATAAGTTGTATAATACGTAACCTGTTCGACTTGGTTCAGTAGGCTTTTGCATTTTAGCGGACATAAGACAAACTTGTCCCACCCAGTCACACTATCCTGACACCAGGCCGACTAATCCGAACACTAACCTCTTAATGATCGGCACCAAAAGAGGCAGCTGCTAGTACCATTTTTATGTCTTTAGTATGATTCGGCCGGGGTTTGAATACGCGACCCCTCGCATCCGAGGCGGACGCTCTATAGACACATTGCACCATCGGAGAAGTCGCTTAGTAAAGAATGTACGATACTGGTTCCTGTTTTTCATGACAACTCGACCTGGAGACCTACCTGATGGAAAATGAAGGCGCATTATAAGGTTATAATATACGAGTCCATAAATACATAAATATTTTTTAAATTATAATTTTCGAGCAATTAGTGTCTCTTAGCATTTAACAAAGTCTGCTTGCAGTAGCGTACTAAGGGGAGGGGGGTTACAACATACTTCGATGCTAATATTACTGATTTCAAGCATAAAATTAAAGCTAAACAACAGCATATAACATGTTTACATATATTATTAAGTACGTCTTCATTTGTCTTTCCGTGCGCCAAATACCTTCCAACACAAAGATTTTCCATATAGGTAAATTAGTTGTACCAATCTTAAACAACCATATATTTCGACATATATAATATCAATGTATAGGTTTCTCATCAGTTTAAATCGATCTGTGCCAAAAAAAGTCGAGAAAATTAATAACAAAAAAGTTGGTATTTATGACTCATTATTGCTTGCGACTTTACCGATCTTCATATCCTTGATATGTGCATCTACCCTTCCCGTTTTGCGATAGTAGCACATACTTGGATGCTAATACTATAGATTTGAAGCATATAATTTAAGATGTACAACATTAAATAATATGTGTATGTATCTTATTAAGTACGGTTTCATATGTCTGTTTGTGCACCCGATGCCTTCCTATCCGAACGGTTTCCATATAGGTGAATAATTTATACCAATAGTAAACAAACACAGCTTTTGACAAATTTCATATTAATATATAGGTTCTCATCTGCCTAAATCGATTTGTGCCAATAGACGTGTGTGAAAATACAAAATAAAAAAGTTCCACTTTTTACGGAATATCGGGTGCGACTTTACCGATCTTCATATGCTTGCTACTTTAATACACCCTTCCCGTTTTGTGATTGTAGCACATACTTCGATGCTAATATTAGAGATCTGAAGTATAGAATTAAAACTATACAATATTATAAAATGTGTGTATATATCTTAATAAGCACGTCTTTATTTGTCTGTCCGTGCGCCTAGATCCGACCTATACAATATTATAAAATGTGTGTATATATCTTAATAAGCACGTCTTTATTTGTCTGTCCGTGCGCCTAGATCCGACCTATACGAAAGTTTTTCATATGGGCGAATAAGTCATAACAATCGCAAAAACAACGGTTTTGACACATTTGATATCAGATGACAAATTTGATTTTAATTGATACGTTTCTAATCATACTAAATCGATCTGTGCCAATAGACATGTGTGAAAATGCAAAATAGAAGGTTTTGTTCTTTTTACTGAATATCGGGTGCGACTTTACCGATCTGCATATCCTTGCTACGTGAATCTACCATTGCCGTTTTGCGATCGTACTACATATTTCGATGCTATTGCTATATATCTAAAGCATATAATTAAAGCCGTACAACTGTAAATAGTATGTGTATGTATCTTATTAAGTATATCTTCCTTTGTCTGTCATTTCGCCTAATGTCTTCCTATACGATCGTTTTCCATACAGGTGAATAACTCATAACAATAGTAAATAAACCCCGATTTTGACAAATTTGATATAAATTGATAGGTTTCGCATCAGTCTAAATCGATCTGTGATAGTAGAAATGTAAGAAAATGCAATATGAAAGTTTTGGTATATTTGACTCTGTATCGCTTGTGAATTTAACAATCTTCATAACCTTGATACGTGCATCTTCCATTGCCGTTTGTCTCGGTATCACAAACTTCAATGTTTATAGTATAAATATGAAGCATACAAGGAGAGCTATACAACAGTATATAATATGTGTATGAATCTTATTAAATACATCTTGATGTGTCTGTATGTCCGCCCAATGTCTTCCACAGCGAGCGTTTTCCATATTGTGTATTGTTCCACTTCTTATTTTTACACTACCTAATTTTGACCTAGTTTAATAAACACCCATTTCTACAGAGGACACATCTGTCGCAGCCTCGACATTTTTTTACACTTATCAGCATTGAGTCACTCGGACAAAAAGATTTGTCAAAAGTCATATCATTATTATTAATGAAGTGAAACAAGGACACATACGATGAAAAAAATAATACATTTCTCCAATTCACTTTTTTCCAACCAGGAAGTCCTCTTAAAATCTTTACCAACTATTCTGACAAGGCAAATACAATTCGTTCCATACCAATCATCCAGTCTGCTACTCAACATGTGTTAGCTATGTGACTCACAGCTGATAACTGCATCTCCATCACTTTTTTAGAATTGTGTTTTGTGTTTTACGTGAATATGTCATTACTGATTTTCTGAGGTGGTTCTTGGGTATTTTACTTTGGAGTAATGAACATGAAACACACGTTTATGGTATATTTCATAAATAAATCAGCATCCTCTACATTACTGCTAATTTAAATAAAATTACGTGTATTACTATTAGGATTTTTCTCTCAAAAAAAGGCAATTTTACTTTAATAGTAAATTTTCAAACGTCCATTAAACTAATCTTGATATTTAACTTATTTTGACAAATTAATTCTTTCTAAATGTCTTCTGTCTCCTATTATTTGCACTATTAGAGAAATAAGTTATGAAGTATGCAAAACAGTTTTGTACCTTAAACAGTACATGTACATTAAAGAATTGGGGTTCTGCATATTCACAATGCCATTTAATTATTGCAAGGATGTTGTACACTAAATCCAGTATTCTTTTATTATAAGTAAACAATTGTATTATTATACCATCATGATTTTCCCCCAATTTTATTCTTTCAGCTTTTCCAACAAAATATCTGTTCCAAAACAAATTTTTTGATAAATATAGGAACAAATTCTGAGTAAACACCATTTTTCTTTTGTTGTCGTTGTTAATGGTAGACTGAGAGAAGAAAATGCAGCAGCATATAATATGAACTTAAGTGAAGTTATGAACTTACTAAGCCTGGATTTAAATAAATGGTATCACTTGTATTTCTAATGACAGCCACAATCCTCTTAGTTTGGGCTCAAGACCAGCAATAGTGAATAGAGGTATTTCGAAAGACATATAACAGCTCACTCATTATAATGTTACTAATTAGCATTATTGAAAACTTCTTAGATATCAAAATAAATAGTATATATGTATGGTGCTTGTTGGCGACATTGGCAGATTATTCACTCCACATCCTGGTTCCCGGGCAGTTTTGATCTCTCACAATAATAATCACGGGCATAGTGGCTCGTTACAAAGAAAATCAACAGATTTGGGTTCTAACCTGTAACACTATTAACATATTATATTGTTACAGGTTAGAACCCCATCCCTTGATTTTCTTTGTAACGACCCCCTGTCATCATGGGCAGTAAATTTGAAACATACTACTTCCGGGTCAATCTATTTTTAAGGTGCAATATATACTAGTACATAATGGGAGGTAACTCAAGTTGTGCTATTCAATTCAATTCATTAATGAAAAAATGGAAATAAATAGGTAAAAAGGCAATTATTTATTTTGCAGATGAATATTTATCGAATATTTAACATTCAGCAGCGTAAATATGCATTTATTTTATTGATATTTGTGGCAAGAGTGCAGAAAAGGACGACGTGCTTCGTGGGCAGATGGAAATCTGCCCACGAACTTTTATCTGCCCACGAAACCGTCTGAGGACGACAAAACTGCCCACGACCCACCTTAAATAATAGTATATATATATATATATATATATATATATATATATATATATATATATATATATATATATACAGAGATACAGAGAGAGGGAGAGAGAGATGGAAGGAGAGAAAGAGGGAGGGAGAGAGAGAGAGAGAGAAAGAAAGAAAGAAAGAGAGAGAGAGTAATAGTTTGCAATCAAATATTTAATTTTATTTAGCTGTCTTGTATTTAATTGTACGCTGACCTAAACATATTTGAACTCTTGCTCCGGATCTATATTACTAGGTGAAGGCCAGGAAATTTATCTGTTTGATAGAGCAATTTTCAACAAAATACTACGGAACACCTTTCGCGTATTACTATAAGATTCACGAACTTGAATGAATGAAAAACATACTTTTTATATTTTGATATATCGATGTTAAGTTATTCGGGAATTAATTAGTGGTCCTATCCCTCTATGCATTAGTAAATCGGTAGGTGTATGGGTAATATATATCAGTTTTAATTGGTTAATAGAGACCGACACGTGGGTTAATAGAGAATGACAGGTTGGTTAATAGAGACAGACAGGTTGGTTAATAGAGAATGACAGGTTGGTTAATAGAGACAGACAGGTTGGTTAATAGAGAATGACAGGTGGGTTAATAGAGAATGACAGGTTGGTTAATAGAGACAGACAGGTTGGTTAATAGAGATAGACAGGTTGGTTAATAGAGAATGACAGGTTGGTTAATAGAGACAGACAGGTTGGTTAATAGAGAATGACAGGTTGGTTAATAGAGACAGACAGGTTGGTTAATAGAGACGGACAGGCTGACATGTATTTCACTCCTTGCATTCTTGGATATATGCATGAATGCTTGTGTACTTACAAGGGTAACATTCAGCCGAATTCGTCGTTTTGTTGTGCATGCATATTTCATCCCAGGGGCAAGTCTTCTTGTAGCAGGGCTCATTTTCAGTCGATTCCTGCAGCAATGCGATAAATTGCATGTCAAACAATTTTAAAAGCAAAACAACATAAAATGTATGGCATGTGTCATTCTATTTTTACTTTATAAATCTGCTCTATCAGATGATCTTACAGTGGGTTATATTTTCATTGTAATTAGTTGTTTATTATTCCATGAATAAACCATGGATAGCCTGTATCACCGGACAAGACTTACTTATCCTTATTATCATACGCTGTTATGATAATTTTGATATATAGACAGGTAAACGCCATGAGTTTGGATATCTCTGAAATAATGTTTTAGATTTATAGAAGACAAGCATGCATTTGTTAATTACGTTGTTCTAGGGAGTGTGGGAAAGGTACGTATTTTCGTATATATATATATATATATATATATATATATATATATATATATATATAGAGAGAGAGAGAGAGAGAGAGAGAGAGAGAGAGAGAGAGAGAGATGTAGTCTATGAAGAGGGTAAGTCGTTCAATTTGTTTTGAAATACTGAATATATTTTTGCTGTATTTGTACATTGTACTACCTAAAATGTCTTCACTGTTTTGTTCATTCATTGACATCAAGTGACGATGAATGTATTTCAGAATTCGCTGGTATTTATACGAGATAATATAATACGAACTTCTAAAATCATTTGATGCATCTTCTTTCTTTCTTTCAATCGATGATTTAGCAATATTATTACACAATTGCTGTTATCCTAATTACGTCAAGTGTTTGCTCTGATTTGATTCCACATCAACCTTTCTAAGTTTTCCATGATTGAATTTCGAAGCAAGAATTATTCTACTATCTACAGGAATCAGCTTACAACTGAAGCGAATTGTTGTATTTTGCAATACTGCATTTTTGGAAGTATTTACTCATTCGAGAAGCATGATAATCGATTGAAATATAGTACATGATAATGTATTGCGGAAAATGCATATATTTTGTTTACTTAAGGTTCATCTTCTTAACAGTTAGGTTTTTACCGCTGATTGAAAGATATTGACAGTCATATTGTTATTGTAATAGGCCGTAGTCGTAACATTGATATACATTATTTACTTACTGAGAGTAATACTTTACCTTCAGATTCAATTTATGATACAAAAGTTATCACCGAATGTCGCTCAAAGTCAAACTCGTGTCAAATAGTACCCATATACCATTGACCAGTACCATCGCCAGTACAAGTGGTAGGCATTGAAAGTCATAATGGAATGTTTGGGTGACATTCAAGTCTAATATTCGCCAATTGAAAGGCTGCTGAATAATTTGTATTGAGCCAGGTCTTGTATCACTTGAGTTGATCATGTTGGCTGATTAATAAGCAATAACGCTGATATGGTGTTTACGTTGTTCCAGTAATATACCCGTAAAGCTGCATACTGCACATAGATTTAAGAACAAGTGTTAGGTCTACAATGCAACTGATCTGCTTGGACACAACGTAAAGCTAAATTATGCGAACACTAACCTACGTTCAACCAAGCAAAACTAATGTCATATTTTGAATCTTGACTTAATATATAATACACGTTAGGCGGTTTTTTTATCGAAAGCATGAAAACTTAAAACGTATGAGTTTAGATTAAAGAACAAGGTGTCGTCAATGCTGAAGCGTGTTATTGACTGAAAGATTGTGGGAACACAGTTTGATGGTTTAGAGATAGTTGTATGTTCTCCAGACGTATTTCTAATCATTCTTTACAGCATATGTAAAGCTGTAAGAGTTTAGCATATACGAATTAAACATTTCATCTCTTATGTCATTCGGTTGAGCCGTTTCATTTCATTTGGTGAACATTACATCCACAACTTCCAGTTTACCGTTTGAGAATTCTTAGATAGGTGCTGAAATAGGAATTCCTTACAAGAATATTATTATTAATCGCAGTAGCAGATATTTATCAAAAGGATGAAATTATTAATATCTCAGAAGTTCATCTCTCTATAATAACATATGCGGAAATAATATTATGTAAATGCTTACCTGCGGAGGACTTCGGACAGCCTTATAAAAGCATTTGGTCGCCTTGATTAGTCTGGATTCTGGCATAGTCTGATTTAGAAGTTGGCAAGTAACGTTCAGCCTGAAGTAATTAACAGCATAGCATGTATTTATGTGTTCACATACTTCTACACACCCGTCGGCTGTAATGGGTTTGAGTTTCGCCATAATACCCTCACGTTGGCGTTTCTCAGCAATGAATTCCATGCAATCAGCATCTGAGCTTCCAAAGATAAAACACCCTAAATTAAAGAAAAGAATATAGTACCGCAGACAAATCATAGCTTTATTTTTTGACTGAGATCATCAAAACGTCATCTGCAAAGTGTCCTATATAGTTTCCGTCAGCAATTTCGATACCAACTTATGTTTGAATTGATCATTCGGAGTTAGTCAGCAATTTACAGCGCTTGATACCCAAGAAGCTCAACATACACCAAAGCGTGCCAATCAGAAATCAAAAACCTAACCAGTCATTTAGAACGGTATATAATTTAGCTCCTCCCTGTCTCGTTCTGACATTAAGCAGTAGAAATGGTTGATATCCATATATAATTCATATATTTTCTGTCCATGCGCAGTTGTCGGATGTAACTAACAAATGACAATCAAGTCAGACCTGGTTTTTGCTTGATTATCTTTCACTGCAAAGGCATCAACAAAGCTGATGCTAAATGGTCATGTCCTTTTATTATGAAATTACACACATATAAGCACATCTCTCTCTCTCTCTCCATATATATATATATATATATATATATATATATATATATATATATATATATATATATATATGTGGAGAGAGAGAGAGAGAGAGAGATTCCGTAAATTATGATTTATTCAATTTTCCTAGCGTGACTGGGTTGCGTCGTTTTCTTTCATGGTACATTATGTATATTTCTGAAATAAGTGAGTACATTATTGATATAAATCAATATTAAGCACCTAAGTGTAGATATCACATTATCTTTTTAGGGAGGTGCACTATTCGTGTTTCTTGAATATATTCGTGTGAAAGAATTTCAACCACCATCATACAGTGCAAGCATACATGCACTCGAGACATTTATTAAGATGCATATATTGAAGTGTATACACGAATTGGTCCTCTCAATATAATGCAGTTTCGTTCCATCATGTCAAAACTTGATATGGCGTAATTACTGTATCATTGTGAGAATTGTAGCGATATGATAATATTTCATTTTGCGGCCAATAAATATGCACAACAATTTATATTTTAATGCAGATTAAAAGTGCTGGTTTTCATAGTGTCTCTTGGGATGCCCCTTCCAACGCATGTAAAGCCTACAGTCAAGATTAAGACGGTTTTCATTAGGCGTAAGACGGTTTGCATAAGATATTTTTCCCTAGACAGATTGCACTATTTCATTCAAAAGTTGCAATTCGATAAATCTACTTTATCAAATTCTTTAATGTGTATGTATTTCGTATGCATTAATTTTCTTATTTTAAGATCGTAAAAAATGTACTCTGGTTTCGTTGCCGCGTACAGTGTCACCAGAGGGTGGTATATTATTTCGGCTTAGTTATTTCGAAATCCTGAGCGAAACTCAGACTATGCTGCACTAACAAATGGCTTGCAGCGGGGAAACTAAGTACCTAGCTGCGCATCTGTCACAGCTAGTGTAGTTAAGAGCAAATTCTCGAAAAACTTCACATTACGCCAAGTCTTGTCAGGATGCTCACCCCTTTACGCGAGCAAATCTCCAGCTGTAGAGGTAATGAAATTCTTTATTATCATTCGTCTATATGACAGAATTGTTTTTATACTTTAGATGTTTTAGAACTTTAATGTTTCAAAAAGACTTCTATTCTATCTGCAAAATATTCATTCAATGCAGTAGCTAACGAGCAGGAAACATATTTATTCTAAGTTCTACGGAGAGTCAATACCTAGGTTATACAACTCTATATTATAACTAATGTGGTCTGGTTCGAGTTAGCTATTTGTTGCAACCGAACAGACAACTTGTATTTAATTATACAATGTTTGCATTAAACAATTAATGTATTGGATAATGAATTCATGTGCGCGCATGCGCTACATGTATGACTGAAGAAGTACTTAACCTGGTCATGTGTTCTACACGGTTTAGTTATCATTTTAGCTGCCTAAATGCCATGCAGTGTACATCGTTTGATGTGGAGTCACCAGCTGTAGAGCTGCTTTATACATCCCTGCCATGCCTTGTACATCGTTTGATGTGGAGTCAGATAACTCTGTGGGGGTTACTGTGACGTATGCGCTGTGTTTGGTGACGTTGGACCGGAAGAGGGGACTGGTTTTCTCGGTGCGAGGGACCATGTCTTAGCGACCAACGGGTCTGTGATGAGAGGGATCCTTCAGCAGACCGAGAGGAGCGGACCATGTGTGGGTGCTTCTCTGACCATTACTAGAGCGCCTGGAACCGGAGTTAACATCTTGGTCGTCAAATGGGCGCCAAGATAGTTGTAGTGTTCCATGCTATTTCCACAACTGCATTTATGCCATTCATCCCTATTGCTATGTCGTTATATGAACGATCGATAGGATCATGTCATTCATCCCTATTGCTATGTCGTTATCTGAACGTTTGATATGATCATGTCATTCTTTCCTATCGTTCTATCGTTATATAAACGATCGATAGGTTCATAATGTCATTCATCCCTATTGCTGTGCAGGTTCATCAATCCATTCATTACTATCTTTATATGAACGATCGATAGGTTCATCATTTCTTTCATTACTATCTTTATAAGAATGATCGATAGGATCATGTCATTCGTTCCTATTGTTATATAGTTATATGAACGATCGATAGGTTCATCATTCCATTCATTACTATCGTTGTGTGAACGATCGATAGGTTTATAATGTTGTTTATTCATTTTGCTATATAGTTGTGTGAGCGATCGATAGGTTTATTCTTATTGCAATGACGTTGTGTGAACGATCGATAGGTTTATGTTAATTCATATTGCAATGCCGTTGTGTGAACGATCGATAGGTTCATCATTCCATTCATTACTATAGTTATCTGAACGATCGATAGGTTCATGTCATTCATCCCTATTAAATTGTTATATGAAAGATCGATACGTTCATAATTACACATACTGTTATATCGTTATATGAACGATCGATAGGCGATTAATTACACGTATTGCTATATCGTTATGTGAATGAAGATAGGCGAGTAATTACACGTATTGCTATATCATTATCTGAACTATCGATAGGCTAATAATTACACGTATTGCTATATCGTTATGTGAACGATCGATAGGCGAATAGCTTTATTCATTCATATCGTTATATGAACGATTGATACGTTTATTCATATTGCAATGCCGTTGTGTGAACGATCGATATGTTTATAATGTTGTTTATTCATATTGCAATGCCGTTGTGTGAACGATCGATGGGTTTATAATGTTATTCATTCCTATTGCAATGCCGTTATGTGAACGATTGATAGGTTCATCATTTCATTCATTCCTATTTCAATATCTGGTTACGATCAATAGGTTCGTAATTTGCACTGCAATATCGTTTTATGAACGATAGGTTAGTAATTTACACTGTTTTTTAAATCCTTATTTGAACGATACATGATTACATTCTTTTCTGAATCGTTATTTGAACGATACATAATTACATTCTTATGTAAATCGTTATTTGAACGATACCTTAAAGACTTTTTATATTGAGGTGTGAGAGAGACGGAGGAAAGAGCAGAGTGTGAAACAGAGACAGATACAAAGAGACAGTGGGTTGCAAATATATCATAAATATAAGAAAATATATATTCCTTGATTATATCGGAGAATATTTGATAACACTAAAACTCTAACATATATGTTATTAATTCGAATACATGGCATTATAATATAAGCTACAGAGAATTAATTTGTACTCTAAGAAGATTGCAACGCAGGTCAGTAGGGAAAGTGATGGACTACGCATATCGACGTAGCAGACACACCCATGTCATCTTAGTTGCATACTGTTGTTGTTGTAGGGATTATGTCCATTGCTCAGTACAAGATAAGCTATAAACCCACGAAAAGCTACTGGCAAGCTTTCTCACTTACCACTTTGGCCGAACCGGAGACTTGAACCAACGTAGACAGATGTGAGATGGCAGTGATCCGTAAAGTAGCATACAGCAAAGTATATATATGTATATATATATATATATATGTATACGTATATATGTATATGTATAAATATATATATGTGTATATATATATGTGTGTATATATGTGTGTATATATATATGTGTATATATGTGTATATATATGTATATATATATGTGTGTGTATATATATATATATATATATATATATATATATATACATATATATATATATATATATATATATTGCGTTTGAACTCGCTGCATTAACACTTATGTAAATCAAGCAGCAGCACCACTTTCATTTTATAATCAATGATTCGTTTCGAGCATTCTGTGCATGTAAATGATTAAAAATTCATGAAAGTCCTGAATCACATTGTGATGTTTATACATTTATTTTTTTTAACTCGTTTACCCCTATGAAACATTTGACAATTACATGTAAATGTATGACGTTGTTTATTCCTCAAATGCACATAACACTTTCATCCATAATTTAAGATGCCACTAATTTGCACTAAATTAAGTTTTGTCAAATATCCAGTGTCGTTTTTTTCCTGTTCAGGTATGTTCTGTTAGTGTATGTCAATATCTTTAATTTACAAATTGGGGTTTTATTCATGTTGGTCTTATTGTAAATATGGCCAGTTGTATTACCCTCACAGCAGCAAGATTTAACATCTTATTATCGCTACACCTCCGGAATGGAAGGTTATATAAATATAAGTTTAACATAAACACATATTCTAATGCTTTCTTTCTCTTAAATAAAAATGATGCCAATCTGATATTAAATACAGCCGTGACATTGGCAATCTTGAAGATCTTGCTGTACTTATTCAACTAGAGTGGAAAATCATTTCGACAGTTCTTCCACGAGAATAATTCTGATAATGTCTTGTAATGTTACATGAAAATGGTGCTGATTTCACTGCCGCTATGTCAAAAACAGCGGTTTTCTTGAAAATCTTGTTTATATCGCTCTTTGTCACGTCAGCCTGGGGTTTTCGGCAAGTAACGCCCTATAATGTAAATCCTAAATGGAATTGTGTGATTAGATATTCAATACGTATGTCAAAGTGGCCATCTTGAAAATAGGTTATTATTTATCCTAAGGAATAAAAAGCATTATTGTTATAGTGTCTACACCGTAGGACATTTTATTACGATATAGTTGTTCCTAAACATAAATGATGCCAATCTGATGTCAAGCATGGAAGCCACTAATATCCATCCAGAATATCTTGGTATTCTCAATCGACCTGAAGAACTATTGTGGTACATAGTTGGCACATACTAAATATTGTGTGTGTGTGTGTGTGTGCATGTGTGTGTATGTGTGTGCATGATGGCCAGTGGCTCTCTTGTATTACAACTCCTTTCAAATGATGTCTAATTGGTCCCTATGATACCTTTCAGAGATTCAATACAAATGATACGGTTGCCATCTCAACAATCAAAACATCTCAACAATCAATGTTGATATCAGCATGTGTTATAGACAAAACGTTTGCAGGTCATTTCAAGTTCGCCTTAGATGCCAGTTGCCAACATTCGACTTCTAATATAACTGAAACAACGGCCAGCCTGAAAATCGTTGTATCACTACCTATTTGTTAAGATAGCTGGTCACACCACTACCTATTTTGTCATTATAGCTGGTCACATTATCAACGACATAATCAGGTCACACTTTGTGGGTGGCTTTGAAGCAATGTTAGGCAGAATTATATTAATTTGGGGGAGGCAAAAGTCCATGGGCAATGTAACTAAAAGTTTACCAATGGTTTCCACAAAATAGCATTAGTTATCCGTCACTGACCAAGACCAAACTTTGTGACTGATGTTGATTTTGGGGTCTCATGCTCAAACGTTATAGACGATGTTAATGAAATAATTAGAATGGTTTCATCACATTAAAATGTATCCTTTATCATCAATAGGTAGGGACCTGCGTAGCCACGTGATTATCTAGAAGTAATAGTAATTGCCTTAGTTTATGATTTAAGCTTTCATCAATGTATAGTCTTGCAAAGTTTTCTTTAAAAATGTAACAATCATTTGACATAGTGATATCACTATGATGAGATGGCAGTGATCGGCAAAGGCTAGCGCTTTAGACCACTCAGTATGCTGTTAACCTAAGGTTTTAAGCACTTTAGTACCTTAAGCTTCACATCATTCTTATTTGACCTATGAATCATATAAAGATATACATTTCTAAACGCACTATCAAATATGATGGTCAATATTCTTTTCTTAGCAGGAAAGAAAATGTTAAATCTCGATTTTGACATTTTAGAAACTAATTTGAACAATAATTTATGTCACCTTCTCACATGGTCACACATAATTTGAATGCTGTCAAGAAGATTTGCTTCAACATTCCTACCGTCTGTTTAAAATAAAATATGACTATTAGTTGTGATAAATTCTACTTATCGGGTCCGCCACCACACACACACACACGCGCGCGCGCGCACGCAGACGCAAGCTTGGACAAATATTTATTCAAAAAACTTAAAATAATGACTTCTTTATACCTGTTATAGTATTAGGCACATTAGCTTTAATTCGAGAATGCCAATTTACTTTGTACTTCGTAGTACCTTCAAATTAAGATTAAATTTGTTAAAGTTAATAAGGCATGACACATGATTTCAGTATTTTGAGTACGTTTCAGGCTATTAATGTCCTGCACGTCTTTCTCTCTCTTTATTGATTATATTTATACCGAACAAAACATCGTCAATAAATAATGTTTTGCTTTATTGTGACCACAATGTGTATCTTTTGTATTATTTTATTGACTGGAACATTGTTGTTAAAACTTTGCAGTAAGCACAGTTAAACATTCATGTGAAAAATGATTTAGTTAAAATACACAAATATGGTGCAGACCGATTAGATAATTTGCAATGTCACGATTACTTGCATGCTTAACCGTCATCCCTGAAGTAAAATACAATTAATAATGTATACGAATCATATGCCGACTTAACAATCATAGCAACCATGACTACAATGTTTGTCTGCAGGGAAAGGTTTCATCGAATTTTCTTGTCATCGTTCAGTGATATACATGACTTACAGAATATGTGTATCAATATAAACTTTAATGTCACCGCATCGAATCTAATATTTAGTCCACTTATTCGTCTGTCCGTCTCTTCTCCTATGAAGAGTTATGTACCATTTTGGACAAACTGATACTTATGTTCTACATACCTTCGTTTAATATCGACTTTATTTCTGAGAAAATAGAGCAAAACATGAATCATACTTCATTGCTCCATTTCCTACAACGAACGCGTGGAATATTTTAACATTTACATTTCCCACAAAATAAATACTTTTGATAATTGTGAACTCTCTAAATTGAAAGGTTATGTTAGCGTTAATATGTATAGTTATATTCCATTTCTAACTCCTATTGTGCAGGGAGGAAAAGATAAACTGTGTACTTAAGTTCTATATGCCTTCGTTTCATATCGGCATTGTCGCTGTAAAAAAAATTGACAGGTCTCTTTCCTCGATGACTTAATATGACAAAATGTAAACATTAAGGGCATTTTCTGTGATACACTGGAAGAACTGTCAATCTGATTAAAATCGAGATCTCAGACATTTGGAAGATCTGATAATTATTTTTTTATTTCGTCATTACGATTTACAGCAATCTGATTGACCAGGTCCTTTTGAATCGTTTGGGTTCAGACTCGTATAAATACATTTATTTTCTTTTCAAGCCAAACCCACCTGCACTAATTTATTGTACATATACTTAATGAATGAGCATATGATCACTCAAAGTCTGACGTCTTACGTAATATTTAATTACCGTTGCCTCCGAAGTTTACAGTTTATACGCGTGAGCAAAAAAATAAAAAAAAAATAACATGAAACTTTGAATAATAATGAGGTATTATCACGTTTAATATATAGATGTTATATGAAAATGACAATAAATAATTAATATTTATTACAAGAAACTGTTTAATTTTCATCAGTTCCAGTTTTGAAAAGTTATATTGTCAATAATAAAACTATATTGGCTACTCAGCTCTACTGTAGTTATACTTAGTACAAGCTGTAACAAAGAGTAACATCTTTCTTTAGATTATGCATAGGTTATTAGAGATTGTGTCACTATCGTATATAAATATTCTTTTCTTTGGAGGAGGTGAAACTGTGTGTGACATACATATATATATATATATATATATATATATATATATATATATATATATATATATATATATATATATATATATATATATATATATATATCAATATAAGTGTATGAATAAAATAATGTATTATTATTAACATTATTATTATCAAAAAATAGCCAGCTTGAGTAAAACCAAGCATTATTAATTTGATATTTAAGTTTGATGCGCACGATCATTGTCTAAGTTTTGTAAGTTTTGGTCCGTATTGCCTACCATAGAATGTCATTAATTGCACAGGGCTTGCTAAGGCTTTTACGTCACCAACCTGTATGTGACCTATAACCATCCAACTGCAGACTACACACTGAGTGTATCAAGACCAATGCATATATAATTACTTCGACAGAAGTTTTCTGTTATAGTGATCAATGACATCGAAATTGTATGCACTCTACCAGAGCGTGAGGTTCCGGGTATTTCAATGTATAATTACCAAAAATATTGACATTTTTAATGAAATTGTGCTCTGACAGATCTGTGTGCCTCCTTGCTGAAACTTTGAAAGGTGAACAACCGCTAGGCGTCGGGTGTTCGAAATTCCTCTGGAAACCCAATTTGCCGCAATAATATAGAGTCCGCGATAATGCAGAGTTGAAGTATACATGTTAATGGAAAGCCATCCAGTTGTGAAGTTTGTGATAATAACGTTCAGCCGTATTGCTACAATGAGTATCCAAATGAGGGTGACTACTGGTGAGAAACCATTCAAGTGTGAAATATTCACTAAAATGTCCAATAGGAGTTAAGACTAAGATGCCAATGTAATGGTACATACTGGAGAAAAGGCATTCATTTCTGATGTTTGTGTTAAACTGTGTGGAGATAATTCGGCATTGATGAAGCAGATGAGAATACTTTGTGGAAGAAAACCATTAAAATGTGAGGTCAGTGATAAAATGTTTAGTGCAAGTGATAAGTTATTTGTGCACTTGAACATACATACGGGGGAAGAAAAACATTCAGTTGTGAAGTTTGTAATAAACTGTTTAGTAGGCATTCGGAGTTGAAGGAACACATGAGGATACATACTGGAGAAAGGCCATTCAAATGTGAAGTTTGTTATTAAATATTCTGCTATTTTTATATTTATAGTATATTCAAATCTGGAATTATATTTATATGATTAAGCAAAAGACTGGTGTTACATCAACACATCAGTAGCTACAACTTCAGAACAACAGACATGTCATTGCCTTCAGTTTTGGGATTTCTTCAGGACTTTTGCTGAATTTTATTCAGGACTTTGATTTACTAGGTCTTGTGTCTGTAATTCTTGGATTATTTTGGGATTTATTCGCAATTCCTTAAGTTGATTTGTGCATTTTTACATTGTATTCTGGAGAAATAAATGCATTGCAAATTGTACAAAGCTTGTTGTCTTTCCCTCTCTTCTGTTATTTATTTTAAGATATACTCATAAGTTTGTATATTTATCCATCTACCTACAAATAAATATATTCTGGTGTACATACGATGCTTACTTGTGATATTAGTTTCTTTAGTACCATGCTTCTTCACAATCTTCTACGAATTTATGCCTTACCCTTTTTATTGGTATTTCTGGTGATGATGGAGCAGATGGGCGTTGTTATTGTGTTATTGTTACTAGTGTTTTAATATTTGCAGTCAGCTCTTTAACACTTGTGTTCATTTACCACTGACTGTTTTGGAAAAATTGAATACTATTGCATCCCCTGTGGTTTGTTTAGGTATTTCTTTGCAAAATCTTAATCGTGGTTTGCACGCATTTAACTCGAAGGATACAAGAGCTGTGTCTGGATTGGTGAATGCCACAATCCATAATAAATGGTCTCATGTGTGATCTTTTCTTGTTTCAGTTTCTTCTCCTGTGCAGATTCATTAGCTCTCCGTTGCTCATATATTCTTTCCAAGGACCTCCTTTCTATTTCATCTTTTATCTCCTTAAACTTGTTCCTAACTGCAGCAACTTCTTTTCTTGATTCAGTCACATATTTTCTGATTTCTTTTGTTTTCTTCTCCAACCATTCTCTTGTTTTGTTGAGATAGTACAGTACATAATCTTCAGTTCCTAATATGCCAATATGTGATTTAAAACGTAATAACTGATCATAGTAAGCAAATACACTTTCACAATACGTATTGTGCTTCTCGACGTTTTTCCTATCTGCCATTAATCTGCTGAAACATCTGTAAATTTCCCTCAAAGGACGATATCTTAGGATTTTCTTGTGACATGTCCTTGTCCCTGTCTTTGTATGTGTGTATGTATGTGTGTACATATGTAAGTATGTATGTGCATGTCTGAATGTATATGTGTATGTCTGTGTATGTATGTCTGATATTTGTGTGCATGTACGTACGTATGTATGTGTGTATGTATGTGTGTTGTCTGTGTGCATGTATGTAAGACTGTATGTGAGTATATCTATGTGTGTATGTATGTTGTATGTGTGCATGTATATGTCTGTATGTGTATGCATGCATGTATGTATGTATGTGTATATTGTATATGTGAATGTATGTGTTTGCATGTTTCTAGGTATGTTTATGTATGTATGTCATGAATACAGACATACATACACATACATACACACATAAACACTCATTCATACATACATACATACATTGGCCAAGTGGTCTAAAGCGCTCTCCGATAATGATCACTGCCATCTCACCTCTGTCTGCGTGGGTTCGAGTCTAGGATTCGGCCAATGGTGGTATGTGATCGTGATACTTAAAGAATGTTCAAAATGTTTAAGTTAATAATGCATAACATACAATTTCAGTATTCTGAGCACTTCTTATGCAATAAATTAGTTCCACGCACTGCTTTCTGTTATTTATTGAATTTAACTCAAACTGAACCAAATATGGTTATTAAATTATGTATAACTTTATTGTTACTACATTGCAAAACTGTTTTTTTTTTGTATAAATAAATTGACCGTGACATGACATTTACAAATTGAAGTGAAAGCGGAATTAAGAATTCATGTGAAAACTGATGCGGTTAAAAATAAATTGTGCTTCAACCCCAATAGGTTATTTTGCAAAATCACATTACGGAATTCGCTTTCACCATTCCTGGCGTTTCCAGGAGAAAAAAGGAAACAAATAGCGCCGTCGATTTTGTAATTGTATCCCGAACTTATGTTGGTACCATAATTATATGAAGCCGTAAAACACATTAACATTGACTATAATATTTATCTCCAGGGTAATGTTTTATCAAACTTTCTTGTTATCGTTCCGTGATAGGAATCGCTTGCAAAAATGTGTGTATTAATATCGTCTATGTCGCTGCATCACAACTGGTATTTGATCCACTTCTTCGTCCGTCCGTCTTTCCTCCGGTCAAAAAATCTATGTATACAACTCGAGTGGATCGAAATGACACTTGGTGAGATTGTTGGTCATCATCTAACATCTTGCATATTGATCAATTATTTTACTAATTATTTGTGTGTAAGAGTGATTCACCGTTTCTTCGTTCATGTCGATGCAATATCATGTATAAAAATTACTTTCTGAATGTGTCTGCTATCGCCGGTTTTACTGCATTGCTATGAATCCGTGTTCCTCTTATGATCATCATCAGAAAGTATGCATGGTGACCTTTATGCTCAAACTATTTTTGGAAGAGTTATGCACTGTATCAGCATTACGCTTGTTTCCATCATATGGGGTAGGGGTGTAGTGCAGAAGAGACTGCTATATTTAAATCAACAACTGTCTCAGCATTCTTTTAGGTTTAAATTGAAACCATATAAAACATATTTTTTTTTGCCAATTTTGGAATAATAATATAGAAACTATACAGAATATAAGCTATGATTTGATCTGTAATGGAGTTTTTGAAAAACTTCTAGTTATATATTTCCTGATAAAAGTTACCTTGCATTAAACACTCTTATCGTACAAAGTGTTATTTCAGTAACGATGACATGAAATATACACAATCAATATATGCAGAGAGAAGTAATGCTTAAAGGCACAATAGTGCAGAGTGTTTGTAATTTTGTGAATGTTACAGATCATCTAACTAGTGAAATGTGTCGACTTATAAGCTGAAATAATTCAAAATAACCTAGTGATCCGTAAAGTAGCATACAGCAAAGTATATATATGTATATATATATATGTATATGTATATATGTATATGTATAAATATATATATGTGTATATATATATGTGTGTATATATGTGTGTATATATATATGTGTATATATGTGTATATATATGTATATATATATGTGTATATATGTGTATATATATGTATATATATATGTGTATATATATATATATATATATATATATATATATATATATATATATATATATATATATATATATATATATATATATATATATATATATATATATATATATATATTGCGTTTGAACTCGCTGCATTAACACTTATGTAAATCAAGCAGCAGCACCACTTTCATTTTATAATCAATGATTCGTTTCGAGCACTCTGTGCATGTAAATGATTAAAAATTCATGAAAGTCCTGAATCACATTGTGATGTTTATACATTTATTTTTTTTAACTCGTTTACCCCTATGAAACATTTGACAATTACATGTAAATGTATGACGTTGTTTATTCCTCAAATGCACATAACACTTTCATCCATAATTTAAGATGCCACTAATTTGCACTAAATTAAGTTTTGTCAAATATCCAGTGTCGTTTTTTTCCTGTTCAGGTATGTTCTGTTAGTGTATGTCAATATCTTTAATTTACAAATTGGGGTTTTATTCATGTTGGTCTTATTGTAAATATGGCCAGTTGTATTACCCTCACAGCAGCAAGATTTAACATCTTATTATCGCTACACCTCCGGAATGGAAGGTTATATAAATGTAAGTTTAACATAAACACATATTCTAATGCTTTCTTTGTCTTAAATAAAAATGATGCCAATCTGATATTAAATACAGCCGTGACATTGGCAATCTTGAAGATCTTGCTGTACTTATTCAACTAGAGTGGAAAATCATTTCGACAGTTCTTCCACGAGAATAATTCTGATAATGTCTTGTAATGCTACATGAAAATGGTGCTGATTTCACTGCCGCTATGTCAAAAACAGCGGTTTTCTTGAAAATCTTGTTTATATCGCTCTTTGTCACGTCAGCCTGGGGTTTTCGGCAAGTAACGCCCTATAATGTAAATCCTAAATGGAATTGTGTGATTAGATATTCAATATGTATGTCAAAGTGGCCATCTTGAAAATAGGTTATTATTTATCCTAAGGAATAAAAAGCATTATTGTTATAGTGTCTACACCGTAGGACATTTTATTACGATATAGTTGTTCCTAAACATAAATGATGCCAATCTGATGTCAAGCATGGAAGCCACTAATATCCATCCAGAATATCTTGGTATTCTCAATCGACCTGAAGAACTATTGTGGTACATAGTTGGCACATACTAAATATTGTGTGTGTGTGTGTGTGCATGTGTGTGTATGTGTGTGCATGATGGCCAGTGGCTCTCTTGTATTACAACTCCTTTCAAATGATGTCTAATTGGTCCCTATGATACCTTTCAGAGATTCAATACAAATGATACGGTTGCCGTCTCAACAATCAAAACATCTCAACAATCAATGTTGATATCAGCATGTGTTATAGACAAAAACGTTTGCAGGTCATTTCAAGTTCGCCTTAGATGCCAGTTGCCAACATTCGACTTCTAATATAACTGAAACAACGGCCAGCCTGAAAATCGTTGTATCACTACCTATTTGTTGAGATAGCTGGTCACACCACTACCTATTTTGTCATTATAGCTGGTCACATTATCAACGACATAATCAGGTCACACTTTGTGGGTGGCTTTGAAGCAATGTTAGGCAGAATTATATTAATTTGGGGGAGGCAAAAGTCCATGGGCAATGTAACTAAAAGTTTACCAATGGTTTCCACAAAATAGCATTAGTTATCCGTCACTGACCAAGACCAAACTTTGTGACTGATGTTGATTTTGGGGTCTCATGCTCAAACGTTATAGACGATGTTAATGAAATAATTAGAATGGTTTCATCACATTAAGATGTATCCTTTATCATCAATAGGTAGGGACCTGCGTAGCCACGTGATTATCTAGAAGTAATAGTAATTGCCTTAGTTTATGATTTAAGCTTTCATCAATGTATAGTCTTGCAAAGTTTTCTTTAAAAATGTAACAATCATTTGACATAGTGATATCACTATGATGAGATGGCAGTGATCGGCAAAGGCTAGCGCTTTAGACCACTCAGTATGCTGTTAACCTAAGGTTTTAAGCACTTTAGTACCTTAAGCTTCACATCATTCTTATTTGACCTATGAATCATATAAAGATATACATTTCTAAACGCACTATCAAATATGATGGTCAATATTCTTTTCTTAGCAGGAAAGAAAATGTTAAATCTCGATTTTGACATTTTAGAAACTAATTTGAACAATAATTTATGTCACCTTCTCACATGGTCACACATAATTTGAATGCTGTCAAGAAGATTTGCTTCAACATTCCTACCGTCTGTTTAAAATAAAATATGACTATTAGTTGTGATAAATTCTACTTATCGGGTCCGCCACCACACACACACACACACGCGCGCGCGCACGCAGACGCAAGCTTGGACAAATATTTATTCAAAAAACTTAAAATAATGACTTCTTTATACCTGTTATAGTATTAGGCACATTAGCTTTAATTCGAGAATGCCAATTTACTTTGTACTTCGTAGTACCTTCAAATTAAGATTAAATTTGTTAAAGTTAATAAGGCATGACACATGATTTCAGTATTTTGAGTACGTTTCAGGCTATTAATGTCCTGCACGTCTTTCTCTCTCTTTATTGATTATATTTATACCGAACAAAACATCGTCAATAAATAATGTTTTGCTTTATTGTGACCACAATGTGTATCTTTTGTATTATTTTATTGACAGGAACATTGTTGTTAAAACTTTGCAGTAAGCACAGTTAAACATTCATGTGAAAAATGATTTAGTTAAAATACACAAATATGGTGCAGACCGATTAGATAATTTGCAATGTCACGATTACTTGCATGCTTAACCGTCATCCCTGAAGTAAAATACAATTAATAATGTATACGAATCATATGCCGACTTAACAATCATAGCAACCATGACTACAATGTTTGTCTGCAGGGAAAGGTTTCATCGAATTTTCTTGTCATCGTTCAGTGATATACATGACTTACAGAATATGTGTATCAATATAAACTTTAATGTCACCGCATCGAATCTAATATTTAGTCCACTTATTCGTCTGTCCGTCTCTTCTCCTATGAAGAGTTATGTACCATTTTGGACAAACTGATACTTATGTTCTACATACCTTCGTTTAATATCGACTTTATTTCTGAGAAAATAGAGCAAAACATGAATCATACTTCATTGCTCCATTTCCTACAACGAACGCGTGGAATATTTTAACATTTACATTTCCCACAAAATAAATACTTTTGATAATTGTGAACTCTCTAAATTGAAAGGTTATGTTAGCGTTAATATGTATAGTTATATTCCATTTCTAACTCCTATTGTGCAGGGAGGAAAAGATAAACTGTGTACTTAAGTTCTATATGCCTTCGTTTCATATCGGCATTGTCGCTGTAAAAAAAATTGACAGGTCTCTTTCCTCGATGACTTAATATGACAAAATGTAAACATTAAGGGCATTTTCTGTGATACACTGGAAGAACTGTCAATCTGATTAAAATCGAGATCTCAGACATTTGGAAGATCTGATAATTATTTTTTTATTTCTTCATTACGATTTACAGCAATCTGATTGACCAGGTCCTTTTGAATCGTTTGGATTCAGACTCGTATAAATACATTTATTTTCTTTTTAAGCCAAACCCACCTGCACTAATTTATTGTACATATACTTAATGAATGAGCATATGATCGCTCAAAGTCTGACGTCTTACGTAATATTTAATTACCGTTGCCTCCGAAGTTTACAGTTTATACGCGTGAGCAAAAAAGTAAAAAAAAAATAACATGAAACTTTGAATAATAATGAGGTATTATCACGTTTAATATATAGATGTTATATGAAAATGACAATAAATAATTAATATTTATTACAAGAAATTGTTTAATTTTCATCAGTTCCAGTTTTGAAAAGTTATATTGTCAATAATAAAACGATATTGGCTACTCAGCTCTACTGTAGTTATACTTAGTACAAGCTGTAACAAAGAGTAACATCTTTCTTTAGATTATGCATAGGTTATTAGAGATTGTGTCACTATCGTATATAAATATTCTTTTCTTTGGAGGAGGTGAAACTGTGTGTGACATATATATATATATATATATATATATATATATATATATATATATATATATATATATATATATATATATATATATATATAGCTTGAGTAAAACCAAGCTTGAGTAAAACCAAGCATTATTAATTTGATATTTAAGTTTGATGCGCACGATCATTGTCTAAGTTTTGTAAGTTTTGGTCCGTATTGCCTACCATAGAATGTCATTAATTGCACAGGGCTTGCTAAGGCTTTTACGTCACCAACCTGTATGTGACCTATAACCATCCAACTGCAGACTACACACTGAGTGTATCAAGACCAATGCATATATAATTACTTCGACAGAAGTTTTCTGTTATAGTGATCAATGACATCGAAATTGTATGCACTCTACCAGAGCGTGAGGTTCCGGGTATTTCAATGTATAATTACCAAAAATATTGACATTTTTAATGAAATTGTGCTCTGACAGATCTGTGTGCCTCCTTGCTGAAACTTTGAAAGGTGAACAACCGCTAGGCGTCGGGTGTTCGAAATTCCTCTGGAAACCCAATTTGCCGCAATAATATAGAGTCCGCGATAATGCAGAGTTGAAGTATACATGTTAATGGAAAGCCATCCAGTTGTGAAGTTTGTGATAATAACGTTCAGCCGTATTGCTACAATGAGTATCCAAATGAGGGTGACTACTGGTGAGAAACCATTCAAGTGTGAAATATTCACTAAAATGTCCAATAGGAGTTAAGACTAAGATGCCAATGTAATGGTACATACTGGAGAAAAGGCATTCATTTCTGATGTTTGTGTTAAACTGTGTGGAGATAATTCGGCATTGATGAAGCAGATGAGAATACTTTGTGGAAGAAAACCATTAAAATGTGAGGTTAGTGATAAAATGTTTAGTGCAAGTGATAAGTTATTTGTGCACTTGAACATACATACGGGGGAAGAAAAACATTCAGTTGTGAAGTTTGTAATAAACTGTTTAGTAGGCATTTGGAGTTGAAGGAACACATGAGGATACATACTGGAGAAAGGCCATTCAAATGTGAAGTTTGTTATTAAATATTCTGCTATTTTTATATTTATAGTATATTCAAATCTGGAATTATATTTATATGATTAAGCAAAAGACTGGTGTTACATCAACACATCAGTAGCTACAACTTCAGTACAACAGACATGTCATTGCCTTCAGTTTTGGGATTTCTTCAGGACTTTTACTGAATTTTATTCAGGACTTTGATTTACTAGGTCTTGTGTCTGTAATTCGTGGATTATTTTGGGATTTATTCGCAATTCCATCAGTTGATTTGTGCATTTTTACATTGTATTCTGGAGAAATAAATGCATTGCAAATTGTACAAAGCTTGTTGTCTTTCCCTCTCTTCTGTTATTTATTTTAAGATGATATACTCATAAGTTTGTATATTTATCCATCTACCTACAAATAAATATATTCTGGTGTACATACGATGCTTACTTGTGATATTAGTTTCTTTAGTACCATGCTTCTTCACAATCTTCTATGAATGTATGCCTTACCCTTTTTATTGGTATTTCTGGTGATGATGGAGCAGATGGGCGTTGTTAATGTGTTATTGTTACTAGTGTTTTAATATTTGCAGTCAGCTCTTTAACACTTGTGTTCATTTACCACTGACTGTTTTGGAAAAATTGAATACTATTGCATCCCCTGTGGTTTGTTTAGGTATTTCTTTGCAAAATCTTAATCGTGGTTTGCACGCATTTAACTCGAAGGATACAAGAGCTGTGTCTGGATTGGTGAATGCCACAATCCATAATAAATGGTCTCATGTGTGATCTTTTCTTGTTTCAGTTTCTTCTCCTGTGTAGATTCATTAGCTCTCCGTTGCTCATATATTCTTTCCAAGGACCTCCTTTCTATTTCATCTTTTATCTCCTTAAACTTGTTCCTAACTGCAGCAACTTCTTTTCTTGATTCAGTCACATATTTTCTGATTTCTTTTGTTTTCTTCTCCAACCATTCTCTTGTTTTGTTGAGATAGTACAGTACATAATCTTCAGTTCCTAATATGCCAATATGTGATTTAAAACGTAATAACTGATCATAGTAAGCAAATACACTTTCACAATACGTATTGTGCTTCTCGACGTTTTTCCTATCTGCCATTAATCTGCTGAAACATCTGTAAATTTCCCTCAAAGGACGATATCTTAGGATTTTCTTGTGACATGTCCTTGTCCCTGTCTTTGTATGTGTGTATGTATGTGTGTACATATGTAAGTATGTATGTGCATGTCTGAATGTATATGTGTATGTCTGTGTATGTATGTCTGATATTTGTGTGCATGTACGTACGTATGTATGTGTGTATGTATGTGTGTTGTCTGTGTGCATGTATGTAAGACTGTATATGAGTATATCTATGTGTGTGTATGTATGTTGTATGTGTGCATGTATATGTCTGTATGTGTATGCATGCATGTATGTATGTATGTGTATATTGTATATGTGAATGTATGTGTTTGCATGTTTCTAGGTATGTTTATGTATGTATGTCATGAATACAGACATACATACACATACATACACACATAAACACTCATTCATACATACATACATACATTGGCCAAGTGGTCTAAAGCGCTCTCCGATAATGATCACTGCCATCTCACCTCTGTCTGCGTGGGTTCGAGTCTAGGATTCGGCCAATGGTGGTATGTGATCGTGATACTTAAAGAATGTTCAAAATGTTTAAGTTAATAATGCATAACATACAATTTCAGTATTCTGAGCACTTCTTATGCAATAAATTAGTTCCACGCACTGCTTTCTGTTATTTATTGAATTTAACTCAAACTGAACCAAATATGGTTATTAAATTATGTATAACTTTATTGTTACTACATTGCAAAACTGTTTTTTTTTGTATAAATAAATTGACCGTGACATGACATTTACAAATTGAAGTGAAAGCGGAATTAAGAATTCATGTGAAAACTGATGCGGTTAAAAATAAATTGTGCTTCAACCCCAATAGGTTATTTTGCAAAATCACATTACGGAATTCGCTTTCACCATTCCTGGCGTTTCCAGGAGAAGAAAGGAAACAAATAGCGCCGTCGATTTTGTAATTGTATCCCGAACTTATGTTGGTACCATAATTATATGAAGCCGTAAAACACATTAACATTGACTATAATATTTATCTCCAGGGTAATGTTTTATCAAACTTTCTTGTTATCGTTCCGTGATAGGAATCGCTTGCAAAAATGTGTGTATTAATATCGTCTATGTCGCTGCATCACAACTGGTATTTGATCCACTTCTTCGTCCGTCCGTCTTTCCTCCGGTCAAAAAATCTATGTATACAACTCGAGTGGATCGAAATGACACTTGGTGAGATTGTTGGTCATCATCTAACATCTTGCATATTGATCAATTATTTTACTAATTATTTGTGTGTAAGAGTGATTCACCGTTTCTTCGTTCATGTCGATGCAATATCATGTATAAAAATCACTTTCTGAATGTGTCTGCTATCGCCGGTTTTACTGCATTGCTATGAATCCGTGTTCCTCTTATGATCATCATCAGAAAGTATGCATGGTGACCTTTATGCTCAAACTATTTTTGGAAGAGTTATGCACTGTATCAGCATTACGCTTGTTTCCATCATATGGGGTAGGGGTGTAGTGCAGAAGAGACTGCTATATTTAAATCAACAACTGTCTCAGCATTCTTTTAGGTTTAAATTGAAACCATATAAAACATATTTTTTTTTGCCAATTTTGGAATAATAATATAGAAACTATACAGAATATAAGCTATGATTTGATCTGTAATGGAGTTTTTGAAAAACTTCTAGTTATATATTTCCTGATAAAAGTTACCTTGCATTAAACACTCTTATCGTACAAAGTGTTATTTCAGTAACGATGACATGAAATATACACAATCAATATATGCAGAGAGAAGTAATGCTTAAAGGCACAATAGTGCAGAGTGTTTGTAATTTTGTGAATGTTACAGATCATCTAACTAGTGAAATGTGTCGACTTATAAGCTGAAATAATTCAAAATAACCTAGTGATCCGTAAAGTAGCATACAGCAAAGTATATATATATGTATATATATATATATGTATATGTATATATGTATATGTATAAATATATATATGTGTATATATATATGTGTGCATATATGTGTGTTTATATATATATGTGTATATATGTGTATATATATGTATATATATATGTGTGTATATATATATATATATATATATATATATATATATATATATATATATATATATATATATATATATATATATGTATTGCGTTTGAACTCGCTGCATTAACACTTATGTAAATCAAGCAGCAGCACCACTTTCATTTTATAATCAATGATTCGTTTCGAGCACTCTTTGCATGTAAATTATTAAAAATTCATGAAAGTCTTGAATCACATTGTGATGTTTATACATTTATTTTTTTTAACTCGTTTACCCCTATGAAACATTTGACAATTACATGTAAATGTATGACGTTGTTTATTCCTCAAATGCACATAACACTTTCATCCATAATTTAAGATGCCACTAATTTGCACTAAATTAAGTTTTGTCAAATATCCAGTGTCGTTTTTTTCCTGTTCAGGTATGTTCTGTTAGTGTATGTCAATATCTTTAATTTACAAATTGGGGTTTTATTCATGTTGGTCTTATTGTAAATATGGCCAGTTGTATTACCCTCACAGCAGCAAGATTTAACATCTTATTATCGCTACACCTCCGGAATGGAAGGTTATATAAATATAAGTTTAACATAAACACATATTCTAATGCTTTCTTTGTCTTAAATAAAAATGATGCCAATCTGATATTAAATACAGCCGTGACATTGGCAATCTTGAAGATCTTGCTGTACTTATTCAACTAGAGTGGAAAATCATTTCGACAGTTCTTCCACGAGAATAATTCTGATAATGTCTTGTAATGTTACATGAAAATGGTGCTGATTTCACTGCCGCTATGTCAAAAACAGCGGTTTTCTTGAAAATCTTGTTTATATCGCTCTTTGTCACGTCAGCCTGGGGTTTTCGGCAAGTAACGCCCTATAATGTAAATCCTAAATGGAATTGTGTGATTAGATATTCAATACGTATGTCAAAGTGGCCATCTTGAAAATAGGTTATTATTTATCCTAAGGAATAAAAAGCATTATTGTTATAGTGTCTACACCGTAGGACATTTTATTACGATATAGTTGTTCCTAAACATAAATGATGCCAATCTGATGTCAAGCATGGAAGCCACTAATATCCATCCAGAATATCTTGGTATTCTCAATCGACCTGAAGAACTATTGTGGTACATAGTTGGCACATACTAAATATTGTGTGTGTGTGTGTGTGCATGTGTGTGTATGTGTGTGCATGATGGCCAGTGGCTCTCTTGTATTACAACTCCTTTCAAATGATGTCTAATTGGTCCCTATGATACCTTTCAGAGATTCAATACAAATGATACGGTTGCCATCTCAACAATCAAAACATCTCAACAATCAATGTTGATATCAGCATGTGTTATAGACAAAACGTTTGCAGGTCATTTCAAGTTCGCCTTAGATGCCAGTTGCCAACATTCGACTTCTAATATAACTGAAACAACGGCCAGCCTGAAAATCGTTGTATCACTACCTATTTGTTAAGATAGCTGGTCACACCACTACCTATTTTGTCATTATAGCTGGTCACATTATCAACGACATAATCAGGTCACACTTTGTGGGTGGCTTTGAAGCAATGTTAGGCAGAATTATATTAATTTGGGGGAGGCAAAAGTCCATGGGCAATGTAACTAAAAGTTTACCAATGGTTTCCACAAAATAGCATTAGTTATCCGTCACTGACCAAGACCAAACTTTGTGACTGATGTTGATTTTGGGGTCTCATGCTCAAACGTTATAGACGATGTTAATGAAATAATTAGAATGGTTTCATCACATTAAAATGTATCCTTTATCATCAATAGGTAGGGACCTGCGTAGCCACGTGATTATCTAGAAGTAATAGTAATTGCCTTAGTTTATGATTTAAGCTTTCATCAATTTATAGTCTTGCAAAGTTTTCTTTAAAAATGTAACAATCATTTGACATAGTGATATCACTATGATGAGATGGCAGTGATCGGCAAAGGCTAGCGCTTTAGACCACTCAGTATGCTGTTAACCTAAGGTTTTAAGCACTTTAGTACCTTAAGCTTCACATCATTCTTATTTGACCTATGAATCATATAAAGATATACATTTCTAAACGCACTATCAAATATGATGGTCAATATTCTTTTCTTAGCAGGAAAGAAAATGTTAAATCTCGATTTTGACATTTTAGAAACTAATTTGAACAATAATTTATGTCACCTTCTCACATGGTCACACATAATTTGAATGCTGTCAAGAAGATTTGCTTCAACATTCCTACCGTCTGTTTAAAATAAAATATGACTATTAGTTGTGATAAATTCTACTTATCGGGTCCGCCACCACACACACACACACACGCGCGCGCGCACGCAGACGCAAGCTTGGACAAATATTTATTCAAAAAACTTAAAATAATGACTTCTTTATACCTGTTATAGTATTAGGCACATTAGCTTTAATTCGAGAATGCCAATTTACTTTGTACTTCGTAGTACCTTCAAATTAAGATTAAATTTGTTAAAGTTAATAAGGCATGACACATGATTTCAGTATTTTGAGTACGTTTCAGGCTATTAATGTCCTGCACGTCTTTCTCTCTCTTTATTGATTATATTTATACCGAACAAAACATCGTCAATAAATAATGTTTTGCTTTATTGTGACCACAATGTGTATCTTTTGTATTATTTTATTGACTGGAACATTGTTGTTAAAACTTTGCAGTAAGCACAGTTAAACATTCATGTGAAAAATGATTTAGTTAAAATACACAAATATGGTGCAGACCGATTAGATAATTTGCAATGTCACGATTACTTGCATGCTTAACCGTCATCCCTGAAGTAAAATACAATTAATAATGTATACGAATCATATGCCGACTTAACAATCATAGCAACCATGACTACAATGTTTGTCTGCAGGGAAAGGTTTCATCGAATTTTCTTGTCATCGTTCAGTGATATACATGACTTACAGAATATGTGTATCAATATAAACTTTAATGTCACCGCATCGAATCTAATATTTAGTCCACTTATTCGTCTGTCCGTCTCTTCTCCTATGAAGAGTTATGTACCATTTTGGACAAACTGATACTTATGTTCTACATACCTTCGTTTAATATCGACTTTATTTCTGAGAAAATAGAGCAAAACATGAATCATACTTCATTGCTCCATTTCCTACAACGAACGCGTGGAATATTTTAACATTTACATTTCCCACAAAATAAATACTTTTGATAATTGTGAACTCTCTAAATTGAAAGGTTATGTTAGCGTTAATATGTATAGTTATATTCCATTTCTAACTCCTATTGTGCAGGGAGGAAAAGATAAACTGTGTACTTAAGTTCTATATGCCTTCGTTTCATATCGGCATTGTCGCTGTAAAAAAAATTGACAGGTCTCTTTCCTCGATGACTTAATATGACAAAATGTAAACATTAAGGGCATTTTCTGTGATACACTGGAAGAACTGTCAATCTGATTAAAATCGAGATCTCAGACATTTGGAAGATCTGATAATTATTTTTTTATTTCGTCATTACGATTTACAGCAATCTGATTGACCAGGTCCTTTTGAATCGTTTGGGTTCAGACTCGTATAAATACATTTATTTTCTTTTCAAGCCAAACCCACCTGCACTAATTTATTGTACATATACTTAATGAATGAGCATATGATCACTCAAAGTCTGACGTCTTACGTAATATTTAATTACCGTTGCCTCCGAAGTTTACAGTTTATACGCGTGAGCAAAAAAATAAAAAAAAAATAACATGAAACTTTGAATAATAATGAGGTATTATCACGTTTAATATATAGATGTTATATGAAAATGACAATAAATAATTAATATTTATTACAAGAAACTGTTTAATTTTCATCAGTTCCAGTTTTGAAAAGTTATATTGTCAATAATAAAACGATATTGGCTACTCAGCTCTACTGTAGTTATACTTAGTACAAGCTGTAACAAAGAGTAACATCTTTCTTTAGATTATGCATAGGTTATTAGAGATTGTGTCACTATCGTATATAAATATTCTTTTCTTTGGAGGAGGTGAAACTGTGTGTGACATACATATATATATATATATATATATATATATATATATATATATAGCTTGAGTAAAACCAAGCTTGAGTAAAACCAAGCATTATTAATTTGATATTTAAGTTTGATGCGCACGATCATTGTCTAAGTTTTGTAAGTTTTGGTCCGTATTGCCTACCATAGAATGTCATTAATTGCACAAGGCTTGCGAAGGCTTTTACGTCACCAACCTGTATGTGACCTATTACCATCCAACTGCAGACTACACACTGAGTGTATCAAGACCAATGCATATATAATTACTTCGACAGAAGTTTTCTGTTATAGTGATCAATGACATCGAAATTGTATGCACTCTACCAGAGCGTGAGGTTCCGGGTATTTCAATGTATAATTACCAAAAATATTGACATTTTTAATGAAATTGTGCTCTGACAGATCTGTGTGCCTCCTTGCTGAAACTTTGAAAGGTGAACAACCGCTAGGCGTCGGGTGTTCGAAATTCCTCTGGAAACCCAATTTGCCGCAATAATATAGAGTCCGCGATAATGCAGAGTTGAAGTATACATGTTAATGGAAAGCCATCCAGTTGTGAAGTTTGTGATAATAACGTTCAGCCGTATTGCTACAATGAGTATCCAAATGAGGGTGACTACTGGTGAGAAACCATTCAAGTGTGAAATATTCACTAAAATGTCCAATAGGAGTTAAGACTAAGATGCCAATGTAATGGTACATACTGGAGAAAAGGCATTCATTTCTGATGTTTGTGTTAAACTGTGTGGAGATAATTCGGCATTGATGAAGCAGATGAGAATACTTTGTGGAAGAAAACCATTAAAATGTGAGGTTAGTGATAAAATGTTTAGTGCAAGTGATAAGTTATTTGTGCACTTGAACATACATACGGGGGAAGAAAAAACATTCAGTTGTGAAGTTTGTAATAAACTGTTTAGTAGGCATTTGGAGTTGAAGGAACACATGAGGATACATACTGGAGAAAGGCCATTCAAATGTGAAGTTTGTTATTAAATATTCTGCTATTTTTATATTTATAGTATATTCAAATCTGGAATTATATTTATATGATTAAGCAAAAGACTGGTGTTACATCAACACATCAGTAGCTACAACTTCAGTACAACAGACATGTCATTGCCTTCAGTTTTGGGATTTCTTCAGGACTTTTACTGAATTTTATTCAGGACTTTGATTTACTAGGTCTTGTGTCTGTAATTCGTGGATTTTTTTGGGATTTATTCGCAATTCCATCAGTTGATTTGTGCATTTTTACATTGTATTCTGGAGAAATAAATGCATTGCAAATTGTACAAAGCTTGTTGTCTTTCCCTCTCTTCTGTTATTTATTTTAAGATGATATACTCATAAGTTTGTATATTTATCCATCTACCTACAAATAAATATATTCTGGTGTACATACGATGCTTACTTGTGATATTAGTTTCTTTAGTACCATGCTTCTTCACAATCTTCTACGAATTTATGCCTTACCCTTTTTATTGGTATTTCTGGTGATGATGGAGCAGATGGGCGTTGTTATTGTGTTATTGTTACTAGTGTTTTAATATTTGCAGTCAGCTCTTTAACACTTGTATTCATTTACCACTGACTGTTTTGGAAAAATTGAATACTATTGCATCCCCTGTGGTTTGTTTAAGTATTTCTTTGCAAAATCTTAATCGTGGTTTGCACGCATTTAACTCGAAGGATACAAGAGCTGTGTCTGGATTGGTGAATGCCACAATCCATAATAAATGGTCTCATGTGTGATCTTTTCTTGTTTCAGTTTCTTCTCCTGTGCAGATTCATTAGCTCTCCGTTGCTCATATATTCTTTCCAAGGACCTCCTTTCTATTTCATCTTTTATCTCCTTAAACTTGTTTCTAACTGCAGCAACTTCTTTTCTTGATTCAGTCACATATTTTCTGATTTCTTTTGTTTTCTTCTCCAACCATTCTCTTGTTTTGCTGAGATAGTACAGTACATAATCTTCAGTTCCTAATATGCCAATATGTGATTTAAAACGTAATAACTGATCATAGTAAGCAAATACACTTTCACAATACGTATTGTGCTTCTCGACGTTTTTCCTATCTGCCATTAATCTGCTGAAACATCTGTAAATTTCCCTCAAAGGACGATATCTTAGGATTTTCTTGTGACATGTCCTTGTCCCTGTCTTTGTATGCGTGTATGTATGTGTGTACATATGTAAGTATGTATGTGCATGTCTGAATGTATATGTGTATGTCTGTGTATGTATGTCTGATATTTGTGTGCATGTACGTACGTATGTATGTGTGTATGTATGTGTGTTGTCTGTGTGCATGTATGTAAGACTGTATGTGAGTATATCTATGTGTGTGTATGTATGTTGTATGTGTGCATGTATATGTCTGTATGTGTATGCATGCATGTATGTATGTATGTGTATATTGTATATGTGAATGTATGTGTTTGCATGTTTCTAGGTATGTTTATGTATGTATGTCATGAATACAGACATACATACACATACATACACACATAAACACTCATTCATACATACATACATACATTGGCCAAGTGGTCTAAAGCGCTCTCCGATAATGATCACTGCCATCTCACCTCTGTCTGCGTGGGTTCGAGTCTAGGATTCGGCCAATGGTGGTATGTGATCGTGATACTTAAAGAATGTTAAAAATGTTTAAGTTAATAATGCATAACATACAATTTCAGTATTCTGAGCACTTCTTATGCAATAAATTAGTTCCACGCACTGCTTTCTGTTATTTATTGAATTTAACTCAAACTGAACCAAATATGGTTATTAAATTATGTATAACTTTATTGTTACTACATTGCAAAACTGTTTTTTTTTTGTATAAATAAATTGACCGTGACATGACATTTACAAATTGAAGTGAAAGCGGAATTAAGAATTCATGTGAAAACTGATGCGGTTAAAAATAAATTGTGCTTCAACCCCAATAGGTTATTTTGCAAAATCACATTACGGAATTCGCTTTCACCATTCCTGGCGTTTCCAGGAGAAAAAAGGAAACAAATAGCGCCGTCGATTTTGTAATTGTATCCCGAACTTATGTTGGTACCATAATTATATGAAGCCGTAAAACACATTAACATTGACTATAATATTTATCTCCAGGGTAATGTTTTATCAAACTTTCTTGTTATCGTTCCGTGATAGGAATCGCTTGCAAAAATGTGTGTATTAATATCGTCTATGTCGCTGCATCACAACTGGTATTTGATCCACTCCTTCGTCCGTCCGTCTTTCCTCCGGTCAAAAAATCTATGTATACAACTCGAGTGGATCGAAATGACACTTGGTGAGATTGTTGGTCATCATCTAACATCTTGCATATTGATCAATTATTTTACTAATTATTTGTGTGTAAGAGTGATTCACCGTTTCTTCGTTCATGTCGATGCAATATCATGTATAAAAATTACTTTCTGAATGTGTCTGCTATCGCCGGTTTTACTGCATTGCTATGAATCCGTGTTCCTCTTATGATCATCATCAGAAAGTATGCATGGTGACCTTTATGCTCAAACTATTTTTGGAAGAGTTATGCACTGTATCAGCATTACGCTTGTTTCCATCATATGGGGTAGGGGTGTAGTGCAGAAGAGACTGCTATATTTAAATCAACAACTGTCTCAGCATTCTTTTAGGTTTAAATTGAAACCATATAAAACATATTTTTTTTGCCAATTTTGGAATAATAATAAAGAAACTATACAGAATATAAGCTATGATTTGATCTGTAATGGAGTTTTTGAAAAACTTCTAGTTATATATTTCCTGATAAAAGTTACCTTGCATTAAACACTCTTATCGTACAAAGTGTTATTTCAGTAACGATGACATGAAATATACACAATCAATATATGCAGAGAGAAGTAATGCTTAAAGGCACAATAGTGCAGAGTGTTTGTAATTTTGTGAATGTTACAGATCATCTAACTAGTGAAATGTGTCGACTTATAAGCTGAAATAATTCAAAATAACCTAGTGATCCGTAAAGTAGCATACAGCAAAGTATATATATGTATATATATATATGTATATGTATATATGTATATGTATAAATATATATATGTGTATATATATATGTGTGTATATATGTGTGTATATATATATATGTGTATATATGTGTATATATATGTATATATATGTGTGTGTGTATATATATATATGTATATATATATATATATATATATATATATATATATATATATATATATATATATATTGCGTTTGAACTCGCTGCATTAACACTTATGTAAATCAAGCAGCAGCACCACTTTCATTTTATAATCAATGATTCGTTTCGAGCACTCTGTGCATGTAAATGATTAAAAATTCATGAAAGTCCTGAATCACATTGTGATGTTTATACATTTATTTTTTTTAACTCGTTTACCCCTATGAAACATTTGACAATTACATGTAAATGTATGACGTTGTTTATTCCTCAAATGCACATAACACTTTCATCCATAATTTAAGATGCCACTAATTTGCACTAAATTAAGTTTTGTCAAATATCCAGTGTCGTTTTTTTCCTGTTCAGGTATGTTCTGTTAGTGTATGTCAATATCTTTAATTTACAAATTGGGGTTTTATTCATGTTGGTCTTATTGTAAATATGGCCAGTTGTATTACCCTCACAGCAGCAAGATTTAACATCTTATTATCGCTACACCTCCGGAATGGAAGGTTATATAAATATAAGTTTAACATAAACACATATTCTAATGCTTTCTTTGTCTTAAATAAAAATGATGCCAATCTGATATTAAATACAGCCGTGACATTGGCAATCTTGAAGATCTTGCTGTACTTATTCAACTAGAGTGGAAAATCATTTCGACAGTTCTTCCACGAGAATAATTCTGATAATGTCTTGTAATGTTACATGAAAATGGTGCTGATTTCACTGCCGCTATGTCAAAAACAGCGGTTTTCTTGAAAATCTTGTTTATATCGCTCTTTGTCACGTCAGCCTGGGGTTTTCGGCAAGTAACGCCCTATAATGTAAATCCTAAATGGAATTGTGTGATTAGATATTCAATATGTATGTCAAAGTGGCCATCTTGAAAATAGGTTATTATTTATCCTAAGGAATAAAAAGCATTATTGTTATAGTGTCTACACCGTAGGACATTTTATTACGATATAGTTGTTCCTAAACATAAATGATGCCAATCTGATGTCAAGCATGGAAGCCACTAATATCCATCCAGAATATCTTGGTATTCTCAATCGACCTGAAGAACTATTGTGGTACATAGTTGGCACATACTAAATATTGTGTGCATGTGTGTGTATGTGTGTGCATGATGGCCAGTGGCTCTCTTGTATTACAACTCCTTTCAAATGATGTCTAATTGGTCCCTATGATACCTTTCAGAGATTCAATACAAATGATACGGTTGCCATCTCAACAATCAAAACATCTCAACAATCAATGTTGATATCAGCATGTGTTATAGACAAAACGTTTGCAGGTTATTTCAAGTTCGCCTTAGATGCCAGTTGCCAACATTCGACTTCTAATATAACTGAAACAACGGCCAGCCTGAAAATCGTTGTATCACTACCTATTTGTTAAGATAGCTGGTCACACCACTACCTATTTTGTCATTATAGCTGGTCACATTATCAACGACATAATCAGGTCACACTTTGTGGGTGGCTTTGAAGCAATGTTAGGCAGAATTATATTAATTTGGGGGAGGCAAAAGTCCATGGGCAATGTAACTAAAAGTTTACCAATGGTTTCCACAAAATAGCATTAGTTATCCGTCACTGACCAAGACCAAACTTTGTGACTGATGTTGATTTTGGGGTCTCATGCTCAAACGTTATAGACGATGTTAATGAAATAATTAGAATGGTTTCATCACATTAAAATGTATCCTTTATCATCAATAGGTAGGGACCTGCGTAGCCACGTGATTATCTAGAAGTAATAGTAATTGCCTTAGTTTATGATTTAAGCTTTCATCAATGTATAGTCTTGCAAAGTTTTCTTTAAAAATGTAACAATCATTTGACATAGTGATATCACTATGATGAGATGGCAGTGATCGGCAAAGGCTAGCGCTTTAGACCACTCAGTATGCTGTTAACCTAAGGTTTTAAGCACTTTAGTACCTTAAGCTTCACATCATTCTTATTTGACCTATGAATCATATAAAGATATACATTTCTAAACGCACTATCAAATATGATGGTCAATATTCTTTTCTTAGCAGGAAAGAAAATGTTAAATCTCGATTTTGACATTTTAGAAACTAATTTGAACAATAATTTATGTCACCTTCTCACATGGTCACACATAATTTGAATGCTGTCAAGAAGATTTGCTTCAACATTCCTACCGTCTGTTTAAAATAAAATATGACTATTAGTTGTGATAAATTCTACTTATCGGGTCCGCCACCACACACACACACACACACGCGCGCGCGCACGCAGACGCAAGCTTGGACAAATATTTATTCAAAAAACTTAAAATAATGACTTCTTTATACCTGTTATAGTATTAGGCACATTAGCTTTAATTCGAGAATGCCAATTTACTTTGTACTTCGTAGTACCTTCAAATTAAGATTAAATTTGTTAAAGTTAATAAGGCATGACACATGATTTCAGTATTTTGAGTACGTTTCAGGCTATTAATGTCCTGCACGTCTTTCTCTCTCTTTATTGATTATATTTATACCGAACAAAACATCGTCAATAAATAATGTTTTGCTTTATTGTGACCACAATGTGTATCTTTTGTATTATTTTATTGACTGGAACATTGTTGTTAAAACTTTGCAGTAAGCACAGTTAAACATTCATGTGAAAAATGATTTAGTTAAAATACACAAATATGGTGCAGACCGATTAGATAATTTGCAATGTCACGATTACTTGCATGCTTAACCGTCATCCCTGAAGTAAAATACAATTAATAATGTATACGAATCATATGCCGACTTAACAATCATAGCAACCATGACTACAATGTTTGTCTGCAGGGAAAGGTTTCATCGAATTTTCTTGTCATCGTTCAGTGATATACATGACTTACAGAATATGTGTATCAATATAAACTTTAATGTCACCGCATCGAATCTAATATTTAGTCCACTTATTCGTCTGTCCGTCTCTTCTCCTATGAAGAGTTATGTACCATTTTGGACAAACTGATACTTATGTTCTACATACCTTCGTTTAATATCGACTTTATTTCTGAGAAAATAGAGCAAAACATGAATCATACTTCATTGCTCCATTTCCTACAACGAACGCGTGGAATATTTTAACATTTACATTTCCCACAAAATAAATACTTTTGATAATTGTGAACTCTCTAAATTGAAAGGTTATGTTAGCGTTAATATGTATAGTTATATTCCATTTCTAACTCCTATTGTGCAGGGAGGAAAAGATAAACTGTGTACTTACGTTCTATATGCCTTCGTTTCATATCGGCATTGTCGCTGTAAAAAAAATTGACAGGTCTCTTTCCTCGATGACTTAATATGACAAAATGTAAACATTAAGGGCATTTTCTGTGATACACTGGAAGAACTGTCAATCTGATTAAAATCGAGATCTCAGACATTTGGAAGATCTGATAATTATTTTTTTATTTAGTCATTACGATTTACAGCAATCTGATTAACCAGGTCCTTTTGAATCGTTTGGGTTCAGACTCTTATAAATACATTTATTTTCTTTTTAAGCCAAACCCACCTGCACTAATTTATTGTACATATACTTAATGAATGAGCATATGATCACTCAAAGTCTGACGTCTTACGTAATATTTAATTACCGTTGCCTCCGAAGTTTACAGTTTATACGCGTGAGCAAAAAAATAAAAAAAAAATAACATGAAACTTTGAATAATAATGAGGTATTATCACGTTTAATATATAGATGTTATATGAAAATGACAATAAATAATTAATATTTATTACAAGAAACTGTTTAATTTTCATCAGTTCCAGTTTTGAAAAGTTATATTGTCAATAATAAAACGATATTGGCTACTCAGCTCTACTGTAGTTATACTTAGTACAAGCTGTAACAAAGAGTAACATCTTTCTTTAGATTATGCATAGGTTATTAGAGATTGTGTCACTATCGTATATAAATATTCTTTTCTTTGGAGGAGGTGAAACTGTGTGTGACATACATATATATATATATATATATATATATATATATATATATATATATATATATATATATATATATATATATATATATATATATCAATATAAGTGTATGAATACTAAATAATGTATTATTATTAACATTATTATTATCAAAAAATAGCCAGCTTGAGTAAAACCAAGCATTATTAATTTGATATTTAAGTTTGATGCGCACGATCATTGTCTAAGTTTTGTAAGTTTTGGTCCGTATTGCCTACCATAGAATGTCATTAATTGCACAGGGCTTGCTAAGGCTTTTACGTCACCAACCTGTATGTGACCTATAACCATCCAACTGCAGACTACACACTGAGTGTATCAAGACCAATGCATATATAATTACTTCGACAGAAGTTTTCTGTTATAGTGATCAATGACATCGAAATTGTATGCACTCTACCAGAGCGTGAGGTTCCGGGTATTTCAATGTATAATTACCAAAAATATTGACATTTTTAATGAAATTGTGCTCTGACAGATCTGTGTGCCTCCTTGCTGAAACTTTGAAAGGTGAACAACCGCTAGGCGTCGGGTGTTCGAAATTCCTCTGGAAACCCAATTTGCCGCAATAATATAGAGTCCGCGATAATGCAGAGTTGAAGTATACATGTTAATGGAAAGCCATCCAGTTGTGAAGTTTGTGATAATAACGTTCAGCCGTATTGCTACAATGAGTATCCAAATGAGGGTGACTACTGGTGAGAAACCATTCAAGTGTGAAATATTCACTAAAATGTCCAATAGGAGTTAAGACTAAGATGCCAATGTAATGGTACATACTGGAGAAAAGGCATTCATTTCTGATGTTTGTGTTAAACTGTGTGGAGATAATTCGGCATTGATGAAGCAGATGAGAATACTTTGTGGAAGAAAACCATTAAAATGTGAGGTCAGTGATAAAATGTTTAGTGCAAGTGATAAGTTATTTGTGCACTTGAACATACATACGGGGGAAGAAAAACATTCAGTTGTGAAGTTTGTAATAAACTGTTTAGTAGGCATTCGGAGTTGAAGGAACACATGAGGATACATACTGGAGAAAGGCCATTCAAATGTGAAGTTTGTTATTAAATATTCTGCTATTTTTATATTTATAGTATATTCAAATCTGGAATTATATTTATATGATTAAGCAAAAGACTGGTGTTACATCAACACATCAGTAGCTACAACTTCAGAACAACAGACATGTCATTGCCTTCAGTTTTGGGATTTCTTCAGGACTTTTGCTGAATTTTATTCAGGACTTTGATTTACTAGGTCTTGTGTCTGTAATTCTTGGATTATTTTGGGATTTATTCGCAATTCCTTAAGTTGATTTGTGCATTTTTACATTGTATTCTGGAGAAATAAATGCATTGCAAATTGTACAAAGCTTGTTGTCTTTCCCTCTCTTCTGTTATTTATTTTAAGATATACTCATAAGTTTGTATATTTATCCATCTACCTACAAATAAATATATTCTGGTGTACATACGATGCTTACTTGTGATATTAGTTTCTTTAGTACCATGCTTCTTCACAATCTTCTACGAATTTATGCCTTACCCTTTTTATTGGTATTTCTGGTGATGATGGAGCAGATGGGCGTTGTTATTGTGTTATTGTTACTAGTGTTTTAATATTTGCAGTCAGCTCTTTAACACTTGTGTTCATTTACCACTGACTGTTTTGGAAAAATTGAATACTATTGCATCCCCTGTGGTTTGTTTAGGTATTTCTTTGCAAAATCTTAATCGTGGTTTGCACGCATTTAACTCGAAGGATACAAGAGCTGTGTCTGGATTGGTGAATGCCACAATCCATAATAAATGGTCTCATGTGTGATCTTTTCTTGTTTCACAGTTTCTTCTCCTGTGCAGATTCATTAGCTCTCCGTTGCTCATATATTCTTTCCAAGGACCTCCTTTCTATTTCATCTTTTATCTCCTTAAACTTGTTCCTAACTGCAGCAACTTCTTTTCTTGCTTCAGTCACATATTTTCTGATTTCTTTTGTTTTCTTCTCCAACCATTCTCTTGTTTTGTTGAGAGAGTACAATACATAAACTTCAGTTCCTAATATGCCAATATGTGATTTAAAACGTAATAACTGATCATAGTAAGCAAATACACTTTCACAATACGTATTGTGCTTCTCGACGTTTTTCCTATCTGCCGTTAATCTGCTGAAACATCTGTAAATTTCCCTCAAGGGACGATATCTTAGGATTTTCTTGTGACATGTCCTTGTCCCTGTCTTTGTATGTGTGTATGTATGTGTGTACATATGTAAGCATGTATGTGCATGTCTGAATGTATATGTGTATGTCTGTGTATGTATGTCTGATATTTGTGTGCATGTATGTACGTATGTATGTGTGTTGTCTGTGTGCATGTATGTAAGACTGTATGTGAGTATATATATGTGTGTGTATGTATTTTGTATGTGTGCATGTATATGTCTGTATGTGTATGCATGCATGTATGTATGTATGTGTATATTGTATATGTGAATGTATGTGTTTGCATGTTTCTAGGTATGTTTATGTATGTATGTCATGAATACAGACATACATACACATACATACACACATAAACACTCATACATACATGCATACATTGGCAAAGTGGTCTAAAGCGCTCTCCGATAATGATCACTGCCATCTCACCTCTGTCTGCGTGGGTTCGAGTCTAGGATTCGGCCAATATTGATATGTGATCGTAATACTTAAAGAATGTTAAAAATGTTTAAGTTAATAATGCATAACATACAATTTCAGTGTTCTGAGCACTTCTTATGCAATAAATTAGTTCCACGCACTGCTTTGTTATTTATTGAATTTAACTCAAACTGAACCAAATATGGTTATTAAATTATGTATAACTTTATTGTTACTACATTGCAAAGCTGTTATTTTGTATAAATAAATTGACCGTGACATGACATTTACAAATTGAAGTGAAAGCGGAATCAAGAATTCATGTGAAAACTGATGCGGTTAAAAATAAATTGTGCTTCAACCCCAATAGGTTATTTTGCAAAATCACATTACGGAATTCGCTTTCACCATTCCTGGCGTTTCCAGGAGACAAAAGGAAACAAATAGCGCCGTCGATTTTGTAATTGTATCCCGAACTTAATGTTGGTACCATAATTATGTGAAGCCGTAAAACACATTAACATTGACTACAATATTTATCTCCAGGGAAATGTTTTATCAAACTTTCTTGTTATCGTTCCGTGATAGGGATGGCTTGCAAAAATGTGTGTATTAATATCGTCTATGTCGCTGCATCACAACCGGCATTTGATCCACTTCTTCGTCCGTCCGTCTTTCCTCCGGTCAAAAAATCTATGTATACAACTCGAGTGGATCGAAATGACACTTGGTGAGATTGTTGGTCATCATCTAACATCTTGCATATTGATCAATTATTTTACTAATTATTTGTGTCTAAGAGTGATTGACCGTTTCTTCGTTCATGTCGATGCAATATCATGTATAAAAATTACTTTCTGAATGTGTCTGCTATCGCCGGTTTTACTGCATTGCTACGAATCCTTGTTACTCTTATGATCATCATCAGAAAGTACTTATGGTGACCTTTATGCTCAAACTGTTTTTGGAAGAGTTATGCACTGTACATGTATAAGCATTACGCTTGTTTCCATCATATGGGGTAGGGTGTAGTGCAGAAGAGACTGGTATATTTAAATCAACAACTGTCTCAGCATTCTTTTAGGTTTAAATTGAAACCATATAAAACATATTTTTTTGCCAATTTTGGAATAATAATATATAAATTATACAGAATATAAGCTATGATTTGATCTGCAATCGAGTTTTTGAAAAACTTCTAGTTATATATTTCCTGATAAAAGTTACCTTGCATTAAACACTCTTATCGTACAAAGTGTTATTTCAGTAACGATGAGATGAAATATGCAGAGAGAAGTATTGCTTAACTGTAAAGGCGACTTAAAATGGTATACATGTATAACAAAGAGCCATAAACCGTAAAGAACATTGCCAGTAAACGAATTACAATAAGAAATCATTATCTTATTATCCGTATTTAAAAGATTTCCAACTACTGTGTCATGGTGAACGTACATTATGTGGATATTATATATAGCATGTCGTCATTTTATATTATTTGTATGTGACCTAAGTCCGAATAGTAGCAGAATGTTCAGAAAGAATACCTGACTTTGCTGCTTGCTAAACAATCCGGAGGGCCAAAATCAGTGAATAGAACATATTGTGCACTTTGTATGTAGCTAAGCCATTAATGACCGCGATTTCTTAATGTAAGTGCAAGAAATTCAACTTATGTAACGGAAAACAAAATATATATTTGTATAATTTTGCCACCAAACCGAGAAGAGCTAAGAAGTATGCCGAGTCATCTAATTCTTCACAGAAGAGAAAATGAATGAATCCTATTTCACTGCAATAATTGTCACTCGCTACAATTACTATGCGTGGACTATTTTACCATATAATTTTCCTACAAAGAAATAATACTTTTAATAATGCTCAACTCTCTAAATTTTGAGTTTATATTTGTGGTAGTCGCTAAATAAGTGTCCTATTCATATTATCGATACAATAGGATATTAGCTGCAAAGCAATACGATATTATCTTTATAGTAATATGATATTATTTATATAGTATTAGGATATTATCGTTATAGTATTAGGATATTATCGTTATAGTATTAGGATAGTATCGTTATAGTATTAGGATCGTATCGTTATAGTATTAGGATCGCATCGTTATAGTATTAGGATAGTATCGTTATAGTATTAGGATAGTATCGTTATAGTAATATGATCTTATCGATATAGTAGAAGGATATTATCTATATAGTAAAGTCATTTCAAATCTACACCTCCTATTGTACCTCTAAGAACTTTTCTGATAAACCTGGAAAGATGTCAATCTGATCAAAAATCAGATCTCTGACATGACCGATATATGACGGCACCGACATGAGGTCGTCTTCTATTGTCTTCAAGTAAGCATTGAAATTTAAATTTTCACATTTATGAATGGACCAGTATTATTCGGAATATATCGCATGTAACAATAATGCTTCCTTGTATAAACTGTTTTGCTTCATTCGATATTGTATTGAAATTATGTGACCGGTCTCCAGGATAAATCGACATAACACACTAATTGAACAAACCCGGGTAGGGGGTAGATAGTTTGCTAAGATATATAGAACATTTTGCTAAGAAATATAGAACAAAACTGTTTGTGATTGGTGCAGTATGTAAGAGTTGAAGTTTCTTCAGGCTTAAATTTGAAGGTTGATTCGTTTAGCAATATGTGAGACTAAGTCAATTCATAAACAGAACACATTACAACTTATCACTTAGTTCCATCGGAGTCATCTCACTTATATGAAATGAAGTACCTAGCTCTCTACTGATTACATTGACAATCTAACATTCCACTCGACGCTTTTTGTGGCAGCCCTGCTGAAGTCGAATATAAGCTATATTTTTTTCACCAAACGTTAACATTGAGGTTCATGTAATGCCGTTATTGGTGCCTGTAATCTTCACTTCTTATAAGCAGTTCCCGCTTATGATCAGGTTGTGGACATTCTATTAACGCCTATGATTCAGTTGTGACTTTAAATGTTCGCTGTGTTACACACAGCAATTAAATGTCAACATTTGATATTCAACTTCTTTTTCGAAATCTTTCTTGAACCTGTGACATAAATGCTCTGTTTAGTGTTAGTCGTGTAATTGAAACCTAATATACTTTTATAATAATAAATCGCTCTTTTCCTAATAATAGTTCCTGATTTAAAACCACACATGTATCAATTACAATTTCAAGGTTTTAATAAAAATATATTACAATAATGTCTCCAAAAACAAGTTCATTCTCTCGTAACAAAGATACGTTGTGTAAAAGTATTGGTTTTATTGGATTTATAAGTTGTGTAACATTATGATGGATATATAAGCGGTGTAAATGGAATCGTTTCACAGTATAGATAAGTTGTATAATAGAAATGTATCTATACTAACGATAAGTTGTGTAAATGTATCGTTTCTACATTTTATATAATCCGTGTAAATATAATATTCGTATACATAATGTTCCTTAGTAAGGTAAAGTGTGTACAGGTATTGACTCCAGAACAAACATACGTTGTGAGAAGGTAATGATTCCTTAGTATGGATACGAAGTGTAAAGTGATGTGTACATAGTATAGATTTTTGCTGTGTAAAGTTTTCCCCTCACAGTATACATACGATGTATGATGATAATGTTTCCATAACATAAATAAATTACGCAAAGGTAAAGGTAAGTTATGCAATGGTTTCCACGTTATATATTATAAGTTTTGTAAATGTAATGTTTGCCCGGTATTTACAAATTTTGCAAATGCAATGTTTCCTTACTATAGACAAGCTTCGCAAAGATATTATTTTTATAGCAATGATGCATTGTGGAAATATATATATATATATATATATATATATATATATATATATATATATATATATATATATATATATAGTATAGATAAGCTGTGTAAAGATAATAATTTATCTTCAGGATAATTCACAAATCCTGGTCCTCTATTTTTCCAGAAAGGAAAGAAATGGATCATACTTCCCAGCTGCAGTTTTCGCTGTATCGCCTTCCCGCGCATGAAATATTTTAACATTTACTTTTCTACAAAGATATATTTTTAACAATTGTCAACTCGCTAAATTAAAAGATTACTTTCGCTTTCATATGTAAACATGTGTTCTATTCCTGCCTCATATTGTGCCGGGAAGAAAGGATGAACCGTATAATTAAGTTATATATACTTTCGGTTAATATCGGCATTATCTCTGAAAAAATCAGAGGTTTTTCCTCGATGACATGATAGGATAGAATGTAAATATTAAGAACCTGTTCTGTGATACACTGGAACAACTATCAGTCTGATTAAAATCGACATCTCAGACATGACGGTGATCTGAAGGACACCGTCATAAGGTCATCTTTCGATAATTATTTGTTTTTTGTCATCCCTGTTTATTGCAATCTGATTATCCAGACCATTTTGAATGTTTGGGTTCATACATATATAAAACCAAGTTTTTATCTGTTCTAAGTCATATCCACCTCAACTAAATGTATGTGCATATACTCAATGGATGAGTACAGGATAACTCAGCTTCGGACGTCCTTTGTAAAATTTTAATTATGAACCAAATACTGTATCTTTTTTCTCTGCTAGTGATACAAATAAAATACACTATAAAGGGATAAATATACCTTGTCTGCTTACATACCGTGATGTGAAGAAATGACTGTGTCATGACGAATTCATCACTGAGTGTATGTATTCGTGAATCATGTGGAACTCTAATACAGTTACAATATGGAGATCAAAATATTTGCATAAGTAACTTACTTTCAATTAGTTACATCAATATCACTATTTTAGATTAGCATAAATCATAGCAATTAAATTAATCAAACGTAGCTCAGTAAAACAAAAATAATCAAATTAGGTATCTTTTATCAGCATAACAAAAAATATGCAATGAATTACATAACCTTTGAAAATACATTCTTTAGTAGCAATACTACCTTTAGTTTGTCACGTCGCTTGGAAGTATATATTTACAGAAAAACTCTAAAGTTTTTATGATTCAATTTGTTTTCCATTTTCATAATCGTTTTAATTTTAGTATCACATAGAGGTTTAATTATGTTTTAGTGATGTTTTCTGTAATAAAAAGGAGAATTGTTTTCTTGTTAATGGGAATGCTAATCGTGTTCCGAATCAACAAGAAAATCCCACAAGACCTGGTAGATGAAAACCGCCACTCTTCAACTAAAACGAGAAACATAGTAAGGAACTTAAATCCACTCCATGGTCTTGGAAACCTATTTTGTTAATGCGTCTGATTTGCACTCTTGTTGACAATCACTTTTATTAACCGTGTAATGTATGGTTTTGATCTAGTCATGTGTCTAGTGATTATTTGTTGTTTTTGTGAGTTCTGTATTATAACTTGATGAATGATAAACTACAATGAGTTGTATATTCAGACTTTATACATTGTACAGGAGTATTGTTATAACCCATTCTAATATAAAGTTATTTATTCAGACTTGATGAATGATAACCAACAGTAAGTCCTATATCCAGACTTTATACATTGTACAGGAGTATTGTAATAACCCATTATAATAAAATGTTCTATATTCAGACTTGATGAATGATAAACTACAATGAGTCGTATATTCAAAATGCATACATTGTACAGGAGTATTGTTATAACCCATTCTAATATAAAGTTATTTATTCAGACTTGATGAATGATAACCAACAGTAAGTCCTATATCCAGACTTTATACATTGTACAGGAGTATTGTTATAACCCATTATAATAAAATGTTCTATATTCAGACTTGATGAATGATAACCAACAGCGAGTCCTATATCCAGACTTTATACATTGTACAGGAGTATTGTAATAACCCATTCTAATATAAAGTTATTTATTCAGACTTGATGAATGATAACCAACAGTAAGTCCTATATCCAGACTTTATACATTGTACAGGAGTATTGTAATAACCCATTATAATAAAATGTTCTATATTCAGACTTGATGAATGATAACCAACAGCGAGTCCTATATCCAGACTTTATACATTGTACTGGAGTATTGTAATAACCCATTATAATAAAATGTTCTATATTCAGACTTGATGAATGATAAACTACAATGAGTTTAATGTTCAGACTTTACACATTGTACAGGAGTATTGTTATAACCCATTATAATATAATGTCCTCATTTCACATAGCTGCCTTGCTAACAGTTACTCATTTTGCTTGTCTGTCTTGCTATCATGTCCTCATTTCACTTGTTTGCCTTGCTACTTTGAGTTAATTACCCTTTTCAAAGATAACATTAGCTATATATCAAAATTTCACTTACCAAATTTGAGCCCGAACTTTTTGACGTTGGAGAAATAGTTAATTTTTGTGGGATCCTTAAGTGATACAACAGGGGACCCACGTCTGACTTTCCGCATTCTAAGTGGGTTCACGAGTTATGCGGGTGTGACTTCCGTTGGATTAGTTTACCTTCAGACATGTCGATAGGTGGTCAGAGTTTATTGACAATTTTCATGCAGTAAAAAAGGGTGAGAGGGTTATGGAATTTATAATGAGGAAAGTACTGTCGCACTTATGATAGTCATCACAAAATCCAGTACTAATGGTTCATTGATTTGACTACCTCAAATGTATGCGTCCAGAGAGAGGCTTACTGACACATGTGCCCAAGCTACACAGTGCAGTGTGCTATAAATATAACACAATTGTTCAAGTGAATCCATGCGAATAAGCCTACTTGAAAATTTTATAAAAGTCTAGTACATGCCAAATTCAAAATAAATGTTAACCACTTTCTTCTATGTTCAATACTAGTATAGGTTGATTTGGTAATTAGTACAATCGGACCTTTAAAGTTGTTCGACACTTTTTAAATAATATTTGTTATGTGTTTTGAACTCCCGAAATAATTCATTCACTGTTAAGTCATTGAAGCTTATTGACCGACTCTTATCTGACTTTTGTATTCACTTTTAAATCATTGAAGCTGTCTGACAGAGTGTGATCTGAATTTTTTCGACCTCGATATATCGCAGTTCATTATATATGTTCGAACCAGTAACTCATCCATATATATATTGGAAATTGTATACAAAAAATCAGGGACGCCAACATCGATAGCGAAGCCTTTATTTGATTTAAAGATGCCTTGATAGTCCTAGGTATAATCATACAAACTAGAGATTGTAACAAACGAAATCCATCACCTCCATTTTGGAAAGTGGGGAACCTGTCACAGTTACTTTAAATAACGGATCACCACTAGTTGTTAAATAGAAACTAAATGATGTGACATTATGAACTTTTACCTCTGCGACTTTAATTTGTAACACGAATTTTTTTCCTGAAGAATTTGCTCTGAAAACCAGCTGATAATGGCTGATTGTTTACTGTAGGCAACCATATGCGGTTGTATTTGAAGCGTCCAATAGCGACCTCCATGAGAATAAAGTAGAATATCCGAAGTGCTTACACGAGCTAATGAGTTACATGTTACTCATACAAGTTAATGAAATAAATTCATACAGTGTATAAACTGAGGTGGTAGAAGAAAAAAAATAGAAATATGATTTAATCCTTCATTTAAAAACTGTAGATATTACGAATACTAAAGCAGTTTACAAAGTTTCTAAAGGTGTACATCACACAACAACGGTACCAAGATCAATAACTGAAACAATGTCATTTAATAAAACTAATTCGACCTATCTTCATGCAAGGCTTCCAACTGTCAGCCATTTGCATGGAAACCATCCACTGATCTGTATAGCTTTGAAACAAGTATCGATCCACCTTTCCAAACTCAGCAAGAAAGAATTTGACTTAGCCAAAAACTGCCAAGACATTCAAGAGGCATTAATACCTATGGAACTTTACTCAAAGAAACAGACACAACAATCTTTGAAATGTCGAATAACAAGTATTTCGTTTACCCTTGAAAGGGTCAACATTTACTGCAAATTTCCATGAATAGTGACGAGAACATGATTTGAGATAATCCAGTAATAATTAATAATATATTATTAATGATTATTACTAGGGTAATAGCGCCGTCCTCGTAATAAATTACATCTCTCTCTAATTTTGAATGCGTGATAAGTTTCAACAGGTACATACTTGCTATCTTCGTGTGTGGTGGCATCAGTTTACAATAATGTTGGAGAAAAATATTTAGATTTATAGAGCTGTGTAATCCGTTGGATCCAGATATGAGTAAATAACACGAAAGAGTCTGCTCTGTTAGAGTCGACTAACCTACCTGTTCATAGTGTACCTTTCTTGAAAAGACAATGCCGACACGAAAACTTTTAAATTGATGAAGACTAGGGTTGTATGTATATTAAAACATATACACAATACCGCATGAAATGTTGCCTATCAAATGATATACGGTGTATATATGATAAATTTTAAGCAAACAGGAAGAAAAAAAAGTTGTAAAACAAGACAAAACAATACACTTTCTGTAATTTATGGAACACGAGGCTATGAAGTATTGCACAACGGTAACAAATATCCAAGAATTTGTTTTACAATAGTATTGCCACAGCTCACTGCAGATTACGCAATAGTTTATAACTGTACATCTTTGGAAAGTATGTCTACGCTAAGGTATAAACAATAGTTTATCATCGTACATCATTGGAGACAAAACAATGTCTACACTAAGGTATATTGCGCAATAATTTATAACCGAATATTCTGGGACACCAACTGACAGTCTACACTATTTTAGACTGGTATATCGACAATATATTCAACCAAATTAAATCATGTTCGACAAGGCCGAAAGCGGAACTTCACTTGTCGCGAGTGAATAAATCTTAAAATCTCCCGAACAGGGAAAATGAACTGGTTATGATACAGAATCAAACAATGCATAAAACACGCTTTGATGATGGACATAAAGTGCTTTGTAACAGGATATTACATGAGCCAATCGTTTACAGTGTTTTTTGTGTAAGGTATATGCACGAGAAACTCTGGATCATTATGAGACTCGAATCGTCGAGGCATGATACAGACAATAATAAGTGATCTAACAATCACGATCGAGCTACTATGATAATGACATACTTGCTATATAACTAATAACATCTCTAAACGTAGCTGAAAGAGACAAGTTTCTTAATATTTGATCC